>CAWUFW010000107.1:2832500-4032500 GCA_963921515.1 Calotriton arnoldi | reverse complement strand
ACAGACATCCTGCTGCTGGACACACAACGTGACGTGTGACCTGACCAGACATCTCTGCAACTGAGTGCTGCTGACATCTGAAGAAGATGGGCCCAAAGAAAGCAGGTACCAGGTCCTCCAGTACCAAGACAGTTGCTATTGAGAAGAAGAAGGAACAGAAGAAGCAAGTGACACTGAAGTCTGGTGTGCCGGCCAGTACCTTTTTGGGAAAAAAATTGCGCCTGCAGCAGCGGTGTCCGGGGGCAAGCTGGGGGCAGCACATCCGCATCAGTGGACCCAACCCACCAACCCAGGGCCAAGCACATGAGTGGGGAAGAGGTAGCCAGCCTAATGGTGGAAAGCAGTGATGCTGAGCCGGAGATAAACTTATCGCTATCTCAAAGTAGTACCCAATCAACGCAGGAGGAAACACAGCAGATAAGTGGTCAACAACAACAGCCGCAACCACCGCCCGCAATAGTAGTTGTTGTTCCTCCTGAAGTAGGGGCAGTTCAGGAAATTGAGCCTCATGCAGAGGTAGAAGAAGAAGCCACTCATTCAGAAGATCCATTGTCTTCCAAATCCCCAGCAAGGAAAAGGAGGGGTAGTCCATCGAGTTCTTCGCCAAGCCCCCTTCTGATGATCTAGATGCCACTTGGAAGCCACAAACTGAGTCTGAGAGGGAGCCACATTCCAAGACCAAGCTAGGGAAAAGGAAGGTTCCAGAAAGCCTTACACTTATGGAGGTCGATGTAGAACAGCAAGATGATGATGATGATGACGACGAGCCAGTCATCACGAACATCACTCCCGGCCCCGAGGAGATGGAGACCAACATTCTTACTCTATCCAAAATCGCTGCGAGGGATGTAGCACGCATACCTCCACAGGTAACACCAACACGACCTACAGCTTCCAAATTTGCATTAGCAAAGGCCCGGCAGCGACCTACATCCAGCACAACCACCACCTCTGTAGGAGTAGGTAGTGGTACAGCAGCACAGAGTCAAATTCAACACACACCCTACAGATCATCCGGCATTGGAAGTGGCACCTCCAGCAGGAGGCCAAAGTTAAGCTCCCCAGTTTGGGACTTCTTTACGGTTAGCGAAAAGGAGGAGAACATTGCTATATGCTCCATTTGTAATACCTCTGTTAGTCGTGGTAAGCTTGGTACAAACTATGGTACCGGAGGCCAAATGACCCATCTGAAAAAACACCACTTGATCAGCTGGGAGGACCACCTTCGCGACAGAAAAAAACTGCAACCATTGGTGTTGGTGGGGATAAAGGAGTAGAAGAAGATCCGATCACGGTGGAAGAGGAAGGACAGGGAGACATTCTCACTAGTGGTACACAAGGTGTCCCTGACCCCAGCAGTGCAGTCTTAACGTTGCACA
Organism: Calotriton arnoldi; assembly: GCA_963921515.1. Classification (NCBI taxonomy): domain Eukaryota; kingdom Metazoa; phylum Chordata; class Amphibia; order Caudata; family Salamandridae; genus Calotriton; species Calotriton arnoldi. Next base: position 4,031,121 of record CAWUFW010000107.1, on the reverse strand, counting down.
CATCTTCAGCAACATCTCAGTGGCACAAGAGTAAGAGTCAGCCGGAGACACCAAGAAGTACCAGGTCCGCACTACCAAAAAGTGCGTTGAGCCTAAGAGAAAGGAAAACCATGCAGCCTACCATTATCAGCATGTTTGGGGGTGAGGGGCAGTACGAACGCAACCACCCAATAGCGCGTTTGTACAATGCGAAGCTGGCTAAAATGTTAGCACTGGACCTTCTCCCTTTTTCTTTTGTTGAAGGGTTGGGTTTTGTGGAATTTGTGTCAACCATCTGCCCAAAATGGCATGTTCCCAGCCGCTACTATTTTGCCAGAGTTGCAGTTCCAGCACTACATCACGACGTGCTGGAATTGCTAGGAAAGGCCTTGAAGCAGAGTGCTGTTCACAGTATCCACCTGACTACAGACATGTGGACCAGTTGCCAAGCCACAGATTACATGTGCATCACTGCACACTGGATCAGTTTTGTGGGTGTTAGAGAACAGCTATCTGCTGGTGTTGATACTGCAGAGATTTTTCATGCCACTCGCAAACATGCAACTGTCGCCATGTTTGCCATGGAGAAATCTCATACTGCTGCAAACATTTTGGAAGAGTTTAACACCAAGGTCTTTGAGTGGCTGCGCCCAAGAGGGCTTACGATTGGTTTTGTTGCCACGGACAACGGCAGTAATGTAGTTTTGGCCATGCGCAATGGTGGCTATTTCAGGGTCCCGTGTTTGGCACACTGCATTAACATTGTTGTTCAAGACTTTTGAAAAATGAATCAAAAGTCAGCAACTTACTGGTCACCCGCAGAAGAATATGCACACATTTCAGCCATTCTTTTAAAGCCCGGAAGCAGCTGAGGGTCATTCAACGTGAGCATAAACTGCCAGTCAAAGCGCTCATCCAGGAGGTGCCAACACGTTGGAACTCAACTTATTATATGCTTGATCGTCTGTTTGAACTGTACATACCACTCAATGCTTATGTCATGCAAAGAATAGGGGAACCTACTGTGAGAGGCATGACCGTTGAGATGGCTCAATGGGACCTCATTAAATGCCTGACTGAGATGCTACTTCCTTTTGAGATCTTCACACGTGAAGTCAGCAGGGAGGACTGTACTATGGGCCAAGCTATCCCATTGTTGCACATGCTAGAGCAACAGCTGAAGGATGTGTCTGAAACGTACGCAGGTGTGGATGACAAACAAGACGCATATCATTTGGCGGAGACCTTAGCCGCTCGCTTATCGGAAAATACAAGGATTAAAAATAAAATTTTGTCACAACCACATTACATTAGTGCCACAATTTTGGATCCACGGTACAAAGTATTTCTGAACAGCAAGGCAGTAATTCCTTTTTCGGAAGTGGATGTTGCCAACTACAAAACTTTGATAGCTAAGGAAGCAACTATTTTCGAAAGCGAACGGCTGTTAATTACAGGCCCCCACCACAGGCCATAACCAGTACTACAGGGCATCCAGAGTCAAGTTATACTTCGGAGCCTGAGGGCAGTGCATTTGCCTCCCAGCAGTCACCTACACCAACAATAACATCAAGAACAGGATCATCCACAGCACAATGTGCAACTGATTGGTTTCTACAGCAGGGGTATGGTAAGTCCAGTGCTGATGCAAAGGCAAAACCGGCCGAGCACATCCGAGCACCCCTTAACATTGAGCGGATGGTCCAGGCCTATCTGGATGACCCAACAGAGGTCTTCATGGATGGAAACCCATTGGTGTATTGGTATGGGAAAAGAAGCCAATGGACAGTGCTCAGCAGGCTGGCGATAAAGTATTTCGCTTCCCCTGTCGCAAGTGTCTCTTCTGAGCGTGTTTTCAGTGCTGCTGGTGCCATTGTAACTTCGAAAAGGACCAGTCTCTCGGCCCAAAGCGTGGAGAGGTTAACCATGATCAAAATGAATCAGCACTTTATACCACCGGATTACAAAATATGTGAATCACAGCAGGAAGAGCAGAGCGACTTGGATGACGTAAATAGTGCGTTACAGGACCTACTTCTGTCCGAACCACCAGAGTTTGAGGACGAGCTCCTCTTCCCTGACAACTAGGCTTTCAAATTGTTGCTTTCTTCCTTCCTTTATGTGTCTGTGTATCTGTCTTTCTGGTTCAAATCAAATCACAACAAAACCATCACCACCGTCTTCTTTTTATTTCCCTATTGGAGTTGCACGTCTGTGCATTTAACTGTCCACTCTTCAGAGTCCTGCTTCATCTTCCTGTCTCGCACGAGTACATTTCCATCAAGCCAGACATTAGTACAAGAAATGTTGCCTTTACCAGTCCCGCCTCCATTAGAAGTGAAACGTGACTACTATAGCTATCCTCCGTTTTGTTTTCGAGCTGAAACTCATCAGTGTCCGAAGGCTACAGCCTCAGCAGGCATCCAAAGGTCCTCACTGTCAGGACAGAAGGTACTTGGCAGAGAAAGACAAGAGACTCTTCGAAGAAACTTGCTGACATTTGTGCAAACTCAAATGACCAGCAATGAGCACTACACAGGCCGCGGACCATCATCACAGTGCTGACCATGGGAAGCAACTTAAACTGTGACAAAGAAGTGCCACAGATGAATAAGACGAAAACCGAAACAGCGCCTAACACTCAAAATGAATGTGGACTGGAGTAATAATGATGAGGCCACTGCCCCGCAAAAAAAAAAAAAAAATGTCAGAACTAGGCATCTGATGATCTGACAGCCAAAGAGAAGAGCAAGACAGGTAATGATGGAATGCATTGGATGTTTGCAGACTCTGAGCGATTGCTGTTGTTTGTTGTTGATGTTGTGCATGAAGTCGAACTCTACTCTACTAGTTAATCTACAAAGTGACTCAAGTAAGTAAGTGACAGTCAATGTTTCCTTTCTTGTTGTTTAATAACCAAATTGTACTCCTACTACTGCAGGTGCAGGCCAATATCTGTTGCAATTTTTTAATATGGAATATGGACTTAATCGGAGTCAATACAGACTGAGTTGTAGTTGGACAACACGTACCACACCATGATGATGACCATACTATCTTTTCGCGCACAGTCATTCAGTTGGATCGGAGATGATTCAAGGACTAACTGCATTTCATGAAGTGGCATAAGGTAAACATAAACACAACAATTCAACAAGAAAGTAGTAAACACAGCAGACCTACATGTCCATGTAGTGGTCTAGTCGAGTGTAGTGATGACTGACAGCGGCGCATTGATTTTGTCACTTAATTAGGAAAATGCTAAGTTGCTGTGTATGCCTTTTGTCTGGCTATGTCAAAAATTAAGGTAAATGGAGGTTGGGTCACGGGCTGGTGCTGTGGTGGGCCTGTTCTGTCCTGTTGTTGTTGTAGCTTAATGCTGTAAACAGAATCTACACGATATATCCAAGCCGCCTCACTCTGAAAGTGTTCTCTCTTCTCTTCTTGGACTCCACCGTAAATTATGTTTTTTTTTTTATTCATTGATTTCTCAATACCCCTTTTGTTTTTCCATCTAGACGTTACAGGCCGGCCTTTACCCTGTGCTTGCTATACTGGGAGACACAACTCACATTTACCTTACCAATCGGCATCAGGAAGGCCACCAAGATTGATGTGCGGAGCGTCCATGGAAGATAGGACCAAGAGGAAGGACGAGATTCAACTCCACAATTTTAGCATGATAATACAGTAACTTTAGTATCATTCATCATTCATCTTTTAATTAATTTGAATCCTTTTTTCTCTGCAATCATTAGGACTGTGTGTTGTGTGTTTGTTTGCTAATTGATCCCTACAAATGTTTTTTAATTGTCTTTGCTATCTTTACAAGTAAGCCCAGTACAACATGGAATTTGGGTCGCTGAGGGCATATTACAGGCAAGGCAAATTGCATAGAATATACTGGTGCCCTGTACTGTCTAATTGTCTAGTAGGAGTTATTAAGTACTACTCATTAACCATCAAGTTATCTAATCTTCATCATCATTAACGCATGCATTTCCCTTTTCTCGCTTTATTGATTTTTTGGATAAGATCATGGTCGTCTGCCAAGATTGCGCTTTGCTTTTGTTGTCCATGCGTACTGTTTTTCATTTTCAAACCTTTCCCCAAACCCCCTTCCCATCCATTCATCAAACCCTAACCCTCTTCCCCGGGCTGTGATTTATATTGAGGTGTGATGTGACTACATAAAATGTACACCAATTGATCACACGCTTGCTGGGGCAGATGTGGTGAAAGCAACACTAATTCAATTGCAAGGCAGGGCGAGGAGTTTCTTCTGCTTGGCTACCCATGCTCAGTCTATGTGCATTGTGCAAGCCGTCAACGGCTAATAGTAGTACATCATAATTAATTGCCGTCATTGATTGGATTAATCATCAAACTCCTACCACACAGCAGTAAAGGTTACGAATTACGATTGTGTTAAGTTAAGTGACTCACTCGACAGCACAACTGCAGTTTATAACTTCTTGTACTAGGCTGTCCCCGCCACCATTATGTTTAATTTGACTTTAGCAGTTGCAACTGCAATATTGTTTGTTTGGCAGTCGTCTTCTGTACTGTATTTCACTTCGTTCGACTACTCCTCCCACAGTTTTTCTCAGGCAAGTGACTGTCTCTTTTTTATTTTTTTAGCAAATGCTACTGCCAGTGTCTACTCTACTACTACCACCACAACCGTGGCATCTTCTACATTCTCTATGGAAACCATGCAGCCATCGCTGTGCCGAACGTAGTCATCATCAATCACAGGTAAGATAAGTTTGGTGGGAGGTAGAATACTAGTAGGACAAATAACTCAGTGAGGGGTACCGCATCTATCTGTTTGTTATACATCATCGGCAGATTATTTAAATCAAACACTGGCTGCGGCCCTGCAGCAGCAATGAAAGAAACCATGTGACGTTAATTTGTAAAACAGTAACCCCCCACAAAACATTAACATTGTATGTTTAAGTATAAATATAAATATAACAAAAATAAACTATCCCACACCTGACCCACCCCTCTCCCTAACCCCAACCAAGGTCCAAAACGAAAAAAGTCCAAATAATGTCCCGAAACCCCAACGCCCAATTCCCACCCACCAAAACAAGGAATAAAAAGGGGCAAAGCAACAGGGTCCTCGATGTTATAATCGGCGGGCTTTGAGGTGTTTGTCCACCAGGATTCTCACCCGCTCCTCCATTTGCTCCTCTTGCCGCGCCATCCGGAGGAGAGATCTTCTTGCGGAATGCCCTGCAGTGGCATCCACAATGGGGGACAGCAGTGCTGGCTGCTAGCGAATTGCAGCGGGTGGCTATCAGACCGCGGCGCCGTACCGCTGGAGTTGGGGCCTGGCTGGGGCCCGGGGCATCGGACGAGGCTGCAGCTGCTGCCGCCTCCTCCTCCTCCTCCGCCAGAGCCACCAGCCGCCGGTACTCCCGGCATATGGCCTCCAGTTTCCGGCGCCGGGCCCTGACTGCCAACTTTTTCCGCGATGGTTTGTCTTGGGAAAAGAAAGAAAAAAATATTGTTGTAACCAGTACTCTTACCTAAACAGTAACACAAAATTAATTCAACACATAATGGCACAGTAGCACTAGCAAGAAGCACAGTACATAACATTTGTGGTAATAATCTATCTATCCTCCCACTTCCTCGACCTCTAACATTTGTGGGAGTTTCAGGCATTATACTAGCACTATGGACTCCAACCAGTACACAGTACACCAGTGTTCTTCTTATCTCTAGTTTAGGGAAATGACATAACCTGGTTGTAGCCGGCATTGCCAGCTCGGTCATCTATGCTTGAAGCCAAGACAAACATACGAGTCATGACGCAGAGTCACATTAGTTTGATTTACTACTGTTTGCAGGTGGGGAAGCTTGTATTTTTCTATTACGGGTGGCACTGGCCATACTCTCTCTGTTACATGGAGGGCAATTGCTCAATTTCACAGTGCCTTGGCTACTACAAAAAGGCAGATTATATATCTGATCCAATGATCGTTGCTTTTATATGGGACAACGACATAAGGTCAGTAGCGGTCGTTGGTGGGACTCGGGGAGTTTGGCCGGGCGGTGGCGTGGGTAGGGGCAGGATGGGGGTAGTAAACTATGGATTACGGCCAATTACAGGTAAGTAAACATATAAATATATGAAACTAATTTTGTTGCGCACACTGCATCGCATTTGGCGGTGCAGTGCGCACAATGAAATTCACTTTATTTATTTGTATGTTACAGTAAAGTTACCTGTATTTGCCCGCGTAATACATTGTTTACTACTACCCCCACCCTGCCCCTCCCCACATCGGCTTTGGTACGCTGGCGCGGTTTCTTTAACATTCCCTAAAACTGTGCATCCCGTGACAGTCTCCACCTATGCTGTCTATGATGAATACATACAGGCATCCATCCATTCTAAGTAAATGTCAATCATTCTTCTTAATCTCTCCACAAACGTTACTTTGTTTCACCAACAACAACGCATGCGTCCACTCACTCCGTTGCTTGCCTTGGCTTAGAGTTTCACCCAAACACCGCTGATGATTCTTGCTATCCACAGTATCCACCCATACTGTGTCTTCCACCCAGGCAGGCATCCATTCTTCTTTCACCTCCCACCCATCCTTCAACAACACATGCATCTGATTCCTATCAGCCACCTATCCATGCTTCCAACGTATCCTTCTCTGCCAGTCGTCATATTAAATCTCGCCCGCCCTTCCTCCTTCCACCCTTCTTTCCCTTTTGTTCAACACATCCATCAAGGTCAACTGATCTGACTTTTAGTCTCCTCCATAAAACTTTCACAGCTGAGTTGGAGTCAGATATAAGAGGCCATTGGTTAATGAAGTCACGCTGGTAATGCTATTGCTACTGCATTGCTCATGCTGCTAAGTAAAGGGTGTCTTCTTTATTAACCGTTGTATAATGTTCACTACAACTTCATACCTAATAAGTCTCAACAACAGTACAGTGAGTGAAGTCCACTCCACACACCCTTCCAGCTAGTGCAATGTCAATAAGTCATGAATATAACTTACCACCGCCCGCCACTGCTGCTGGCTCACCCCCTGTATCTCCTGCCCCCTCCGGAATGGCCGCAACGCCATCGCCGCTGGCCCCACCGGCACTGGTGGTCGGTAGTACGCCTAGCAAAAACATGACACATTTTTAGATGCCTGTACACCTCCCCCTATTTATTCTTTTTCACTAGCAAGATTGAAAAAAGGTTAATACATATTATTATTATAAATCACATTCAATAGTCCAAATCGGGTACTAGAGTACAGTCAGTAGACAGACACTAGTAGTGTTATTATGGTCCCTAAGGTCATTATTATACTATACTCTACTCTTTGCAAAGTTAGCCTGAGCCATGCAACCATTTTTCGCTTCATGTCTTTTGCGCATGTTACCTCGCAGCTTGTTGTGCAGTAACAGTAAGACGCCTTTTGAGCCCACGTGAGCACATACAGCTACTGTCTGAGCGCTGCGTACAAGAGGTCGGAAAACAAGCCACTTTGTTATGGAGTTCCGTTAGTCCGTATTACTTAGCCATAGGTAACATGTTACAGTTTTTGGGCAGGACTGACAAATGCTTGCATTAACACGCACCATTTTTCTCAGGCAGAGGATTCCCTTCTACGAGTACGAACCAGAGATTTGCAGAGCTTATGAATGATGCATGTAACCAGTAATTCTACGTTCTACGGTGAGGAGTCGCCCAGAATTCACACAGATCTTTTGTCTTATATCATCATGCACTTGTTGCAACAATTTTTAGTGTTTTAATCTTATGCATTTTGCGGTTGGAGCTGGCTGGAGTACACTGAATTTTATAGAACAACAACATACAGAAGTTGTCATTTGAAGATAAACCTTTTGAACTTACACATAGACTCTGTGGTATTTGGTGTGGTGGTGGTGGTGGACTTACACGAGTGAGTGAGCGAAAGTGTGTTATGTTCTGGGTTGTGGAATCATAATCATTGGGTATCTTCGGGTGGGGGTTCGGGGACCTAATGAGACACTAGCTAGTCGTTCAGGGGATTGTGGGTTCACTTCTGACTGAGGTGTGAGTAACGTCCAAGTTCCAAACTCTCATCACCAACATCCTCTTTCATTGTGCATAGTTCTGCATGGGGCTGTGCAGAATCCAAGTAGTATGTACTATATCCTATCAAAAATAGTCAAATATCTGGTTGTGCATTTTGTTTGTGGTAATTGTCAAAGCCTCAAGATTAAGAAGCCTAGAAGAGGACAACCGAAAGGACTGGACTCAGTGGCTAGAGCTATTAGTATTGGTCAATCTGAGTTTTATTCAAAACCGTACAATAAAGAGTGGCAATGCAAACTGGGCAAGCTTAGTGACAGACTAATAGTAGTAGTACCGAGTACAGACATTCATAGCAGAGGCAGTTACAACTTAGAGGCAGGGATAACCAGAATTTAGAAACAGATAGTCAAGTCAAGATCAAAGAATCTTTTGTAAAAAATATAATTAGGGAGTGGAGCCAGAATTAATAGTTCTGAAAAAATAAGGTCCAGTAAAAGTTAGGGCAATATAATTGTTAATATAACCACTGGAGGACTTACTGGGACCAGCAGCAGGGCCCTCGGTAGAGGAGCGGTCCTCTGGTGGTTGTCCCGCCGACTCGGACCCCGTCTTCTTGCCCCTGGGTGCTGCAGATCAGTGATCATGTAAGATATAATAAAGAAAAAGAAAGACACAAACATTAATGATTGCTGTGAAACAAATAAATTATCTAAAAAAACGCTCAAAAAACGTTTTAGGAAACAAAAATTGCAATAAAATTGACCTATCGAATCCGAGCGCCTACTGGCTTGCGGAATTCACGGACAGTCTACTTATTGGGGAACACTAATTCAGTGTTCCATTCTGATTGATTCAAATAAAATCCAGAACACTAACTAAGCCTAAGTACCACCTGACCTAGCCCACCTATTCCAGGCGGGCCAATTGTTCATTAAGCATGCATTTCCATTTTTTTTTTCATCAAAAATGCATAGATGAGAAGGAGGACACATGCATAAAGTCAGTGCATAATGCATACACCAAATTGTTGGTTGGTTGCGTCTGATGTTCTGCAGCTGACTGACACTGCTAAGCTAAGCTTACCAGTACCACTCACTAAACAAACTACAAAAGGTTCTACTAAGGACTGGGGTAAGCAGCACTCAGTGACAGAGGATGCGTCACGCACACCGTTCAAAAATTATCAACTAATAGTAACTAAACCTAGTATCAAATCCATCCACCACTATTTGACAGGAGGACAAAGGAAGGACTACAGTCTCTCTAGCAATAGCATTACCTAACTGAAGTTCTCTAAAGTAAACTCTTACATAATAATGACAAGCGAGCGCAAAGTTGCAAAAAGTAAGAGTACTGCCCAGCACCTGTGTCCTACAATCACAGAAGATTTTGAAACGTAATTTACCTGCAATGTAAGCAGCATTATTCTTGTTATTTGTAAAAATGTATACACAAATCACAATACTTATACTACTATATATATTGGCTACTCACCAAGCCCCACGACCTCGACACCTAGCAGGTCCAACAGGTCCTGCTCCCGGTCAAGAATGTCTGACCACCGGTGGGCCAGCTGGTTATGTGTGCGCCGGACCGCGGAGCAGCGAAACACTGCCCGACGCACCTTCGCCCACCGGCGGTGACGCTCCTGGGTCGGGTAACCGGAGCCTGGCCTGCCGCCTGCTGCCAAAGTCAAGGGGAGGTGGCGCTGAATAAAAAAACAAGGGCGGCCACCTCCTCCTCCGTAAACAGCTGGCGGGCTTGCACCCTGCGGGGCGCAGTCTGCCGCAAGGCAGGCGGCGATTGGGCTCACGCGCCTTGCCCTTTGACCCGCTGCTGCTACCCTTCGCCATGGTTCTGGGGTGGGAGGAGGTGAAAAAGAAAAGTTAGAAGGGAAAAATAAAGTTAGGGGAAGAAGTAGGATCTTAAAGAAGAAAGTTATATAAAACAGTTGAAAAGTAAAAAAACACAGTAAAAAGTAGAAAAAATGCAAAATATAGACTTAGGCAGAGAGAGAGATAGGTAAGAAATAAAGAAAAATTGAAAAACAGTGTAAAAACTAAGGATTGCAAAGATTGAGGGAGGATAGAAAAGCAGGCCCAGAACCATAGCATAGAGTGGTAAAACAAGATGGCCGCGCCCATCGCGACCGCATGGGTAAGTTTGCGCGATATTTCTCCCCGAGCACGCACAAAACGTCGCGAACACGTACAGCGCGTTCCCGAACATGGAATGCGCATCGCGAGCACGCTATACGCGACCCGGAACAGGAAATAAGGGATCGCGAACAGGCGGGACAAGTGAAAATCAAAATGGCCGCGCCCATAGGCGACCGCATGGGTAAGTTCGTGCCCCCGAGCACGCAAACAGCGTCCCGAACACGAACAACGCGTTCCCGAGCAAGAAAACGCATCGCGAACGGGCGCGCCAAGCAGCTACGCACGCTCGCGAAGCTACGCGAAGCTCGCGTAGCGCTTCGACGTCTTCGCGTAGCTTCGCGTAGCGCGACTACGCGAACTACGCCCAGGGTTAGTGTACGCACAAATGTATAGTTGGCATGTTCCTACAGTGAATAGCTCCCAAAGGGTATTTTCACTGCACAGGATTGTAGATTATCCTATGAGGAAAACTAAAGTGCAATACTGTTTTCTAACTCGGATTTGGGATAAGCTACAGAAATAATTCAGTCATTGTTTATTGAAAATCCAACTTAATAGTGACATATCTTTGACAAATATTCAGGAAAAGAAATGTTTAAATAATGAGACTCAGTCTACCTGAAATTCTAGCAGGCTAATTAGCAGTGGCCTTCCATCATCCCCTGTCAGTGCTTCCCCTTAATGAGACGTATAGGCTTCTTCTGGAGCAGGAACAATAACTAAGCCCTTTAGCAGCAAGGCTGGGTATAAGATTTGTAACTCATTTCATCTCAGTAAGGGTAGCTGGTAAGAGTTCAGGAATTTCATAACTTGAAAGGAACTAGGGTGAGGCATGCCCATTCATATTTAAGTGTAAGAGGAGACATGAGTAAGAGAAGCCTTTGTTTGCGGGGCCTACTGTAACCAGTTTGGCACCAGCCCAGTGGGAGGGGAGGATGGCCTCAGAACCACTTTTGTGTGGTTGAGGAGGAGGAAACAGCTTTTTTCCCTTAACAAACCTCAGTCTGGCACACCAGCAGTGTCTAAGGGCAGAAGGCGTCCACCATGTGAGATTTTAACCAGAATAGTCCACTGTGGGATAGTGTGCAATAATGTAAAAAGGTTGTGCTGCAGAAATGGGAAGGTATGCCCTTAAAAACGTTTTTCTCAATGTTTAGGGGGTTTACTGAAATCACCCTCACACACAGGCTAGTGAATCCTAGTAAAGTGACACCTGACCCTAAATCATCAGGAACACTTTCTGGACATGTGGAAAAACAGAAGAGTACTGGACCTCCTGTATGTGACATCTGTGGAGGCCTGAGGGCTGGGCCTGCTCTCACTTGTATCCAGAGCTTTGAAGTGGATGCCAAGGGGCAGCTGGCTGATCTATTGTGTGGTTTCAGGGACACAACAAGCCTCAGTAGGTCTTTTTGCTGAGCTGACCAGTAGCTGACCAGTAGCAATTAGAACTAGGCTTGACCCAGCTGGTGGCCTCTGCTCGAGTGAGCTCTGGCCCCTAAGGGGTTTATTTACAAGCCCCTTGCGCCACGTTTGTGTCATTTTCAACATGGGAAAAGTGATATACGGGTGGCGCAAGGGGCTTGTAAATCTGCCCCTAAGTGTTTCTCTCTGGTATCCTTGAAACCTTAGAAGTGACAAAGAGGAGCTGCTCCAGAAACTCTGAGAAGTTAGGACTTATAAAACCTTTGGACTTCCAAGGCCTCTGGAGCATCAGAGGGACCTTGTGCTAAAGGTGTCCAATTTTGGTGCAACTTAATTAGATACAGCTTCAGAATTTGCCCACTGGAGAATTTTGACCTGCAAAAAAAACTAAGGGCATAAATTAAATGTTGGTGGACAGGTTACCCTTGACCCTGCTAGGTAGGTCGCTCCCCCTCCGCACAGCACCGCCTGTGTGTCCTTGCCCCAGCTGCCGCTGCTGAGGAAGTTCGAGGCCCTCCTCCACCCGCAGGCTACCACCTGCGCCTCATCCCTGGTGGCCAGTGGTAGGCCGTAGGTTTGTATCATCATCTGTATCTTTATTGTATTGCCTTTATTGTTATTTTGGTGTCTGGGACTGCTGTTGTCTGTTTTCCCCCGGTGCCTGTATTGGTCTGTGCCCTCTTTTTCCTTCTGTTCCCCTCGCTGTCCCCGTGTTTCTCTGCCCGTTTTTGCCTTCTGTTCCCTTCGTTGCCCCCGTGTTTCTCTGCCTGTTTTTGCCTTCTGTTCCCTTCGTTGCCCCCGTAATTCTGTGCCCGTTTTTGCCTTCTGTTCCCTTGTTGCCCCCGTAATTCTGTGCCCATTTTTGCCTTCTGTTCCCCTGTTGCCCCCGTAATTCTGTGTCCGTTTTTGCCTTCTGTTCCCTTCGTCGCCCCTCACCTCTCCCGCTCCAGCCGTTGCGTCCCCTGCGGCCCCGCCCCCCTGACCGCCCATTCGCTGCCCCTGCCCTGCCTCCTGCCTCCCAGCTGCTCCTCCCTCCCACCTCCCCATATATGGCGGGCGCGCCTAAGGCAAGCCCGTCTGCGCCCATCCGCGCCTGGACCACGCCCAGCGCCAGTACCCCTGGTCCCCGCGCCTGCCACGACGACCGCCACCGCTACGATGCCAGCGCACTCCATGCCCTCAACCCCGGAGGACCCACACCTGCTTCAAAGCCGCCCCGAAACGCACACAGGGTCCCTTCACCTGCCGGAACTGCAGCTACACCAGCCTTAGAGCCGCCAAACCACCCGCCAAGAAAGGCCACAATCACCTCCGATGCATCCTACTGAACACCCACTCCGCACGCAAACATGCCGTCGAGCTCTGGGACCTGCTCGACACTTCATCCCCGGACGTCGCCTTCCTGACAGAGACCTGGATGAATAACTCCTCCGCACCCGACATCGCCATTGCCATCCCAGACGGCTACAAGATCACCCACAGAGACCGCACCAACAGAATCGGAGGAGGAATCGCCATCGTCCACAAGAACAGCATCAGGGTCTCGACCAGCACCGACGACACTCTCAGCACCGCCGAACACATGCATTTCCAGATCCACACAGACCCCAACTCCACCCTCAGAGGCACCCTCGTCTACAGACCGCCCGGACCCCGACCCCAGTTCAGCGACTCCATCGCCGACTTCATCAGCACGCACGCCCTGACCTCCACCGACTACATCCTCCTCGGAGACCTGAACTTTCACCTTGAGAACAACAACGACAGCAACTCCACCACCCTGATCGACAACCTCGCCAACCTCGGACTGAGGCAACTCGTCACAACGCCTACCCACTCCGCCGGCCACACGCTCGACCCCTTCTTCTCCTCAAGCTCCCACGTCTCCTTCAGCCACACCACCGAACTCCTCTGGACCGACCACCGCTGCATCCACTTCACCTTCCAGAAACTCACCACACACCACCGCACCCAACAGATCCCCCGCCGCTGCTGGAGCAAAATCACTGAAGACCAACTACACGCAAACCTCGCTCTCAGCCCACCCACCGAACCCTCCAACACCGACGACGCTGCCCACAGCCTCAGACGCTGGATCGACGACTGCGCCAACACCCTCGCCCGCTGAAGAAACCCTCCTACAGAGACACCAGCAAGAGGGCCAGCTGGTTCACCCCAGAACTCCTAGCCTCCAAGCGAGCCTGCCGGAAACTAAAGAAGAAATGGCACAGTGAGCAGACTCCGGACAGCCACGCAGCCCACAAGGACGCCATCCGCAACCACCATCACCTCATCAGGACTGCCAAGAGGACCTCCTTAAAAGACCGCCTCGACAACAACGCACACAATAGCAAGGAGCTCTTCAACATCGTGAAGGAACTCTCCAACCCCAGCTCCAACACCAACGACATCCCGCCGTCGCAAGCCCTGTGCGACTCCCTCGCCACATTTTTTCACCGCAAGATAGCAGACATCCACGACAGCTTCAACACCCAGACAGCCCCAACAGACATCAACACAACAGACTCTCTGCACACCATCGACCACGACCCCCTGCTAGTCTGGGCCAACTTGAGCATCGATGACACCATCAAGACCATGAGCACAATCCACTCCGGCTCCCCGTCAGACCCATTCCCGCACCACATCTTCAACAAAGCCAGCAGCTCCATCCCACCCCATCTGTGCAATGTCATCAATCTCTCCCTCGAGACCGCGACCTTCCCAGAGAGCTGGAAACACGCCGAGATCAACACCCTACTCAAAAAACCCAAGGCGGACCCAAGAGACCTCAAGAACTTCCGGCCCATCTCTCTGCTTCCATTCCCGGCCAAGGTCATCGAGAAGATCGTCAACAGACAGCTAACCCGATACCTCGAAGAAAACAGAATCCTGGACCCTTCCCAGTCAGGGTTCCGCAGCAACCACAGCACTGAGACTGCCCTCATCGCCGCCACCGACGACATCAGGACCCTGCTGGACAACGGTGAGACCGCGGCCCTCATCCTCCTGGACCTCTCCGCTGCCTTCGACACCGTCTGCCACCACACACTACGCGCACGCCTCCACGCCGTAGGGATCTGAGACAAGGCTCTGGAATGGACCACCTCCTTCCTCTCCGGCAGAACGCAGAGCGTCCGCCTCCCCCCATTCCGATCCGAAGCCTCCGAGATCATCTGCGGCGTACCCCAGGGATCTTCCCTCAGCCCGACACTGTTCAACATCTACATGGCCCCGCTCGCACACGTCGCCCGACAGCACGACCTCAACATAATCTCCTACACTGATGACACTCAACTGATCCTCTCCCTCACCAAGGACCCCATCATCGCCAAATCCTACCTCCACGAAGGAATGAAGGCCGTCGCCGACTGGATGAAGATCAGCCGACTGAAGCTGAACTCGGACAAGATGGAGGTCCTCATCCTCGGCTCCAACCCTTCAGCCTGGGACGACTCCTGGTGGCCGACGGCACTGGGTGCAGCCACGACACCCACTGACCACGCACGCAACCTGGGAATCATCCTCGACTCAACGCTCTCCATGACCAAGCAAGTCAACGCTGTCTCCTCCTCCTGCTTCAACACCCTCCGCATGCTCCGCAAGATCTACAGGTGGATCCCGACAGATACAAGAAGAACAGTCACCCAGGCCCTCGTTAGCAGCAGACTCGACTACGGAAACGCCCTCTACGCGGGAGCCCCGACCAAGTTCATCAAACGACTGCAACGCATCCAAAACGCCTCTGCACGACTGATCCTCGACGTACCACGCCACAGCCACATCACCCCCCACCTGAGAAACCTGCACTGGCTCCCCGTCAACAAGAGGATATCCTTCAAGCTCCTCATCCACGCACACAAGGCACTCCACAAGACCGGCCCAGCCTACCTCAACAGACGACTTTCCTTCTACATCCCCAACCGCCAGCTCCGCTCCGCCGTCCTCGCACTCGCCACCGTCCCTCGCATCCGAAGAACAACCACCGGCGGGAGATCCTTCTCCCACCTCACCGCCAAGACCTGGAACACCCTCCCACTGAGCCTACGACAGACCCAAGACCTGCTGACCTTCAGGAGGCTACTCAAGACCTGGCTGTTTGACCAGTAGCGCCCCCCCCCACCCAGCGCCTTGAGACCCTCGCGGGTATGTAGTGCGCTCTACAAATGTCTGATTGATTGATTGATTGATTGACAATGGTGGCGGATATCCGGTCCGCTGAAATATAAGTCCCATTAAAGCCTATGGGATTTATATTTCGCGGACAGGATATCCGTCACCAATGTGACGAAGTAATCTGTCCGCCAACATCTAAATCAGCCCCTAACTATTGACCAAGCGAAGGAGCGAAAAGTATCTGCTCGACAAGAGTACTTCGTTGGCAGCAAAAATTGCATTTCTCCCTCTCTGAGCTTTTCCTGCCAAAATATTGACTAAAACTTGATCTCATCCAGCCGCTACCTGGTATCGAGAGGATTTTGGTGGATACATCTTGCAACCATGCCCCACTGGAGGATTATGACTTCCATTTCAAAGAAGGTAAAATCTTTGACTGGGATGGACTGAATTATCATGTCCAACCTGGGCTCCATTGTGGTTGGCTTGAAAACATGCAGAGGTCCCGGTCAACTCTGAACATTGACTACTGAATAGCGCTTTTTGCCTTACATCTTGAAAAACTAATATCTTCAGTTTATTGGATTTTGGTAATTTTGGTGTCTTTTTGTTCATTACATTTCTCTATTTTTTACATTGGAGTGGGATTTTTGCTGTGTTGTGCCATATGAATTTGAAGGTGAAAGAAGATTGAACATGGAACAATATCAAAGCAGGTATTTGCTTTTAGCTGTTTTATGATATCTTAGAATTTTTGTAAGAGGTGTTGGGAGGGGTTATGTGTATGCCAGTTTCTACCTAGTTTTATTATTATAGTTTATTGTTTGTGAATGGGGCAAGTGATGGTGTGACATTGCACTTAATATTGCACTTAGGATTGTTTGGAAAACAAATTATAGGAGCTTCAAACTTTGATGCTACATTGATGCTTTCAATGCCCATGCAAATTTAACCTGGTAATTGAAGGATGACAATAACAGTACTGGTCCTGCACAGATTGCTTTATAGTGGTGAGTTTAAAGCTACTAGCCTCAATTGAGGTATGGCAAGTTCACCCAAATGGACTGTAATTACAAAATAGAGCAGAATGTAGACATGAATAATATTGATTAATATCAGTAGGTGTAATAATCCTAGGAACTAGAGATTTGTAGGTACGGCCCAGCTCGGTTCTTTGGTGAATCCCTTAAAAGCATCTGAATCAAAAAATGTAATTTATGATCTATATTCTAAAACTGTGCAATTTGATTATCTCTCTATCATTTTTTTTAAAACAAACTTTATTGAGTTTTACCCAACATTACAGCAATGTTTCGTCTTTTAAGTTGCTTTGTTCGTTACCAGTTCATCCATGTGGTATACTATTTCTGCTATGCTGACAGGGTATTCTAAAACATCTTCAAGAGTTGCCGTTATAACTGTAAATTTCCCTCTCCCCACCCCCGCGAGTCAACTTTGTACTAGTGTATGTGTGGTGTACTAGAATAGTATCTGAATCAGCTGTGCTAAGTGCGTTGAAGGGGCGGCGTAACGTTGCGTCATTGCAGTAGTCGATTGGCTCTAGTTCATGGAGGGTCTGTGTGGGTGTCGCTACTAATGTGGAGGGTGCTCATTCAGGGTCCTCAGGTGTTCCCTCAGAGGCCTCTGAGTCAGGGTGTGTTGGTTCATGCAATAGAGCCTCCCAGGATCTAGCCACCTCTATATTTCTCAGTCCCCTTTTAGCTTCTCTTAGGAGTATCCACCTCTCGCATTCCGCCCATTTTGAGAGTTTCTTTTTCCAGGTGGTCAGTCTAGGGCCCCCCATTGATTTCCAATTTCTGGTTATTTTGCAATTAGCCAGAACAAATGACAGGTCTTGAAATTTACTGGAGATTTTGGTCTTTGATGTGTGGGGAAATCACCCTAGTAGGCTGTTGGCTAGGGAGTAAGGGAGCACCCTATTGATGACCTCGCCCACTATGTGTAAAACCCCTTCCCAGTATTCGTGCAGGCTTGGGCAGTCCCAAAACATGTGCAAGATATGTGAGTGTTCTGCGCCGCAACGTGGGCAAGCCCCTTCTTCTATATGAAAGTATCTGCCTCTATGTTCGGGGGTCAAGTAGGCCTTGTGGAGGACATAGTCATTTATCAATTTGAAGTGAGCATTTCTGGTCACCATAGGGACACCGGCCAATATGTTGTCCCAGTCCTTTGACGGGATTGGGGTGGCTAAGTCCACTTTCCACTGGAGACGTAGGTACTCCAGCAGTCGTAGCCCATATGTGTGGAGCGCTCTATACAGGCAGGACACCTCCTTGAGAGTGCCTGCTGAGAGGGCCATATAGAAACAGCTCTGTTGTGGTGGGGTTTCCATAGCTCCAGTTCGCCAGTGCTTGCCGATTGCTGCTGTGAGTGCTCTATGTAATAAAAAATATCCACGAGGCAGTCCAAACTCTCCTCGTAACTCAAATGGTAGCAGCTCTGCGTCCCTATAGAGGTCACCCATCTTTGTCGCTCCTGCTTCTATCCATGCTTCTAAGTCCCGCCAGTGGCCCCAGTGTCGGAGCACCTTCAGCATATCCAATGGAATATCCGGGGAGCATGGAACCCTGATCGTCATTCTTTGTAACCCTCGGCACCAGCATTTGGCAGTAGGTAAGGTAGTGGCGGAGCAACTATTCGTGGGGCGTCAGTTTGTTTTCGTCTCTGAGCAATGCCTCTTACCATCCATTGAAGCTGTGCGGCTATGTAGTAGGTCTCAAAGTCAGGGGCCGATAGTCCACCTGCGGCCGTTGCATTGTCGTCAGGGCAACTCTGCAACGGCCCGAGCCCCACACAAAGGACCGGCTCTGCAAGTCCAGCTCCTTAAAAAGGGATGCAGGGCTTCAGAGTGGAAGTGCGTTAAATTAGTACAATAGGCAGGGGAGTGCCACCATTTTAAGAAGTGCAACCCTGCCAGCTACTGAGAGTGGCAGCATCCGCCAGAAAGCTATGGACGCCCTAAGTCCTCAGGAAGCCATTTCTATGTTGCCCTCATAAATGTGGACCCCCAGGTACGGCAAGCAACTAGGTTCCCATTGTTGGGGTGCAAGGTCTCTCCGGGGTGTCCTGTCCGCGTTACTGGAAAAAGTCGCGACTTTCGCCAACCCACTTTTAGCCCAGATAGGGAGCCAAATCTCTCCTGTAGAGTCTGAGCTCCCAATAAGTTCTCGTTCCCCCCTTCAGGAACAGTAATAGATCATCAGCGTAAAGCACTAATTGGTGCTGGCTATGCCCAACGTTCAATCCCCTATACGCTTGCCCATTCTGGCTGCAATCACGAGTGGTTCTATAGCAAGCACAAACAGGAGGGGTTAAGCGGGCATTCTTGTCAGGTGCCCTGCTCCACCGGCCATCTCCTCGATATGTATCTCCCTGTGCATACCATCGCCATTGATCTGATGTATAGGAGTTTAGTCCAGTTGATGAAGCCCTCCCCTAGTCCCATGTGTGTCATCACTTCATACAAGTAGGGCCAGTCCAAGCTGTCAAAGGCTTTTTCTATTTCTACAGCAAAATCGCTGCGCCTTCTTGATCTCCACCGTTTGCCTCCATAGTAGTTAGCAGTCATCTAATGTTCCCTGCTGTGCTATGGGATGGGATAAACCCGGCTTGGTCCTCATACACTATTGTGGTCATGAGGGGCAAAAGGTGGGTGGCTAGGATCCGGCTTAGGAAATTGTAATCGATGTTTAACATCGACAGTGGGCGATTTCAGAGTTTCAGAATGGGGAGTATTACTGCTTTCCGGTAGTGTCTGGGAGGGAGCCTGTCTCTTTGGCCTTCTCGTACAGCTTTGCTAGATGGGGCATTAGCTCAGCAGAATATGTGGAGTAAAACTCCACTGGGAGTCTGTCCGTACCCCGCGTTTTGTTGCGCGCTATGTGCTTAATAGTGGGTGCTATTTCATCTGTTTTGTTATGCCCCCTCCTAGCGCACTTATCCACGGGATCCGGAGGTCTGTCAGGTATTTGATTTGATTTGATTGTTGTATTTGTAGAGCACGGGCTGTCACTCCGAAAGGAGCATCCTGGCGCTAGTCGATGGAAAGGTGAGAGGAAGCCACGGGGCCTTCTATGAGGGATAGGAAGAAGTCGTCAGGAGATCCAAAGATCCAAGCTTTAAGTGCCTTCCTAAACTGAGTCTCAGTTTTTAACATTCTCAGGTGGGTTGGCAAAAGGTTCCATGCCTTTTTTCCCATGGCTGCTACTGTTTTTCCTCTCTTAGTTTTATACCTAAAGCAGGGGGGCTTGAGGAAGTTTGCTGGTGAGGACCTAAGGGTCCTTGTCGTGGTATAAGGGGTGAACCTGGCTGAGAGGTACGTTGGGCCGAGGTTTAGTGATGCTCTGAAAGTGATTATGAGAATCTTAAATAGGATTCTTGTTGGACTTGGCCCTTTTTGGCAGGTTCACCCCTAAACTTTTTGCATTCTCCTAGCCTTCTTCTGTGACCTGGTGTTGGTGGTTTTATGCCTCTGGGCACTTTAGCACTGTGGTCCAGTGGAAAGTGCGTGCACTCTCTGTGTACATATAGTAAGGTTGGCCTGCCCTCCCATAGGAATGCATGGGGGATTCCCTGATTAAGTGTGTCAGTGGTAATTCCTGGAATGGGAGGAGCAGCGTGGTCAAGTTTAGTATGTACGAAATTGTAAGAATAAATGCTGCGCAACGGTGTGTGCAGATTTATGATGACTGGTTGAGAAATGCCACTTTTAGAAGTTGGCATTTCTGTGTGCTATGTGTCTGCCTGCCTGATGTGAATTGCATGCCTGGCTTGTGAGTGACAAGGGCTGGGAGGTGTGTGTGGCTCCAGGAGGGGCAGGGTGAGTCAGCACTAGGCTGAATGGGACATCTGGGCTAGGAGTAGTGGGAGGAGTAATCCCCTGACTCTGAATAGGACTGTGCGCAGCCTGTACAATGCTGGCTCCGCCCCCTGTGGTGTGTCTGAGCACCTAGCCCCCACCTGACAAAGGGGAAGAGGAGCTTGGAAAACAAAGTGCTCCAAATCCCCCCTGAACTAGTTGCATCTGGTTCCCCCATGACCTGTCCTGCAGACAAAGAGATTTGTGGTATAAATATAGGGGCTGTGACCCCATGAAATGGTTCTGTACTGTTCCTGAAACTTGCTGGGGCGTGCTGCTGCTGGGGCCCAGGAGGAACCGCCATGAGGGCTTGCCTCCCTGGGCCCAGCCTTGCCCCTTTAATCTCTCATGGACTTTTGCTGAGGAGCTTTGGCTCCTAGCGCCTGGTGAGCGCTATACTTCAATTCCCCTAGGAGAGAGGAGCGCTGGAGCTTTGCAGCATCAAGCTGCACATCGTTCCTGAGGGAATCCCCGGTGTAGGGATTCCCCCCCGTGATGCTGGAATCGGCGGGTGCCCACCCCGCTTATTTTGATAGTAATGGTGGGTGCCCACCCCGCATTTTGTCTGCTTCACGGGTGCCCACCCCGCCTCGATGTTTATGTTATTAGCGGGTGCCTACCCCGCATGGTGCCGCCGAGTGAAAGAGAATCACCGCCGCCGGCCCGAGCAGGAAGTCAGGCAAGGCTGTGCCTGTCCATGGGCGGGGCTTCCGGGAGGAAAGGGAAGCCCCGCATGTGTGACGTCCCGGAGCCTCGCAGGCTCCATGTTGAAGTCCCGGGTCCCAGGAGGGGGCCCGGGTGAAGGAAGGAGAAGTGCTGCGGCGGTTCGGCGGGGCTCCAGTGGTGAAGGGAGAGCCCTGCGTGTTGCCGTGCTGACCGGGGGAGTCCAACAGAGGAAGGAGAGCCCCGCGTCCAGCAGCCCGTGGAGATTGAGGCAGAGGGGGCTCGAGGCACATTGTCGTTGCCTGACCCTGCCGCACGGGAGAAGTGGCACCGATCCCGAGGCGAAGAGAGAAGACGAGAAGAGTCCCCGAGGAGTGGGGGCTTCCTTGTTGCCTGCCGCCTGGACCGGAGGAGTCCTACCCAGCAGCCTGGTGAGTGGGGGAGCTCTTGGAGGTATCAAGGGTGCCGGGAGTGGCACCAGAAGTGCCCGTGTGTGCCCATTTCCACAGTGGCGCCGCAGATGCGGGCCGCTGCAACGTTTGGGGCATTTCCAATTTCCGAGTCCCAGAGAGGGGCTCCAACTTGACCAGTACTCCGTTGGCCTTATTCAGACAGCTGCACCGCAGAAGCGGGCAGCTGCAACGTGAGGCAAAAGTTATTTACAGAGCCTCAGAGGGGGGCTCACCAGGCACAGAGGTGCCAGTGCTATTCCCAGCTGCCCTGCGAGAGTGCAGGCAGCTGCAACGTTTGGGGGCATTCCTTTTTGGAAGTCAGGGGCACAGTGGTGCCATTGCCAGTCCCAGCTGCCCTGCGAAAGCGCAGGCAGCTGCACCGATGGGGGCAATTTGTTTAGAGAGTCCCTGGGAGGGGCTCAGGTGGCACGTTGGTGCCAGGGCTAATTGGTACACAGCTGCCCCACCGGACAGTGGGCAGCTGCAATGTTTTTACACATTGGTTCAGAGGGCACACTGAGTGCCAGGCCTTCCTTGCATCACAGCTGCACGGCAATTAGCGTCAGCTGCAACGTTTAGGCCATTAAATCTTTGGGGGCATTTTCAGTGAGACAGGAGTGAAGTACACTCCTGTGCCCCAGCGCAATTGCGCACTTGTGGATACTGCTGCATTGGCAGACGCCCTGACATTTGGACATAGGGCATTTGAGCCCCTTTTAGAAGGCCAGTTGGGCAGAGGGACTGTGAGGTTTGTAGGGCGCCAGGCCCTAATGTAAGTTATGTGGTGCACCTGAAATGTCTTTCATGCACCCTGATTTATGACATAATGTGGTTTATGTTATGAGGTTATGCATAATATGGTTTATGTTTAGGATATGATGACATAATGTGGTTTATGTTATGAGGTTGGCGCATAATGTTTTATGCCTAATGTGATGCGGACATAATGTGTTTATGTTGCAGGCGATAATGCTGAGGTCATTATTCTTCCAGTAGTTACTGGGTGCGTTATTTACTATTTGTGCATCCGTGATGGTTCTGACAGTGGCCCGATTTGCCCTGTCAGGTGTATATAATCAACTGTAAATATTGCCTAGTGCCAGGTGGCACAGTGTATATTGTGTGATGATTATTCTAATGTGTTTATGACAATACAAAGGCTATTTTTATATATAACCTTGTGTGGAGTTCCTTTTGTAGTGTGCCTTGTGGGTTGCTGCTGTGTGTGTGTGTTGCGCAAACGCTTTACACATTGCCTCCGGGATAAGCCTGACTGCTCGTGCCAAGCTAGCAAGGGGATGAGCAGGGGTTATCTTGGGTGTGTAACTCCCTTGCCCTGACTAGAGTGGTGGTCTCTGCCTGGCTTTGGCGCAAGCCTTAGCCAACCAGAGATCCCATTTCTAACATTGGTTGTCAGCGGTGAGGATAGGACTTGCGTTTGCGCAGTACCACAGCGACAACTGGTTGCACTACAAGCTCTGCATTTTAGATAGTCACATGTATGGGGATTATTGTTTCTGAGTTTGTTTTAAGTATCATTTCATTGAAATGTGTTTTATTGTTGCACTATGAGTTGGGGGTCCTGCCAAGGACAGAAACCAGAGAATCTGGAGGAGTTTTGTACTGCCCTTGTGCAGACTGCTATTTCTTGGGTTGGCCTGAAGCTGAAGGAGTTGACTGCCCTTGTGCCATCATGCTATTTCTTGGGTTGGCCTGAAGCTAAAGGAGTTGTACTGCCCCTGTGCTGTCTGCTATTTCTAGGGCTGGCCTACAGTGGTAACTTAATTGGCATGGAGTAACTAGCTCGGGAGTGTAGATTACCCCCTAAGTGCAGTTTTAGTTTTCTGGAATCCCCAGTAAGGGTGGGATCCAGAGGTGGCAGCAATATGAAGTCCAGTGCAGGAAGTCCCATTCCCAGTTCCCAGAGTATGGTACCTGGTTCCCGGTTAAGAGGGGGACAGGTTGAGATTCAGGGGCAGTAAGATACTGTCTCACCAGTCTTGGGGGGGTGGGGGAGTATGTGGATGAGTGTTCTGGTGCACTGGACGTTTTGGGTGATTGGTTAGCACGGTAAATGGTGTTAAAGGGCTGTTCAATCTGTTTTGTCAGAGAGAACACGCCCCGTAATTGTTTTCTGGAGTCACGCCAACCCCTGTTGGAGTGTGTGAGTTCTTTGATTCTAGGGAGCTTGCATTGGGGAGTGATACTAGAGGAATGGTGCAGGTATCTTCCAACCCAGAGTGGTGGAAGTGGTTCAGAGTAGCCCAGCTAGGTAACCTTATAGTGAGGAGGTTGTAGGGACTCACATCCTGTCTCGCAGGAGAAGGAGTGAGATTGGGCTGTGTCCCGAAGTGCCCGCACCTCAGTCTCCAGTACTGGATGGTTCTTAGAGGGAACACCAGGTAGGGAACCTAGTCTGTCCTGTTGGACCGTTCTTCGAGGGGGATCTCCCCGTGTTAGGTGAACTGGGAGTGGCTGTAATCTGGCCTCCATCAGTTCTGGTGTCTGGCAGAGCCACTGCTAAGTGGAGGGTGCAGAAGTCCAGATTGAGGGGTGAGAGGGGGAAAGAGTCCCCAGTGGAAGAACCATTGGGTCAGGGGCCAGCCAGAAGGGCTGAGTCACCAATGATTGGCCATGGTGACGCCACTTCTGTCCTGGGGCATCTTCACGCACTGTCACATGGACAGGAGGTCGTGAGCTCTGCGCCAGGCAGACTGTCACACGACACATTAGTTATGTGTCACCCTCGGGGGGGTATATGTACTCCCCAGGAAGTCCTGGTTCGCCGGGCAATTGTCCAACCAAAGGGTACCGTCCCTGGGTTGGAGAGCCAGGTTCAGGTATTTCCTGTCCTGGACGGAAGGGCAACTGTAATCAGTGTCCTGACCGGTTTGCCTTCTAGGGGTACCACTCCAGTTGGGAGGGTATAGGGCTCTGGAAGGGGGTGCAGAGGGAGGGAGTCCTCGCCTCTGACTCCGGTGCAGCCGGAGAGTTTAGATCCCAGGTGGTAGACCAGTTGATGGAGAGAGGTCCTGAACTGGTGGGAGAGTTGAGTTCTGGGGGTGCGTCTGCTGGGAGAGTGCGGAACCTCAGAAGGGTGGTAGGGTGAGGAGACGCTTTGCCCGTGACCTCTGGTCAGCCTGAGGGTGCGGACCCTAGGTTGGAGGATCAGTGGCAGTTTGGAACTACACTGAGAGGAAGAGTGGAGAATGGCTATTATGTGCCAGGGGTTACTGCCCCCCACTCTGGATTGGCAAGGACCAGTGACATCTGGATGGCCTAGGGCCTGGTCCAGGCCGTGGACAACTAGGGAGTACCAGTGGGGTAGCCTAGTTGGGCCTGAGAGGTTTTTTTCAGAGGGAACCACATGGGTTCAGAGTGGCGTAGAACCGGAGGGTGTCCCTGCAGTTGCGGGCCCGCGTCAGTGTTCTATCGCCCGAAGCAGGGAAGCCCATCAAGGTAGTGATTGGTCTACCCTGCGTTTTGGCTGGAAGGGGGCTGTGTTGGACTTGGCCCTTTTTGGCAGGTTCACCCCTAAACTTTTTGCATTCTCCTAGCCTTCTTCTGTGACCTGGTGTTGGTGGTTTTAGGCCTGTGGGCACTTTAGCACTGTGGTCCAGTGGAAAGTGCGTGCGCTCTCTGTGTGCATATAGTAAGGTTGGCCTGCCCTCCCATAGGAATGCATGGGGGATTCCCTGATTAAGTGTGTCAGTGGTAATTTCTGGAATGGGAGGAGCAGCGTGGTCAAGTTTAGTATGTACGAAATTGTAAGAATAAATGCTGCGCAATGGTGTGATCAGATTTATGATGACTGGTTGAGAAATGCCACTTTTAGAAGTTGGCATTTTTGTGTGCTATGTGTCAGCCTGCCTGATGTGAATTGCATGTCTGGCTTGTGAGTGACAGGGGCTGGGAGGTGTGTGTGGCTCTAGGAGGGGCAGGGTGAGTCAGCGCTAGGCTGAATGGGACATCTGGGCTGGGAGTAGTGGGAGGAGTAATCCCCTGACTCTGAATAGGACTGTGCCCAGCCTGTACAATGCTGGCTCCGCTCCCTGTGGTGTGTCTGAGCACCTAGCCCCCACCTGACAAAGGGGAAAAGGAGCTTGGAAAACAAAGTGCTCCAAATCCCCCCTGAACCAGTTGCATCTGGTTCCCCCATGCCCTGTCCTGCAGACAAAGAGATTTGTGGTATAAATATAGGGGCTGTGACCCCATGAAATGGTTCTGTACTGTTCCTGAAACTTGCTGGGGCGTGCTGCTGCTGGGGCCCAGGAGGAGCCACCATGAGGGCTTGCCTCCCTGGGCCCAGCGTTGCCCCTTTAATCTCTCATGGACTTTTGCTGAGGAGCTGTGGCTCCTAGCGCCTGGTGAGCGCTATACTTCAATTCCCCTAGGATAGAGGAGCGCTGGAGCTTCGCAGCGTCAAGCTGCACATCGCTCCTGAGGGAATCCCTGGCGTAGGGATTCCCCCCGTGATGCTGGAATCGGCGGGTGCCCACCCCGCTTATTTTGATAGTAATGGCGGGTGCCCATCCCGCATTTTGCCTGCTTCGTGGTTGCCCACCCCGCCTCGATGTTTATGTTATTAGCGGGTGCCTACCCCGCATGGTGCTGCCGAGTAAAAGAGAATCACCGCCGCCGGCCCGAGCAGGAAGTCAGGCAAGGCTATGCCTGTCCATGGGCGGGGCTTACGGGAGGAAAGGGAAGCCCCACGTGTGTGACGTCCCGGAGCCTCGCAGGCTCCATGTTGAAGTCCCGGGTCCCAAGAGGGGGCCCGGGTGAAGGAAGGAGAAGTGCTGTGGCGGTTCGGCGGGGCTCCCGTGGTGAAGGGAGAGCCCCGCGTGTTGCTGCGCTGACCGGGGGAGTCCAACAGAGGATGGAGAGCCCCGCGTCCAGCAGCCCGTGGAGATTGAGGCGGAGGGGGCTCGAGGCACATTGTCGGTGCCTGCCCCCGCCGCAGGGGAGAAGTGGCGCCGATCCCGAGGTGAAGAGAGAAGACGAGAAGAGTCCCCGATGAGTGGGGGCTCCCTTGTTGCCTGCCGCCTGGACCGGAGGAGTCCTACCCAGCAGCCCGGTGAGTGGGGGAGCTCTTGGCGGTATCGAGGGTGCCAGGAGTGGCACCAGAAGTGCCCGTGTGTGCCCATTTCCACAGTGGCGCCGCAGATGCGGGCTGCTGCAACGTTTGGGGCATTTATCAATTTCCGAGTCCCAGAGAGGAGCTCCAACTTGACCAGTGCTCCGTTGGCCTTATTCGGACAGCTGCACCACAGAAGCGGGCAGCTGCAACGTGAGGCAAAAGTTATTTACAGAGGCTCAGAGGGGGGCTCACCAGGCACAGAGGTGCCAGTGCTATTCCCAGCTGCCCTGCGAGAGCGCAGGCAGCTGCAATGTTTGGGGGCAATTTGTTTAGAGAGTCCCAGAGAGGGGCTCAGGTGGCACATTGGTGCCAGGGCTAATTGGTACACAGCTGCCCCACCGGACAGTGGGCAGCTGCAATGTTTTTGCACATTGGTTCAGAGGGCACAGTGAGTGCCAGGCCTTCGTTGCATCACAGCTGCACGGCAATTAGCGTCAGCTGCAACGTTTAGGCCATTAGTTCTTTGGGGGCATTTTCAGTGAGACAGGAGTGAAGTACACTCCTGTGCCCCAGCGCAATTGCGCACTTGTGGATACTGCTGCATTGGCAGCCGCCCTGACATTTGGACATAGGGCATTTGAGCCCCTTTTAGAAGGCCAGTTGGCCAGAGGGACTGTGAGGTTTGTAGGGCGCCAGGCCCTAATGTGAGTTATGTGGTGCACCTGAAATGTCTTTCATGCACCCTGATTTATGACATAATGTGGTTTATGTTATGAGGTTATGCATAATGTGGTTTATGTTTATGATATGAAGACATAATGTGGTTTATGTTATGAGGTTGGCGCATAATGTTTTATGCCTAATGTGATGTGGACATAATGTGTTTATGTTGCAGGCGATAATGCTGAGGTCATTATTCTACCAGTAGTTACTGGGTGCGTTATTTACTATTTGTGCATCCGTGATGGTTCTGACAGTGGCCCGATTGGCCCTGTCAGGTGTATATAATCCCCTGTAAATATTGCCTAGTGCCAGGTGGCACAGTGTATATTGTATGATGATTATTCTAATGTGTTTATGACAATACAAAGGCTATTTTTATAGATAACCTTGTGTGGAGTTCCTTTTGTAATGTGCCTAGTGGGTTGCTGCTGTGTGTGTGTGTGTTGCGCAAACGCTTTACACATTGCCTCCGGGATAAGCCTGACTGCTCGTGCCAAGCTACCAAGGGGGTGAGCAGGGGTTATCTTGGGTGTGTAACTCCCTTGCCCTGACTAGAGTGGTGGTCTCTGCCTGGCTTTGGCGCAAGCCTTAGTCAACCAGAGATCCCATTTCTAACAATTCTCTTATGCAGTGGTAGCCAGTGCAGGATTTTTAGAGCTGCGGATGCGGAGGACCTACGCGGTAACTTCAGGACTAAGCGGGCCGCAGCGTGTTGCACCACTTGTAGTCTTTTTAGCGTTTGTTTATTGGCTCCCGCCAGGAGGCTGTTGCAGTAGTCTAGGCGCAAGAGGATCAGTGCTACTGCAACTATTTTCCTTGCAGTGAGGGGGATAAAGTCAAAAAAGTTTTTTAAAGACTTGATGAGGTTGAAGCAGGTCCCCACTACTGTCAATGCGTGTGGCCGGAAGGAGAGAGCGGTGTCGAATTGCACTCCTAGGGTTTTGGCTGTCTTAACAGTGGTGGGAGGTGGAGTCGCGTCCTCCGGCCACCAAACGCTGGGCTGGAAGGGATTGTCTTTTCCTATCAGTAGGATCTTGGTTTTGTCTGTGTTACACCTGAGGTGGTTGTCCCTCATCCATTGGATGACCTTGGTTAGGCATCATTTAAAATTGAGCTCAGCGTTGGTGGAGTCGTTGTCCAGGGATAAAATCAATTGTGTATCGTCTGCGTAGGACGTTACATCTATCTCAAATGAAGCTATCAGGGAAATGAGTGGGGTCATGTATACGTTGAACAACAACGGACTGAGGGATGAGCCCTGTGGGACTCCGGTTGCGATGGTACGTTCCACAGAGAGGAACGTTCCAAGGTATGCTCGCATTTCCTGTAAGTCGCATGGGGGTGGGCTGGTGTACAGGGCTGAGTAGTAGCCTGAGAAAACATAATTGATCCCCTCTTGTGTGTGTACCCGAGTCCCCTCTTTGTCTTTTATTTCCAGTATGGGTTAGCCTCTCTTGTCTGGGTTTGCTAGCCATGCCAATAAAGAGCCTGATTTATCCCGCTCTGCGTGTGTCCTGTCTGTGTAGCTCTTATAGTCAAAGCAACACAGGCTCTCGGTCTGTGCCGCTACCTCTTCCTTGGCTGCGAGGAGCTCAGGTTGGAGCTCAGGGCAGTTCGGTCTCCGAGTCTCTCTTTCTCTTCATCAGTCTTCTGCTTTTTCTACATCGCTCAGTAGTGTGTGTCTAACCCCTTTAGATTCGGCTATGCAGTATCCCCACACCACTACTTTAAAGGCATCCCATTCTATTTGGGGGGTGGACGCCATTCCAGTGTTATCAGCGAAGTATTACATGATTTTGGTCCTGATCGTTTCGTGGAAGACTTGGTCCTCCAGCGATTCAGGCTTAAGACGCCATGCGGGAATTGAAGATCTGCGGGGCACCTGTCCCAGCTGAAGCAGCACTGGGTTATGGTCTGAGATAGTGCGGGATAGGTATTCAATCGTGACAATCAGGCTATGTACGCCAGGGGTGGAGAGGAAGCGATCCAGGTGAACATGAACTCTTGGAGGCCCAAAAAAAGGAGCAGTCCCCCCTTGTGGGTTCAGGCACCACCAGGAGTCTACCAGGCCCCATTGTCGTTGCCAGTCCGTGAAGATTTTAGCAGTGCGGACCATCTGGGAATCTCGGGGGGGGTGAGATCGATCTAAGCGGTATCGGACATGCAGTTAAAGTCCCCTCCAATTAACATCACTGTCGTTATTAATGGGGCCAGCCGTTGCGATAAATTGGCAAAAAAGGTACCCTGATCGGTGTTCGGGACATATATATTTACCGTAGTTAACTCCCTCCAATCTAGTTGCCCTCGGATTGCTACTTACCAGCCCTTAGTGTCCACTATGGTTTCGTGGAGTTGAAATGGGACCCCTGCTCGAATACATATGAGGCCCCCCTGGCATACGCCGAGTATGTGGTGAAGTATGTCTGGCCCCTCCATAGTCTCCTCAGCCCCTGACCCTCCTTGTCGGTGAGGTGTGTTTCCTGTAGTAGTGCAATGTGTACTCCTCTCCTAAGCAGGTAGGAAAACACCTTGTATCGTTTCGCCATGGTATGGATACCCCTAGCATTCCATGATAGGTATTTATAAACTAGTCGGATGGCCCTGGGGGTTGCTGGTGCAGTGAGAGAGTTCTCCCTTTGCTTAGTGCATGGTTTTGTCTGCCACTCCCAGTGTGTTCTATGTAGGATCTTCATTATCGCCTGTGTGACTCGCTAAACCCCAACCTCAACAGTAACAGCCAACAGCCCCAACTTCCCCATCCCAGGACAAGCAGCAACGTGCCACCCGTCCAAACAATATTAATATTCGCTAAGGTTCCTGGAAGGCCTTCCACGGTATTCTGTAGCCTAAGGGGGGTGCCTCATGAAACCCTCAGGCAGCCAGGCCCACATCCAGCTTACTTAAGTATAGGTGTGATATACTATGTGAGATAGTTATTCAGGACATATCTCCTGGCCGGTGAGGGAGCAGCCTATCGGCATTCAAAGAAACACATTCCTCCCCACCCCCCTTGGGGTGCACCGGGCATGTCACATGATCTTGTCTGCTGTGCCCAGCGAGACCTTGGGTAATTCCAGGCTCGAAGTCCCCTGAGGCATGGGATTCAAGGTCTGATTCAGAGTCTTGGGGCAGGGACCCCCGTTCCATTGCCTCCTGACTCACCTGGCCTCTGCTTATTTGGGATACAACCTCCTTCACTCTCTGGCATCCTAGCCTAGCTTTGGTGTAGGAGGGCACGGCCAGGCTCTGCTTTGGATGGTTTTTTCTGGGATTCTTGCTTGATCGTTGTCATCCTCCACCTTCCCTGTCAGACTTCCGCTCATTTTGGGTCTCCAGCCTGTCCCATGCTTCCTGCGGCGACTGGAAGAACCGTGCCCCACCCGAGGTCACCACCCTGAGCTTCACCGGGAAGAGCATTGCATATGGAAGGTCTATCTGCTGCAGTTTCTTTTTGACCTCTTGGTAGGATGCCCTCTGCCTCTGGACTTCCCTGGAGAAGTCTGGGAAGATGCTCACTGTCACATTGTCGACTCTGAGTTCTCCTTGTTTGCGTGCTTGTGCTAGTATGCAATCCCGGTCCTTGTAATAAAGAAGTCTTGCCAATATCAGTCGCGGAGGAGCACCAGGTTGGGGAGGTCTGGCCCAAACTTGGTGCGCTCTTTCAAGGGCAAAGAATGCAGACAGTCCGTAGGGGGCTAAGGCTGTGCGCATCCATTGTTCCATTTACTGTACTGTATTTGTGCCTTCAATTTTCTCCGGCAGGCCTACCACTCGGATGTTGTTGCGGCATGAGCGGTTTTCAGCATCCTCTGCCCTGTTCTCTAGTGTCCGCAATTTGGATTCCATGAGTTGTAAGCGCTTTTGTATTGCACCTATAGCCTGGGGGAGATCAGCTAACGTACGCTCATTATTTGACACCTTCTCCACCAATTTCCTATGGTCGTCCTTGAGCAAGTTGATGCGCCAATAGAGTCAATTTTAAGTTCCAAAGCTTCCCTATATGCAGTGTTAGCTTGCAGTATATCCTGCAGTGTGGGGTCTGTTGTAGGTCTCTCTGTTGGCGGGGCAGCTGACTCTGTGGTTGGGGCCGTTTTCATCTCCTCCTGATCTTTCTCTTTCCTCCTGGAGGATTTGCCCACTTTCCCCAGGGTTCTAGTTCTGGCAGAATGCTAGATGGGTAGTGCAAGGGCTGGTTTGTACATCCCCATGACCCTCTTGTGGAGTCCAGGGCCCTAACCTCCCCAGTGAGCTGAAGGCTGCAGGCTCGGCATTCCTAGTGCTCCTGTAATTGAGCCAAAGTGTTCGGGCCCGCTGGGCAATATGTGCAGGCTTTTTCTTTTGTTTTTTATTTTCGTCTTTGGTTGGTCAGCCTCGTGGGCTGTCTGACCGGCCTGCGTATACGGCTCCTAGGGAAATCAACACTGGGCACGAGGAATTCTGCATAGGGTGTAGGGTCGCCCGCTATCAGTGGGCCAGAATAGGTGATGGGACCAAAACCGGGTCATCGCCCCAGTCTAATCAGTGTCCACCCGGCAGACCGAGAGGCAGCAGGTGAGTCTCCGCTTTAGCCTCCCCGCTTCTAAGTGCGTTAGGGGCAGTGGGCATTTGTAGAGAAGGCCGCAGATTCAGCGGTGCAGGGTAGTTCCCCCGTGCCCTGCTCAGCACAGTGCTGCTCACTCCATCGGAGTCAGGCCACACCCCCCTTGATTGTCTCTCCATCATTCTTCACACATTATGCCAAAAGCTAATGACTAACGTGACGAAAGGCTGAAGTGCTGCATCGCTGTCTTTTATTTTGTTGACTTTCATGGAGAAGTTTATTGTCTGACCATGATGGTCTATAATTGGAGAATCTCTCAATCAAACAGGAAGCAACCAGTCCAGTGCGAACCTACTAAAGACATTTGAACATGATCCTTTGATCAGTCACCAGCTAATTCAAAGATTTAGAGGTTCTTCAAAATTGATCATGACACTCCTAACAATCGATTCTAGACTCTCTGCAGCTGGGCAAGAGTATATGAGAGCTGACCCAAATTGAGGCTACTAAATTGAACAAGCCTTGATAAATCACAAGAATATACTATCTTTGCATGATGCATACATGCCAACGTTCAGGAAGAGAAAAGTGGGAGGTTTAAAAAAATACCCGGGAGAATGTATTTCCCCATTGACTTTTATTGAAGCTGAGGCAATTTCAAATGGGAGACAGCCAAAATTAAGGCATTTTTTGCTTACAAAATCAAGAGTGTCCTCCTGAATCAGGTCTATTAGCATGTATGATCATGTTCTTCAGTAGAAATGGGAGGATCTGTCTCAAAGGGTGGAGAGTGTAATAACAAAAAACTGGCTGCAGAGTCAATCTTTACATTGAAGGACATGTTTTGATAAGTTGAAAACCTAGGACCTTTATTTATTTACTTTTTTATTTGGATTTTTATTTATTTTTATTTATATAGCACTGTTCTAGCGCTTTACATGGAACAATTTCACCTGAGGCTGGCTCTTAGGTATATATTTATCTGTGCATGAGTACAACAAAATCAGAGAAACAAAGTATTTAGGCAATATAGTAAACATTTAGAAAAGGAAGCAGATTTAGAGCAGTGGAGATGAAGAGGAACAAAACCGCAAAATGCAAGAAGCAGGGATCAAGACTATTAATTCTGTTCATTCTGAGAGACAGAGAAATAGAGGATGATTTATACATTTAAATGCAGGTTGAATTGTAGCATTTTTTACTTTTACTAGAAAAATTAAAGCTCCTCCAAAAGTCTGATGTCATCTGGGAAAGAGTTCTATAATTGATGGGCAGTACCAGAGAAGATTTATGTGGCTCTGAGTTGAATTTGAATTTCTTGCATTCAAGATGTAGGATATCTTTACTCCTTAAAGTTGTATCCCTCGTGACATGTGAAGGTAAGAGTGTAGGCGGATGGCTTGTTGAGGTATGTGGGCTTTGAATTTCATACAGGCGAGTTTGAATTTGATTCTTGATTTCTTGGTATGGGTTTTTTTGTGATTAAAGGCCAGTTGTACAAAGATACTGGCGTCAAAGAGTGGTAACAAATTGCAACCACATTTTTATGCAATCAGTACCTACTTTTGTGAACAAACCTATGCACTACTAGGTTATTTTGCAAAATAAGGAATCATATGGGGTCGCAGAACAGCCTGCCTAATGAATATGAATTTGTCAGGTTACAGTTTGCAACCCCATAAAATTGCCTGGAATTCATAGGGATGGTGGAGTGAATGGAACAGCAGACCACCATACCCGTGATTGCATTTCAAAACTAAAAACTTTTTTTAAATCAGCCTAATTTCCTTAATAGTAACATAATAGGAGAATATGGCTACTGCAGGGCCTTCCTAATTCAGGAGAGGCTGGTAATGAAGCCAGGTTGTAAATAAGTTTGTACGCTGCTATACAGTTCTATGTCAGGACCGGAGACTTTGGATTATGCTTCTCTATTCTTTACTGCAAAAACACAGCAGCCAATGAAATTACAACAACATTACAGTAAACATCAAAAACTAAATTTCCCATGAGCAGTCTCATGACCTCACACCCCTTCTACCAATCATGTCGCGGGATAGCCTATATAACTTGCTGACTCCATAATCCTTCCTCTTCCTTTGCTGCTTCAGCATCCTTGAGCTAAGGATGATATCCTTTCCTATAATTATGAAATAGTACTACTTAAATGTACTTAAATGTTTACTATGCTATTAAAGCGTACACTTCCAGCAAAGGTATGAGATCAGCATTTGCCCAAAGCAATGTTAAATACCAGTGCATTTGCTACGATGCGTTTACTCTGTTTAAAGTTTAGTATATGTCCTCATACTGTGATTGAAGTTTAGTATATTGTGTAATACTTATTCTTTGTCTTGATAAGCAATGTAGTGAGGCTGCGGCCTCTTTGTTGATTGGCTGGAGTGGGAGCGAGGACGTTTGCTAGCCTTGACACACAGTCCTCTTTCTCTTGTGAGCACCCGATTGGGCATGCTTGAGGCGCCCGCATTTTTCAACCGCAGTCAGATCAGAGAAACATAGCTGCCAAGGTTTCAAATTGCTATGTGTGACATTTTCATAATTTAGTGCAATTATGAGTGACATTTCAACGACTATGAGTGTGAGTGACCCTTTCTCGTAAGCAAAATCAAGCAATGAAGACAAGGAAAACATGTAAAATAACGTGGGACCCAGCCCAAACAGGATGTGTGAGGCCCCAACTGAGGCAGAAAAACATCATGGACCTGCCTGGACATCTGTGTTGCTGGGCAGGCCGGCAGAATCCTGCCTTCCAGCCTTTGGTGACTCGTACTGGGTCCCCTGGCTCCACCCTTGTAATTAATGATGCTGTTTAGAGCATCAGTCTATTAAGGGCCTCTCTGCCACGTGGGACACTGCCCTAACAGGATGTGTGAGGTTCCAACAACACACTCCTCTGGTGCCTACTGTTGCTGGGCGGGCGGGCCACCAGAAAAACAAAACACAGATTGCCAGCCTGTGTGGTGGGCCCCCCTCCCTGCTGGCAAACTCAGGAGAGCATCGAGACTCGGGCCTCTGACATCACGTGAGTGACCTGGGCCAACAGGGCACGGGGACGGACCGATGTCAGAGAGGGGCCAACAACATGAACAGTTGTCATTTATAGTCAAACACTTCATGCGGTCGATCGGATCAATCCACCTATGTCACTCCAGAGAGTAACAACTTTAAACTAACACCGGGAGGAACCGACTGCAGCTGCCTGATGTGATTGCGCGCTGCCACTGGCATCATCACTATTACAAACACACACAGGCTCACAGTGGCTGGTACTTACTGTCTTGGGCCACAGCCCGGCCGTAGATGAGTCTGAGTCAGTCCTGACTGTGGCGCAGCCGGGTGGCGCTTGCAGGCAGTGACTCTGGTCTGCAAGGGCTGGCTACAGGCAGGCTGAGCTCATACAGGCAAGGCTGCAAAACACCGCGGGCCACGGCAATACAGGTTTGTAGCCCGGCACCGGCCCGTGGTCTGCACAGTGATCAGGCAGTCCTGGCAAACTCTAGTTCCCAGGGCGGGGCCGTCCAGTGAGACTGTCCTGGCGGCCCCTCGGCGTTGCAAACCGGGTCACTGACTTAGTTGGTCTCCCTCGAGCAGGGCCGGACTGACTACCGGGCGTTTTGGCATGCTGCCGAGCTGGGGGCTGATGTCACTGCGGTGGGGGCTAATTTCGTTGATGGAGACCTGCGTGTGCTTCGAAATAAACAAAGCAAAACGAATTTCGTTCAGCACACGCAGGTCCCCATCAACGAAATCAGCCCCCAGCTCTGCAGCATGCCAAAACGCCCGGTAGCCAGTCCGGCCCTGCCCTCGAGTCGGCTAAAAATTCAGAGGCCCCGGGGTGGGGGGTAAAAACAGTTGAGTTAGTTACACTGCGGAGCCGCCACCATCATTAAACTGAACTCCCCGCTCCGGGCAGCAGGATGTGACATCTCCTGCGGCGCCGAGTATCTGACTGGACCGGCTGTCTCGGTATTACCTGATGATGACGTCACCGTCAGGCTGCCAGTCAGAGCCCGGTGCGGGGGAATGATCACACTTATGAATGATACACTTGTTGCACTGGTCTGCAGTTGAGTGTGAGCCTGCCAGCCCTGCCTTAATCTTAATTCACAGTGGGATCCCCAAAGCCTGTGGGAGCACAGCGCGTGCAGTGCACACCACGGGTGGCGCGCTGCCAGCTGCTGACTTGAGCTGCTTTCAATCAGTGACAGAGACACAACAGAAATGCGTGACAATGCATTTCAGTGTGGTAATGTGGAGTACCACACTGAAATGCGTTAGTCTCACGCCTGATGCGTGGTACTTGGCAGGACTAGAGAAGAAAATTTCCGACATCTTAGCACTTCACCGTCAAGACTCCTCTATGCCTTCCTGGGGCTGGAATAATCTTTAGGAACAGGGCTCTAGAGGTTCAGGCTGCTCCCTCCAGTATAAATTTACCAATCTTTATTTAACAGAATTGTCTGTTTCAGCTTCTGCTTGTGCGTGTTGGGGTTGCCCCCCTTGGTTTTCCTCCCACCTTATCTGTGCCTGCCTGTGTGTTACAAACCCTCTATATTTCCTATAATGGCAGGATATTCCCAAGAGAGGCTTTGATGGCTGTTATGATAATGAGGACCCCTCTGAATACCAGTTTGAGGAACACTCAGTAAAGGCTATTGATAACTCCCTTCAGGAGTCAGTGAATAAGGCTCGGGCTGTCATTTTGTGACCATTTTCGACTAGATTTTACAAGCACAGTGCAAGCGTTGTGCAGGCGAAACCTAAAAAGGATTACAAAAATTCAATTTAAATATCCTCCTATATGTTTATTCCCATTAGAGAAGAATACAAAATTTGATTGAAGTCATGGAAGTTTAAATAGTGAAACAAAAGAACCCATTTTCACCTAAAGTACAGTTTAAAAGTAAGGCTACGACTAAGTGGTTTCTGATGAATGGCTGTTTAATGGTAAAAAATGCATCTTTGATTAATGAGTTGATCCTAGGTTGGGATCTGGATCTTTTAACGGTAACGGAAACCTGGTTTTCAAGCACGTCGTCTCGTATACTGAAAGGTATATCTCCTATAGGATACTCCGGGGCTTATTTACAAGGCCATTGCGCCACTTTTGCGTAATTTTTAACATGGGAAATGTGACGGAAAAGTGGCGCAAGGTGCTTGTAAATCTGCCCCTCCCTGTTTGAAGTTCATCATTCTATTAAAAGAGGAGGGCTGGCAATAATTATAAGGAATGATAGAAAAGTGAGAAAAAAAATCATGCTGCGACTCCCAATTTGAATCCTTAGGGCAGATTTACAAGCCTTGCGCCACTTTTGCGTCATTTTTAACATGGGAAAAATGATGCAAAAGTGGCGCAAGGGCTCGTAAATCTGACCCTTAGTCATTAGATTTTCAGACCCAGTAGGGATTAACTGGAGCTGCACCATCGCCTACCTCCCACCAAACGCATCCATGAAGTCTTTTGACTTTTTATCAGCTACCTTAAATAAATCCTTGAGCACAAATAAGCAGTTGCTGCTTCTGGGTGATTTGAGCATTCATTTTGATAAACCATTAATGATGGGGTAACCAGATGTATTGGCATATGCAATAAATGCAACCTAAAACTCAGCCTCCCCTATATACATGACCACTGCCTTGATACAGTTGGATCTACTCATCTAACTGCCAACCACGTGCTCTTGTCCTGCTCTCTTGGACAGATCATTATGGAGTTCCCTCTTCCCGTGTTCTGTTGTTCGCTTACCGTGAATGGCACATATCATGGTAAATGTGTGGGGCTAATGTCATGTAATTACACAACGCAGTGTAATCGCATAATTTTGGGAATTTCAAGCGTAATGCAGAATTCCCAATATTACGCAAATTATGCCAGCGTAATTAATGCAGTCCTGAAACTTAAATACGACCACTGCCTGTCGTGACCAAGAAGTCCCGCTCTTGTTCCCGGCCACCTAGCTATTCTCAGTCTACAGCCACCTTTGTCCGGTATGCCACTCCCTTAAAGGGAAACATTTCAATCTTGTTCTTATAATCTTCCTAGAATTTCGGAAGCTCTGCTGATTCCGAAAAACTGAAATGTTGGAGTGGATACTTCTATGACTGAATTGACAAGCGTAAAGTTACTAACAGCAATTTTCTGTACATTTGCGGAGATCTCCACCACAAGAGCTGAGCTCTTTCTATACAAAATAATGTGGAATTTTAAAAGGATTACATTTAAATTAAAAAATAAATATTTTTTTAGTTAACCCCCTTAGCTGCTGAGGATTTTCCACCTCCAGTGCTGAGCCATTTTTTGATGTTTGGGGCACTTCGGGGCATATTATCAAGAACGGCGTTAAAAATTATCGCCGGTTTAGCGGCAGAAAACTGCCGCTAAAGCGGCGATAATGGGCTTGATAATATGCCCTTGAGAATTCCAATAGAAGTCCATGTTCTGGTGTGAACATGGGCTTCTATTGGAATTCTCCAGGGCATATTATCAAGCCCATTATCGCCGCTTTGGCGGCAGTTTTCTGCCGCTAAACCGGCGATAATTTTAACGCCGTTCTTGATAATATGCCCCTTCGTAGTTAGGCCTTCACACTAGGCCTTTCCACTAATGTATCCAGGCAAAATGTACATCCTTTTTTCTTACATTTTGGGGATGCTAAAGGGAACTGAGAAATCGCAACAAAAGTGTGCTTTTGTTGGAAAAATGGGAAAAAGGTGCATGCCAGCTTTCAGGAACAAGCAGAGTTGCAAAAGAAACCCTTTTTTTTTTACCACAGTTTTTTGCAGTTTAAACCTGCTTGCAGTTCGTGGTGGAAAGAGGTGTGAATCCCATGGGTGAACCCAGACAGATACACTTTTCTGAATACTAGAAAAAATCCTGAAGGGTTAATTTGTGTAGATTGCTTAACGTTTTCCTAAAGAAACTAATGGTTGATATCAAATGATGATGAAAATAAGTAGTAAAATGTGGTAATCGGGTTCAAAGGTTTTATGTGGACTTTATTGCGTCAGTGACTGATTTACAAAAGTAGCACACTGGTATGTCAATCCGACCCTTCTGGTCACAGTGATATGTAGAGTTTGTTGATAATCCAAAAACACACGATAGCCAGTGTCAACAAATAAGCTGCAGCTTGTAATGATTTTTCATTGTATATGGTAAAATCTAATAAATGAAAAACGGTTCTGAAGGAAACCTAGGTATTTGTGAAATGTGCACAGGATACTGATCTTTTGTGCACAGTGACTTACATTTAGAAGCCAATATTAGAGAGAAATTCAATAGCTAATAACAAACGTTATACTCTCCTGTGTTCCACATTTCACAAAAAATGCTACTACACTTGTGTGTCTCAGCATGGTGCCCAGCACACATCCAGCCCAAAAATTCTGTCAAAAAATGACCTAATTTGGCGATGGCTGGTTATGGTATCTTTAGCATAGGCTTGGCTACCACCGAGCATAATTTACCAAACACTGACATTTTTCACACTAGACCCATGGCTATCCAGGGCTTTAGGTTATGCTGGTTTATAGAGTGCACTATCACCCCGGTAGGGTATCCTGGCGCTGAGGAGGTGTGAGTCTAGCCACACCTAAAGCCTAGTGGGACTACTCGAAAATCCAGGTTTTCAGCTTCTTGTGAATTTCAAGAAGGGAGGAGGAGTCTCTTATGTGAGGGACTGGTCGTTCCATGCTTTTGGAACAATGTAGGCGAAGGCTCGAATGCCAGATCTGGTTTTCCAAATGCGTGGGATTTGTGCTAGTAGGAGTCCGGACGAACTGAGGTGTCCAGAAGGCTTGTGAAAGCAGATGCAAATGTTGAGGTATGCTGGGCCAGTGTTGTGTACTGCCTTGAACTGTGGGTAAAGAGTTTAAATTGCGCTCATTTGTGAATGAGGAGCTAGTGGAGCTCCTTCAGGTGCGTTGTGATGTGAGTGCGGCGTGGGAGGTTGAGAGTGATTCTGACGCCTAGTTCTGAACTGTGTCCAGTTTTTTGGTGAGGTTTTTGTTGATCCAGGCTTAGGAAGTGTTCCTGTAGACCAGCTTGCAGGACATCAGGGCATGCGTCACAGTTTGCTGGATGCTGAATCTTCCTCAGCATCCTTAGGGTATGGAAGCATGTGGTGGTGACGGCATTGACTTTGGTGGTCATGTCAAGTTTGCTATTGATGGATACCGAGTTCCTTGGCATGGTTTGTGGGAGTGGTTGTTGGTCCTAGCTCTGCTGGCCTTATGGTAGAGTCCCACTGTAATGTGCTGTTCCCGAAGATAACGATTTCGGTCTTGTTGGTTTACAGCTTTAGACAGTTGGGCTTAGATTTACTAATATTTGGCTCAATGCAATGCAGCAAAACAACTTACTGTGCTACACTGTGTCAATGGACAGAGGAGCAATGCGCCATATTTATTAAGATATGGTGCATTTTGCTATCTCTCTATGCTGGTGCACTAAGTGCAGCCTAGCAGCAAAGTAGGCACACTTGTGCCATGGCGAAAGGGTGCCTGTGTTACAGGTAGGATTGTTTTTGTTCAGGAAGGTACACAAAAACAATCCTCAGAGGCATTTTCATCTTTCTATGTGCACTGCAGAATGCAGCACACATAGAAAGAGGAAATAGCAAAGAGAAATAAACATATTTCTCCTTGTTGCATCTCTGTTGGGATGACGTACCATTTTGACGCATTCGCAGGTTTACTATTCTTAGTAAATCTGGGAATGCACCAAAATCCATGGGTGGATGCATTGGAATCAACTTGTGCTGCCTTACATTACTCTAGTTTTACTAGAGCCATGCAAGGTGGCTTTGTGTGGTTTTTCTTTTTTTTTTTTTGTGCTCATATCACTAATGTCTGTAAAACCATGCCTTTTTATGCGACCTATACCGACCTCAGGCCCTTTGCGATTTAACATCTGGCCCTGCTACTCCAGTCCTACCAGTTTCCTGGCTACTGGTTTCACGCAGGTGTAATCATAGGACGCCTCCTTGGGCCCTTACTGTTCCAGACCAACTTTGGAAATCGTCCCATATCTCACTGCGGGGGCCACCCTCGACACCAGAGTCCATCTTACATATTGTTATGACTGCTTGGAGCCAATCAAGACCCTTAGGGGGAAGAGGATCCGTCCATCGCTTACAGATCTCTCTCCTGGCTATAAGCATCAAATAAAAAATGGAGATCCCTCCTCACTGCCGATAGGGGCTGACTGGGGAGATCCTCCAGCCCCATCAGTACCAATGTTGAGCTTATTTTTATATTCAACCGGAAAATATCATTAACGACTTTCTCCACATACTGCCAGTACTCCTGTAGTTTTGGACACTCTAAAAACATATGGAGGTGATCAGCTCTTAACATACCACATCTGTAGCATTTTGGGGTCGGTTCTGATACAAACTTAGCTAATTTCTGAGGCGTCCAGTACAGCCTATTGATAGTAAAAAAATGATTGTGTTTCAGATTGGCGGGTTTGACCACCTTGTAGAGTGATTTTAAGGAAAGTTGCCAAATTGTCAACGTGTCCGTCATCTGGATAACTCCTTCCCATATCAAGTATGGAGCTTTCAACTTCCTATCTTCGTTTTTTAACAAAGTCCAGTAGAACTCCGCAACTTCCTTTTTCCTGGGGGTCTCATCCTGTAATTTTGAATCGAATTCCCACAACCCACCGATCTCTTGTCCGTTGGCCGCCACCCATGATGACAACTGCAGGTACTTAAATCTTGAGAGGGAATCATCTGTTATTGCCACCAGCACTTCCCAAGGCACCATGCCCTGCACTGTCAGGAGATCCCCCAAACTTCAATTCCCACCCTCCTCAATGGGAGACTCAATCGATCTTGTAGGCACTCAGGTGTACCTGGTAAGTCCCAAATTGGGGAGAAATCAGAAAAATAGCCCATTCCCAGCATCTTCCTTACCCCCAGCCACAGAGTAAGTGCTGCCTTTAGGATCTTCAGTCTAACTTTTTTTTAAAACATCCTTGCGCCAAACTTATACAAAAAGCCTTTAGAGCCCCACTCCCTTACCATTTCTTCCAACAAACCTCCCCATATCAGTGCCCCCGGCTTACCAAGTAGATCTCTACAGTTTTTAAACTGGAAAGGTATACAATATAACTTTAAATCTGGGAGGGTCAGACCTCCTTTCTCAAGCTTGCGCCTCAGTTTCTTCCAGGCAAGCTGTCGCGTCGCGCGGCTCGTGGAACATCAAGGACGCGACAGGGTGAGTGGTGTCAATTCTTTATTGCCTGGTACACAGTTATCGGCATTCGGGCGCTGCGCTCCCCAGGGTCTGACCTCTCACCTCGAGGTCCTGCAGGCGAGTGTCCTCGTCCCCCCGCCCCTGACCGGATGTAGTCTCCGGTGTCCCCTGTTCCCCCCTGACCCTGAGCCCCAGGGTCTTAGTGCCACCTGTGGGCACGACATCTCCCCCTTTGTTGCAAACACAGTTTCTTGCCACTTGTCCTGTCGACTCGTGACGGTGATCAGAGAGAGAGAGAGAGAGAGAGAGAGAGAGAGAGAGAGAGAGAGAGAGAGAGAGAGAGAGAGATCTCTGTGAACTGGTGGTCTCTTCACATCTCTTCGATTAGTCTCTTGGTCTTTTTACATTCCCTCTTTGGTCGCTGTTCTCCGACGACTGGTGATGTATCTTCCTGCCAAATCTCTCTGGTCAGTTCCTTCTTTGGTATGTCTCCTTCTTCTTCCGTTTTCACCTCCTTGAAGTGGGAGCTGTTTCTTGTGACCTGGTGCTGGCCGGCTGTAGCTGTAATCATGGTCCCGTTCACTTTCACCACCTTCAGCGGATCCTTTGCGAACGCGCTGTCTGACTTCCTCACCTGCCGTTGTTTTACGAGCACCATGTCTCCTTCCTCTAGCTCGTGAGGCATTGCACGTCTTCTTTGATCAGCGTATTCTTTCATTTTTGCTTTCTGTCCCTTATCTCTGATGACGACGTCCTCCTGGTCTGTTTTTTTTTTTCTTTTGTCTGCGGCAGTCTTGTCCTGCTCACTCGCCCTAGTACCAGTTCAGCGGGGCATCTCCCCGTGGAGCTGTGTGGTGTGTTTCGATAGTCCCTCAGTACCTGGCACAGGGCTTGTCCGATCGATACTTGTGTTAGCTTTGCTCTTTGCACCGCCTTTTTGATTGTTCCCATGAACCGCTCAGCCATCCCATTTGCTTGTGGCCACAGTGGCGTTATTCGTCTGTGATTTATGCCTAGGTATGCCATGAACCTTTTGAATTCCTCCCCTGAGAATGGTGGTCCATTGTCTGTTTTCAATGTCTGTGGCGAGCCCCATGCAGCAAAAATGTCGTCCAACACT
This sequence comes from Calotriton arnoldi, assembly GCA_963921515.1. Classification (NCBI taxonomy): domain Eukaryota; kingdom Metazoa; phylum Chordata; class Amphibia; order Caudata; family Salamandridae; genus Calotriton; species Calotriton arnoldi. Next base: position 3,987,711 of record CAWUFW010000107.1, on the reverse strand, counting down.
GGTAGCGTAGCGTTTGCCGACGTTGATGACACTGGCGTTACTAAGGGGAATCTTGAGTATTCGTCTATCACGACCAGAAAATAGCTTCCTGTTTCTAATGGCCCGTAGAAATCTGCTGCCAGCTCGGTCCACACCGCCTGTGGTAGCGGAGACATTTGCAATGGTTCTGGTTTGGACGGTGGTCCTATTATTTGACATACGTGGCACTTTGTCACCATCTCTTCCACCATGCTGTCAAGTCCCGGGAACCACACTTTTTCTCGCAGCATCTTTTTTGTCGCTACCATGCCTCGGTGTGACTCGTGTGCCAACTCCACTGTTCTCAGTCTTAGCGTTTGGGGCATCACTATTCTTGTGCCCCTCATTATTGTTCCGTTTTCGCATTCTGACAGTTCCTCATTTATTCTTTTCAGTGCCAGCAGTTCTTCTTTGTCTATTCCTCTTCCTACGTGCATGTTGTTGTTTACATGCCTCCATCGTTGCGCCCTGTTGATCCTCATTGCCTCCTGCATGGTGGCGTCCTGTTTCGTTTCTTTATTTAGTTCACTCTCTGTTATTGTTGCCGGTGTGCTTAGTTTCAGTGCGAAGTTCAGGTACTCTTCTGCCATTGTGGTTGCTTGAGAGTTTTGTGGCAGGGGGTGCCTTGACACATAGTCTGCTGGGTTTTGCTCTTTTCCTGGCTTGTGAATGATTTTGAAGTTGTAGTCCATCAGTCTGATTCCCCACCTTTCTATTCTTGGCGGTATCTTTGCATTCGGGTTGCCATATATTGTTATCAGGGCCTGATGGTCAGTCACGATTGTGAATGGTTTCCCGTATACGAACATGTGGTAATGTTCACAGGCCCATACTACTGCCAGACTCTCCTTTTCTGGTTGTGAATATCCTTTCTCGACGTCTGTCAGACTCTTGCTCCCATACGCAACGATGTGTCTTGGGGAATCTCTCCCAAGTTGATGTTGTGCTAGAATTGCTCCCAAGCCCACGGGGCTTGCATCCACTGTCAGCTCTGTGCATAAGTCCGGGTCGAAGTAGGCCAGATGATCCACTGCTGTCACTGCCTTTCTTATCTCTTCAAACCCTTTGTCACACTCGCTGGTCCATTGAAACTTATGTCCTTGTTTCGTCAGCTCTCTCAGTGGCGCGCTGACAGTGGCGAAATCCTTAATGTAGCGTGCGCAGTAACTTGCCAACCCCAGAAATGACCTCACTTCTGCCACATCAGTCGGTTTCTTTGCCTTTTCCAGTGTTTCTACCTTGCTGCGGTCTGGCCGCATTCCTTTTTTGGAAAAAATGTGACCGAAAAACACTAGCTCATTCCGCCCCAGTTCGCACTTTTCTTCATTTAATGTTAGGCCTGCTTTTTCTAGATGTGAGCATACCTCTCTTAACGCCGTGTCATGTTCTTCGTCCGACTTGCCGAACACCAGGATATCGTCACTGTAATTTAGGCTGTTCTTGACCGGTCTGATGACTTGACGAATTGTCTCCTGGAATATTTCTGCGGCCGATGAGATCCCGAAGCTCAAACGTTTGTACCTAAATAGTCCTAGGTGGGTGGAGAACGTCGTGATGTATCGGGACTGTGGGTCTAGTTCAAGTTGGTGGTACCCCTTGCAGAGATCCAGTTTTGAGAATCTTCTCGTGCCTGTGAGACAGCTGATCATGTCGTCTAGATGTGGGCCTGGGTGTCGCTCACGTTCAATCGCCTTGTTTGGGATCCTCATGTCCACACATATTCTTATCTTTGATTTGTCCTTTTTTGGGACGGCCACAATGGGTGACACCCATGGTGTCGGCCCATCTGCTCGTTCTATGATGTCCTGTCTCATCAGGGCCTCTAGTTCTTCCTCAACTTGTGGCTGTAGGTGTATGGGTACCCTTCTGTGATGTTGCGCAACTGGTCTTATCGTTTCGTCTATGTGCAACGTGATCTGCTGTCCTTTCAGCTTCCCTAGTCCTTCTATCAGTTTGGGGTATTCTTTTAGAATGTTTTTCTCTTCTGACATCTGATACGTCATTTCCATCAGCCCCATCACTTGTGCCGTGACGTTGCTCAACAAGCATGGCGCTGGCATGTCTCCTTTGAGCACATGTATCTGTTCCATTAGCCTTTGATCTTTGTATCGTAATTCCTCTTTGAATTTCCCCAAGTTGATCACTGGTCGCTTTGCCCCCCATGTGAATACTTTCACTCTGGATGGCTTTAGAGTCGGCTTCACTTTCATTTTCTCATATTCAGAGACGCACATGATATTGCACGTTGCGCCGCTGTCCAACACAAACGTGGTATCGTGTGGCCCCACTTTTATTGTTACGGACTCCGTTCTCTTTATCTTCTTCTTGTCCACCAGGCATATTGTTTCATCTCGCTCTTCTTCGTCTTCTTCTGAATCTGTGTTGACCTCTGTCATGAGGTATAACCGCCCCGTTTGCGAAGTCTTGTCTTCTTCACCCTCTTCCCCTGATTCTGCGGACGAATTCCTCACCTCAGTCTCGACATGCCTGATGTGTCTGTGTGTCGGCATCCTCCCTCTGCTTGTTCTTCCACGGTCATTTCTGAACTGTGCCCCTTGACATACACTTGCGTAATGGTCTCGTCCGTTGCATTTTTGGCACGTCTGGCCAAATGCTGGGCATGGCCCTCGGTGTGGGAACTCTAGTCCGCATCTGTAGCACGTTCCTTCTTGCTGCTTCTTCCCAGTCTGGCCGCCTCTGTCTTGTCTCCAGTTTCCTGTTTTGTTGTTGCTTGCCATCCGATTAATTTGTTCTCCACCTCTTCCTTTTCCACGTTCCATTTCTTTCGCGTGTGTTGTGGCTCGTGCTTCCGCTCTTCCTAGTGCAAGGATGTTCTCCAGCGCTATCGGTTCTTTAAGTATTCTTGTTCGGAAGTCTATGTCCCGACAGCCTGCGATGATTAGTAGTCGAATGGCCTGCTCGTTGTCGAATTTATCAAATTCACAGTGAGTCACTAGTTTCCTTAGCCTTGTTGCGAAGTCATCTAGTGACTCCTCGGCCTGTTGGAAGGAAATCATGAAGCTGTACCTCTCAAAATCAGTGTTTCGTTGCGGATCAAACTTATTCGTCAGGCACTTTGTTAATTTGTCGTAGGTGTCAGTGTCTGCAGTTGGCAGTGTCACTAGTAGGTCTTCGATCTCGTCGCCCACTAGGTTTATGAACAGTCCCCGTTTTTTGGCCTCTATGACATCTGTTGCTTCAACGTAATTTTCAAAACGTCTGAGCCATTTCTCCCATCTTATCCCAGTTTGTGGTTCAGATAGGCTAAACGGCAGTGGTCTCCTGTATTGCGCACTTTGTTTCTGGTCTGCCATTGCTCCTTGTATTCCTTTGTTCTGTTGCCTTTATTTTCTTTATTTCGTCTTTGATGTCTTTTAATCTATTTACTGTCTGTTTCTTCGTTCTCCTTATGCCTTATCTTTGTTGTTATTTTAGTTGTCTTTTTCTTTGTGCCCTTTTGAATTCTTCTCTTTTTCCTTTATTTCTTTCCTCTTGTCTCTTTTTCTCTTTATTTCCTTTACTAGTGCTTGTTGTGCACTTTTGCCTCTTTTTCTTTTTGAAATTCTGCCCTTTTCAGGTCAGATCGATTTTTTCCTGGCCTTGCAATGGCCGCCGAGTCACTCTTGCTTCCGATTGGCTTATTCGCCTGATTCTAAGATGGCCGCCGATAATCTCGCGCGATTTCGCGGCCAATGGAAACCTTGCCTGACTTCAAAATGGCCGCCGAGTCTTTTCCGCTCGCTGATTGGCCCTCTCGCCTGACTGTGCAATGGCCGCCGAGACTCTCGCGAGAGCTCGCGGCAAATTCTATGTCTTCACTCTTTTAGTTACGGCGCTTACCGGTGCAGGCAGTCTTTCCTCGCAGCGGCCGGGGTGGGCTCCCGCGTCGCTGCGCTCCGTTTTCTTTTCTTGTGTGGGCACGACAGAGGATCCTTTTCGCCGAGCCGTGCAGGCTCACGGAGGTCACGATCCTACCCTCGTCGCCAGTTGTCGCGTCGCGCGGCTCGTGGAACATCAAGGACGCGACAGGGTGAGTGGTGTCAATTCTTTATTGCCTGGTACACAGTTATCGGCATTCGGGCGCTGCGCTCCCCAGGGTCTGACCTCTCACCTCGAGGTCTTGCAGGCGAGTGTCCTCGTCCCCCCGCCCCTGACCGGATGTAGTGTCCGGTGTCCCCTGTTCCCCCCTGACCCTGAGCCCCAGGGTCTTAGTGCCACCTGTGGGCACGACACAAGCCGGGCTCCCTTTGATGACCAGAAAAAACTTACAGATTTCCCCTGTATCTTATCGATCACAGCCTTGGGGAACGTCAGAGGGATACAGTTGAAAAGGTATGTCAGTTTGGGGAGTATCACCATTTTAATTAAATTCACTCTCCCATATATAGTCAGGGGCGGATTCTTCCATCTAGCGAGTGATGTATCAATCTCTTTTGCTATCCTCTCCAGATTATACTGCTGAATTTCCTCCAATGGTTTAATGATACTTATTCCTAGATATCTAAGCTCATTCTGTGCATTCCCCCTCCAATGTGGAACATTCCAACACATTATCCCGGTCTTTGGTTTATTTACCAAATAACCAGATAATACCCCGAATTCTTTCACCTGAGCTTCCACCCTGGGTATAGTTAGAACCGGATCTGAGGTTAAAATTGCCAGATCGTCTGCATACAATGCAACTTTGTTTTTATAGGCGCCTGCTCTAAAAGCAGTAACCTGGTAATCTTGTCACAATAGCTGGGCAAAGGGTTCGATATAGATATCGAACAACAGTGGGGAGATGGGGCAACCCTGCCGTGTGCCCCTGGAGATCGGAAAACGTCTTGTAATGGTGCCATTAAGGAGAATCCTGGCTGTTGATTGTTCGTACAAGGCTTTTAATGTTGTAATAAAACAAGGGCCGAAACCCATTATCACCAAGACGTCCCATAAATAAGCCCAACAGACATGGTCGAAGGCATTAGCGACGTCCAACATGATTACCGTCAAGGGGATCGATCGTGCCGTAGCCAGGTCTAACAGCCAACTAATTGCTGGGTGAGTTCATGGATCTGCCTCCTTGGGACAAATCCTTTCTGATCGAGGTGTATAAGCTGGGGAGCCAGTTTGGCCAATCTCCCTGCCAAGATCCTGACAAAAATCTTATAATCTGCATTAAGCAGGGATATCAGACAGTACGATTCCACCTTCCTAGGGTCTTTAGCTAGTTTTAGGATTAAAACTATGGTGGTCTCTTTCCACGACCCAGGCACCCGCGCTTTCCCCATATACACATGATTAAACAAGTTCTCCCATACTGGGAGTACTTCCTCTATTAGCAGTTTATAGACCTCCGAGGGAATAGCATCAAAACCGGCAGCCTTCCCACTCTTAGCTCTGAACATGGCCCGTCTAATCTCTTCCTGAGTAATCAGGGTTTCCATACACTCCATCCCTTCTGAGTCAATAAAGGGAGACCAATCTCCCCCAACCAGCCTTCGGGATTCTGGAAAGGTATCTTCCTCATAAAGTAAGGAAAAAAGGGAAACCACATGATTCTGCATATCTTCCCAGTTATCCAACACCTCACCCAAAGGGCCTACCAGTTCTTTGATCGTGTTCCTGGTTCATCCAACCCTGGCTTTCCAAGCCAGTAGTGCCCCGGCTTTCTCCCTGTACTCAAACTGTCTCATGCTTCCAGCCTGCCAGCTTGCCTTACACTTGGAGTCCAATTTGATTTTATAATTATGCTGCACCTCTTCAAGTCCTTTAAACTGCATCTCCGTATCTGTCCCACCCCTTGAGTTTTGTACCAAGGCCTCAAGGATACCCACTTCTTTTTCCATTCCTGCTAGTTTTGCCCTCTCTTCTCTACCCTTAGAGCAACCAAGACTTTGTAATACCCCCCCGGATGCATGCTTTAAAAGCATCCCACTCTACTCCTGGAGAAACAGTACCTCTATTAATCAGGAAGTACTCAGATGTGGCCTTTTTTAAAGCGGATACCACCTCCTCATCTAGGAGGAGAGTACGTTTTAATGTCCACCTTGAATTAGGCTTAATTCCTGGAACCTGTAATGTCATGGTAACGGCTGAATGGTCCGAGATATGAGCAGGATGATGTATAATTTTTATATTTACTGCTAGGCCGCTTTCCACCAAAAAATAGTCCAGTCTAGAATAATGTCCATATTTTTTACTATGGTAATTGTACCCTCTCGCCTGTCCTCTTAGATGTCTTCAAACGTCTACTAGCCGTAGATCTTGCATCATATTTTTAAGGGCACGTCTTGTTTTGGGCACATGGGCACTATTCCTTCGTGTGGAACGATCCAAAATGGGATCCAACAGGATATTAAAGCCCCCACCCAAAATCTCTACTAGCTTTAATTCCAGATCCACAATGTGCTGTGGATCATTCTCATTTGGACCGTAAAACCCAACACAGATAAATTCAAAATCCGCACATTTCATTCCAACTAGGGCCCATCTACCGGAGCTATCCGTTCTAGAATACTTAACCTCAATTCTCGTGTCCCTTCTTATTAAGATTGCTACCCCCTTACAGTATTGCTCCTGGTCGGAATCAAAAAAAATCTGGACCCAACCATACCTAAGGAATAGTTCCTTGCTCTCACTTGCCACTTAATGTGTCTCCTGCAGGACCATAATATGCGCCTGACTCTCTTCCAAATACCTCAGGACCACCCGCTGCCTGGGTCGTGACCAGAGACCATTCACATTCCAGGTGAGAATATCTATAGCTTTAACTGGTTTAGTCATCATCCTCCCTCTCTAATTCCCACCTCCTGCTCCATGTTCAACTCACAAAGACCTTCCTGACTAAATTATAATGAGGACTTTTTTTTATTTGAACCCCTCTGCTCCCCACCTGTGTACCATCACCCCCCCTCACCACCCCACCCCTCACTATGAACCCCACCCTGGGGAACCCTCCCTATTTTGATAGGCATGAGAGTGCCTAATGGGCTACCTATTGGGGGAATATTAAGTGAGTGCAAATGACAATAAGCAAATTCTGCCGCATTTCAACCGATCCAAGTTGCGTTTACCAGTCTCCTGACTCAACCGGACCATAGTCAGCTATTCCAAGTTTCCAATTTATCATTTACCTAGTTCCTTTTTCTTATTTATTATGTCTATTAATGCATCGACATCCTCGACAGTGCAGTAATTATACATTTGGTTCTCCCACATTATACGGAGCATAGCAAGAAATTTTAATTGAACCTTGGCCCCCAACTTCCATAATTCCTCCATCCTGTTGCCTAACTTCCATTGCCTCTGTTCCGTAGTTTTGCAGATGTCTGATCTTATTGTTACAGAGAATCCTTAACCTGTATATGGCCCATCTTTTAGGGCCCCACTGAGAATTGCCTCTTTTACAGCGTATGAAAGAAAGTTCACCAAGATCTTACTAGGTTTAATCCTTTGGAGATTACGCCGAAAGGGCTCCCTGTGTGCTCTTTGGATCTCTTGCTCAAGGTTAATGTCCTTGTTATCCTTTAGGACCATATTCCTGAGTATGCTGATGATGAAGGCCTTCATATCCGTACCCTCCTCTGTTTCTGGGATATTCAAGAATCTTAGATTATTCCTTCGAGAGTGATTCTCCAATCTCTCGAAATCATCTCTCAAGATTGGGTTTTGTTTAACCAACTTGAAAATCTCAGTAGCATTTTTGGAGACATCTTGCTTAATCAGTCCTACTTCATCTTCCAAGACCTTGGTACGAGAGGCTACCTCGTCCAATTTTTGTGTTAGTTCGGAACATGAAGCTTGTATGCCAACCTGATTTGCCTCCGATACTTCGAAACGGGTCTTGATCTCGTTCTTTAACCCCAATAGTATACTCGTCAGTGAGTCTTCTGCGATCCCAGGGATCCCTCTCTGCTTTTGACATTTTTATCCCTCCTTGTGTGAGGGTCTTCAGCCTCCTCGAGTGATTCATTCACTGCCAGAACTTCGAACCTGTTGCTGATGGGGACTATAGCTAAATTCATTTGGACTCTTCCAGAGTTATTTCCAACCCCATCCATCGCTGCTTGAGAGCGGGCACTTGTCGAAGCGCCCTCTATTACATTCAGAGCGACTTTATGTGCCTCCATTCCTGCGCTTTTATCAGAGATCCCTTCTTCAGGGCTTCCGCTTCTCTGTAAGCTGTGCAAGACACGAAAAAATGATTTAAGTGAGGGTGTATTTTTAATTGGCTGGGTTATTGGCCTTTTATTTATTTCCCCGGTATTTTTTAATGGGGATTTGCCTGTTTTCTTACTTTGCAAAACCCTCGTTGACCCCCCTACACCTCCACCTTTGGCGGCCTCGCACTCCCTTAGACGCGTCCTTTGCTTCCTGCACTATGCCCAAAGGGGTCGCTGATGCAAAGAGAGGTAACTGTCCTGCCTTGCCCCACTCAATATTCCTGGTTCCCAAAGTGTACCTTGAAGGCTTATCGCATACCTCACCTTCGGCTGAGGCGCCTTTCTCCATAGACAGGGGATGGAAACTTCTTACCAGCTCATTTTTTATATCGTGTTTCCTCTCACCTGGCTCTCCCCTCCTCTAGTCCTCTAAGGAAGAAGACCGGTTGCTGCACACTGCCTCCAAGGACCGTGGGGAGCTTTGTCCTGCAGCTTGACTTGTGCTGCTTCTGCCACCGGATCTTACAGTGGCCGACCTACAGCATTGGAGCTCCCGGGCCACCTCTCCCCACCGCGGCCCCAGAGCTGCACCTCTTGCCGTCCCGAAGCTGGCCGTCACCACACCGGCTCAGGACACAGGAGGCACCATTACGGCCAGGATCCTGTGACCCGGTAAGTTTAGTTGGCCATATAATCAGGAGCTTACACCACCCTAAGACCCAGATGAAGAGTCTAGGCATCTGGCTGGATCAGGATCTCAGTTTTATGGTTCAAGCACGGAAGGTTGCAGCTTCCTGCTATGGCATCCTCAGGATGCTCCGTAAAGTGCTCCCTCTTCTCCCCTTTCGGGCGAGAAAGCTCATGGTACAGGCACTTATTCTTTCCTGCCTGGACTAGGGGAATGCCCTTTACCTCAGAGCTCCGGTTTCGACCTTCACAAAGCTCCAAACTGTGCAAAACTGCGCTGCAAGGATGCTGGTGGGAATTTCAAACCGGCAATCCGCAAAGCCTGCATTGAAGTCCCTATACTGGCTCCCTGTTTGGGAGAGAGTGAACTTCAAGGCCATGTGCATTGCCCACAAGATGCTAACCGGTAATGGTTCAACGATCAACCACGCCATGGTCCAGCCTTATGTGGTGAATAGACGGTTGCGCTCTGACGATTTACATCTGGCCGCTGTTCCTAGGATTAAGAGGGCGAGAAGCGGCGGACGCCTTTTTGCTTACAACGCTGCTAAGCTGTGGAACACCCTCCCCCTCCCCTTACGAAGGGAACATAGTCATCTAGCCTTTAGGAAGTCTTTGAAGTCCTGGCTCTTCCCCTAAGTGTGCTGCGTTGTCCTTCTCTGCTACTGCCATAGCACTGGGATGCCCTTGGGTAGCTATGCGCTCAACAAATGCTGTTTCATTCATTCATTCATCCGCGGCTCCAATTCCCCCGCTAGTTCCCGCGGCCGCCTTCAACACTCGGCCGCCATGTTCCCCTCCCTGTATCCTGGCTTTGTGTGGCTTAGTAAATCTGATTTAAAGGCTTGTGTAGCCCTGCATGACACAAGGACAATGCAAGCCCTTAGTAAATCTGGGCCTGTTGGTCTTTATCCAGTTGACTATTTCAGTCATGAAGGCATTGAACTTGATCCTGGTTTGGGTCTCTGGTCCATAAAACAGAGACTGAGTTGTGTGTCATAGGCACAGGATAAGACGTTGATATCATGAGGGTGGATGATGCTGGCTAGATGGATCATGTATGCGTTGAAGCTGGTTGGGCTCAGGGAGGATTCTTGCAGAACTCCACAGATGAGTTTACAGGTATCTGAGGTGTATGGTGCCAGGCTGACTGGCTATCCAGTAAGATAGGAGCAGATCCATTAGAGTGCGAATCCTTGAATTCCAATCATGTGCAGGAGTTGGCTAAAGATGGTTTGAGAGATTGTGTCAAATGCTGCATAGAGGTTCAGGAGGATGAGGACAGCAGTGCCTCCTCTGTCCAAAGTCATGCAGATGTAATCCCTGGCGGCAATGAGGGCATTCTCCATGCTGTGTTTGTGTCTGAAGCAAGATTGATTGGTGTTGAGGAACTGGTGTTCATTGAGGTATTCGGTGAGGTGTCTGTTGATGATTTTCTCTGAGATCTTGCCAAAATTGGTAGCAGTGGGATCGGTCTGTAGTTAGTGAGAGTTGCGTGTTTCCAAGTATTTGAGAAGGTAGAGATAATGGTGGAGGAATTTGGTGTATGCAAAGCAGTACTCCTTTATGTACTCCAAATTAGCTCTTTTTGAATAGGCCTACAGTGTAACACACACTTCCAGAGCACACCTAAAGATCAACCCTGTAAAAGCTCAGAACAAGAATCTGTTTTTCCTGGTGTCATTAATGTATCCCCCAAGACATTTTCGTGACAATACAAAACTAGGTAGGGGACCTGTGGGGTCCCACTGCTGCTTCTGGGTGTTCCACAACCCCTTGTGGTTCTCCTTCCCTTCTTGGACAACATGTGGAAATGAAACTTTTTCCTGCCTCATACAGAGGCTTACGATGCACTCCTTCAGCCTATTTGATTCAGTTTTCACTCTTCAGTGCATGGAGGAGTGAATAGTGGAGTATCATACCCACAATGCTTTGGGAATTCCCCCTTTACACTCCGGTCAGGCCTAAATATTCTCTAGATAGTAGGAATAATTGTGTAGTTCCCCTAACTCTAATATGGGAATGAGTTGTCTTTGGACCAGATCAATCTTCTAATCCTCCAGAGGGATCCATGACCTCACAGCTCCCTAGTTGAGATTCCTCAAGGAGCAGCAATTTCTCTTTTCAGTCACTTGAGTGCTGTTAGACCAAATTAAATGGGATTTGTTTTTCTTTGCTCCTGGTGGCATGCTCTGACAACAATATGTTATCAAACAGTGGCTACCCAAATTTTGTAAGGGTGTTTTACAGCCCCTGGCACTGCTTCCTCCTCTTTTACAACTGCAGCTCTCTGTAAATTGGTATACCATATACCCAAGGCCTGTAAGTTAAATGCTACTAGTGGGCCTGCAGCACTTATAGTGCCACTCACTTAAGGAACCCCTTAAACATGTCCCAGGTCTGTCAATGCAGCCTGAATGCAGTTTTAAACTGCCAATTCGACTTGACAAAATAAACCTTTCGCCAAGTCTTAATCTTCCCTTTTATTACACCCCTAGGTAGCCCAAAGGGCATTGTGCATTGTATTTAAAAGGTTGGACATGTACTTTTTAAGCTTTACATGTCATGGTAGTGAAAAACTCCTAAATTCATTTTTTACTCCTGTGATGCCTACCTCTCCCGTAGGATAACATTGGGTTGCCTTATTACATTTAATAAGTGCTAACGTTTGATTGGGAAGAGGTAAAGAATTCATGTATAGTGCCAGAGGAGGTACAATTTAAAATCCTCTTTAATGGCAAAGTCAGATTTTTTATTTCAGTTCTGAAAAATGGCATTTTTCTGCCCTAACTATGTGGCGCCTACGGACTGTTCCTGGATCACATGACTGGGTGTAGATAGCAATTGGACTTTGTTTATTCCTCCGATACAGCCACACAATAGAGGGGTTAAGTGTGCCTACTTGCAAATCAATAAGCTGTTCCCTGCCTTTACACAAATGACTTGTCACCAATGTATTGTTCATGTGTCCAGCCTGGAGCATGGCCAGGGGAGGCAGCAACCTCAGAACACTTAAAAAATAATTATCTAGAAACTTCTCCTACTTCAATGAAGGCTCAAGATATGTAAATAGGACCCTCTGACCCACTCTTCAGTTCACTTGCTGGACCTGCGGAAGAACTCTCAGAGAACCGCCTGCTCCTGTGGCCTACTGTGTACTTCAGAAGACTGCTTTGCTGCACCTGGAAGGACTGCTGTGCTGTCTGAAGCCTGCCTTGAACCTGCAGAGGCATGCCCTGTTGCTTGAGCCCTGTTCCACTGCTTGAACCCAAGACTACCAGAGTAACTCAAAGGGTTAGTTGTCTGACCTCCTGATCAGGGGCTCTGACGCCTTGACCCAGCCTGAGTTAATCCCAACTATCCCAGTGGTGCGTCCCCAGTCTTGGACCCTTGTGAGTGGTGATACAGGTGCTCAGATAGCCAACATCCAAGCCTTGGGACATAGAAAAGTTTTGGCTAAAAACTACTCTGAGAACCGAGATGGCTTGACTTCACGGTAGCTCCTGCTACCTTCTGCGCAGCACCAAATCCTGTTTAATGTTTTTTCACATAAGTAGTATCTCGCCTTGCACAGCCCTCATCAGCTACTACCTCCAGCCTAGTACCGCTGGACATTTTTGACTTCCAAAAAAGAGTCTAAGATGGAAAAATTCACTGTGACTTTGTCCAGCGGCTCACCAACGATGACAACTCCTCTTCAGACACCGCTGGTGGCAATGCCCGGTTGAACTTCTACCTTCTCAGAACATTTTTCTTGAAATGTTGTTCTAAGTCCAAAGGTAAACGCCGACAGGGCCCTAACCCCTCTTTGTATTTGACTCGTGCTCCATTGCGATCAGCCATATTTTTCAACTTTGACTCAGGCTTGTGCGACTAGATGTCCGCGGTTGGCACTTACATCTTTTAGGAGATAGTATTTACCTTAAACTTAAAAAATTCATAGCTCCAGTTCTACTGATTGGATTTTTGTTTTGGTGTCAAATAATGTATTATGATTTACTCTATTTTTTCAAATTGGTGTGGGATTTTTCTTGTGTTGTGTTTTCACTTTCTTACTGTTGTGTGCTGCATAAAAATGCTACACATTGCCTCTAAATTAAGCCTGACTGCATTGTGCCAAACTGCCAGAGGGTTAGGCACAGGTTAATTTAGCGACTTTAGTGGGGCACCATGCAAGGAATTGTGGCTGTTTTTGAGCAGGGTTTACTCACATCCCACTCAACCAACAACCCAATTTCTTACATTGTTGTTCAGTGGTAGGGTCCAGTACTTGTATTTGTGCAGTGCCATGCAGTGATTTGTGTAAGACAATAATCCCATATAAATACTTTGAAACCAGAGTTAACCTCTTTTTGAATTCTTCCTAGATATCCAGTGGCTGTTTTTTGTTTTTTTCAAAGTTTAAGTACCCTACTAGAGCCCCTCAATACTGACACCCACACCAGGGCTGAGCTGCAGAAGCTGTGCAAGGAAAAATAGCTTACAGCAAGCAAGAAGGCCACAAAGTTGTACCTCCACATAGCCCTCAGAGCCTTTGCGGAAGTCAAGAGTTGGCAAGTGTTAGACCTGGCACCATTGGCGTGGGTCTCCCTTCCATTTTTCGCTGTTGTCCCCCTGTTTTTGCTGGTATTAGATGCTCTGGGCGCTGTGCCACTGCCCTTCAGTGCCACAGCGCGAATGCTCCCTGTGTAAAGATGACATGTGAATTGGTATATCCATGATTGGCTTATTTGGTTTACCTGTTAGTCCCTAGTAGCGTGGCCTGTGTGTGCCCAGGGCTGGTAAACCAAATGCTGCTGGTGGGCCTGCAGCGCCGGTTTGCGCCACCCACAGAAGCAGCTTGTAAATGATGTCTCAGACCTGCCACTGCAGAGTCTGTGTGCAGTCCAGAACTGCCATCTTGGCTGTGAAGTGCACCCACTTCCCAGCCTCTGAACCTTCCCTTGGCATCATGTAAGTCACCCCTATGGTAGGGTGCATTGTATGTGTAAGGTAGGACATGCCTTGGTGTGTGTAGCATGTCCTGGTAGTGAATTACACCCAATTTCGTTTTTCACTACTGTAAGGCTACCTGTTCCCCATAGGCCAGAATGGGCAGTTTGACTATTACATGCTATAGCCCTAATTGACCCCAGGAACATGGTAGAAAACCGAATTTAGTATGCCTGAGCTCAGAATATTAAAATACATCTTTTAGTGAAGTTTATTTTTATAGTCTGTGTTTGAAAATACCACTTTTAGAAAGTAGGTATTTTCTTGCCTAAGCCTTCCAGTGTGCTCTGCTGTTATGTGTATTGGCTGTCTGGTTTTGGAGGGACAGGGCAGGCTGAGCCAGACCTGGGTTGAATAGAGAGATCTGTGTTTGGAGTATGGGGAGGGGTAGCTCCTTGACTTGAATAGGGTGGTGCCTGGCAAGGTGAATGATGGCTCCACCTCCCACTGTGCGTCTGATAGCAGACCCCCTCTTCCTGAAAGGAAGGATGCAGCCTGGTAAACAAAGTGCTCCAGGACTGAACAGAACTGATTCTGGCTAGGCTCAGTGACTTGTAGCTTTTGAGAACAAAGACTTTTGGGGTATAAATATCTGTGCTGAAACCCCTACAAAGTGTGTTGCTCCTGGATATCAAGACGAACCTCTGTCCGTGTAACTGAAGGAATCTGCAGGAGGTGCTTATACTTGTGCTTGTGTGCTGTTTCTTGGATTGGCCTGCAGTGGTTACCATTGGACTTGGAAGAAGAGGGAAAAGGACTTTGAGAGAACTTTTATTAATCTTGCTAAAGCAATCACCCAAGGGCTAGGAGAGAGCTAGCCTCCTATTGAAGTCTCAGGCACATCAGACTTCACCACCAGCCTCCTGATTCCTCCCAGCGAGGATTTCTATCTGCAGGTGAGGCTCCTGTGAGTTCCAGGGCCTCTAGTTCTACTACAGAGAAGAGAGTGCTGAAATCGTCGCTAACGCACGTTTGCGAGCCGCCGCAGCCGAAAGCGCCCGAAAAATCATCGCGCTGCTGCCGCCGAGTGCTCGCAACCAAAGATCGAGTCATCGCACCGAGATCATCGCTTCACGACATCGCAGCGCGGACGCCAAGCATCCGCCGTTTTCATCGCATCGCATCAGGATCGTCGCTCCCTCGCGGAGCGCCATTTCTTCGCATCGCAACCCGATCGCACACGCAACAGGATCGTCGTCTTGTCTCCTCCCTTGCGGCAAGGAGTCATCGCACCTGCGGTCTAGCGTGCAGAAGTTTGTCGCATCGTCTCCACACGCATCAGCAGATCGGCGCATCATCCTCCCTCGTGGCAAGGATTTAACGCATCGTCGGCCTCGCGTGCGGAAATTCATCGCTACAGCTCCTTTGCGACAATTTGTTGACTTTGCTACGAAATCCAGGTACTTTGTAAGTAAAAGGGTCGCAGAGACCACTGCTTTGAACTGAACTCCTCTTTGCGCACTTGAACTATTTTTGAACCTTCCAAGAGTGATCCTATTTGACAGTATTGTGACTTTTTATCATTATTGGTCTTGTGTTAAGTCTATATATAAAGATACTTATTTTTTATAACTCCTTGTGTGGTGTCCCTTTGTAGTGTTCCTCACTGTATTACTGTGTATGGTCATAAATGCTTCACACACTGCCTCTGAGATAAGCCTAGCTGCTCGTGCTACGTTACCACAGGGTTGAGCAGGGGTTATCAAAGGGTGTGGCTCTTGTAGGAGAGTAGGATCTGCTTCACATGGGTACCCCCACTTTTTGCTGATGCTTCACTGTTTTTCGACTTTAGTCTGGCTGGGGCCCTGCTAAATCAGAACCCCAGCCTAGCTGCTTCCTCTCTAAAATGGTTTCCATGTGCCTTAGGCACATCTCTGATTGGAATCTGGAGTGCCTTTATAAGTCCCTAGTATATGGTATACTATGTACCCAGGGCATAGGTACCCCAGAGGCCTGCCAGGGGCTGAAGCATGTATAATGCCACCCCTGGAAGGCCAGCCAAAATGACACAACAGGTCTGCTACTGCAGCCTGGGTAAGGTGGTGCATGCACCCCTTACAGTGGTATGGGCTACCTATATCACTACCATTGCACACACATATAAACCTATAAGTCACTCCTATGGCAGGCCTTAGCAATCCTGAAGGCAGAGTGCTTGGTTTTTATGTGAGAGGGTGCCCCTGCATGAGCAGAGCCCCTCTGCAGCGTTCGGAGTCCCTCCTCTGATGCTGTTTGTGGTACAGCCTGACCATATACTCTTAAGTGCATTATATCCTTGCAGTACAATGCTAACTTTGGACTGGCTGCACCAAAACATGTCGTGTTTGGTGTCAAACATCTTGGAATACTAACCCCCCGCCAATCCTGGCGGCGGGGATAGCATTCCACCCTTCTAGAGGGAGAGACATGTACACACCGGGCTACCCGGTAACTTCTTTCCAGAGCCCTGGCATCACAAAATGGATGCCGCTGCCACAGACACGGGTCTGGCCTCCTGCTGCTGACTGAAACTCCGGCAGGGGAGGCCTGGACAATAGGTTTCCTGTCAAAGGGAGGTGTAACCACCTCCCCAGACAGGATAGTGTGTATTGGGGCTGAGCGGGAGCACCCTCTGGTGCTTTGAAGTCCTGCACTGGGGGCACATTTGGTGTCCCTGTGCATATGCCAGTTCAAACCGGTTGCAGGGGCTACCTGCCCCTGCTCTGGTGCAAAACTGGACAAAGCGAATGAGTGTAACCACCCCTCTTCCCTGACCCTCCCATAGGTGGGTCCCCAGAGTATGTCCAACCCCCTAACTTTGTATAAGTATGGGACCCCGGTCCTTAGGACTTTAGATATCCCTGGACGAAACTCTGTAACTGAATCCTTGAACTTCGACGCTCTACTCAAGATTAGAGGACTGAAGAATCTCCCTTGGGGTCAAGGAGTGACTCCCCTGCTTGGCAGGCACCAAAGAAGCAATTGTCCGGTCTGTATCGCCAAAGCTCCTGCCAGACGCTGAAGTCTTTGCATCACCAGAGGTAGATTTCCAGACTTCCTTGAGGCTGCCCTGAGTTCCCAGCAAAGCTGAGGCCCGTAGCTGTCGTGGGTAACGTGGAACCGTGACCCCTGGACACCAAGCACATTTGCAAGTGCATCCTCTTCCTGGTCTCCCACGAAGTTGTTCTTTGGGCTCCCAGTAGCCCCCGCCTCCAGCACCAAATGTACCGAAGATCACTGGCTTCCACTCCACGAGTGTCCTGTGAGCCAGCTCCAAGTGCGTCCACTCGAGGCTCCTTTGCAGTTGCTAGTCCGTTGGCTAGTGGGCCCTCCTGAAGGCTACTCTTCTTCTCCTTGGGCTTCCCTGGTTGCTCCAGACGTGCCCTGACTTACCCTTGCTGGGTGAGTCCCTCAGATCTTGCTGGTCTGTACCACTGTCCTTCTTCTATTTCCACGTGACTTGCCGTTGCCAAGGCTTGTTGGGTCCAATCCGGTCGCCGACATGCCAGCAATCGACAAACATCATGGGACAGCTCGAATCCAGCTCCTGGTTGTCATCGACGCCTCCTGGACCTCGTGGCTGAAGAGTCAAGACAACCGTCAACCTACCTGAAGCACCCGACATCGGTGGGCATCTGCTCATCGCCTTCCTGGTCACTGGCTAGTGACCCAGACTCTGTCCCCTCTGCTTTCAGGTTCTTCAGATCTTCGATCCACCTTTGGATCCACCCGAACACTTTCGACTTGGTCGCCAGCAGCACTTTGCAGCAGATCGCCATTGAAAACGACAACGAAACCCGAGCCCGAAAGGCACCTATGCACCCGGCTTCCTGGGTGAGGTAACACGAGTACTCCGGTGCTCCCGTGGGTATTGACTCTAGAACAGCCTAGTTCTAAAGGGGTTTGGTCCAAGTCCTCCTCTAAGTGTCCTTTTCTTTAAAACTCCAACCGCGACATTCCCCATAGAAGTCAACGGCGGCTCGCGGCTGTGTTCTCACACTGCACGCGTCTCCCGTGGGTCCCCTGTGTCACTACCTTGGGTGGTTCCTTGTGGTCCAAGCATTTCTACAGGCTCTAGGCCTTGTGTCTAGCTCAGTCGTGGTTCTTATACCACTTTATTGGTATACGGTTTGGTACGCCCCTAGGGCTCAAACGTGTATTTGTGCTATTACTGTTGATATTCGACTTGTAACTTATGTATTTCGAACTCTAGCCTCATAAAGAGACTAGAGGGTGTGTGTTTAAGACTAAATACATATATTTTAAATATATACCTGGTGTGGTCCTCTTTCATTTGGTCACTCAAGAGATTATAGACTGGTAAAACAAGCTGCTTTACATTCCTTCAAGACTTAGCCTGAAGGCTGCTCTCCATAGCTACCACTAGGATAGCTTTCAATAAAGGTTGTCTTTAACCTATCTCCAATAAGGGGTTGTTTGGACTGGTGCAAGGTGCCCACTATAATTAGTGGACAGCATATACCAGGCCAACTTCTCACATTGGTGTGCAGCATGTGGGATTCCAGCTTGCTATTGTTTTACCAGATAATCCCAATTGAATTGATCAACTGAAAACCACTAAGGGTACCTTAGGTACATATAAATCAAGCTTAGGATACAGTAAGTTCTACTGAACTTAGAGTTGTGTGTTAAGGGATAGCACACCCTTTCTACAACTCAAGAGAGTTTAGTAGGCCATACTAGAGTAGGTAGTGCATACACCACACCACACTAGTAATGTCTTCACTGCCAGGAACCAGTGAGCTCCTGCCATCCAGATATGACAACCTCACATTCTTGGAATTGAGAGAGTTGTGCAAAGTTAGGAAGTTGAAGACAGGCAAAAGTGCCAACACCCAACGTCTCCTGGAGATGCTTCTGCTAGATGATCTTAGAAGACCCCTAAGGTCTGAAAGGGTAGGCAGAGAGGGTGGGGCAGAAGATGAGGGAGGGGCCAGGGATGAAAATGCCCAGGACCTGACCTCTGAAACTGGCCAGGGGGATGACAATAATCCTGACCTGGAAAGTGCAGCTACTCCTGAGGAAGAGGAGGAGGCCCAGAATTACCTCCCCTTTGTCCCCCCAGGAAGAGTTGTGTGTGTGCCCAGAAGGACTAGATCTCCTTCTCAGGAGTCTAACCACTCTGACACCTCAGTAGGGACCTCTGTCTCCTCCCATGGGAGGGAATCCTCTCATGAGAGTAGAAAGAGACTGATTCAGTATGAGCAAGCCCAGCTTGAGCTCAGAAAACAGCAGTTGGCTATAGACAGGGAGTCCCTAGATCTCTATAGACAGAGAAAAAAGATGGGACTAGAGTCCCATGGTGGCAGCAATTTCCCCAGAGATAGGGAAAGGTCTTATGACCATAGAAGCCTGAGCAAGATTGTCCCTCCCTACCAGAGTGGGGATGACATCCACAAGTGGATAACTGCACTGGAGAGGGCCTGTAAAGTACAGAGGGTCCCTCAGGAGCAGTGGGCAGCAATCTTGTGGCTCTCCTTTGCAGACAAAGGTAGAGATAAGCTCCTCACTGTTAGAGAGGAGGATGCTGACAATTACAAAGTCTTGAAGAGTGCTCTGATTGATGGGTTAGGCCTAACAACTGAACAATACAGGTTAAAGTTCAGAGATACCCAAAAAGCACAGACTCAAGACTGGGTGGACTATGTGGATTGTTCTGCTAAGGCTCTGGAAGGTTGGTTGATGGGCAGTAAGGTATGTGACTTCACAGGATTGTACAATCTTATCATGAGGGAGCAGATTCTTAATAACTGTCAAAATCAGCTGTTGCATCAGTACCTGGTGGACTCTGATCTGACCTCTCCCCAAGAATTGGGAAAGAAGGCAGACAAATGGGTCAGAACCAGGGTGAGGCAGAAGGTACAGAACCAAGGTGGTGACCCTAAGAAGCAAGATTCTAAAAACTCTGATAAGGGTGGGGAGAAGGGTAAAGACCAGAAGTCTTCACAAGGCCCCCAAAAATCTTCTTCAGGTGGGGATTCACAGTTTAACAAGGGAAAAGGCCAAAAGAAACCATGGTGCAAAGTCTGTAAGCAAAAGACACACTGGACCAGTGATTGCACCAAGTCCAAATACTCTATTCCAGCCCCCACCAATGCCCGTAAGGCACCTGTTCCCCCTAGTGCAGTTACAATTGGTGTTGGGAGTACACAGGCCAAGGGTTTAGTAGGGTTAACCCTGGGTAATGAGGTGAGCTCTGGCCTAGTCAGAGAACTCACTCAGGCTGTCCTAGTCTGTGATGGAGGCATGGATGTGACCTCCTCTATGAGTCCCAGTAATCTGGGCAAGTACAGGCAACAGCCATTAATCAATGGAAAAGAGGCTTTGGCATTTAGGGACACGGGCGAGTGTCACCATGGTGACACAAGACCTTGTGGATCCTGGGCAGATTATACTTGGTGAGATGTACCAAGTGACCAATGCTAGCAATGTCAGAACAGACCATACTCTGGCAGTTGTTAACTTCTCCTGGGGAGGGGTAACTGGCCTTAAGAAGGTTGTGGTGAGTGCAAACCTACCAGTGGAATGCTTGCTTGGCAATGGTCTTGAAACTTCAGCTTGGGCAGAAGTGGAGCTCAGGACCCATGCAGAAATGCTGGGGATCCCTGCAGATGTGTTTGCTGTGACCAGGTCACAGAGCAAAATGTCTAACACTGAACAGGCCTTGGATCCTGGAAAAATGGACCAAGTGCCATCCAAGAGGAGGAGTAGTAGGGTTAAGGCAGTGCCTTCCCCTTGGCTCAGAAGGAAGATCAGTCTCTTGAGGGGGATGATCTCAGTCCTGAAGAAGGAACTGTCCCAGAGGAGCTTGAACCTGACCAGGTTGAGTTCTTGGGGACAGGGGGCCCTTCCAGGGCAGATCTGAGCCAGGAACAGCAGAGCTGACACTCTCTTGAACCCCTCAGACAGCAAGCTGCTGCTGAGGCTGCTGGGAATGCTAGTGGTCCCCATAAAGTGTATTGGGATGATGGACTCTTGTACTCAGAGTGTAGAGACCCCAAGCCTGGTGCCACCAGGAGGTTGGTTATACCTCTGAAGTTCAGGGGCTTCCTATTGACACTAGCCCATGACATTCCTTTAGCAGGTCACTTGGGCCAGAACAAGACTTGGGACAGAATGTCCCTCACCTTCACTGGCTCCACATGTCTGAAGACACCAAGGAGTTTTGTCGCTCCTGTGTAACCTGCCAAGCCAGTGGGAAGGCAGGTGGCACCACAAAGGCCCCCCTGGTACCACTACCTGTGGTGGGGGTTCCCTTTGAAAGAGTGGGGATTGATATTGTTGGTCCCATGGATCCCCAAACAGCATCTGGGCACAGGTTTATCCTAGTGGTGGTGGACCATGCCACTAGGTACCTAGAGGCTATTCCCCTTAGGACCACTACAGCACCTGTAGTGGCAAGAGCCCTCCTGGGAATTTTCTCAAGAGTGGGCTTCCCTAAGGAGGTTGTATCAGACAGGGGTGCAAACATTACGTCTGGATACTTAAAGGCAATGTGGTAGGAGTGTGGAGTGACTTACAAGTTCACCACACCCTATCACCCACAATGCAATGGTTTAGTTGAGAGATTCAACAAAACCTTAAAGGGCATGATTAAAGGGCTCCCAGAAAAGCTTAGGCGAAGATGGGACATACTCTTGCCCTGCCTTTTGTTTGCATACAGGGAGGTGCCTCAAAATGGGGTTGGCTACAGCCCTTTTGAACTTTTGTTTGGTCACCCTGTCTGGGGTCCATTGTGCTTGGTGAAGGAAGGATGGGAGTTACCTCTCAAGCCCCCAAAGCAAGACATAGTGGACTATGTACTTGGTCTCCGCTCCAGGATGGCTGAATACATGAAAAAGGCAACTAAAAACCTTGAGGCTAGCCAGGAACTGCAAAAAGCCTGGCATGACCAAAAGGCTGTACTGACTGTTTACCAGCCAGGACAGAAGGTGTGGTTGCTGGAGCCAGTGGCCCCAGCAGCTCTCCA
Source organism: Calotriton arnoldi (assembly GCA_963921515.1). Lineage (NCBI taxonomy): Eukaryota > Metazoa > Chordata > Amphibia > Caudata > Salamandridae > Calotriton > Calotriton arnoldi. Next base: position 3,965,901 of record CAWUFW010000107.1, on the reverse strand, counting down.
AGACAAGTGGAGTGGACCCCATACCATTGTTCAACAGAAGGGTGAGGTTACCTATTTAGTAGACCTAGGAACACCCAGGAGTCCCCACAGGGTTCTCCATGTCAACAGATTGAAACCATATGTGGACAGGGCAGACATGGGCTTGCTCATGGCTACTGATGAGGGACAGGAGGAAGAGACTGACCCACTCCCTGACCTGCTCTCACAGAACCCTGATGATGGGTCAGTGGATGGTGTAGCCTTGGCAGGCGGCCTCACTGCTCAGCAGCAAACTGATTGCAGACAAGTGCTCAATCAGTACAGACATATGTTCTCTCTGACTCCAAGTCAGACCACCTGGTGCACTCATGAAGTGGACACTGGGGACAGTCTGCCTATTAAAAATAAGATTTATAGGCAACCTGACCATGTCAGGGACTGTATCAGGACAGAAGTCCAGAAAATGTTGGATTTGGGAGTTATTGAACCCTCAGATAGCCCTAGGGCTAGTCCAGTGGTCCTTGTGCCAAAACCTCACACCAGTGGTGGGAAAAGAGAGATGAGGTTTTGTGTGGACTACAGGGGTCTCAATGCAGTCACTAGGACTGATGCCCATCCAATACCTAGGGCAGATGAGCTAATAGACACTTTGGCCTCAGCCAGGTATCTAAGCACATTTGACCTGACAGCTGGCTACTGGCAGATCAGACTAGCTGATGATGCAAAGCCAAAGACAGCATTCTCAACCCCTAGTGGACATTATCAATTTGTGGTAATGCCCTTTGGTCTGAAGAATGCACCTGCCACTTTTCAGAGGTTGGTGAATACAGTCCTCACAGGTCTGGAGGCCTACAGTGCAGCATATCTAGATGATATTGCTGTCTTTAGCTCCACCTGGGAGGATCACCTGGTCCACCTCAGAAATGTTTTGGAGGCCCTGCAAAAGGCAGGCCTCACCATCAAGGCCACTAAGTGCCAGATAGGGCAGAGTCAGGTTGTGTACCTGGGCCACCTTGAGGGTGGAGGCCAGGTTCAACCACTGCAGAGCAAAATCCAGACCATCATGGACTGGGTTGCTCCAACCACCCAGACTCAGGTGAGAGCCTTCTTAGGCCTGACTGGGTACTATAGGAGATTTGTCAAGGGGTATGGATCAATAGTGACACCCCTGAATGACTTAACTTCCAAGAAAATGCCCAAAAAGGTTCAGTGGACAGCTAGCTGTCAAAAGGCATTTGATGACCTGAAGCAGGCCATGTGCACTGCTCCCATTCTCCAGAGTCCTGATTACTCCAAGAAGTTCATTGTCCAAACAGATGCATCTGAATTGGGGGTAGGGGCTGTACTGTCACAATTGAATGATGAAGGTCAGGATCAGCCAGTAGCTTTTATTAGCAGAAGGCTGACCCCTAGAGAGAAACGTTGGTCAGCCATAGCGAGGGAGGCCTTTGCTGTGGTTTGGGCTCTGAAGAAGTTGAGGCCATACTTGTTTGGTACTCACTTCCTTGTTCAAACAGACCACAAGCCCCTCCTATGGCTAAAACAAATGAAGGGTGAAAACCCCAAACTGCTTAGGTGGTCCATTTCCCTACAGGGGATGGACTTTACAGTGGAACATAGACCTGGTAGTAACCATGCCAATGCAGATGGACTCTCTAGGTATTTCCACTTAGAACATGAACACTCAACTGGTCAAGGTTAGTTTAATATCCCTGCGTTTGGGGGGGGGGTTGTGTAGGAGAGTAGGATCTGCTTCACATGGGTACCCCCACTTTTTGCTGATGCTTCACTGTTTTTCGACTTTAGTCTGGCTGGGGCCCTGCTAAATCCGAACCCCAGCCTAGCTGCTTCCTCTCTAAAATGGTTTCCATGTGCCTTAGGCACATCTCTGATTGGAATCTGGAGTGCCCTTATAAGTCCCTAGTATATGGTATACTATGTACCCAGGGCATAGGTACCCCAGAGGCCTGCCAGGGGCTGAAGCATGTATTATGCCACCCCTGGAAGGCCAGCCAAAATGACACAACAGGTCTGCTACTGCAGCCTGGGTAAGGTGGTGCATGCACCCCTTACAGTGGTATGGGCTACCTATATCACTACCATTGCACACACATATAAACCTATAAGTCACTCCTATGGCAGGCCTTACCAATCCTGAAGGCAGAGTGCTTGGTTTTTATGTGAGAGGGTGCCCCTGCATAAGCAGAGCCCCTCTGCAGCGTTCAGAGTCCCTCCTCTGATGCTGTTTGTGGTACAGCCTGACCATATACTCTTAAGTGCATTATATCCTTGCGGTACAATGCTAACTTTGGACTGGCTGCACCAAAACATGTCGTGTTTGGTGTCAAACATCTTGGAATACTACCCCCCCGCCAATTATGGCGGTAGGGGTAGCATTCCACCCTTCTAGAGGGAGAGACATGTACACACCGGGCTACCCAGTAACTTCTTTCCAGAGCCCTGGCATCACAAAATGGATGCCGCTGCCACAGACACGGGTCTGGCCTCCTGCTGCTGACTGAAACTCCGGCAGGGGAGGCCTGGACAATAGGTTTCCTGTCAAAGGGAGGTGTAACCACCTCTCCAGACAGGATAGTGTGTATTGGGGCTGGGCGGGAGCACCCTCTGGTGCTTTAAAGTCCTGCACTGGGGGCACATTTGGTGTCCCTGTGCATATGCCAGTTCAAATCGGTTGCAGGGGCTACCTGCCCCTGCTCTGGCGTGAAACTGGACAAAGGGAATGTGTGTAACCACCCCTCTTCCCTGACCCTCCCATAGGTGGGTCCCCAGAGTATGTCCAACCCCCTAACTTTGTATAAGTATGGGACCCCAGTCCTTAGGACTTTAGATATCCCTGGATGAAACTCTGTAACTGAATCCTGGAACTTCGACGCTCTACTCAAGATTAGAGGACTGAAGAATCTCCCTTGGGGTCAAGGAGTGACTCCCCTGCTTGGCAGGCACCAAAGAAGCAATTGTCCGGTCTGCATCGCCAAAGCTCCCGCCGGACGCCGAAGTCTTTGCATCACCAGAGGTGGATTTCCAGACTTCCCGAGGCTGCCCTGAGTCCCCAGCAAAGCTGAGGCCCGTAGCTGTCGTGGGTAACGTGGAACCGTGACCCCTGGACACCGAGCACATTTGCAAGTGCATCCTCTTCCTGGTCTCCCACGAAGTTGTGCTTTGGGCTCCAAGTAGCCCCCGCCTCCAGCACCGACTGCACCGAAGATCACTGGCCTCCACTCCACGAGTGTGCTGTGAGCGAGCTCCAAGTGCGTCCACTTGAGGCTCCTTCGCAGTCGCTAGTCCGTTGGCTAGTGGGCCCTCCTGAAGGCTACTCTTCTTCTGCTTGAGCTTCCCTGGTTGCTCCCTTACCCTTGCTGGGTGAGTCCCTCAGACCTTGCTGGTCTGTACGACTGTCCTTCTTCTATTTCCACGTGACTTGCCGTTGCCAAGGCTTGTTGGGTCCAATTCGGTCGCCGACACCCCAGCAATCGACAGACGTTGTGGGACAGCTCGAATCCAGCTCCTGGTTGTCGTCGACGCCTCCTGGACCTCGTGGCTGAAGAGGCAAGACGACCGTCAACCTACCTGAAGCACCCGACATCAGTGGGCATCTGCTCATCGCCTTCCTGGTCACTGGCTAGTGACCCAGACTCTGTCCCCTCTGCTTTCAGGTTCTTCAGATCTTCGATCCACCTTTGGATCCACCCGAACACTTTCGACTTGGTCGCCAGCAGCACTTTGCAGCAGATCGCCATTGAAAACGACGACAAAACCCGACCCCGAAAGGCACCTATGCACCCGGCTTCCCTGGGTGAGGTAACACGAGTACTCCGGTGCCCCCTGGGTATTGACTCTAGAACAGCCTAGTTCTAAAGGGGTTTGCTCCAAGTCCTCCTCTAAGTGTCCTTTTTCTTTAAAACTCCAACCGCGACATTCCCCATAGAAGTCAACGGCGGCTCGCGGCTGTGTTCTCACACTGCACGCGTCCCCCGTGGGTCCCCTGTGTCACTACCTTGGGTGGTTCCTTGTGGTCCAAGCATTTCTACAGGCTCTAGGCCTTGTGTCTAGCTCAGTCGTGGTTCTTATACCACTTTATTGGTATATCGTTTGGTACGCCCCTAGGGCTCAAACGTGTATTTGTGCTATTACTGTTGATATTCGACTTGTAACTTATGTACTTCGAACTCTAGCCTCATAAAGAGACTAGAGGGGTGTGTGTTTAAGACTAAATACATATATTTTAAATATATACCTGGTGTAGTCCTCTTTCATTTGGTCACTCAAGAGATTATAGACTGGTAAAACAAGCTGCTTTACATTCCTTCAAGACTTAGCCTGAAGGCTGCTCTCCATAGCTACCACTAGGATAGCTTTCAATAAAGGTTGTCTTTAACCTATCTCCAATAAGGGGTTGTTTGGACTGGTGCAAGGTGCCCACTATAATTAGTGGACAGCATATAGCAGGCCAACTTCTCACAGCTCTCTTACCCTGACTTAGGAAGAAGGGTCCCTACTTGGACAGTGGCCAGCCACTGCCAACGAGAGACCCCCATTTCTAACATTGGTGGACAGCGGTGAGGATCTGGACTTGAATTTATGATCGCATACAGTAATTATAGTGTACACTACTAGTGAGTGCAGACTATAACGCAACCACATACGTTTTTGAGTTTTTTAAATTCTATTTTTGATTAATATTGCCAGTTATTGCTACAATGGGCAAGCCCAGATCCAATGCCTCGGAGGATCTCTCCTGGGAAGAAGAGAAATTAGAAACCTACAATGCCAAGCAGCTCAAATATTTTTGCAAACAATTCACAGTCCCTATCACAGGTCTCGCTAGAAGAGAGGAGTATTACAAGGCGCTGAAGGCCTGGCTAGAAGCCAGGGATGCCCCTAAGAATATGGGAGAGCTTGTGGAGGGGGAAGAGAATGCAGGAGAGCAGCAGGGCGAAGTAGTAGACTTAGTAGGAGATAAAGCAATTTCCAGCCCGGGCACTAGTGTGTCCGCTAAGGGTCTGTCCCCAGAAGAGATGGAGGACAGGGAGAGAGATAGGCGGCATAATATGGAGATGGCTAAGCTTAAAATGGATGGTCAGAGGGACCTAGAGAACAAGAAGTTAGAATTTGAGATTATGAAAATGAAACTTGAGCATGAGAGAATATTGAGGGAGTTAGAGATTAAAGTAAAGAGTATAGAGATCTCCCCCTCTGGTGGCAGCATACCTGTAGTGCATCCTGAGAGTAGGGTGTATATACCCAAGGAGGTTATTAAGGATTTCCACAAAAGTGAAGATATTGGGCAATGGTTTGCCGCTTATGAATTAGCCATGGTGTCCCACCGGGTCCCTGAGAAGGATTGGGGAGCGGGGTTGTGGGGACGCTTTGTGAGTGAGGGGAGGGATACCTTGTTGGACCTGCCCCCAGAAAGTCGAATGGTTTATGGCCACATGAAGGAAGCTTTGATGACCTGCTATGGTTTGACCCCTGAGATGTATAGGCAGAGGTTTAGGACCTGCAAGAAGCTAGAGGGTACCAAGTGGGTTGAATATGTGTCTTTTTTTTGCAGAGCAATGGAACGCTGGGTAAAAGGTAGCAAAGTAGAAACATTTGAGCAGCTTTATGATTTGATTGCATGGGAGCATTTATCTAGTAACTGTTTTCCTGAGCTACGCCAGCACCTGATTGATTGCAAGCTGACTAACCCTAGGAAGCTTGCTGAGGAGGCGGACTGCTGGGTGAGCACCCGGGTTCGCAAGGGTCCAGTGGGAGACTTCGCCAAAGGTGGGCAGGGTCCCCAGCAGAGAAGTGGTGGGGACAGGGGTAAACCGAGGGAGTTCCAAAGAGGGCCCCAAAGTAATTCCCAAGGGAACCAAGCAGTGGTGTCCCAGCCTCCCCAAGAGAAGAAGCCAGTGCCCCCAACAGGTAGGCCTGTTCAGAGGGGGCCCCTTACTTGTTTTAAGTGTGGTCAAGTGGGCCACAGATACTTTGATCCCCAGTGTCCTCAGAGGGATACCAATGCACCACCCCGTGCACCACCCCGCCAGCTTGCTAGTGTAGCCCTGGGAGGGGAGGAGATGGGTGCCCAAGGTGGGTGGGATCCTGTAGAATTGACCCTTGTCTCATTAGGAGACTTTGAGATGGTCCCTAAGCCTGCACTGCCTGCTAACACTAAAAAGTACAGGCAGTGGGTGACCATCAATGGCCATAGAGTGGAGGCTCTAAGAGACACAGGAGCCAGTATAAGTGCTGTCAGCTCCCGGTTGGTGTCCAAGGAGCAGGTTGTCCCCCATGCATTCTACCCAGTAGTGTCCGCAGACAACTCAGAGAGCCAATGTGAGGTGGCTCAGGTTCCCTTTGAGTGGGGGGTCTCAGGAACTCTTCAGGTGGCTGTGAGGCCCGCCATGCCTGTAGACTGTCTGTTGGGCAATGATTTAAAGAACTCCCCGTGGGCTACGGTGGAGAGGAAATCTCACTTGGAGATGTTGGGTCTGCCTGAGTGGGCGTGTGCTACCACTCGGTCCATGGCAGCCAAGGAGGGTGTTGAGAGGGACCTGGAGTCTGAGAGTATGGCCCAAATCCCTGCCTTAGAGAGAAGGGGGAGGGGGCGCGGGGAGCCGGACCCCTTGGTTCCCACGGCCCAGGAGGGAGCAGACCCTGAGGGGGATGCACTGGAGCCTACCGGGGAGCAGACCGCCGAACTGGGGGACCTGCCTGAGCTGACCCGTTGGCAGCAGGAAGGGGACCCACCAGGGAGGAATTTTGTGAGCAGCAGAGAGTTTGCCCCTCTCTTGAGGGTATGCGGCGACAGGCTGCAGCCCAGGCAGCAGGTGACATGTCTGGTTCACATCTGATTTATTGGGAGAACAGTCTCCTGATTAGCGAGCCTAAGGCTGCTGAGCCGGGGTCAGCCTGTGTGCTGGTGGTACCCGAGTGCTTCAGAGCCTTCCTACTGGGGTTGGCTCACGACATTCCATTGGCAGGACATCTGGGGCAGACCAAGACCTTTGAGAGGCTGGCCGCCCACTTCTATTGGCCCCAGATGCGCAAGAGTCCAGACACTCATTGCAGGACATGTGAGACTTGCCAGGCAAGTGGGAAGAGTGGGGGGAAGATCAAGGCCCCACTCCAGCCCTTTCCAGTTGTTAGTACCCCATTCGAGCGAGTGGGCATTGACATTGTGGGGCCTCTGGACCCCAAGACAGCCATGGGCAACAGGTTCATCCTGGTCTTGGTGGACCATGCCACCCGGTACCCTGAAGCCACCCCGCTCAGGACAGTGACGGCCCCCGTGGTGGGACGTGCACTGATGGGGATTTTCTCCCATGTGGGGTTCCCCAGAGAGGTGGTGTCTGACAGGGGGACCAACTTCATCTCCCAGTACATGAAGTCTCTGTGGAAGGAGTGTGGGGTAACTTATAAGTTCACCACTCCTTACCACCCCCAAGGTAATGGTCTGGTTGAAAGGTTGAAGGGCATGATCATGGGCCTAGAAGAGCCCCTGAGGCATAAGTGGGATGTCCTCTTGCCATGCCTGTTGTTTGCCTACCGTGAGGTGCCACAGAAGTCCTTAGGGTTCAGTCCCTTTGAACTGCTCTATGGCCATCCGGTTAGAGGACCTCTGAGTCTGGTCAAGGAAGGCTGGGAGCAATCTCCCAGGAAACCTCCCCAAGATGTATTTAGCTACATGTTGGCCTTCAGGAACCAGACTCGGCGTTTCAGAAAAATTGCTGAAGCAAATCTGGAAGCCAGCCAGGAGGAAATGAAACGTTGGCACGACCAGAATGCCACTCTGGTCGAATTTCAACCTGGTCAGAAGGTTTGGGTACTGGCCCCAGTGGAGCCTTGTGCGCTCCAAGATAAGTGGACCGGTCCATTTGAGGTGGTGGAGCGCAAAAGTCCAGTTACCTACTTGGTGGACTTTCAATCTCCCAGGAACCCCTTGCGGGTCCTGCATGTGAACCGCCTGAAGCCCCACTTTGAGAGGTCTGAAGTGGGCATGCTTCTTGCCACAGATGATGGGATGGAGGAGGAGAGTGAGCCTCTTCCTGACCTCCTGTGTGCAGGAGAGAAGGATGGGTCAGTGGAGGGTGTGATCCTCTCCACCACACTGACCCCTGAGCAGCAGAGAGATTGTCACCAACTGTTGGGGCAATTTTCTGATTTGTTCTCCCTGGCGCCTGGTGTCACTGATTGTTGCGTCCATGAGGTGGATACCGGGGACAGTCCTCCTGTCAAGCACAAGGCTTACAGAGTTGCTGACAGGGTCAGGGCTTGCATTAAGGAGGAGGTCTCCAAAATGTTTGCCCTAGGGGTGATTGAGTCCTCTAGCAGCCCCTGGTCCAGCCCTGTGGTCTTGGTACCAAAAGCTACGACGCCTGGTGCCACCCCTGAACTTAGGTTCTGTGTGGACTACCGAGGTCTCAATTCGGTCACGAAGACCGACGCGCACCCCATCCCCAGAGCTGATGAGTTCATAGATCGGTTAGGGGCTGCCTGGTACCTCAGCACGTTTGATCTGACGTCTGGGTACTGGCAGATTGCCTTAACTGATGGGGCAAAGGAGAGGTCAGCATTCTCCACACCAGATGGGCACTACCAGTTCCGTGTGATGCCCTTTGGGATGAAGAATGCCCTGCCACCTTTCAGAGGTTGGTCAACCAGGTGTTGGTTGGGCTGGAGGATTTCAGTGCCGCCTACCTGGATGACATTGCAGTGTTTAGTTCCTCCTGGGAGGACCACTTGCGCCACCTCTGGGAAGTGTTGATGGCGCTGCGCAGAGCGGGCCTCACAATCAAGGCCAGTAAGTGCCAGATTGGGCAGGGTTGTGTGGTGTACTTGGGACACCATGGGGGGGTGTGGCTAGGTGGCACCCCTGCAGCCCAAGATTGAAACCATCCTGGCTTGGGAGCCCCCAAGGACCCAGACCCAGGTGAGGGCCTTCTTAGGACTCACGGGTTACTATAGGAGGTTTGTCAAGGGGTATGGCAACATTGTTGCACCCTTGACTGAGCTGACTTCCAAGAAGCAGCCAAAGATTGTGAACTGGACTGACACCTGTCAGAAAGCCTTTGATGCCCTCAAAACTGCCATGTGTACAGCACCCGTACTCCAGGCGCCCAATTTTGCTAAGGAATTTGTTGTCCAGACAGACGCTTCAGAGCATGGGGTGGGGGCCGTTCTGTCACAGATAAATGAGGAGGGACTAGACCAACCTGTAGCCTTCATCAGTAGGAGGTTACTTCCACGGGAACAGAGGTGGAGTGCAATTGAGCATGAGGCATTTGCTGTGGTCTGGGCACTGAAGAAGCTGAGACCATACCTGTTTGGTACTCACTTCCGGTTTCAGACAGACCACAGGCCCCTCAGATGGTTGATACAGATGAGGGGTGAGAATCCCAAGTTGTTGAGGTGGTCCATTTCCCTACAGGGTATGGACTTCACGGTGGAACACCGCCCTGGTACAGAACACGCCAATGCTGATGGTCTGTCCAGATTTTTCCACCTTAGTGATGAGAACTTTCAAGGGGATGGGTAGTTCTCCCCACATTTCAGCTGGAGGGGACACATGTTAGACCTGGCACCATTGGCATGGGTCTCCCTTCCATTTTTCGCTGTTGTCCCCCTGTTTTTGCTGGTATTAGATGCTCTGGGCGCTGTGCCACTGCCCTTCAGTGCCACAGCGCGAATGCTCCCTGTGTAAAGATGACATGTGAATTGGTATATCCATTATTGGCTTATTTGGTTTACCTGTTAGTCCCTAGTAGCGTGGCCTGTGTGTGCCCAGGGCTGGTAAACCAAATGCTGCTGGTGGGCCTGCAGCGCCGGTTTGCGCCACCCACAGAAGCAGCTTGTAAATGATGTCTCAGACCTGCCACTGCAGAGTCTGTGTGCAGTCCAGAACTGCCATCTTGGCTGTGAAGTGCACCCACTTCCCAGCCCCTGAACCTTCCCTTGGCATCATGTAAGTCACCCCTATGGTAGGGTGCATTGTATGTGTAAGGTAGGACATGCCTTGGTGTGTGTAGCATGTCATGGTAGTGAATTACACCCAATTTCGTTTTTCACTACTGTAAGGCTACCTGTTCCCCATAGGCCAGAATGGGCAGTTTGACTATTACATGCTATAGTCCTAACTGACCCCAGGAACATGGTAGAAAAACGAATTTAGTATGCCTGAGCTCAGAATATTAAAATACATCTTTTAGAAAGTAGGTATTTTCTTGCCTAAGCCTTCCAGTGTGCTCTGCTGTTATGTGTATTGGCTGTCTGGTTTTGGAGGGACAGGGCAGGCTGAGCCAGACCTGGGTTGAATAGAGAGATCTGTGTTTGGAGTATGGGGAGGGGTAGCTCCTTGACTTGAATAGGGCTGTGCCTGGCAAGGTGAATGATGGCTCCACCTCCCACTGTGCGTCTGATAGCAGACCCCCTCTTCCTGAAAGGAAGGATGCAGCCTGGTAAACAAAGTGCTCCAGGACTGAACAGAACTGGTTCTGGCTAGGCTCAGTGACTTGTAGCTTTTGAGAACAAAGACTTTTGGGGTATAAATATCTGTGCTGAAACCCCTACAAAGTGTGTTGCTCCTGGATATCAAGACAAACCTCTGTCCGTGTAACTGAAGGAATCTGCAGGAGGTGACTATCCTTGTGCTTGTGTGCTGTTTCTTGGATTGGCCTGCAGTGGTTACCATTGGACTTGGAAGAAGAGGGAAAAGGACTTTGAGAGAACTTTTATTAATCTTGCTAAAGCAATCACCCAAGGGCTAGGAGAGAGCTAGCCTCCTGTTGAAGTCTCAGGCACATCAGACTTCCCCACCAGCCTCCTGATTCCTCCCAGCGAGGATTTCTATCTGCAGGTGAGGCTCCTGTGAGTTCCAGGGCCTCTAGTTCTACTACAGAGAAGAGAGTGCTGAAATCGTCGCTAACGCACGTTTGCGAGCCGCCGCAGCCGAAAGCGCCCGAAAAATCATCGCGCTGCTGCCGCCGAGTGCTCGCAACCAAAGATCGAGTCATCGCACCGAGATTATCGCTTCACGACATCGCAGCGTGGACGCCGAGCGTCCGCCGTTTTCATCGCAGCGCATCAGGATCGTCGCTCCCTCGCGGAGCGCCATTTCTTTGCATCGCAACCCGATCGCACACGCAACAGGATCGTCGCCTCGTCTCCTCCCTTGCGGCAAGGAGTCATCGCACCAGCGGTCTAGCGTGCAGAAGTTTGTCGCATCGTCTCCACACGCATCAGCAGATCGGCGCATCATCCTCCCTCACGGCAAGGATTTAACGCATCGCCGGCCTCGCGTGCGGAAATTCATCGCTACAGCTCCTTTGCGACAATTTGTTGACTTTGCTAGGAAATCCAGGTACTTTGTAAGTAAAAGGGTCGCAGAGACCACTGCTTTGAACTGAACTCCTCTTTGCGCACTTGAACTATTTTTGCAGCCTTCCAAGAGTGATCCTATTTGACAGTATTGTGGCTTTTTATCGTTATTGGTCTTGTGTTAAGTCTATATATAAAGATACTTATTTTTTATAACTCTTTGTGTGGTGTCCCTTTGTAGTGTTCCTCACTGTGTTACTGTGTATGGTCATAAATGCTTCACACACTGCCTCTGAGATAAGCCTAGCTGCTCGTGCTACGTTACCACAGGGTTGAGCAGGGGTTATCAAAGGGTGTGGCTCTCTTACCCTGACTTAGGAAGAAGGGTCCCTACTTGGACAGTGGCCAGCCACTGCCAACGAGAGACCCCCATTTCTAACAGCAAGTCACCCAAGAGGATGGCAACCCTGAGGAGGAGGGAGACAACTTAGATGATGATGCGGAGGAGGACTGAAGCCTGAGTCCTGAACTACAGGAGGATCACAATTCACCCTCACAGGATTCCCATGAGAGGGCAGGAAGCAGTGTGCCTACCAGGTGTTTGTCCCCAGAGGAGCTGGAGGAGGAAGGAAGGAATAGAAGGAGCTCAAGCTACAGCTGGCCACTTTGAAGCTGGAAGCAGAAGAGAGCAACGCTGAGGCAAGGAGATTCTTGGCCAGGGAGAAAGCTGAGGTAGAGAAAGCCTTGGCCAGGGAGAAAGCTGAGGCAGAGTGAACCTTGGCCAGAGAGTAGGCTGAGGCAGAGAAAGCCTTGGCCAAGGAGAAAGCTGAGGCAGAAAAGTGCTTGGCTGAAAAGAAACTACTGCTGGAGCATGAGATGGTCATGAAGGAGCTGGAGATCAAAGCTAGGCAAACTTTAGAATCCAGCAGCAATGGTGGCAGCAATACTTCAGCATCCATTAGAGAAAGGAGGGTTCACATCCCCAAGTATCTTGTGCCTAACTTTACTGTAGGGTATGACATAGATAAATGGTTCGAAGACCATCTTGTTTTCTTCTCTCTGTTATGGTGCTGGGGCCTACTTCTCAATCCTGCCTTAATCTTTTCAATCCTTCTTTTTAAAAACTTTTCTGATCTTTTTTGTTTATTGTCTTTCCCTGTGTCTTGTTAAGTGTATATTTTGTGTTGCGTTCTACTTTTGTGTGTTTTTACTGCATTTTGCATTGTTTTCCTATATTACTGCTTTCTCATTTTTTATACTTCCTTTCTTCTTCCCCTCGCTTACTTTTTCACTTTCTACATTTTCTTTTCCACCCCCGCCACCCCCAGCTTCATGGCAGAGAATGCTACCCGGGGAAAGAGGAGCTGCCTTCCTTGTGGAAGACGGCGCCCGGAAGGGGTGCAGCCCCGGGCCTTGTTTTTGGAGGTGGATTTGGCAGCTCTTGTTTTTTTCATGCAGCGCCACCATCCCTCCACCCTTGCAGCAGGCGGGAGGCCTGGGTCCGGGTCCAGGCATCGGGAGCATCATCAGCCGTGGGCGAGGGTGTGCGGGGCAATGTATTGCTGCTCTGGGGTCTGGCGCACCCATAACCAAGTGACGCACTGGTGGTCCGATATCCTGGACCGAGAGCAGGACCTGCTGGACCTAATAGGTGTTGAGGTCGCAGGGTTTGGTAAGTAGCTAATTAATATTGTTGTGTGTACTATGTTGTTGCGAATATTATTTTTTTCCCAAATACCAAGAATGCTGCTGCTTACATGCAGGTAAGTTACGTTTAAAAATCTTATATGATTGTTATTCTTCTAGACAGGTGATCGGCGCTACTAATTGTACTTGGAGTTGTTTGCAACTTTGCGCTCACTTGGGCTGATTATGTAAGAGAAGTTAGAGAACTTAAGTTAGGTAATGCAGACTAGAGAGACTCCTTTCCTTTATCCTGTCACTAAGATAGTAGTAGTTAGTTACTTAGTATTAGTTAGTAATTTAGCGGCACGCGTGACGCGTCCTCTCACTTGACTTCAGTCCTTGACTCCTTAGTAGAACCTTTTTTGCAGTTTGTATAGTGAATGAATAGCAACTAACCAATTTGGTGTATGCAATATGCATGAGTCCATCTATGCATTTGAAAAGACTAAATGCAGACTTAGTGAATTGGCCCATCAAAGGGGGTTGAGATGATTGCGAATGAGATCAGAGTTTCAGAACTTAGAAATATAATTTTTTTGCAATTCATTCCAAAGTCTTTGGAATAGGCGGGCTAGGTAGGTTTAGGATTCAGGAATCAGAATGGAACTGTGGAATGATAAAGATAGAACAGTCCGCGACCGCAAAACTAGTCTACTACTAGTCGGTCTGATTTAGAAAAGGTCAATGTAATTACAATTGCCGTTTCCTGACAAAAAATGTTTTTGGAGCAATTATTTAATATTTATTTAACACCAATAATTTTTTGTCTCTTTAATTATGTCTTACATGATCATCAGCATCAAGGGGGGAGAGTACAACAAGGAGGTGGGTGCGGGAGCTGGATGGGTCTCCCAGGGGCAGGAACACTCTTCAGAAGATGGCTCTGCTGGCCCCAGTAAGTACTCTGTCCTACTGTTAATATTAATGTTAATATTAATATATATTTCCCTAACTTTTACTGCTCCTTATTTAGAACTATTATTTCCATTTCCTAATTTTATTTTTTCCCAAATCCTCTTCGAACTATTTATTTATATATTCTTGTTATCCCTGCATTACCTTACCTACTAACTTAGTTATAAATATATTTCTAGTGTCTGTGTTTTTTTTTACCTTAAACTGCCTCTGGCTCTGTATTAGTCTGTCTGTAGCTTGCTTTCTTCTGGCTTTTCAGTCACCTTTCCCTCTCCCCTTTTATATTTTGTGGACTGCCTAGTGGTGGTACTGTAAGACTCAGTGAACCCATTGGTCCTTACTAGTAATACTGGGTATGCAACGCCTCTTAAACTCTCTTAAAAAATTCTCTAATGACAACTTTCTGGAAGTAAATCTGGAAAAAACGAAGTCAATGTCCATCAAAAGACGAGGGGAAAAACCCCACCACTGGCACTTAGGGAACACCCAAATACAAAATACCAAAAATTACAAATACCTTGGGGTAATTTTTGACAATAGAGGCCAGTTCACAAGTCAGCTAGAGACGATAAAAAGAAAAGGAGCAGCCCTTGTGATAACTCTGAGGCAAATAAATTCCCAGCTTACAGGCCCTTGGCTCTCTCCACTCCTTCAGGTTGCGCAAGCCAAAATCCTGCCCACGATTATAAACGGCAGTGAAGCACTAAAAGGAAGAGACGCATATACCCTGGACAGCACCCTAATCAGGGCCTACAGAATTATGTTTAACATCCCCTCATATGCATCTGCTGTCCAGATCCGGCTAGAATTTGGCCTCATTAAACAACAGCTAGCAAGGCAGGGGGTGTATATAACCTGCTGGCATAAGATTCCGAACGCCACCGTAAACAGTTTAAGCCATCTACTCTGGCAAGAGCTTCTACAGGGAACAGTGGCTCCGGCAAGTAAACATCTATATCAGTGCCTTAAAAACACCAATCTCAGCCAGGCCTGGGAAGTCCCGACCACACACGCTGGCATGAAGAAACTCTTGCGGAAGACAATAAGGAGCATGTCATTAGTAGAAGATACAGCTTCCTTCGCGCAGAGAAAACATGCCTGGATGACAATTAACGGTTATGCATCGCTCAGTCCACAAACATACTTCAGTGCAGGGTACTGTAGGACCATCAAGGAGAATTTCCTGAAACATCGATTAGGAAAATTGCCAGTTTTAATTTAAGCAATCAGCAGATGAACTGTAAGCTAGTAAAATTAATAGCACGAATAGATGAGAAGCTGGGAAATGTTGGTAATACAACAGGAAAATGTTACAACATCCTTGCATAGCGGGAAAACAACACATGACTAATGAACTGGTGTGAATTTCCACGCAAACAGGCTGAAGAACTAACAGGCAAATGCTTTTAAAGTGTAAAACTAAAGGACTTGTGGACATTAGACTTAATCGGTCCTGGCAACTCGCATGATAACTTTTTAATCACCAAATGCTCCTTTCTGGTTTTAATAATTTGTTTTAGTCACTCATGAGCATTATTTGCATGCCTTTTTTATCGTTAACTTTGTATCAGTTTTAATTAACTTTATACAATAAAGGCTTACTTACTTATTTACTACTACTAGTACAAGTACTCTGCTGTGCAGATTGCATGCCCAAATAAGGTATTCTACGCATGTTTGTTGAGATGAGAAGGCTTTCTTTTACTTTCTCATGCTCAATCAGTAAATAATGGTCACGTTGGACACCCCAAAGTTGTGTCTTCTTCTCGTCTACGCCTAGTATTATTAGCAGGTGTTGATGGTGAACTGATTACCGTACACCATGGCTGGAAGGAAGTATGTGAAGTGCAGTGATATGTGTGGTGTATGTATTGTATATTCAATCTTGCTAGTGAAAAAAATAGGGCAAGGCGTGTGTAATGTATTTTCTAGGCGTACCGACCACCAGTGCCGGGGCCAGCGGGGAAGGCAACACCCGCCACGAATGTATGCACTCGCTGCAAGGGTGTACAGTCACTGTGCACTGTACTGTTGAGACTGCGTTGTGAACAGTTGAAGAAGACACCGTTTACTTAGCATTAGCGTGAGTTGATGGCCTCTTCTCTTCAACTCAGCAGAGAAAGTTTTATGAAGAAGACTTAGGGGCCGATTCCGATCTCGGCCGGTAGGGCACCGAATCGGATTCGGCTTAACCGGATCCGATTCGGAGCCCTATTTCCCGACCGAGTCGTACGTGCGTCCGGGCGAGCGAGTACGATGCATGCGCTCGCGAAATCTCCGACCGACTCGTTCGCAGGACCCGACCGCTCTGACCGACTCGCACGGGGACGACGCGCACCTCGCAATGGAGACATTTCCCGGCCGGGTAAGTACGATGCGCACCTCGACCGCTCCGACCGACTCGCGCAGCCCGGCTCCAAGGAGCTGTCGGAGCCGCAATTTGGGGGTCCGTGTCGGACCCCCCTGGAAGCGTAGGCGTGCGAGTCGCACACAGGGGGGACACATGGGTCCCCCCTACACGTGCATGTACGGTGCGACCCGCATCGACGCGAACACGCTGTAGGGGGCGCCCTTGTTCGCGTCGTGCCCATTGAGTCAATGGGAGCCCGTGTACGCGTTGTACGACTGGCTCCCATTGACTTCAATGGGAGTCCGACCGAATTGAGTCCGCTAGCATACGTGCGCATCGTACTCATTCGGTCGGACTGCTAGGGTCCGATTCGGTCGGAAATCTCTCCGGGTCCGGCTCGGTCGGAGAGATTTCCGGCCCGAATCGGAATCGGCCCCTTAGAGTCAGACCTTGATGGGTTGATGGAAAAGGAAAAGAAGGATAGTAGGAGGAAGGACGGGTGACATGTAATATATGACTGCCACAGAAGGATGCGTGGGTGAAGGGGGCACAGGATGCATATTAGGTGGCTGATAGTATCCATGAGTGGTTAAAGGATGGGTGAAAGGTGAAAGAAAGGATGCCTGCCTCTGAAACTGTATGGGTGAAAGGAATCCTCCTGGGGTTTGATGGGTCAAACTTAAAAGCAAGAAAGAACGCATGGGTGGTTATATGACAAATGTATGTTGGTGAAAGGTTTGTTGAGAATAATAGCCATGTTTGGATGGATGGATGCCTGGATGGTATTCAATTGTAGGTGAAGACTGGATGAAGAGAATGTAAAAGAAAATTAAACCGTGCCAGAGTAGAAAAGCCAAGGATGAAGAATTAAAATGATGCTAGAAGAACATTGCTATGATAAATGGAAAAATCCCTGGGAAGAAGAATAAATAAGGAATGTTTTTTTTCCCAAGGTTTTTGATTCAAAAGTTTAAGGTTGTATTTCAGACTACTACGTTGACTCACAGTAGTTTGCAAGTACAACATGTTTATTATGTATGTACTTACCCACCCATCATCAATCACCTCCCTCTGACTCCGAGGCCCACTCCCTCCCTACCCATGTCATTTCGACAGTGTCAGCCATGGGTGGCCTATCGGCTGCATGATTGGTTACAATAGTAGCACCTCACATCACGTGACGTTGTGCGGTATATCATCATTCATATAATCATATCATCTACCTTGTAGTAGTCAGGGTGAAAGTGAAATTGAGCATTTGCCATAATAGAAAATGAGATAATTGTGTAGTACAGATGCCCCACCTGCAGACAGTAGTAAAGTAACGAGAGTATGCGACACAAGTATGTCTGTCTAGGGCGCAATTCGCAAGCCGAGCTGGCATGCTTACAACTACAAGATTAATTTACCTAAACAAGAGAGAGAAGAAGAATGCTTGTCTACTCCATAGTGCCTAATGCCTGAAACTCTATTCTCATCCAAATCTTAGGGGCCGAGGAATCGAGGATACCACAAATGTTATGTACTGCTAGTGCTACTGTGCCACTATATAATAATTTTATGTGTTATTGTTTTGCTAAGAGTACTGGTTAACATTTATCTTTTTTCTTTTTTGGTATAGCTACTCCTGCCAAACAAACAACATCTGATAGGCGGGAGAGAGCAGCCAGGACCCGGCAAAGAAAGCTGGAGGCCATAACGGCTAAATATCAGCGGCTGGTGGTGCAGGAGGAGGAGGTAGCAGCTGCAGCCTCCAATGCACTGGGCCCCAGCCAGGCCTCAGTAGTGCCTCCAGTTTTACGGCACTGTGGTCCAGCAGCCACCCGCCGCAAGGCAACTACAACCACTGCTTCCCACCCCTGTTCTTGCAAAAACTTTCAGCGCCACATGCTCCTCCGGATGGTGCGCCTAGAGGCCAGGATGGAGGAGCGCTTCGACAATCTTGAGCACAAGATCCGGCTCCTAGCCTGCCGCTAAGTGACCATAGACCTCAGTCTCTTGCCCCTTTTTAATCTTTTTTTTGGTGTGTGGGACTTGTTGGGGAGAGGGTGGGAATGTGGGAGTTGGGGAAAACTTGGGTGTTTTTTTTGTTTTTTTTTGGACATTTGGACTTATGGACAGTTGGACTTTTTTACTGGACATTGGTTGGGGTTAGGGAGAGGGGTAGATCAGGTGTTGTGGGTTTTTTTCATTCTAGTTTATTTGTTAGGGTAATAAATTTATAGTTTTACAAATTATGTAAATCTTTTTTGAGGGGGATTACTCTTTTACTTCACACTGTTTCCTTTGCTGCAGGTGTGCAGCCTTTTGTAAAAATCTGCCGATAGTGGTATGTTATGTTATGTTATAAAGTATTTATAGAGCGCACAGCTACTCAAAGAGTGTCCCGGCGCTAAGAGAACCATATGGCTAGTCTGATGCTGTCGTAAAAAAGGAAGAAACCTAAAGTTGTTGTTGAAACAGCCAGGTTTTAAGTTGTCTCCTGAAAGTCAGTAGATCGGGTACCTGTCTGATTGGCACCAGCAAAAGGTTCCAAGCACGGGCAACCTGCACTTGAAAGGAACGGCCGCCGGTCCGGATACAGGGACATTTGAGAACCGCCGCCTGCTGTCACGAGGATGATCTTAGGGTTCTGCCGGGGGCGTAGTGTAGGACTCTCTTTCTGATGTAGTGGGCTCCCATGCCGTGTAGCTCCTTGAAAGCCAAAATTAGGGCTTTAAAACTAATTCTGTTACGGACTGGGCAAGGCCTTCAGATGAGGAGAAATGCGAGTTCTGGGTCCGAGCATGAGAACCGCCCTGGCAGCAGAATTTTGGACAACCTGAAGTCTGTTTATGTTTAATAAGTACTCTGGGAGGCCCAAGTACAGAACATTTACGTAGTCCAACCTGGAGGCAATGAGGGCTTGGACCACTGTCTTTCTGTGCGAGAGAGATAGCAGGGGGAGGAATTTCCTGAGCATTCTCAGGAGGCCAGAACAGGATCCTGCGACCGTCTGTATTTGGGCTTTCATGGATAGGGTGTTATCCAACTTTACCCGTAACTTTACCCCTATTTACCGAAGATTTGGGGGGGTGACATGTCAGAAGGCCACCATTGTTTCCACTCATCCCGAGATGGAGAACCAAAAAAAAATGATTTCGGATTTCTCAGGGTTGCATTTTAGTTGATTTTGTTTTAGCCAAGTAAAGTCTCCACTCAGGCAATTTTTAATCTTTTCCTCGACTAAATCCTCGCCCTTCTCTGTAACACAGAAACAGATAGATGCGGTACTCTCACTTATCCTACTACTGTCAGTCTCTCCTCCTAGTCTATGCAGTCTGAAACTAAAACCTCTATGGACTCGGAAGTGGTGTGTGTATGAATTAATTAATTTTCATTGTATATACATTATTGCATCCCCCAAACTTCCTATCTTACCTGTGATTGATGATTAGGCAAAGCGATTGCTGCATGGTGGTGGTTTAGTTTCCCAAAGTGCTATGGTGGTGGTAGTAGTAGAGACAGTAGCAGTTGCGAAAAAAGAAAATGAGAGGGAGGCTAGAGAACGACTAGTAAAAGTACAGTACACAAGAAGAAGACTGCCAAACTAGAAACCATGACAATCAATGCTAAAGTAAAAAAAAAAAAACAGAATGGTGGTCTAGCCTAGTACAAGTTACAAACTGAAGTTGACTCGACTCAAGCTATTAACTTTTGAAGTGGACAAGCGTAACCTTTAGTGCTAGAAGGATGATGATGATGGCAATTATGATAGATTATGTTTCTCTGAAAAAAATTGAATATTGAATACAGTCTGTGCACGGGTGGGCAATCTAATATATGGGAATGTGGGCTATAGTTATACTTAGAGCAGATCTTAAGATCATCGCCCTGCCCGCCCTTGAGTTGGTGTTGCTTTCACCACATCTGCCCCACCAAGTGTGTGATCAATTAATGGTGTACATTTAATTTAGTCACACCAATAAATCACACAGCTCAGGGGAAGAGGGTTAGGCGTTTGACGAATGGATAGGAAGGGGGATTCAAAGGAAAAGTTTGACAAAGACAAACACTACAACACAAGGGCAACAACACATTCATCTTGGCGGCCGACCATCATAAATCTCTTATGGGAGGAAAAGTAAATGCATGCATGATGATGAGTACTAGACTAGTACAAGTAAATTAATTTTCTGTCTGCCCGCAGAGAGACCCAAGTTACATTTATGTTCTTGTAGTGGGATTTGAAAGATTGCAAATAAAATTAGAATATCTATAGGAGTCAAGTAAACTAAACAAACATAAACAACACACACATTTGTAATGATTGAAGAGAAAAAATGAATATGATACTGTATGTATTGTCAAATTGGGAGATGCATCTCTGCAGCACTGCATTCCTCTTGGGCTTAATTTTGGGTGCCTGGCGGATGCAGTTCGGTAAGGTAAGTGTGAGTTGTTTTTCCAGTATGGTGCAGGGTAAGGGCCTGTAGATGGAAAAATATATATATTTAAGAAACAAGGGGGAAAGTTAAACTGCATAAAGGAGTGCAACAAGAAGACTTTGTTTCAGAGGCAGCATGGCTA
Organism: Calotriton arnoldi; assembly: GCA_963921515.1. Classification (NCBI taxonomy): domain Eukaryota; kingdom Metazoa; phylum Chordata; class Amphibia; order Caudata; family Salamandridae; genus Calotriton; species Calotriton arnoldi. The sequence goes on along the minus strand of CAWUFW010000107.1, from coordinate 3,945,083 downwards.
AATGTCTGTGTCAGGCAGTTATCTCATACAACAGGCCCCCCACCCAACCTCCACTTAGTTTCGAATTAGATCCAGACATCACTGAGCACAGAAACACACAGCACCATAGCATGACATTTTTTTCCCAATTAAATAAAAAATCAATGCATCGCTATAGTATCAGTCAGACAGTCACACCACACCACCACCACCACTACACAGACACTTAGGTCTGGTGTTGTTATTGTTTACCTTTAGGCCACTTCAAAGTCATCATCATCCAAATCAGTTGGTTTCAGTGAATTTGAAAACTTCCATCTTCTGGTGGCAGTTCTCTAAGTAGTCACGCTCACGCCCGCGGGGCAGTCCCTCTGGGCAAGGAGGAAAGGATAGATAGACAGGGGCCAGGCCCAGGGTTGGAGGCAAAGGCGTGCACACATTTGTTTGTATTCATTTCTCCACTGAATGTCTGGCTAGAGGGAAATGGCTTAGGGCGAGTCGGGACTTCTTCACTGCACACAGTTGCAACTCCAATCCGGCAATAAAATGTGTCTAAGAGTAAATCGGTTGGGATGGATTGGTCAACCAGACCCACACACAAATAATAAAGTAAATAATGTTTCTTAGCTTTATCTTTTTGGGGTTTTTTTGGGGGTTAAGATTAAGCTTAGTTGTCAGGGAAGTAGAGCTCGTCCTCAAACTCTGGTGGTTCGCCCACAAGTAGGTCACCTAACACACTACTTCTATGACCTGAGTCGCCGTCATCATCTTCCTGCTGAGGTACTTCAGGTAAGTTGTAATCCGTTGGTATAAAGTGCTGATTCATTTTGATCAAGGTTAACCTCTCCACGTTTTGGAGCGAGAGACTGGTCCTTATCACTGTCAGAATGGCACCAGCAGCACTGAAAACACGCTCAGCAGAGATGCTTGCTATGGGGAAGCCAGATAGTTTATCGCCAGCCTGCTGAGCACTGGCCATTGGCGCCTTTTCCCATACCAATACAGCAATGGGTTTTGATCAAAGTAGACCTCTGTTGGGTCATCCAGATAGGCCTGGACCATCCACTCAATGGTCATGGGTGCTCCACTTTGCTCGGCCTCTTTTGCCTTTGCCTCAGCACTGGACTTAAGCCCTGCCTGTAGAAACCCTTCCTGTGCCGATTTTGGGGCTGATGCTCCTGTTATTGTTGTTGATGTAGTTCTTGGTGTTGTTGGTGGTTTTGGCTGCTGTGAGCCAACTGCACTGCCCTCAAGCTCTGAAGTTGAACTTGAAGGCTGCCCTGCAGTACTTGTTGTGCCCTGGAGGAGCAGGCCTCTAATTCCCGGCCGTTCTTTTTCTAGCTGACTGGCTTGCACAGCTACCCAAGTTTTGTAGTTGGCAACATCCCCGTCTGAAAAAGCAATGAAAGTGTCCAGTAATGATTTGTACCGTGGATCAAGAATTGTGGCACAAATGTAATGGTTGGATGACACAATGCCTCTTTGCACCCTTGTATTTTCAGATAAGCGAAGGATTAAGCTCTCCATGAACTCATATGCTTCTTTTTTTCCTCCACACCTGCGTAAATTACAGACACCTCCTTTAGCTGTTCCTGTAGCATGTGCAGCAATGGGATAGCTTGGCCCATGGTACAGTCCTCCTTGCTGACTTCACGTGTGAAGACCTCGAAAGGAAGCAGCATCTCTGTCAGGCATTTAACTAGGCCTCATTGGTCCATCTCAATGATCATGCCTTTCACAGTTGCATCCCCTCTTTGCATTACATATTCATTGATTGGTCTGTACTGCTCAAACAGACGTTGCAACATGTAATAAGTTGAGTTCCAACTTGTTGGCACCTCCTGGATGAGTGCTTTAACTGGCATTTTGTTATCACGTTGAATGATCCTCAGCTGCTTCCGGGCTTTAAAAGAATGGCTGAAATGTGTGCAGATTCTTCTGCAGGTGGTCACTAAGTTGCTGACTCAGTCTTATTTTTTCAGTAAGTCTTGAACAATGGTGTTAATGCAGTGCGCCAAACACAGGACCCTGAAATAGCCACCATCTGCCATGGTCTTAACTATATTACTGCCATTGTCCGTGGCAACAAAACCAATGTTAAGCCCTCTTGGTTGCAGCCATTCAAAGACCTTAGTTTTAAAGTCTTCCAACATGTTTGCAGCAGTATGGGATTTCTCCATATTGAACATGGCTACTGTAGCATGCTTCCGAGCACCATTAAAAATGTCAGCAGTGTCAACACCTGCAGATATCTTTCCTCTAACCCCCACAAAAGAGATCCAGTGTGCAGTGATGCACATGTAATCAGTGGGTTTGCAACTGGTCCACATGTCTGTTGTCAGGTGGATAGTGTGACCAGCACTCTCCTGCAAAGCTTGTCCAAGCAATTTAAGCACGTCCTGATGTAGTGCTGGAACAGCAACTCTGGCGAAATAGGACCGGCTGGGAACCTTCCTTTTCGGGCAGATGAGTGCCACAAATTCAAGAAAACCCACCCCTTCCACAAAAGAAAAAAGGAGGAGGTCCAGCACAAACCTTTTAGCCAGCTTTGCGTTGTACAAACGTGCCGTTGGGTGGTTGCGTTCGCACTGCCTCTCGGACCTAAACATGCTGAGAAAGGAAGCCTGGGTTTTTTTCTTTTCTGGTGCTACTGACGCTGGTGACTTCTTGAGACCAGATATTGTTATCTTTGCAGTACTCTCTTGCCTTGGACCCCTTGGTGTCTCTGCCTGACTCTTGTGCCATTGCGATGTTGCTGATGATGATGTGGGCGGTACCACTGCACTGCTGGGGACAGGGCTGCTTTGTGTACCAGAGAAAATGTCTCCCTCTTGTTCACCTTCCACAGTTGTCGTGTAGTTCCTAAAAGACCTATATAGGATGTGCACGTTTAGACAACATACACTGCGGGACTGGTGTCCAGACTGATTCCAGACACCCCACCGGGTATGTTGGCCTGTGTACCAGCTAGCTCGCAATGCCACTATAACCTCCTCTTACCAAGGAGAGAATAGTTCTTGGCAACTATCGAACATGACAACCCTGATCCCTCAGGAACGTGGAAACAGTAACTTACTTTTTGCTCAGTCACTCGTGCTCACTTGTTCTCAGAGAGATACACAGAATAAACGGTTGGGACGTTTTCAATAAGTATTTATTGAACAGTCGTTATTCTAGCGTAAAATAAGTGCACTGAAATCACCAGTAGACAGTAGCATATATAAATGAGTAGCAGCACTAAGAAAGTAAACAGATGGTAGGTTTCTACCACTTTGCTAAAATCATAAATATAGGCAAGTATATAAAATACATGGCAATAAAATGCGTACTCCTACGATGCACCCTAACTAAATGTACCTAGGTGTACCTAGCATGTGAGTAGGTGTAAAGCCAAGAATCCCTCTAGGATAAAGCCAACCCCATTACCTGATGTTAGCCTGCGGGACCTCGTTCTGGTCTCGAGCTGAACACCCCGCGAGGGATGTCAGACCACTGTGAGCTGGGGTATCTGCATGCAGGAACCTCAGCGTCTTGCGTCAGTGTGTCGGCATGGAAGTCGTGATCTCCTCTCTCTATCGCAGCAAGATGTGGTGTTTATATACCCTAAGGTATCCCCAGGGGTTCTACCTTGCTGTGCCAGTGTCGGACTTAGGATGACATCGGGAATGAACTTTATACCCAGTTATTATGCAGGAGATGATGGTCCTGCTGTGATTCCAAGGAAACTAAGAATCCTCATGCATAATTTATGAGGCCAGTGCCCAGGGAAATACCCTACATACTTATGTGTAGCATTGTAACTGGGTAAAAGGTCAGTCCTACAAATCCGTTATGTATGTAGTATAGGAGAGAATGTAGGTGAAGGGTTATGATGATACCTAGACCTATATTGGGGTACCTATATGACATGTAATAACCACTCCTCATCTGACTGGACAACATTACTAAATTCTAGCGTACTACCAAGGCATCTAGAGGTTTGTACGCAACAAATAAAATACATTTTTAAGAGAAGTTAAAAGCGTTAAAAAACCCTTTAAAGATTGTTCTACAAAAAATCATTCAAGTAGTGGCTCTAAAGTGTCCGTTTATATAGTCCGAACAACTACAAGCGTCTGAAAGCCATGCAGGTCAAAAGAGTTCAGTTTAGAATTTCGAAAAAATTAAAAAGCCAAATCTTCCCAGCGTGCGACATGCCAAATGTTTATGTGTCCTTGCTGGTAGACGCAACATTGCTGCTGTCTGCATACGCAGCTGACGATCCCTGTAACTACTCACAAAGAATGTCAATTGAGCACAGATGATCTTCCGTACTGCCTGCAGAAGGTGCCGGGGCAGTCTCTGCCATATCCAAGGCCTGAGTGTTGGAGGAGCCGGTGTCCATACTAACAGGAGCAGAAACTACCTGTGGTGGCTCTAAGAATGCTGCCAACAACATGGGAGTGCGCTGAGGACACTGCAGAACATGGGCCGTTATCGGGTCCTGTAAAGCATCAAAGTCCGGTGGCGCAGCAGATGGAAGTGTCAGACAGAGGTCTAACACGCATTCTTCTCTGCAGAACAGGCATCAGAGAACAGGTAGGACACAGTCCATTGAGACTGGTCTAAATGACAGGAACCAAGAGGCGCCCAGTTCCCATAGGCGAGGTGTGACCAGATGTTGTACCATGTGATCACGGTATTTGCGCTCCAGGAGAGCTGTTGCTACTTCCTTGGTGGCTGGGACATCCATTGCGTAGCAGAAAGGTAACAATCAGGATTCCTGCTATTAGAAACAGGATCAGCGGAAGCCCTCCAAAAATGCTTCCTAAGACGGAGTGTATAAAGTTTGGTATAACTCCGAGGACCTTCTGAAAGGTGCTTAACAGTCCGGAACCTATGGTCTTAAATAGGTGTACAATACCCGTCGTATCGGACATGTTAAAGATACGACTTACCATTTCTGTGAAATGGAAAGGGCAGTTTGTACATATAAGTGCCTGTATCCCAGCCGAGGACCTTGCGATCTGGAGATCAAAAGTCTCCCGGGCGGAGGTTAAGGGCACGGTTCGTTGTAAAAGCATGGCTTTCATTCTGCTCAGAGTATCAAACCGTATAAAGGAAACATTTAGTGAAGGCCATAACGGCGCCTCCCGGACTGTATGTGTCGGTGGAAACAATACTTGCATACAGCAAGTAACCCTGGTGCTCACGGTGACCAGATATGCGATGCCTGGAAGCATCCCACAACAACCTTGAGCATTCAGAATCAAGTAACTCCCATTCGAGAGAAGCCTGAATACCGGATTAATCACAGCTGCCGGGGTACCCCTCAAGTGACAGGACAAGCTCACCACAGACCCATTACAAGCTCTGTGTAGCATAATATCCTGACATATGAGAGATCCACTTAAAGCATTCTCGCAGTTAGTTCCGCTTAGACACACTTCCAGATCCCCACTCCTGCATCGAAATCTGTATGGTAAATACCAGGATTCCCTGATGAATTCCTTACCCATCTTTTCATATCTGCCGGCGTGTTGTTGTTCTAGGCAATATTGAAACTGGAAAGTTGCGACCGGTAATGTTATATGGCCGTGGACTGACCATTCTGTGGACGTGACTCAGCCACAGTAAAGGGTAACCTATCGAGTTTCTCAATACGCAGCATTGTATATTTTGCTCCCCTCTGTGCCATTTTCATCTGTTTTTCTGTTAAATTTTATGCAGAAAATAATGACGTAATGTTGATAAAACGCCAAGGCACGTAACAGGCGCGCAATGACTGTAGCGTCCAGCTTAACAGAATAATTGAACGTAAATGCGACTGTCCGTGTTGCAATATGGACAAATCCTGTTCTATTACATCGATAGCAGAAGATACAATGTTGCCCAGTGAATATATCCTGGATGTTAATGTAGTCATACCATTGTCAACTACGGCTAATGCCTTTTCTAGGTTAACTCTATCTATTTCTCTTAATCTCTCTGCACATTCTTGATGAGAGATTTTCCAGAGTTCGTTATAGACAGCATACAAAAAGCACTTCAGGCGTGGTTTTCTGGTACCTAATAGAAAATCCCATAGGTCCACATCCTCTGAGAGTAAGGACAAGTGTTGTTTCACCTGGGGTAGTGTTGAGGTCTTTAGCCAATCAAGGCACAACTTCCCATCCCAACACTGTATGATGTCACTACCCTCGGATGTTCTCGTTGTACATAACGTGGGTCTGGCCTGTGGATACTAAACCCTTCAGTGTTACCCCTGAATCTTTCCTGACATCTGTTTGTGTCAGTGGGCCAAGCCAACCATCCCTTCCAATTGGGGTCTGATCTATTGTATTGAGGTGTTATCCAACTCAGCCCCTCTTTCTGATGTAAAATTCCCCTCGGTGTTTAAAGGTGTTGGAAATTGAGGCGTGTTCAAGTCCTTATTCTTGGCTATTCAAAGACAGGAAGTCTGTTGCACAGTGTCATTCAGAAAAATCATCTGCTGTGGAATGAGGCATGCTCTAAACAGTGCTTCTGTCGCCTGGACTTGCCAGTCCCTAGAACCCCAGATTGATTTCAAGTCCACAGTGTCCAACCATAAGTCAAAACCCTGTTCAGACAGCTGGGTGATAAAGGAAGCAGAGTAAATCTGTTTGGTGTATGTTAAACATATTTTTCTGTGCAGATATTGGTGCAACCTTATAGTAGTACGAGATTGGGTCAGAAGTGTTAAACCCTGAAAAATATGAGAATTTCTGTGCAAATATTTTTCAACTACTTTTCGGTGGTGTAGGGCAATGTTCCCACTGGTGGTATGTGAAAACATTTCTCGGTGTGCTAGATTTATACAAGAAATAATGACCATAATGTTGGTAACAATACATTTTGTCAAAATCTGATCTATCCTCTAACATTTCTGTGCTATAAAATGCAGCAGATTGTTCGAAATCAGGCAATAAGTTATTAACAGTTTCAAAATCCCAATCATCAGAAAATGTACTGGAGGTAATGATATCGCTTAACGAAATTTTAAACAAATGTGGAATTTTTAAAAGCTCGGTCGGTCCAAATATATCAAAATGTATTTGTCCCACACTATACCATCCGGTATAGGAACTGCTGAAATGTTCACGAAGGACAAGTCACTTTGTTCACCATGAGATGAAACATGAGGTTTTAAAATTAAGTTTACTTCTGACGTTGCAGAGCTCTGTTGAAGATAAGTTCCATTGATGAGCAAGTGGAAAGTGATTACTAATCCTAACCAAAAAGAAAAAATAATATACCAGTGATTATCCAAAGTTCTAGCCAAGGTGATACTAAATAAGTTTTTCTAAGAAAGTTAAAAAGGTCTTTGATCCGTTGTTTGCGAGAAATTTGGGCTGGCGTCGTTTCAGGTTCACTTGGATCCAATGAAAAGGTATCGAAGTCGATGAAATAGCCAGATGCAGTTCGATCTATCTTTGGTAGCTCAGCATGTGTTGTTGAACTTGTTGATTGCTCTTGTTGAGGCATGTTGACGTAGACATCTTTATTAGCCTGAATTGAAATTTGTCTTTCACTTTGATTTTGAGAGTTTGTGTCAAGGGGAACTAGTTCCATTGCATTGTTATCAATTCTGTTGCTTTGTAAAGGTGACTCTTCAAATGTTATGAGTCTTTCAGTTTGAACTTCCTGTATTGTAGCGAGAGGAGGACGTCGGCTACTCAGGAGCCCATGAAGGAAGTGGCCCTTAGGGGCCACCCGGGTTACTTACAACCGCCTGCTATGCCTTCCCAAGAAATGAAGAGTCGGTCATACAGTAGAGAATACAAACAAGCATTTATTAGTAATACTCTGCAGAGGAGTCCAATCTGACCTGCACCCTAAGATGTCTGCCGAGGGACTGGCTCCCCAACAGCCTGCAATGCATGATCATTCTTCCAAGAACCCCCAACCATGCCCACAGTGGAAAGTTACCGGCCTGGGCCGAACATGAACAAAGAAGGCACAGAAGGATGGGCTACCACCTGCCAGATGGGTACATGCTATTAGCAACTCAAGGTTACCGCGCTGAGTCTCAGCGTCTCCTAACGTGGGAGCAGAAATACACACTCGGATAGGCATGCGAGGGCAGAATGGCCTATTCATTAATAAAGTCGAGAAGCAGCCTTGAACAGGAAAGAAAAATAATAACTAAATACAGTGTTCTGCTGAGGCAGGCAATACGAATAATGAGGCCTAGTTCAGGCACAGCCTAATAGGGATTGCGAAATACAAAATGGAGTCACATTTGCTAACTAAAGCTTGCACGTTGCAGGGATAACTCAGTCGGTTGCATAACGTGAATACAAATGGCATCTATTTAGCCACACACTGCGAACCTAATGTAGCATGATACGAGTGCATAGCAGGAATGGGATTTTCAGACCTAACAGACCCTCCTTTTAGCATGGGTGGCTAAATGCTTTATTGAGGCCATCCGGTAGGGTCTTTACAATTCTAAGTGGGAAGGAAGAAAATGCATCGGCAGTCAAATTACAAGGGAGAATAAAGCAGCACACTAGTGTCAAAATTCTACTTAGTATTCAAAAATACCTTCATCGATAAGCATCATATCCTGAACATCCTGCATCATCATAGTAGGAACCTTAGTATCTCGTCCTGGCAATTTAGGGGTAGGGGTGAGCTTGCTCACACAATAGGTACAACATGCTGGAAGGCAATTAATATATAGGCAAAATGTGAAGATGACACCTGCGATAACTATGAGGGCAAGTAGTATCTTCCAACCCCATGATGTCAGCAGACCCCAGAACCACCCTGTGAGGGACCATGATCCATTTTCCTGATGGATATCTGAAGCAAGCCTGTTTAATTTCTGTATGGCGGAGTATACATTAGGGGCGTTATCAGGAATATAAACACAGCAACTACTGCCAATGACGCGACAGGCTCTGCCCCTATCAGCAAGGATGATGTCTAAAACCATCCGGTTTTGAAGAGCAACAAGTCTCATAGCCTGAAGCTCAAAGGTAATATTAGTCAGTATACCTGAAGTAGTGTTAATGACTCCCTCAACTACTCTAGCCAGGCGGAGGATATTACGGCTATTGAACGTGGGGCCCCAGAACGGCAAAATGCCCTTCATGATGTCAGTAAGTTGCTGTAGGGAAGTATCTGTTTGATCTATATCTTCTGGATTGACAACTCTCTTGGCTCAATGCAAATGTAGATCCCTACGCTGTAGTCTATGATCCTTGTGATAATTAGATGGTGCAATATAAACAGGAGGCAAAAGAAAAGAGACATAACACTGGCTAGACCATCCCCTGGGAAGCCATGTGTAAGCCTGTGCCCCACAAACAAAGTATACATTGGGAGGTGTGAGCACAGGTGGGCTACTAGTAGTGTTGAATCAGTATGTATAGTTACAACTGCTCCAACCTACTGGAATGTTCCCTGTACCCTCGACACAGAAAGTAGCTGTTGTATTGATCACAGGGACGGGCATGGCTTTGTCTTCAGTTATATTTTGTTCCTGGAAACATTTAAAATATTCAGTAACATTAAATCCTTGAAAATCCAGCATTTCGTTTTGCAACCAAGTGACATTCTTATTATCCTCAAAGATATTCATACAAGCTTCTGGATATAGGGTACCCTCCTTTCCATCTCTCCCAGGTGTATATCCTTGGTGTACCACTATATACTCCAACACTGCTTCGTAATCAGACTGTACCATATTCATCGCGTCAGCATGATAGTGCATGTACACCATAGAAAGCAATTGGAAGCATGCCTCACAGCTACCCAAATATGACAGGGGCAATGACACCAGTAGATCATTCCTGTGCATAACTGAGGGAGTAACCCACACACCCAACAATTCATGGCATTAGTTGTACTGTGTACCTGATGAAGCATCTGCAGTAAAACGCATTCTCGACATAGGTCTGTCTATGTCTTTCTTTGTGCGGGGCCAGTGTAACAAACGAATGCTCAGGTGGAACAGGGGTAGTCCCTATCAATGTGTCTACAGGGATGCTGTTCTTCTAAATACCACACCACCCCAAATAGTGTTATCATCACATTGAGAAGGACCACTACCACTACCACCCTACTTCCAAAAGACCAACTAGGCCACACAGGACCATTCTGCTGTAATGGTGGGGCCACCAGAGGCTGTTCCTCCTTCATAATTGCGCGGCCAAATGGGTACATAGAAAGAAACTTTAGGAATTGGAGCCACAAAAATACAACCGACCAGAGGGGTACAAATCACCCAGTGTCCTTCAGAGCCTCACTGGTAGACTCCTATTGTTCATCAACGATGGTGCTATGAAGCACTCCCACGGGGGTGCTGCACGATCGCAGCCCTTGCTGGAAGACAAATCCTCTTCTTTCAGGATACGGCACCCTCCTTCCTTGGAAGATACCCTCAGCTAATCCTGTCCAGTGTCCAGGGCAGTGCACCAGTGTAACTCACTCTAATCTAAAGCAGGCACCTTAGGCATAGCACCTAAGCCCTAAGCTTGAGTCCTTCCCTAACTCCTGGACTGCCCTACTGGCGCACTGTCCTTCCGTCGGGGTCGCAAGTAAGCCTGGGCGTAGTTCGCGAGTAGCGCTACGCGAAGCTACGCAAAGTGCAGTTCGCACTACGCGAGCTACGCGTAGCACTACGCGAACTGCGTAGTGCACTGTTCGCAATGATTGCACAGTGCCGGATGCTTGTCCGCACTGTGCAATCATTGAAAACGGCATCTTGCACAGTGCGAGCTGTCTTTGACTGCCGCTCGAGTAGATTTCTACTCGAGCGGCAGCTTCTCAACGCGGACTGGTAGTTTCTCATCGCGAGCGGTCGCGAGCATACGCGACCACTCGCAATGAGAAACCTGACCTCCCCGCGTTGAGAATCTCGCCGGGAGGTTTATTTTCCAAGCTCGCGATCGGCAACTTCATGTTGCTGATCGCGAACGAGGAAAAAGTCTCGCCGGGATGTCATTTTGCTTGCTCGCGGTCGCCAACTTGACGTTGAGGACTGCGAGCAAGCAAAAAATGACCGCTGCACTACGCGTGTTTGCACTGTGCTACGTGCAATTCGCGTTGTGCGAAGTAGCGCAAACTTCGCAAACTACGCGAGCATAGCGTAGTGCTTTGCCCAGGGTTAGTCGCAAGTTGTACCTGGCAACCCCAGGCACTTCTTCATGAACAAAAAGGGGAAGAAATTCAGGCTCAGCAGAGCATTGAGACTCAGGTGTCTGTGCACCAGAAGTGGGAGCATCCGGGGCGGCCCTTATCTCTGGGCGGACCGCTTCAAGTAAGACCTTGTCGCTCTCCTCGTCTGTCTGCGCCCACCTCAGTCGGGCGTCAGAAAAGGGAACAAAATGGGGCACTCGCTCCCCTTCCTGGTCAGCAATGCCGTCGAGGACCCACTGGTCATACGGAAGTGGGAGAGGTATTCTTTTGACATGTGATCCGTGTACCCAGTGCTTCCGGCCTTCAAGCTTTACTGCAGTGCGGGTGGCGAGCAGGACCAAGAGTGGCCCTTTCTACCGAGGCTCCAGGCAGCTCTTTCACTGAAAATGTTTCATGAGCACGAAGTCCCCAGGCTGTAGCTGATGCCCGGGCCCCTCTGGTACTGGTTGCAGCGTGGCGTGAATCTGTTGGTGGACAGAACGCAGATCTTTAGTTAACTCATACAAATAGTCCACAAGTAGGGGGTACTCTAACTCGGAAAAGCGATTGGGTCTTGGAATGCCGCAGACGTTGGCAGGGCGTCCGAAGGCCACCTCGTACGGGGACAACCCTGTTCTAGAATGCGCTATTGCTCTGGTAGACAACAAAGCCAAAGGTAGAGCATTGGGCCATCGCAATCCTGTGCTTTCTTGAATCTTCGCTAACTTCAATTTGAGAGTACCATTGTACTTCTCAACCAGGCCTGCTGACTGGAGGTAGTTCACTGCATGAAACTTCTGTCTAATATGCAAGCCTTTACACACCAATTCAATGACTTTTGAATTGAAGTGACTTCCGTTGTCACTCCAGATCACACGTGGTAATCCATAGCGTGGGAAGAACTCTTTTAAGAGAGCCTTCGCCGTTGCCATAGCCGTATTCTCCTTAGTGGGGTAAGTCTCAATCTATTTACTGAATGCACAAATCACTACCAGCACATACTTCAGATTGTTAACTCGTTCCATTTCGATGAAATCCATCTGGAGAACCTCGAAAGGGAAGGAAGGCGGTGCAAAATTACCTGCGGGTATAGGGGTACCTTTCCCAGGATTATGTTTCAGACAAATGATGCAATGTTTCACTAGGTGTGTGGCTACCTTAGGGATATTATCGTTTCGCCATACTGGGTCCAGTAGCTTACATATTCCTTTGGCACTAATGTGTGCTGGGCCGTGGGCCATAGTAACAACAGGGAGCACATAGGCATTAGGCAGCAGCCATCTCTGTTTCCCAGACAAGTCAGTCCAACACCCATCCTCGTCCAAACACCCTGTCCTCTCCTCCCATACTGCCAATTCATCTACTGTCACCACGCCCTGTATTTCCTTGACATTTTCTAATGTGTCCTCGAACATTCCATTGTCTGGAACCCACCTAGCGGGGCCTGCCACGAACATCTTTTTCATCTTTGATCTAGCTGTCTCCTTAGCTGTCTGATCTGCAAAAGCATTTCCCCTTCCCACATCGTCTGTTACTGCTTTGTGAGCGCTACATTTTGTTATTGCCAACTTATCAGGAAGTGTCAGTGCTGACAACAATCTATGTATCAATGGACCATGCTGTATTCGCAACCCATGCGAGGTCAAGAACCCTCTCTCCGCCCAGAGGTGCCCGAAATTATGGGCCACCCCAAAGGCATACTGGCTGTCTGTGTAGACATTGACAGTCAGTCCCTCACTCAACTCGCAAGCCCTAAGGAGGGCAACCAACTCTGCAGCCTGGGCCGATTGGTATGGGATACGGGATGTCTCAACTACAGTGTGTAACGTTGTGATTGCATAAGCTGCAGTGGTAGTGCCATCTGGTAGTTTGAAACAAGAGCCATCGACATATAGTTCCCCTTGGGTGTTAGATAAGGGAACATCAGTCAGGTCTACCCGTCCCTTCGTTTCTTCCTCAGTCCGAAATAAACAATCATGGACATCATTGTCCTTTTCTTCCGAAGGGAGGGGTAGTAACGTGGCTGGGTTCAGAGTAGCACAGCGTTTGATTCTAATGTGCGGAGCAAACAAAGTTAACTCATATCCAGTCAGACGCGCACTAGTAAGGTGCTGTGTCTTTGTCTTATTCAACAGTGTGTCCACAGCATGAGGTACCATGACTGTGAGATCCGTATCAAGGACGAGCCCTGCCAATTGCCTGATAGAAACTGCCACCGCCGTGGCAGGCCTCAGGCAGCTCGGGAGAGCTCTGGCGACGTTATCAAGAATAGCAGAGAAATATGCGCAGGGTCTCTGCTTACCACCGAAACCCTGTGTTAGAACAGAAAGCGTGCAACCGTCCGCCTCATGTACATAGAGCACAAAAGGCTTCTGGTAATCAGGAGTACCAAGCACAGGGGCAGAGCAAAGCGCAACCTTTAATTGCTCAAAAGCTTGCTGGCATGCAGATGTCCAAGGCAGGGGTTCATGCACTTCATTGGTGGTCAGGTAAAGGAGGGGTTTCGTTAGTAAGGAATAGTTACGGATCCAGTGACGACAATACGAAGTTACACCAATGAAAGCGCGTACCTCGCGTTGGGTCTTAGGAACAGGCATATTAGTAATAGCAGCTATGCGTTCAGGTGTTAGTCTACCACCCTCCTTCGACAGTAGGTGACCTAAATAAGTGAGCTCCTGTCGACAATAAAGAAATTTCGAAAGTGACACCTTGTGGCCATGGTGTGCCAAATGTAACAGCAATTTAACTGTGGCCTCTTTACAACCATCTTCAGTGTCTGAAGCCACAAGGAGGTCGTCAACGTACTGCAACAGCACATTACCAGGGGGAAGTTCTAAGGAATCCAATTGAGCTTTCAAAGCTTGGCTATAGATACTAGGACTCTCCGTATAGCCTTGTGGAGCACGACAGAACCTAAAGCTCCTTCCGGCTATTGCAAATCCAAACAGATATCTGCTATCTGTATGGATTGGAATGCTGAAGAAAGCATTCTTCGAATCTATCACAGAGAAGAATTTTGCAGACGGGGAAATCATTGTCAAGATCGTGGCAATGTCTGGGACTACGGGATACTGGGTAATCACTATTTTATTCACCTCTCTAAGGTCAATTACGAAGCGGTGAGAGTCAGGGTGAGCATCAGAAGAATCCAAGGGTGCCTTTTTAAGAATAGGAAGAGAAGGGCTGTTACACACATTCGCCGCTGTGTCCTCAACCACACCAGACTTAATCAAATCCTGTATTATTTGCAATAAGGCCTTTTCTCCTGCCTGGGATATCTTGTACTGGGGAATACGTGGCAATACAGCATTGTCCTTAATCTGTATAGAGACCGGAGTAACCCCACATCCGTGTCTCCTGTAGCCTACAGTGTGCGTGGCACATCTTTAAACTCAGCGGGGAGGGGGGAATCCTTTGCGAGACATTGTGTGGCACGGGCCACCTGCGGTCCAATAGTCATGTAAACACCGTCTGGAGAACAAAAAATTGTCGCATGCAACCTTTTTAACAAATCCAACCCTAACAAATTCTCCCCACAATTGGACGTTAAAAGAAATGGTGAATCAACCGTGAAGGGGCCAATAGTCAAAGCAAGAGGTTTGGAAATGGGGCTGACAACCGGCACGCCTGAGAAACCCACCGAAACGTTGTTTTGGCCGGACAGAGCTGCCCCCGGGACCAGTGAATGGGAAACAGAGCTATTCATAGCCCCTGTATCAACTAAGAATTTCTCGGTCGTACCGTGTAAATCTGCAGTGACAAAGGGTCCGCGCTGATCTACAGGCACCGGAACTGGTCCCTTGCCCTGTCCCTGGCTATCCTAACTGTGAGACATCCCCGTCACTTCGTCCATGTCATAGTCATCATGATAGTACTGCCCCCCTCGGGGGTCATCAAAATAGTTCCCGCTCTGTCTATGAAACGATGTATTCTCCGTTCGCGTCTCCCCCGGCCTCCTCCTCCTCTTCCACGTCCTCTAAATCCCCGACCTCTCGGGCCTCGTCTTTCTGGACTAACTCCGGACACTCATTCCGCCAATGTCCCTCCTGCTTGCAATAAGCACATTGGTTGATCCCAATTGGTGCACTCGAGGAACCACCCCTGTTAGACCTGGGTAGCTGCTGGGTCAAACCCGAGCCTCTACTCTCTTCAAATCTTTCGACTTTTTCTCCACTTTCTCCTTCTCTTCATTCTTTCTATGCTCCAAGTGCTCCAAGAGGTGCTCCAAGTGCTTTGTGAAGCCTGCAACCTAGTCTCAATCTCAGGAAGCAGATTGGTAACGAACCTGCTGACAAACAACCGGATACCACCTTCCAATGACAGATCCTGGCCACTAAAGTCGAGAAACACCCCTTCAAACCTAGTAAAGAAATCAGACACACTCTTGTCCTTCTTCTGACGACATGCAGTCAACTTGTCCCAATCCACCCGTCTCGGCGGGATAAGGGAATGCATATAGGTGATAATGCGGCCCGGTAAAGCCAATATCTCCGCCCTCAGCTTGTCACCGGGCTTGCGGTCCTTATCCCACGCCCTGATCTGATCCCATGTTCCTCCCAATTCCACCACATGATCCTGTGTATGCACTTGCCTCAATATATCCACCGGTACCAACAAGCCAAAGAACAACTCAATATCTGCTAACGTCATCACCGTGGAGGAGACCGCCTCTGTCAACTCTTTGTAATACGCAGTCGGGTTTTTTCGAGGGTCTGGCAACTGACTTTTAAGGGATATTACCTCACTCCTCTTCCAAGGAGTATAGATCCACTGTTCCTGGAACCGAGCATCGACTCGCGGCCTAATTACAGCATTTGTGGAGTCGCGCAGTTCTGGTATTTCAGGATGATAAATGGGATGGACCTCTCTCATAGGGTACTGGGTCACCATCATCGGAACCTTTTGGTGCAATCTGCCCGATAACCTCCCAATGTCATTACATTGCTAAAAACCTCATTAGGAGCCATATCTGCAGCATATACCCTGTCCCGTATGTCATAGATGATCTGCGGTGCAACACCCTGAAAACACTGCTACCACAGTCCTATTAGCGTGGCCGACATGTGCTTAAGGGCTTGCTGCTGTATGAAAGGCTCATAATCTTTCATCACACTCCACACATCTTCCACACTATAGATCGGGTTCCGAGCCCACTGAGCCGCCTGATTCGCCACCATTTGCTACTCCTCATCGCCCACAGCAGAAATCACCAACACTTTGTCCATACGGTCTCGTGCTGCCGCCCAGTTCCCCACATGTATCCTACGTACAGGGGTCTCGCCATTCGGCAGTGCTAGGGGTGTCATACTTGAGGGAGAAAGAGCAGATGAGGAGACAGGTATCATCATGAAAGGAGACAGTGTTGTAGGAGTGAAAGGGGGTGTAGCAGTAGATACACAGCCAGTAGACGGAACAGGAGAGCTAACGGCTCCCATCCCCATTCCTAGCTTGAGCAGGGAAGGAGCAGGCGGGGCTGGGGCTGAAGCAGTATTGCTAGGGGCAGAAATACTAGGAAGAGCGGCACCAGAGGCCGGGGACTGAGATGTGGGAACCCTTGGGTATATCCGCTCAGGAGCATAAGGTGGAGGAGGGCGCGAATCCAATAGCTCTTCAATGAAAACATCACCTTCCTCTCTAGTGACATAACATTTATCTGTCTGCAATCAAAACTTTCTATCTTAGCACATTCTATGCCTTTCTCTATCTTTGCCCTTTCATAGGCCACTGCTTTCTGCGTTATGGTTTGCGTCTGCCTCTTCTGGGCCTCTTTCTCTGCTCTCATACGCCGCTGCTTTGCTTCCTTCTGCCATACTCTTAGAGAATCAAACATCGACTGCCTGCTCTTTTTGGCGAACAATTTGTTCTGCAAGAAATTCGATTTTTGCTCATCAAACGAGCCAGTAAGTGGCCATTGTAACTCAGTATTGTCCCTCGTATATTTATTCCACAATGTGCTAAACATAATAGGGCCAATACCGTGCTTGACGTATACATAAAAATTTGGGGTACCCCCCGGAGGCGCAGGCTGGCTCTCTTTCAATCGAGCCTCAGTAGAACAACACCGACATCCAATACACCCCAGTTTACTTAGACAAGGCATCTTAATATAAGACACATGCGCTGTCCCCAATTGGCAAATATAACACCAACAAACAAAATAATAAAAGGAAAAAAATAAAGAATACAAATATTGTTCAAACCCAAACCAAAACGGTCCGAGGACCGCTTCCTACAGTCCGTAGACTGTACCAAGTACAAGAAGACAGGCTCTAGCCCCAGACCTTTTCAAGAGTAGACCAAATTTCCAGTTGGCCTGGCAGATTGTTTGCAAACAGCCCCAGACCTATTCGAGAACAAGCCAAATTTCCAGTTTGCCTGGCAGACTGTTCACAAACACTCTGTGTCTTTTAAAAGGGTCCGCAAACCCACCAAGTTGAAACCAAGACAGCCCGAAGACTGTACCAAGACACAGCCCATAGGCTTGTGCCGTTCAAGCAAGGCAGTCCGAAAACTGCACCGAGACAGTCTGGAGACTGTACCAAGACACAGCCCGTCGGCTAATGTCATTCAAGCAAGACAGTCCGGATACCATACCAAGACATAGCCCGTAGGCTTGTGCCGTTCAAGAATGGCGCCATTTTTCAAGAATCAAATCACTCACCTGGTGCACACAGGTCAAGTCAAGTTATTCTCCACTGCCGACTCTTGTGACCAAATGGTCAACTCCAAGGTTTTGCCTTCTCAGGACCCCAGCCGGTGACCACTAGACAAGGAGTCGCCCGATCAGACGGGCGGGGCAGCTGCGAGAAACTAGCTCGATCGTGTGGGGTACCCCGATCTGCCCACCGACCAGACGCAACCCCGACCCTGCAACCCAATTACGGGCGAGCTGGATCACCTTGCGGGGTCCCTGTTCGGGTGCCAACTGAAGGAAGTGGCCCTTAGGGGCCACCCGGGTTACTTACAACCACCTGCAATGCCTTCCCAAGAAATGAAGAGTCGATCAGACAGTAGAGAATACAAACAAGCATTTATTAGTAATACTCTGCAGAGGAGTCCAATCTGACCTGCACCCTAAGATGTCTGCCGAGGGACTGGCTCCCCAATGGCCTGCAATGCATGATCATTCTTCCAAGAACCCCAACCACGCCCACAGTGGAAAGTTACCGGCCTGGGCCGAACATGAACAAAGAAGGCACAGAAGGATGGCCTACCACCTGCCAGATGGGTACATGCTATCAGCAACTCAAGGTTACCGTGCTGAGTCTCAGCGTCTCCTAACGTGGGAGCAGAAATACACACTCGGATAGGCATGTGAGGGCAGAATGGCCTATTCATTAATAAAGTTGAGAATCAGCCTTGAACAGGAAAGAAAAATAATAACTAAATACAGTGTTCTGCTGAGGCAGGCAATACGAATAATGAGGCCTAGTTCAGACACAGCCTAATAGGGATTACGAAATAGAAAATGGAGTCACACTTGCTAACTAAGACTTGCACATTGCAGGGATAACTCAGTGGGTTGCATAACATGAATACAAATGGCATCTATCTAGCCACACACTGCTAACCTATTGTAGCATGATACGAGTGCATAGCAGGAATGGGATTTTCAAACCTAACACCCACGAGGCCTACTATTTAGTATTGGACACATAGTGTGGTTTGATCAGATCGATTGAGATGAATCGCTTTTCTTTTCCGGCAAGAGGCGGTAGAAGTACAGTTCTTGATCCTTCAAAGGACAGGTACAGGCTTTCAATAGAATGGCCCGAATTCTTTCTTGTCCACAATCTTTTCTCTGACCAGATCCCCAACTTTAGGGATCCAGGCAGGTCTTGCCGTGGCTGACTTGACTTCCCCAGTGGCGCTTTTCTTTGTCTCGACGTTACTTAAGGAGGCTCTGGATTCATTCAGATCCTCTAAAACAGCCAAACGTTTTTGATGTTAAACGGTTTTTCATCCACCACTGTGCCTTCATAATCGAGATCAGGTACCCACATTCTTGTCCCAAACAGGACCTCATATGGAGTTGACCCTCCCAGAGAGCTTCTTGGCTGGCTATTAAGGGCCCGCTGGACCCTAAATAGGTGATTGACCCAACTACCACCCGAGCATAATACCCTAGCTGTTAAAGACTGCTTTAAGTCCTGGTTTTTCCTCTCCACAACCGAATTCCCCTTGGGATGGTACGGAGAGGAGTACCGCAATGCTACACCCAAACTTCCCATGGCTTCCTTGTAAGCCCTAGAGCTGAACGCGGGGCCACGGTCAGAATGTAACGTGCCAACTGGTTATGTCCCTATGAAGACTCGCAAATCTTTTATAACAGTTCGGGCATCATCCGAGCGTTGAGGCCATACCCATAAGAATCTTGAACAGGAATCCACTGCAACCATGATATACTTGTAAGCCCCGTCAGATTGTAAGGGGCTGCAGTGGTCCAGGTAAATGCACGCGAGCAGTCTGTCTGATATTAACGATGGTGTCTGCGCTGAGCGAGCTACGGTGGACCCTTTTATCTGTTGACAGATATCGCACTTTAAGACGAAGTCTTTGGACTGCTTTGTTAACCCAGGCCACCAATAGCGTTGTTTCAGTAAAGAAACTGTCGCTGTAACTCCTGCGTGCGCCGAACCCAGACCCTCGTGTGCAACCAAGATTAAACCTAACCTGCGATCCATGTTTGGTATTACTCTATCCCCCACTCAAGGAATCTGAGCAAATGGAACATTGTTTGCATCTAACTTGTAGGAGTACTTGAGTGGAAAACCTTTAGGTAGTGCTCTGCTGTTGTTGTGTGAAGCAATCACAGCTAACATTGTTCTACCGTCTACCCTCGTTTTTGAATGGGTGATTGCAGCTACGGACGCAGTGCGTACTGCCCCCTTTGCGGCTTCATCAGCCAATGAATTCCCTTCAACGTGAACGCCATCACGTTGATGACTCAGTGTGTGTATCACGTGAGTCCTTGGTAGTTCGTTCTTTAACTCTGCTACCTGTTCCCATAGTTTCCTATGTTTGATTGTGCCACCGTTTGAATCTCTGAACCCATTTTGTCCCCAATAGTGGAGGTATTCGTTGTACGACTGGACACAATAAAAGGAATCACATACTATTAGTGTGGGGAATACTAGATCCGTATTTATCAGTGCCAGTAGTAGTGCTTTTAATTCTGCCAACTGAGCTGTGCAGTCTCCTAGAGACTGCGTTTTTGTACAGCTTGGACGGAACTTGCCATCCTGCATCCTAGCTTTTACAATAGTGCATGCTGCACTGTATTGTTGCTTACTCCCTATGACCGGTTGAGCAGATTCGTCAGTATAAATAATGTATTCATACTGATCTAGAGGCATTATTTCATTTGGTAGAGGATATTCTTGTTCGTATTGCAGGAATGGTTGTGTTTTTAGATTTGGGTCACATCTGTATTCTACATCTGTTGCAGTGTGAGAACTAGCCCATTGTATCCATCTTGGATGTAACTCTTTTGCATTTGGGACACTTGCCTTTGTGGCAGCCTCTAAGGCCAGTACCGGGGTCATGACAATTATTCGTTTCCCTTGAGCTAGTGCTCATTCTCTCATAACAGCAGTCTGTACTGCTGTCAGAATTGTTTCTGTAGGAGCAAAACGCATTTCAGTGTTAGTGTACAAATGCGATTTATATGCAATTGGTACTGTTTCACCTTCATTAAAGGTTAAGTAAGTGTACCCAGATTGACCTGCGACTACGCGGATCACCAGGTTGCGTACGTTTAAGCGTGTCTGTAAATGTTTTGATGATATCATATCAGCTTGTAGGGAACAAAGTATATTTGTGTGTTCCTGTGTCCATTGTCTAGCTGAAAAGTCAGGTCTTATTAGGTCGTAGAAAGGTTTTACTCTCTCTGCGTTTCCAAAATGTATGTTCTGCCAAAATTCAAAAATCCCAGTATGGACTGTAAATTGTTTAATGATTTTGGAGGTTGTAGCAGTGTGGACTTTTCTAAAAAGTGGGCTGCCAGGCTTTTGCCTTCACTTGAAAGCTCATATCCCAAAAATAGGACATTGAGGTGGGCTATTTTTGATTTTTTTAAATTAAATTTGTAGCCCTCAGAGGCGAAACCCAAAACTATGGTGCTCACCCTGGTCAAGTGTTCCTCTAAGTCATCATCCACATAGGATAATGCTTCTTCATCCAAATTCTGTAGTAACTCTGTTACCCTCCTATTCTTATACCCTTGGGGGAGTCGACAAAATTGACGCTGGGACCTTAGCACTGAGAAGGCTGTCAAATATCGGCTTTCAGGCACTATGTTTTGGCAGAAAAATACATTCGAGATATCTAATGTTGTTTTGTGTTCTTTTGTTGTTTATTATTGTCCCATTTCTTCTTTGAAGAAACTGGTGTTTGCTTTGCCTGTTCTTTATCTGAACTCCCCATTAGTTGGGGTTTTACAGGTCTAGCTCCCAGACTGTCTCTACCTAACTCTGCATAAGCAGTTTCAATTATTTTAGGTAGTTCTGTCTCCTGTTGCAATAGAGTGAATTCTCTCAGGCATTGGCGTATTGCTACTGATGCTGCTTCCCCTTTAATATTTGCCAATATTATCGCGGATACCTGGGCAAAGTTGTTTAACAACTTCATCCCTAAGTTTAGAGCAGGCTCTGCTCCATACTTGTTCTTTATTTGTCTTAATACATCTGGTATTACTGCTAAAGAAGGGATACCATGAGTCCTGGTATATATTGCAGCAAAGACTGTGCCCCAAGAGGTACAATCCTCTATAGAGGGAGCTATCCCCATTGGCAAGCAAATAGTAAGTATTCTATGCTTTTCTTTAGGACCAGTGTGTGGAAACACTGCCTCCAGCTGTGTTATTTTTTGTGCTATCCAGAGGTGCATTTGTTCACGTTTAGTGGGCATTTTACCCATCACTGCGTGCAGTGTCTGTTGTGTAATTTTTGTTGTAGTAGCTTGGACTGGTCCTGGTTGTGTAGCCGGTGCAGGCTGAAGTGTGATTGCTCTCAACACAAACTGTGTCATATTTCTGTAAAGTCTTATTAATTCTTTATGCTGTACAAGTAAGTCTCCTCCTGGCATTGTGTCAATGTCAGGGTGTGGTGTGTATGCCGCTAAAACTGGCCATATTGCTCCGTCTCTTCGGAGCGGACCGAGTCTTACTCTATTTCTTGTATGGGGGAGGGTGCCTTTAAACCAGTAGATGTGTTCTTCATAAGTGAGTGGAATTCAATGTCCTCATATGGACTATATTCATCTGGTATTTTATCTTCTACATAGTAGTGAAATGTTTTCGTTAGTGCATTTGCCTGCGGGAATTTAATCCATGAATAGAATACCTCTGTTCTATATGATTCGTGTGCCTCAATCACAAAAGTCACTTGCCCACCCCTAATTGTAACACAATATGCTACTAGTATTAGGGTGACGGCATTTCTAACATTGTCTAATATTGCATCTGCATCGTCTTCTTCGGCTGAGCAGTTTAGTGCATTCCCTTCATCTACGTCTCCCTGTTCAGACATTATTTTTAGAAAGGAGAGCGTTTCAAGAGAACTGAGATAAGGTGTTATGCAAAATTAGGAACACTGTATCCTTCAAGCTTTATTAAACCAACAGCCAATACATAGGAATTTTCCTACTCAGCTGCGGCGGATTTGTTCCCTCCCACTCCAGACGTCTCTGGGGAAATGTGAGTCGGGGTCTCTAAGAATAGCACGACTGAACTACTCAGATTTGACTGTTAAATAAGTGCCAATACCAACGTTGGCAACAAAAGAATAGGGATAACCTGGCTGCCAATTTATCGAGCCGCTATTTATTGGAGTAGACCGAAAGCTTAGACCATAGGTTCTTAAGCTTTAGTGTATTGTAATCACAATGTTTTATGCTGTTAAACACTGTTGAAAAACATTTTACTCATGTCTGAGTTAAATACACATCTATTACACATCAACTGTGATACTTATAAAGTGCATACATAATTTGAACCAATGTGCGACAAAACATGTGCAATCATAAATTACACCAGCAGATTGTTAACACAAATGAGATGTAGCAATTCCATAGGGCCCTACAACTTGGCGCAATTTATGGGACTGCTGCCACAAGGGGTACATGCTGCTCTGTGGGGTACATTTATATTTGGAGACCCTCTTCAGAGGGCAAGAACTTCTTTAAATGTCCTTTATGGCCAACAAAGGTGGAAAATGCCGACACGCTTCCAATCCTGAAAGGAAATTACGGGATTTTCATCAGGGCTGAGGCACGGTGTAACCTGCAAATTGGAATTAATAAAAAACGAATTACCTAAAACGGAAACCCCTTTCTCTTATGTTCTATTTGATAATCGTGTTTGCAGTAATTTTTAAAATACCTGAAGCTGTAATGGTGCACTTTTTGTGCTTTTCAAGTGGCGTTGATATCTCGTTTACAGGACCTAAAAGAACCAGGCCATTTGATGTCAGTATGGTTATATTTGACATTGTCTCCTACGTGTATCGAAGTCTATTAAAATGTAACTTACAATTATGTCATCGGAAGGAGATTGGAAGAGTAAACAGTCAAATTTATTTTCAACACTAGTCAATCGGTGAAACTTTCACCATCGCGGAACTTTTACAGCGCTGACTGCAATGAGAAAACGATAAACGATAAACGCATTTGATTCTTGTAATTGCAACAAATTACTTATGTTGCTTACACTGTAACCCAAATGAAGTTAACCCACTTACTTTTAAGCGCGTGCGCTCGCAGCAGCCGGTGTTCTGCTATCGTGTTGTTTGGAAGAACGCAACGTTTCTCTGTAACAAGTTGAATAATGACGTCCCACATCTATTGTCTTGTTAAAAACAGGTTCTAGTTTACACTAAAAATGTGCTGAGTACACCACTTACTTAATAATCTTCTACAGACTGATTTCCATAACAGTCCTCCTGCCATTCGATGCGATAGAAATTGACTCGGACACTGGATTTACCTATATCCTGTTCCGCAGGAAATGGAAGTTACGTTTTTTTGGGCGGGATTATGGGATTTGTGGTTCCCTTAATTTTCCTATTGTAGTCATGAAAGAAATCACTCGTTTAACTCTGAGTGCAGAGGACTCAGTGTTTGCACTGAACGCTCATTGTCAGATGCTGTCACAGATGGTGTATATAGCTTTTGATATTTAGATTAGAACGAACTTGCATTACTTCTTAAAGTGTCTGCTTGATGACAGAAGTTAAAATGAGAACTGGATGTGGAGGTGTATATTTAGACAGGTGGGGAAGACATTATCCCACTAATTCACAGTGTGTTCATTCGTCGAGACTGCCTGAGGGCTAGTTGGTAATTGTGTGGCTCTCTTATTGAATTAATATGTGTTTTCTACGACACAGTCTCTATCCTGAGTGATATTTTAATGATTTGTTGGAAAATGTAAGGTATTCAAAAATAAAAAATGTTGTTTATAAAAAAGATTTTCAGTGATATTGGACACATTTACATGGAGATTTTCAATCAATCTCATAATAAACTAGTAAATGGATATTTCACAGAGGACTCAGCGCAAAATTTGGTGCAGTTCGGATATTTCGTTCAAGCCATCACTGACACAATTATATTTCAAGATTAAATAAGCTTCTCTTTTTTGAAGTAATGTTTCAACGCTCCCACCTCTGGGTGGTGGTTTGATTCCTGACAATACAGTCCAAACAATTCTTTTTCAGAGTGTTCCTTTTCAACAAAAATGTGGTACCATTGGAGCTGTTAAAACTTTTGCTTTATCCTAGAACGATGTTGGACAATCCTCTGGTTAATCTGCTGAGTTGTCTTCCCAATGTACAGCTTTGGGCAGGGGCACGTGATGGCATAAACAATGTTCTTGGTTTTACAGTTTATGAATTCCTTATGTACCCATTTGATGGAGTTGTACGTAAATTCATTGCCTTCTACGGTATTGTTGCATGCGGAACAAGTGCCACATTTGTGGTGGCCTTCCACTGGTTTCAGATTCCATAATGATCTTAAATCTGTCTTTTGTTCTTAGGTCGGCACGTATAATTTGTTGGCCTATGCTTTTGTTTTTTTTCATTGCGAAGAGTGGTCTTTCCATAGGGCATTCAAGTGTAGTGAGAAGATGCCAATTATTCAAAATGACCTTGTGGAATTTGTGGGTATGTGGGCCAAATGTGGACACACATACTAACTTATCCAGTGGTTTCTTGGTTTTCTTGACCAATAGTTCTTCTCGCGGTGTGTACCACGCTCTCTTTGTCGCATGTTTAAGCATCTTCTTTGGGTATCCCCTTTCCTTTAGTTGTTCACACAAAACTTCAGCATGGACCATGAAATCCTCCTGTCGTGTAGTTCCTATAAGACCTATATAGGATCTGCGCGCTTAGACAACATACACTGCGGGACTGGTGTCCAGACTGATTCCAGACACCCCCACCGGGTATGTTGGCCTGTGTACCAGCTAGCTCGCAATGCCACTATAACCTCTTCTTACCAAGGAGAGAATAGTTCTTGACAACTATCGAACATGACAACCCTGATCCCTCAGGACCGTGGAAACAGTAACTTACTTTTCGCTCAGTCACTCCTGCTTACTTGCTCTCAGAGAGATACACAGAATAAACGGTTGGGAGGTTTTCAATAAGTATTTATTGAACAGTCGTTATTCTAGCGTAAAATAAGTGCACTGAAATCACCAGTAGACAGTAGCATATTAAATGAGTAACAGCACTAGGAAAGTAAACAGATGGTAGGTTTCTACCATTTTGCTAAAATCATAAATATAGGCAAGTATATAAAATACAAGGCAATAAAATGCATACTCCTACGATGTACCCTAACTAGATGTACCTAAGTGTACCTAGCATGTGAGTAGGTGTAAAGCCAAGAATCCCTCCAGGATAAAGCCAACCCCATTACCTGATGTTAGCCTGCGGGACCTCGTTCTGGTCTCGAGCTGAACACCCCGCGAGGGATGTCAGACCACTGTGAGCTGGGGTATCTGCATGCAGGAACCTCAGCGTCTCGCATCAGTGTGTCGGCATGGAAGTAGTGCTCTCCTCTCTATCTCAGCAAGATGTGATGTTTATATACCCTAAGGTATCCCCAGGGGTTTTACCTTGCTGTGCCAGTGTCGGACTTAGGATGACGTCGGGAATGAACTTTATACACAGTTATTATGCAGGAGATGATGGTCCTGCTGTGATTCCAAGAAACTAAGAATCCTCATGCATAATTAATGAGGCCAGTGCCCAGGAAAATACCCTATGTACTTATGTGTAGCATTGTAACTGGGTAAAAGGTCAGTCCTCCAAATCCGTTATGTATGTAGTATAGGAGAGAATATAGGTGAAGGGTTATGATGATACCTAGACCTATATCGGGGGTACCTATATGACATATAACACCGTGATCGGATCTTCTTCATCCCCTCCACCAACCAACCACTAAGGTGCGCCTCCCACTAGATCAAGTGGTGTTTTCTCAGATGGGTTCTTTGGCCTCCAATACCATAGTTTGTACCAAGCTTACCCGAGTAACACCTACTCCACAATGGAGTATAAAGCAATGTTCACCTCCTTCCTGCTAACCGAAAAGAAGTTCCAAACTGGAGAGGTAAACTTTCTGATGCTGCTGGTGCCACTTGCAATCTCGGATGAACTGGTAGGTTGGCCTGACTTTTGACTCTCTGCAGTACCTAGTAAGTAAGTAAGTAAAAAGCTTATAAAGCACACGAATGCTGAGGCATCTTGTCGCTGGGAGTGGAAAATAAATGAGTGTGGAATCAGGTGAAGACATCATTCCTGTGAGGGGAATAGCCAGGTCTTAAGCATTTCCCTAAACAGGGGTCTTGAAGGTTGGATCCTAATGATGACTGGTAATTCATTCCAGAGCATAGATGCTCGATAAGAAAGGCTTCTACCTCCCCATCTAGCCTTTTGTATTCTAGGGACCTGAACTAAACCTTTAGATTTCTAAACTTTTTATTTGGTTTTAGATTGAGATACAAGAAGTATGAAATAATAAAACAATGATACAGTACAGTACATAGCATACTTAATGGAGAACATAAGATAAGTATTTAAATTATGTATATAGAGAACAAAGGCCCCTAAGAAAATAAAACAAAAAGGGGAAAGAAAAGCCAAAGGGGAAGCAGGAATTTGTCTATGCATGCCCATTAAACAGGGGCCGGACCATTGGTGGTAGTCTAAATTACTGTGGGCGCATTAGCAATGGGGTTTGGTAGGCATTTGTGAAAGTTATGAGCATTTGAGGGAGACCTTGGTTATTAAGGCAGTGGTGTGTATACAAAAGGCAGAGGTATAGACAAGTATGGTAGAGGATTAAACACCAATTCGTTCACGGCAGTACTATTATGGAATGGATAAGTTGAGCAGGGGCATGATATAGACTCGTGAGTGCAAGGGGACTTGCAGTAGGCCAGGTAGGGATGAGCACGATATAGGTCCAGACGGGCGCATACAGTTTATGAGGATGAAAGGTCCTCGCAAAGATTTGTTTTTGGAGGAGTGTAAAGCACGGTTGTGTCTAAGGAGGTTTTTTCGTGGCGAAGTAATTGTCTAGGATGACCCATATGGGTTTGGGGGTAGATTTCCAAGGTCAGTGCTGAAGAGAAATGTTGGCAGCACCTCTAATGTAGGTGACCCATTTTATGCAACTCTTAAAAGAGACATAGGGGCCGATTCCGATTTCGGCCGGAAGGGCACCAAACAATGGTCGGAGCCCTTCCGACCGAATCGGAACGTGCCGCTCGGATTCCTTTCCGACCGAGCCATTCCGATGGGCTCGGTCGGAAAAGAATCCGACTCGGATTTCCGGATGGCTCACGACGGGTTCGGAGAGCCCGTCAGCCATCCGGAAATCCTCTGTACTTCCCCGGCTGCCTCTTTGCGACCGAGGAGTACGATGGCAGCTTTCACTGCCTTTTCGTGCCGGTCTTTCCGGCATGAAAAGGCAGTCGGTCACTGTCTTTGGGGGCCCCCAGTGGGACCCCCATGGGTGCAAGGTCGCCGAATGGCGGCCTGGAGGCACCTATGGTGCCCCTCTGTTGAACCCTGCACCCGGTGGCAGGCACCTTGGGGTGCCGGCCACAGGGTGCAGGGTTGAACTGCACCCCTGCTTTCTCCAATGCCAGCATGCATTCCGTCCGGAATGCATGCTCCCATTGTGGGAGATACGAGTGCGACCGAACAGGGTTCGGTCGCATCGTACTGCCTGGGCCGTAACCGACGACAGCAGGTCGGTCGGTTACGGCTCCGGACCGATGTCGGACGGACCTGCGTCCGTCCGACATCGGAATCGGCCCCTTTGTGTGTATTTTTCGAATTGGATAGGACTATTTTAATTGCAAATGTGAGTAGTAGGTCAAGCAAGGCGTTATCTACGGGGTTGGTTAAGTTACTGTCGAGAAACCCATTAATGAGGAATGCAAATTCTTTTTTTGGGTGGCATTTGAATAGGTCTGATAGGAAGGAGAAAACCTTAGCCCAAAATTGTGAGAAGACCTTGCAGTATAGGATGAGATAAGCAATAACCCCAACCTCTTCTTTACAATTCCAACACGTAGGGTTGTCTAGGATTTTCAGTGAGTGTAAGTGGGCTGGGGTCCAGAATGCTCTGTGCAGGAGCTAGAATTTAGTTTGCGAAAGTACAGGGGAGATTTTTTGGTAGGTGACTGACTTCCAAATGTGGGACAAGTCTGTGGTTGAAATGGCCTTGAAAGAGTGGTTTCCCCAAAAGGTTGTTAGGTTCCTTTTTAGTTGCGATGATTTGGGGCATAGACGTTTGTAAAGGTAGGAAACTTGGTGGCCAGATTTGTTAATTTTCAGGATAAGATTCGGTAGGGAGGGTGTGTCAATATGAACCTTAGAGTTTGTGATGGCCACTTTGATTTTAAGGAAGTTATAAAATTCTATTGGCTCTAGATGATAGGCTGCTTGTAGTTCGGTGAAGGTAAGTGGTTGTGTGCTGGGACCTAGCTGGTGGGGGAAGAAGATACCATGGTCAATCCATGTTTGGAGGTACAGCGCATTGCTATTATATTTATTGTGGGGGTTGTTCCAAAGTGAGACGAAATTGGATAGTTTTATACCAACTGATAGATTTCTATCTATTCTTAAAAGGGAGCATTTTGTGTTTTGGAAAATATGTTTGGAGCTGTCGAGGTGTTTGGTGTCGGACGTAAGTAGTGTTAGTGGGTTACGGTAATTTAGGAGGATCCGCTCTATTTCTAGCCAGACCGGGGTGTATTCACACGGAGGGTGAATCCAATATGAGCCCTGTTTTGCCAGAAAGGCGGATTGATAGTCCCTGAAACTGGCTAGGTTGACTCCCCCCAACGAGTTGTGTAGTCTGACTTTTATCAAGGCAATTCTGGCTTTTTTGTCCTGCCAAATGAATTTAGAGATCTGTTTATCTATTTTGTGGTGAAAGTCCTCTGAGAGTAGCATGGGAAGCATGCTGATCAGGTAATTTATTATAGGGGTGATCATCATTTTTATGGTCTTGATTCTGCCCCACCAAGTGATGAATTTGGGGGACCATGCGGCTAGTAGTTTGTTAGTCTTGCCGAGAGTAATAGATTCATTGGGGCATATTATCAAGAACGGCGTTAAAATTATCGCCGCTTTAGCGGCAGAAAACTGTTGTTGCCTACTTATTTGAGTTTCCTCCATTGATTGGGTACTACTTTGCAATAACTATAAGTCAATTTCAACATCACTGTTCGTTGGCGTTGTCATGATTAGGCTGGCTGCCTCTGCGACAAATATGGGCTTGGGCCTAGGTTGGTGGGGTGGGTCCACTGACGCAGGGGTGCTGCTCCCAGCGTGCTCCCCGAACACCGCTGCTGCAGGCGCAATTTTTGGTTTCCAAAAAAAGGTCTTGGGCGACATGCCGGTGGTGGTGTGGCAGTGCCTTCTTCTTCTCACTGGCAACTTTGACTTTCTTGGTACTGGTACCTTTCTTTGGGGCCATCTTGAAGATGTCAGTTAGCACGCAGCAGCACTTGTCTTAGATTCACAAGTTAAAGAGATGTCTGTGATGTCGTGCGCAGGGCACAGGCCTTCTGTCTGGCAGTACATGTTGGTTGATGTTGCCTCCTCCTCTTTTGTGCACCTAAAAGCAAAGAAGCAAGAAGAACATCAGTGAAATGTGGCATTGTTGTGGTTCAATTACTAGTACAAACAAATATAATATAATTTAGTGTGTGGTCACACTTGTTAGTGTAATTAATATTATTATTATTATTACCTCAGTTATTAAAACTATTAATAAAAGTGTAGCCATTTGTGAGACTTTGACAACAAGGGCTTTCATGGTGTACTGTACAGTACACTCAGGAAGGATAGGAAAGAAGAAGAACATCATCAAAAATACAAATGTAATATTTTGGCATTGTGCATCACATGGGATGCAACATTCAGGGAGCTGCAGCTGACAAATGAGAATGGATGGAAGCAATAAGCCAGGGGGAACAAAGGGAAGACAGACATGCAGGCCTATGGCAAAAGCACACTAACTGTCTCCACAAAATGGCCGCCAGTCACATGGTCACAACAACAAACAATAAGCCTACAAAGGGAAGACAATGCAGGCCTATGGCAAAAGCACACTGGCTGCCTTCACAAAATGGCTGCCAGCCACATGGCCAGGCCACCACAACAAGAAGCAATAAGCTAAGTGGAACAATGGAAGACATGCAGGCCTATGGCAAAAGCACAGTAACTGCCTCCACAAAATGGCTGGCAGCCACATGGTCACAACAACAACAAGCAGGAGGCCTGGAAAACAATGAACTCAAGCAGGCCTATATGGACACAGACTTTACAAAATGGCCCCTGGCCACATGGGGAGGCTCAGCCAAGGAAAATGCTGTCCGACTATTACAAACACACTCACACACTGGCCAGACTAAACAACACGTCTTTAATGCAACAATGCCAAAAACGAAAATCCACAGGGCTAAAAAAGGTTTGCAAGTTACACACATGAAAACAAGGTGAAATACCACAAAAAACACATTTTGTATTTTTAATCCACTGTCATCCATGGCCAAAATGATGTTTAAATCCAACGGACATCAGAAACAGTTGTTTCATGCACCCATGATGAGTAGCTCTGGGCCTACTGGCTGAGAAATGTCTATTTTTGGCAAACTACTGGGCTACATAGTGAACTAAATAAATATTGCAAATTGATTTGAAAATATGGAGAAAATGTAGTGAACTGTGCAACGTGTTTCCTTTAGAAAAGAAGAAAAATTACTTACAAAGACACAACTAGGCCCCTACTGAAACTACAGGCCACCCACCACAATATATATATTTTTTTAAAACAATGAAAAGTACAAATAAATCTAGGTGCATGGCCCCAATCAAACAAACAACACCAATTTTCCAACTTACATGTGAAATCTGAAATTCAAAATCCTCAAATCCAATGATATATTATGCAGCAGACACAAAGAGTGATCCTTCCAGCTCTAAATCCAAATGAAAAGTGACCAGGAGATGGATAAAGCACTGGGAGTAGCCTGCTAGACAGAAACAGGAAGTTGGAGACTCTGGGGCACTTCCTTCCTCTTGAAAAAAAAAAGAAAAAGGATTCCTTGCACAAAAAAGTATAGCTGAATGTCAATTTGAGGAGTTTTTTACTCCAAATTGTCATTTCGAGAAGGTTTTGATGCTGCTCGGGGAGAGAACCTTCTCCAGATTGTAGTCCTGGTAGATCCTGCGCATTCGGGATCACGAGCCTCACAAAACCCTCGCTGGAACTCCACTGGCACACTCGAATGACGTGTTCACGATCGCAAACTCTTGTGGGACCATGCGGCCACCTAGCAAATCTTGTAGCGCTTGCGAGCGGCTTGGGAAATCTCATCGGCAATTGCAGGCACCCGGTAAGTCGATCCCGTGTGTGCGAAAATGCATTTTGGGCACACTAACACAAAAGAAAACTCCGCTCTGTTGCCGAGTGCAGAGTTTTTCTGCAACGCTGCGTTCTAGGCAGAATGCTGAGTTGCCAAAACTCCACGAGCGGAGCAGAGTTTTATGCCCAGGGTTACTGCAGGGCCTGCCTACTGAGGCTGGCTCATACGTTGCCCCAGGCAGGACATCTGGGGCAATGCAAGACCTTTGCCAGGCTTGTCTCCCACTTTTCTTGGCACTAGATGAAGACATCCTCCTCAGATGCATTCTTCAGAACATGTCTCACCTACCGGGCCAGTGGGAAAATAAGGGAAAAGCTCAAGGCTCCCTCCCCTGAATCCATTGCCTGCCTTTGGCACCCACTTTTAAAGGGTAGGCATCAACATTGTAGGACCCTTGAATCCCAAAACTGCTTTAGGCAACAGATCTATTCGGCTGAAAGATGCAGCACTGAGGTCTCTCCTCTCTAACTATAACGTGTCTGAAACCTATGGTTTTTTCAGTGAATTTCAAAGGTTTTTAAAATGCTAATTTGTAACTATAACGTGCCTGAAACCTACTGGTTTTTTCAGTGAATTTCAAAGGTTTTTTAAATGACAATTTTTAAATGTATTAATTTTTATATTAATTTTTTTCATACTGATTTACTACATTTTTAGAAACAATTTCTTTTACATATTTTATTTTTAAATTACATTGTAATTACATTATACATTACATTACAAAAATACTTTCTCAGAATGAATTATTTTAGTTTAAATACTTTGCACATAGGCAATAGACTTTTAAGTACAGTAGTTACAGTTGTTGCAATGGGCAACACATTTTCAAACACAATGCAACATTCAGCTCAATGTGAATTTCTAGTTAAATGCAATTAGTTACTTTATGGATTACTTTTCTAACCACAGGACTGGATCCTAGATTCAGTCCTGGTACATCTCCTGTAAACAGTTGAGTAAAAGCGTTTTGGTTACAGTCATGATTTTTAAGGAATATTATTGTATTTTAAAAGTTGACACAGAAACTTTTTCTCATAGAATCACCAATGTTATCCTATGGAAGGAAATTCACTTAGCAGGTAAAAACTGTTATCGTTACTTTTTCTTACTCAGTGTTGGATCCTGGATCCAGCACTGGTGCATCTCCTGTAAACAGTTGAAAGAATGTGTTTAAATCATACAGGCGATTTTTAAGGAATATTTGTAGTTTGTGAAAATCGACACTTTGAAACTTTTCTGCTGAAAACCAGACAATGGATTCCTATGGAAGAAAATATATGTTACTGGTATGTACGGTTAAAATTACTTTTCAGGACCAGTACTGGGCTGAAAGATACAGCACTGAGGTCTCTCCTTATAACAGGTGAGTAAATCGGAATTCGTATTTCGGCTGATTTTAGAGGAATATTTGTATGTTTCAAAAATCAACACAGAAACTTTTTCAGCAAAAAGCAGGCAATGATATCCTATGGAAGGAAATTCAAGTTACTGGTAAGTACGGTTAAAATTACTTTTGAGGATCAGTACTGGGCTGAAAGATGCAGCACTGAGGTCTCTCCTGATAACAGATGAGTAAATCGGAAATTCAGTATTTCGGCTGATTTTAGATGAATATTTTAAAGTTCCAAAACTCCACACTTAGAAGAATTTCCAAGTGAAACCAGTCAATGTTAGCCTATGGAAGGAAATTCAAGTTACCGGTAAGTACGGTTAAAATTACTTTTCAGGACCAGTACTGGGCTGAAAGATACAGCACTGAGGTCTCTCCTGATAACAGGTGAGTAAATCGAATTCAGTATTTCGGCTGATTTTAGATGAATATTTTAAAGTTCCAAAACTCCACACACAGAAGAATTTCCAAGTGAAACCAGTCAATGTTAGCCTATGAAGGAAATTCAAGCTACCGGTAAGTACGGTTAAAATTACTTTTGAGGATCAGTACTGGGCTGAAAGATGCAGCACTGAGGTCTCTCCTGATAACAGGTGAGTAAATCGGAATTCGTATTTCGGCTGATTTTAGAGGAATATTTTAAAGTTCCAAAACTCCACACTTAGAAGAATTTCCAAGTGAAACCAGTCAATGTTAGCCTATGGAAGGAAATTCAAGTTACTGGTAAGTACGGTTAAAATTACTTTTCAGGACCAGTACTGGGCTGAAAGATGCAGCACTGAGGTCTGTCCTGATAACAGGTGAGTAAATCAGAATTCGGATTTCGGCTGATTTTAGAGGAATATTTGTATGTTTCAAAATTCAACACTTAGAAACTTTTTCAGCAAAAGCAGGCAATGATATCCTATGGAAGGAAATTCAAGTTACTGGTAAGTACGGTTAAAATTACTTTTGAGGATCAGTACTGGGCTGAAAGATGCAGCACTGAGGTCTCTCCTGATAACAGGTGAGTAAATCGGAATTCGTATTTCGGCTGATTTTAGAGGAATATTTTAAAGTTCCAAAACTCCACACTTAGAAGAATTTCCAAGTGAAACCAGTCAATGTTAGCCTATGAAGGAAATTCAAGTTACCGGTAAGTACGGTTAAAATTACTTTTCAGGACCAGTACTGGGCTGAAAGATGCAGCACTGAGGTCTCTCCTGATAACAGGTGAGAAAACACATGTCATGTGTATTAATGGAACAGTATACGTTACTTTAGAAAATTGGCGATGGTTTGAGCAATGTTGAATCATGTTATATGTTATACCTTATTTGGGTTCTGTTTTTGACATTGTCATTCTTGGTTGCTGCACAGTTTTGCTTTATTGACCCTGTCTGTAAGGTACTTTTATAATCTATAAGGCCACGGAGCTTTATTGTACCTTTGATTGGTTTTGTTACCTTCATAGCATCCAGAGTAATAGGTTTTTGTATTATATTACAATTTGCCAAGATGGCCGCCGTTTTTGCACTGGTTTTATGTTCACATGTACCCTCTTTTATGTTCACACTTTATTTATAATGGTTGCTGTGACAATGTCCTCTTGAAACGTGATCAAGGCGAAAGCTGAAACGCGCTTGTTTTTGAGCCATCCATTAAATTCTATTTTGCAACTTCCAGGAGTGTCCGAGTTACTCTCTGTGATAGCAGATTGACTTTGGTATATTTATCGGGTTGCCGGTAACCCGTACTTGGACCGCCCGCTCTGACAGTCTCCTTTTCCTACCGGGCTCGTGAACTATATATATATATATATATATATATATCCAACTCCAAAACGCTCCTAGACGAGATCCGGACCCATGGAAGGTGGTGCACACCCCGGGGGAGCACCCGGAAGTAAATCCAACTAAGTTCCACACACAGCGAAGTAAGTGCACTCTCAGGACACGTTCCACTTAGGTTTCAAAAGAAGTTTAATTCCGCTCTAACGCAACGCTTTTCGGCAGTTACGCCTTGCTCACACGTATAGAGGTTACCAACACACTGTGCATTATATCCGGTGGGTGGAAACGTAAATGATGCATTAACATAAACATAAACAGAGGACTGTGTACTGCGATGTTTCCCAAAATATGGCGGCCATTACAGAACATGCAAAAGTTAAATAACATACATATATAACTCGTTGCCATGAAATACATTTGTTACATGGTTAACTATATTACTACGTTAGAGTAAATACATGAAGTTTGCAAATCCATAAAACAACATCGCAACATGAAGGATGAGTTAAAATCAAGATTGCATGAATACCTGAACAGCAGGGTAGCGGCCAAAACGTAAAACAATTGCTTTCATAAGTATTATCAGTCAAATATAAACAGCCTTTGTCCTGAGTTAAAAAAAACTCAAATGGAAATCCACCCATAATAAAAAGCTTGTGACAAACTAAACCAAAAGTGCCAATAAAATAGTATTCTGTCCCCTAGGTTAATAGTAACGAGGCAAGCTAGACATAGTATATAAGTCGGAACAATTCCCACGGGAAACCACACCCTTCAGTTGTATAATAAATATCTTCCAAAATGCATGACCTGTGTTGGGCAAGTGCCCCAATCTAATGCTACACGGCATCATGTTGCCAGAAGACGGCAAGTGCCTTTTCCACTATGTGACATAGTCACTGTTACCCAAGACTAGCCACCTCATATTAGAATATGTCAATACTACCTCTATGCTCGAGAGTACATGGCAAGTGCCCATGTCATATTGAGAGTAAAAGATCCAGCTATTAAAGTTGGCCATGACGAACTACTGAGGTGTGGTACCAAAAAAACTGCCTAACGAGAAGTACAAAGCGATGTACGATACAAAATGCATCTAGAACCAATCAGGAGACATAATTTACATAATATAAACAAAGAAAAAATTGTCAAACCACAGATGTGTGCTCTTGACTACATTGCCGTCTTCTGGCAACATGATGCCGTGTAGCATTAGATTGGGGCACTTGCCCAACACAGGCCACGAATCGAGTGCGAACGAGTCGTACGGAGCGGTTCGGACCCGGAAACGAGTCGGTCGGCGATTTCGCGTTCACTTGCATCGTTCACTTGCCCAACACAGGCCACGAATCGAGTGCGAACGAAGTCGTACGGAGCGGTTCGGACCCGGAAACGAAGTCGGTCGGCGATTTCGCGTTCACCTGCATCGTACTTGCTCGCCGGACGACTGTACGAATCAGTCGGAAACAAAGCCTTCCGACTCGATCCGGTAAAGCCGAATCCGATTCGAGCCCGACCGACCGAGATCGGAATCGACCCCAATGTTGAGTTTGTATTACGTTATGTGTAAGTCGAAATTTTGAAGCTTTCGGGAAGTAGGGAGTGGACACGTGTGGCAAGAGAAGTCACACGGAAATGTGCATTGTCTGATTTCAAAATTGGTGATAGCACAGGAATGTGTTATGTTAGGGAAATTTCACGCATGAATTGCATTTGAGTGAATTAGCAACAGGTTTTCTTGTGATACTCTGGCCTTAATTCTCAGGAGCAGTGTAGTCTCCACATGTGTTTTATCCCCAGAGAAACGGGTTTACCTCTTGCTTGAGAGAAGGGTAAGGTAGAGAGAAGTGCTATATCTTTAGCAACTGTAGGTTGCACCATCAACAGTATAGTCCAAGCATATCACATATGTAAAATGTCCATCCTGTATTTTGAAAAAATGAAATCTTTATTCTTCTTCACATATGGTAAAAGAAACGTATCGTAGACAGCCACAACAGCTGGCTGTCTACGATACGCTTCTTTACCATATGTGAAGAAGAATAAAGATTTCATTTTTCAAAATACAGGATGGACATTTTACATATGTGATATACTTGGACTATACTGTTGAGTGGTGCAACCTGCAGTTGCTAAATTTGTATTTTGGTTTTCTTAACCGCCTCTAAAGGAACGGCAGGGGCAGTGGAGTTGCACACATTATGAGTATAAGGCTCAGTGCTGGATATTAATTACTGTTAGGAAGATATAGGGTGGATGGTGCATCACAAAAACCGGGAGTTTTTGTATAGGTTTGCTGTTTCTTGTTTCTTTAGAAGTGCTACACTTATCGAACGAAACAGTATTCTTGTAAGTTAGAATAAACTATCTCTTTTGTTTAGAGAAAACAGACAATGGTAATGTGTTTTATGTTGTAACTAATCGATTTAGTTAAAAAGAAAAGCTAAGAAAACTGCCGATAATTTTTGTAAAGGAGGGGTCAGTAGAAGCAGGAGTAGAACTGACGTCAACAAAACCGCGCTGGTATTGGCCAGTTGTGGAAGAACGAAGAGCTTCTAATTGGTGCGTTGGTGTGAGACGCACTGGGATAGGTCTGAATAGCCGAGCAGTAGAAAGAACAGAGTGGTGAAGAATTGCGTGAATTTGTTTTGGGAATAAGAACAGTGAAATATGGCTTATTATAATGAGTATGGTAGAGAGAAACCGTCATGGTTTGCGAAGCTTAAAAACTTTTTCAAGAAAGATAAGAAGGTTGTGACTAGGGAAGGAGAAGTACTTCCTCCGCCGAAAACGCCAGCATCTCATATGATGTTGAAATATGGCTATCATACTTGCATTTGGTTGGAAAATTGGGCAAAGTATACCAAAGACGATGGAGTATTGGCATTTCCAGAAAATGGATCGTTTAGCACAGCGGTACTTCGAAATTTGAGAGAAAAGATGATGAAACTTGAACCGAGACCTAGACCGACACAGTTCGAAGCCTTAGGTGAATGGGAAGATGAGATGTATGAAAGGGAAAGACACAGAGGTGCAAAGAATTATAGTTTAGTTCATGGAAGAGTATGGGGTTTGAATCATGAAGACAGGATGAGACGATGGCGGTATGCTAACATGACAGATGGCTTGTTTCCTGTCAGAACAGTTGAATAATTTACAGGAGAAAGTGTACGGAGAAAAGAAGTATGCAGTAACAGAGAGATATGGGTATGGAGTTAGCGACACAGAGGATGAGTTGCTGGAGGACATATTAAATAAAAGACCCCCTCCATATCAACAGGATTCTGTGGTGGTGACACCAAATGCACTTCCAATGAGAACTGTAATAAATCAAAGCCCTGAACAAGTGACTGAAATAAATAGTCCATTTAATAAGCTAGAAACACCATGGACTGTGAAACATGATAATGGTAATACAGCTGAATTAGCCAGAACCACAAGAGAGTTGACTGAAAAGATAAGAGAACTTACAAAGAATATGGAAGCCGTGACTGTGCCAGTAACTATAAAGCCAGTAATTCCAGTATTTGAAAACCAAAAGATAGATGAACACTCCTTAACAATTCCATTAAATTCCAGTATGCAAAAAGTAAGAGAAGGGATAATTCCAGAAAATAGAGAGAAAGAAGATTCTGTTGGTCCATTTAGGTCAAGTCCACCTGTAAATTTGACAATTAATGAGAGTCCGATAAACAAGATTCCTATGGGAACTGAGTCAGGAATTGAAACTCCGGAGAGAAGTGTAAATTGGGCAGAAGTAAATAAAACCCCTGTGGGTCTGACTGCAGAGGAATTAAATGATTGGGTGAGGAGCTTGCAGAAAAAGGATGCTGAACCACAACTCTTGGATGTGGTCAGATTAAAGATAGATATGGAAGAATTAATTCTAGGAACTATTGGTACAGTTCGATTGAAGTCCTATCAAGATGATGAATTAATGTTTATGTGTAAAAGCATCACTTGGAGAGCTAGGAACTTGCATGAAAAATTGGAAGAAACAGCGAACGAACTAGGAGTAGATTTTGGAAAAATTAGAGGATTGCAGAAACCGTACAGGGTAGATTTTAGTGAAAAAGACATAGAAAATCTGAACACTTCAGGACGACTAACACAAATAAAAGAACTGATTGTTCTATTGAGAAAATGGGGAGATGTAGACAAGTGGAGAAGTAGGTGGATAAGAAGAAAGGAGGGAACAACGGATAAAGCATCATTGGCTTTTCCAGTAAAAGAGAAAGAACTAACGGTAATAGAATGTCCAATGAGAGAAACTCCAGGAGGAAGTTATGTACATGTCCCATGGTCCAGGCAAGATATATTGTCATTTACAAATGATTTTCCAAGATTGAGAGAAAAACCTGTAGAATGGTATAGACAGGTAGAAAAGTTTGTAAAAGTTTCAAAAGTGTTGTGGGAAGATCTGGATGGATTGTTTGAGATTGTTGTTCCTGCAGATTTATGGACAGAGTGTAAAATTACAATTGACTGACCGAAGGAAGAATATCCTAGAGATGCAAAAACAGGAGCCCCAGGTTCAGAAGTAATGAGAAAATATGAACAGGCAATCACGTTTCTGAAAAATAAAAATCCGCCAAAAGAAACGGACTGGGTAAAGATTGATAGAACAACTCAGGAGAGTAAGGAATCTGTACATGCCTTTTACGAGAGATTGCTTTTGGTCTTTAAACAGTATAGTGGATACGAGAATTTGAGTGAAAAAGACATGTGTCA
This sequence comes from Calotriton arnoldi, assembly GCA_963921515.1. Taxonomy (NCBI): domain Eukaryota; kingdom Metazoa; phylum Chordata; class Amphibia; order Caudata; family Salamandridae; genus Calotriton; species Calotriton arnoldi. The sequence continues at coordinate 3,905,128 of CAWUFW010000107.1, read as the reverse complement.
TTTTGTGTATAGATTTGTATATGGTCTGAGACCTGAGATAAGTGAAATGATTAAGCAGCATATGTTGTGTTGGCAGAATAGCACAGTAGATGAGGTACTACGGTATGCGAAATATTGTAGTGACGATATTGAGTGTAGACAGCGTAAACTCAAGGAAAGGCAATGTGGGCACAAGTAAAGGTTGCAGAAAAGCAAGAAGCTCAGATGAATAATCAGTCTAGTGATGAAGGACAGACCAAGTCCAAACCGAATATTGGTAAGGGAAAAGGTCAGATGAGTATAGAAGAAGCTAAAAAGAAATGGCCATGTCATAATTGCGGAAAATTAGGGCACTGGAGAAACAAGTGTAAATTTCCTCCGAAAGTTAATACCGAAAATCAATCATTGAATCCACAGGTGCAGAATGAGGTGAGTTACCAACAGCTGCAACAGCTGCAGGTAGTTACTCAACAGTGTCAGGTGCCACAACCACCTCTTCCAAAGAGTGTAAATCCTCAAAGATACAGTACAGAGGCAGGATTCTACGGAGGAGAGCAGGTTACAAAATTGCCACGCGCAGCTGCAGTTTCGCAGTATTGGTTACGGCAGGATGGAGATGAATCGGATGAATGTTTATGACGGTGCCTAGGAGAGGAAGAAGAGTGCGACCCTTGACCTTGCCAGGTAGGTCGCTCCCCCCGCCACACAGCTCCGCCTGTGTTGTCCGCCCGCTGCTGCTGGTAAGAACGCCCTTCCCTTTTTCCCTTCTGTACCCCCGTTGCCCCATTTGTACTGTGCCCGCATTTGTCTGTTTCCCTCGCCTCCTTTTTCTCCTTCTGTACCCCGTTGCCCCATTTGTACTGTGCCCGCATTTGTCTGTTTTCTCGCCCCTTTTTTTCCTTCTGTACCCCCGTTGCCCCTTTTGTACTGTGCCCGCATTTGTCTGTTTTCTCGCCCTTTTTTTCCTTCTGGACCCCCGTTGCCCCTTTGTACTGTGCCCGCATTTGTCTGTTTTCTCGCCCCTTTTTTCCTTCCTGTACCCCGTTGCCTCTCACCATTCCCGCCGCTGCGTCCCCTGCGGCCCCGCCCTCTGACTGCCCATTCGCTGCCCCTGCCTCCCGCCTCCCAGCTGCTCCTCCCTCCCACCTCCCCATAAATGGCGGCCGCTGCGCGGTGAGGAGAGCGACCCTTGACCTTGCCAGGTAGGTCGCTCCCCCCGCCACACAGCTCCGCCTGTGTTGTCTGCCCGCTGCTGCTGGTAAGAACACCCTTCCCTTTTTCCTTCTGTACCCCCGTTGCCCCATTTGTACTGTGCCCGCATTTGTCTGTTTTCTCGCCCCTTTTTCTCCTTCTGTACCCCCGTTGCCCCTTTTGTACTGTGCCCGCATTTGTCTGTTTTCTCGCCCCTTTTTTTCCTTCTGTACCCCGTTGCTCCTTTTGTACTGTGCCCGCATTTGTCTGTTTTCTCGCCCCTTTTTTTTCCTTCTGTACCCCCGTTGCCCCTTTTGTACTGTGCCCGCATTTGTCTGTTCTCTCGCCTCTTTTTTCCTTCTGTACCCCCGTTGCCCCATTTGTACTGTGCCCGCATTTGTCTGTTTTCTCGTCCCTTTTTTTTCCCTTCTGTACCCCCGTTGCCCCCTTTTGTACTGTGCCCGCATTTGTCTGTTTTCTCGCCTCTTTTTTCCTTCTGGTCCCCGTTGCCCCTTTTGTACTGTGCCCGCATTTGTCTGTTTTCTCGCCCCTTTTTTTCCTTCTGTACCCTCGTTGCCCCATTTGTACTGTGCCCGCATTTGTCTGTTTTCTCGCCTCCTTTTTTCCTTCTGTACCCTCGTTGCCCCTTTTGTACTGTGCCCGCATTTGTCTGTTTTCTCGCCTCTTTTTTCCTTCTGTACCCCCGTTGCCCCATTTGTACTGTGCCCGCATTTGTCTGTTTTCTCGCCCTTTTTTCCTTCTGTACCCCGTTGCCCCTTTTGTACTGTGCCCGCATTTGTCTGTTTTCTCGCCCCTTTTTTCCTTCTGTACCCCCGTTGCCCCATTTGTACTGTGCCCGCATTTGTCTGTTTTCTCGCCCCTTTTTTTCCTTCTGTACCCCCGTTGCCCCATTTGTACTGTGCCCGCATTTGTCTGTTTTCTCGCCCTTTTTTTCCTTCTGTACCCCGTTGCCCCTTTTGTACTGTGCCCGCATTTGTCTGTTTTCTCGCCCTTTTTTTTCCTTCTGTACCCCGTTGCCCCATTTGTACTGTGCCCGCATTTGTCTGTTTTCTGCCCCTTTTTTTCCTTCTGTACCCCCGTTGCCTCTTTTGTACTGTGCCCGCATTTGTCTGTTTTCTCGCCCCTTTTTTCTCCTTCTGTACCCCCGTTGCCCCATTTGTACTGTGCCCGCATTTGTCTGTTTTCTCGCCCCTTTTTTCCTTCTGTACCCCCGTTGCCCCTTTTGTACTGTGCCCGCATTTGTCTGTTTTCTCGCCCTCTTTTTTCCTTCTGTACCCCGTTGCCCCATTTGTACTGTGCCCGCATTTGTCTGTTTTCTCGCCCCTTTTTTTCCTTCTGTACCCCGTTGCCCCTTTTGTACTGTGCCCGCATTTGTCTGTTTTCTCGCCCTTTTTTTCCTTCTGTACCCCGTTGCCCCATTTGTACTGTGCCCGCATTTGTCTGTTTTCTCGCCTCCTTTTTTTCCTTCTGTACCCTCGTTGCCCCTTTTGTACTGTGCCCGCATTTGTCTGTTTTCTCGCCACTTTTTTTCCTTCTGTACCCCCGTTGCCCCATTTGTACTGTGCCGGCATTTGTCTGTTTTCTCGCCCCTTTTTTTCCTTCTGTACCCCGTTGCCCCTTTTGTACTGTGCCCGCATTTGTCTGTTTTCTCGCCCTCTTTTTTCCTTCTGTACCCCCGTTGCCCCATTTGTACTGTGCCCGCATTTGTCTGTTTTCTCGCCCCTTTTTTCCTTCTGTACCCCCGTTGCCCCTTTTGTACTGTGCCCGCATTTGTCTGTTTTCTCGCCCCTTTTTTTCCTTCTGTACCCTCGTTGCCCCATTTGTACTGTGCCCGCATTTGTCTGTTTTCTCGCCCCTTTTTTTCCTTCTGTACCCCGTTGCCTCTTTTGTACTGTGCCCGCATTTGTCTGTTTTCTCGCCCCTTTTTTCCTTCTGTACCCCCGTTGCCCCATTTGTACTGTGCCCGCATTTGTCTGTTTTCTCGCCCCTTTTTTTCCTTCTGTACCCCCGTTGCCCCTTTTGTACTGTGCCCGCATTTGTCTGTTTTCTCGCCCCTTTTTTCCTTCTGTACCCCCGTTGCCCCATTTGTACTGTGCCCGCATTTGTCTGTTTTCTCGCCCCTTTTTTTCCTTCTGTACCCCCGTTGCCCCTTTTGTACTGTGCCCGCATTTGTCTGTTTTCTCGCCCCTTTTTTTTCCTTCTGTACCCCCGTTGCCTCTCGCCATTCCCGCCGCTGCGTCCCCTGCGGCCCCGCCCCCTGACTGCCCATTCGCTGCCCCTGCCTCCCGCCTCCCAGCTGCTCCTCCCTCCCACCCCCCCATAAATGGCGGCCGCTGCGCGTCAGCGCGCTGGCGCGCCGAAGGCGCGCCTAAGGCAAGCCCGTCTGTGCCCGTCCACGACTGGACCGCGCCCAGCGCCAGAACCCCTGGCCCCCGCAGCAGCCAACCCACCCACCGGACCTACGACACCGCCACCCTCAACGCACTCAACACCGGCCGAATCCCGGCTGCCACCGTGCCACCCCAGGACGCACCCACGGACCCTTCGCCTGCCAATCTTGCAAGTTCTCCTGCCTCCGGACCTGCACCGCACCCGCCACGCCGAGCACTAGCAGCAACCACCTGAAGTGCATCCTGCTCAACACCCGCTCCGTCCACAGACACGCCGTGGAACTTTGGAACCTGCTCGACTCCACATCACCAGACGTCGCTTTCCTCACGGAAACATGGATGAACGCCTCCTCAGCGCCCGACATCGCCATCGCCATCCCGGACGGATACAAGATCACCCGAAAGGACCGCGCCAACCAGACCGGAGGAGGCATCGCCATCGTCCACAAGAACACCATCCGCATTACGACCAACTCCGACGACACCTTCACAGCCGGCGAACACCTGCACTTCCAGATACACACCGACCCCAAGACCACCCTCAGAGGCACCCTCATCTACAGACCCCCAGGACCACGCACACAATTCAGCGAAGACATTGCCGACCTCATCAGCCCGCACGCCCTCCTCTCGGCCGACTACATCCTCCTTGGGGACCTCAACTTCCACCTAGAGAACAACAACGATCGCAACACCACCACCCTGCTGGACAACCTCGCCAACCTCGGACTCAAGCAACTGGTGACCACCCCCACACACCACGCCGGCCACACGCTTGACCCCGTCTTCTCCTCCAGCAAGGACATCTCCTTCAGCCACACCACCGGACTCCACTGGACAGACCACAGCTGCGTCCACTTCAGCTTCAGCAGGACCACCACGCACCACCACCCGCAACAGCTCCCGCGCAGAAGCTGGAACAAGATCACCACCGACCAACTCACCACATCCCTGAGCCAGAACCCTCCCGCCAGCTCAACGAACCCCAACCAAGCCGCCAGCAACCTCACAAGATGGATCACCAACTGCGCTGACATCCTCGCCCCATTGAAGACCCCCAATCAGACCCGGCAACAAGAAAGCACCCTGGTTCACCGACGAACTCAAGAAATCCAAGAAGAACTGCCGGGCCCTCGAGAAAGCATGGCGCAGAGACCCGACTGCAGACAACATGACCACCCTCAAACACGCCACCCGAAAACACCACCAGCTGATCCACACCACCAAGAAAACCGCATTCAAGGAACGACTGGACAACAACGCCCACAACAGCAAGGAACTCTTCATCATCGTCAAAGAGCTCTCGAACCCCAGCGCCGGAAACAACGACATCACCCCTCGCAAGACCTCTGCAACTCGCTCGCCTCGTTCTTCCACAGCAAGATCGCAGACATACACAACAGTTTCAGCACACAGCCGACGTACCCTACGACCGTTCCAACGTCCCCCACCTCCACCCTCCGAGCCTGGACCCCGATCAACACCGAAGACACTATCCGCACGATGAACTCCATCCACTCCGGATCACCAACCGACCCCTGCCCTCACCACATCTTCAACAAGGCCGACGCCGTCATCGCACCCCACCTCCGGGACATCATCAACACCTCCTTCGACACCGCCACCTTCCCAGAGAGCTGGAAGCACGCCGAACTCTGCGCCCTACTGAAGAAACCGTCAGCGGACCCCACCGACCTCAAAAACTACCTCCCCATCTCGCTCCTTCCTTTTCCTGCCAAAGTCATCGAGAAGACCGTCAACAGACAACTGGCCGCCTTCATCGAGACGAATGGATCCCTTGACCACTCACAGTCCGGCTTCCGGGCCAACCACAGCACCGAGACCGCCCTCATCGCAGCCAACGATGACATCCGAGCCCTGCTCGACAACGGGGAAACAGCGGCCCTCATCCTCCTGGACCTCTCCGCAGCGTTCGACACAGTCTGCCACCGCACCCTAGTGCAACGCCTGAACAACGTCGGAATCCAAGAGAAGGCACTGGAGTGGATCATCTCCTTCCTTGCCGGAAGAACCCAGAGAGTCCGCCTCCCCCGTTCAGTTCCGAGGCCACCGAAGTCATCTGCGGCGTACCACAAGGATCATCACTCAGCCCCACCCTCTTCAACGTCTACATGAGCCCCCTCGCAGCCATCGCACGCCAACACAACCTCAACATCATCTCCTACGCCGACGACACCCAGCTGATCCTCTCCTCACCAACAACCCCACAACCGCCAAAACCAACCTACATGAAGGGATGAAGGACGTAGCCGAGTGGATGAGGAACAGCCGCCTGAAACTGAACTCAGATAAGACGGAAGTCCTCATCCTAGGATCATCACCCTCCACCTGGGACGACTCCTGGTGGCCCCCTGCCCTGGGCAACGCACCCAAACCAACGGACCACGCACGCAACCTGGGCTTCATCCTGGACTCCTCCCTCTCAATGACCAGACAAGTCAACGCCGTCTCCTCGTCTTGCTTCAACATCCTACGCATGCTGCGGAAGATCTTCCGGTGGATCCCCACCGAAACCAGGAAGACGGTCACCCAGGCCCTCGTCACCAGCCGACTGGACTACGGCAACTCCCTCTACGCCGGAACCACAGCCAAACTTCAGAAAAGACTCCAACGCATCCAGAACGCCTCAGCTCGACTCATCCTGGACATCCCCCGACACAGCCACATCGCCGGACACCTGAGAGACCTGCACTGGCTCCCCGTCAGCAAGAGAATCACGTTCCGACTCCTCACCCACGCACACAAAGCTCTCCACAACCAAGGCCCCAGATACCTCAACGACCGTCTGACCTTCTACACTCCCACCCGCCAGCTAAGATCGACCAACCACGCCCTCGCCGCCGTCCCCGCATCCAAAGAGCCACAACGGGAGGAAGATCCTTCTCCTACCTGGCTGCCAAGACGTGGAACTCCCTACCCATCCACCTCCGCCTGACCCAAGACCACCTCTCCTTCAGGAAGCAACTCAAGACCTGGCTGTTCGAACAGTAGCGGACCCCCCTCCCCCTAGCGCCTTGAGACCCTCCGGGTGAGTAGCGCGCTATACAAATGCTTGATTGATTGATTGATTGATTGCTTGGCGCAACTCTAGAGGTAGATCAGTCAGGTCCATTTGTGGATGGAAAAGTGAATGGTGTAAATGTTACATTCCTTGTGGACACTGGTGCTACCCGTTCTACTGTTAGATCAGTGGAAATTCCAAAACTTCCTCTCTCAGGAGAATATATCCAAGTTGTAGGTGTTTCAAACAGGCAGATTAAAACCCCTCTTACAAAACCAATAGAGGTGGAAATTGGACCATTCAAAGAGATGCATCGCTTTGTGGTGTGTGATTGTAGTCCTGTAAATTTATTGGGACGCGATCTGCTTTGCAAAATGAATTGTACCATCTACTGTACCCCAGATGGTATTGCTTTTCAGACACCAGATGAGGATGTTCTGTATAAAATGACAATGGCAGAACTAGAACCAGGAGTGAATGATATGTTTCCTGTGTTTGATGCGGAGAAAATCCCTATTGAGTTGAAAGGAATAGTAAGGTCTGATGTATGGGATTTCACAGGTGAAGATATTGGACTAATGAGAGAAGTTGATCCAGTAAAAGTTACTGTAAAAGAAGGAACGAATTACCCAAGCACCCGCAGTACAAACTGACGCCAGAAATTATTGAAGGAATAACACCTGTAATTAATAAGATGATTGAACAAGGGATTTTGAGAGAAATAATGAGCAGCCCATGTAATTCTGCTATAATGGTATTGAAAAAGCCAAATGGAACATATAGGATAGTACAGGATTTGAGAAAGGTAAACAAAATTGTTATTCCTTGCTGCCCAATTGTGCCAAACCCTGCTGTAATACTGTATCAAATCCCACATGATGCAGAATGGTACACAGTCATTGATTTGTCCCATGCATTCTTTTCTATTCCATTGCACCCTGACAGCCAGCCATTATTTGCGTTCCGGTTCGGAGAGCGTATTTTGGCAAGGAGCCGAATTCCTCAAGGGTATACTGAAAGTCCTTCAATTTGTAATCAGATTCTAAAGAAATCCTTAGAAGATTTAAAAATGCCTGAAAAATTTGTGATGGTCCAATATATTGATGACCTATTAGTGGCATCAAAGACCAGAGAAGCATGTGTTACGGACACCATTGCTTTACTGAATCATTTGGCAGAAGGACTACACAAGGTGTCCCCATCAAAACTGCAATTCTGTCAACAGGAAGTACAGTACTTAGGTCATAAGATTGAGAAAGGGATGCGAAAAGTGACAACAGAAAGGTTAAGGATTATCAAAGGAATGAGAGCCCCAATGACACAAAGAGAGGTGAGAATGTTCCTTGGAATGGTTGGTTATTGTCGACAGTGGATAAGTGGATTTTCATTAATTGCAAAACCTTTACAGCGATTGACAAAGAGGGATGTCAAAGATCCGATTGCACTGGATGAGGAGGAAATGAAGGCTTTCGAGGAACTGAGAACAAGTTTGTGTGAGGCACCAGCATTGGGAATGCCTGATTATGAGAAAGAATTTGAGCTGTATTGTAGTGAGAGAGACGGATATGCACTTTCAGTATTAGTGCAAAGGCATGGAAAAATGAAATGACCAATAGCCTATTTTTCAGCTGTTTTAGACCCGGTAGCAAAGGCGTTGCCTGGATTTCTGAAAGCAGTAGCTGCTACTTGTGTGAGTCTGGAACAGAGTGAAGGCATTGTGATGGGATATCCTTTGAGAGTATATGTCCCACATTCAGTTGAAATCCTTCTGACCCGAACAAAAACCCAATTCATGACACATGAGAGGTGTGGTGCAGCGGCCAGGGCAGCTGACTTCGGAGCACAGGGCTCACGGTTCGATCCCCGGCTCCGGCGGCAGCTCAGCTCAGCACCTTGTGACTCTGGGCAATAGCTCACTTAATTTCCACGATGGCCCCCAGCGCCTTGAGACCCGTAAGGGTGAGTAGTTCGCGCTTTACAAATACGGATTTAGATTTAGACAATGTAACCATTGTAAGATGCACGAGTGTGAATCCTTCCACTTCACTGCCGGATGAAGTAAATGCAGAAGTCAAAGATGATGTTGATCATAAGTGTTTGGATGTGCTTGAATATTGCACAAAGCCTCGCCCTGATATCAGGGATGAACCTCTAAAAGAGTCAGATTATGTGATGTTTGTGGACGGGTCATGCCTGAGGACAAATGAAGGAGTTTTAAGTGCTGCATATGCTGTGTGTACGGTCGCAACCATAATGGAAGCATCCTGTTTGAGAGCAATACGTTCAGCCCAAGTTGCTGAGCTGATTGCTCTGATTCGAGCGTGCAAACTGGGAAAGAATTTCCGAATCACTGTGATCACGGATAGCCAGTACGGCTTCGGAGTGGTCTATGATTTTGGACAGATCTGGTCCCAGAGGGGATTCCTGACTTCCTCAGGGTCTCCCATTAGGAATGGTGAGTTTGTGAAGAAGTTGCTTGAGGCGATACAGCTGCCTAAACAGATTGCGGTGGTAAAATGCACTGCTCACAAAAATGGAACTGATTACATTGCAGTGGGTAACAAATTTGCTGACGAAATTAGCTCAATATTGTGCCAGAAATATGACCTCAATGAATCGAAGAAGGGAAAAAGAGAATGTTTCATGTCCCTTGCTGTTTACTAACCCAGTTGAAACATGGGATGAGGTAAAACAATTGCAGGAAGAGGCAAGTGATGAGGAAAAAGACGTTTGGATGAAAGCAGGTTGCAGACGAAGAGAGGAAGATGAAGTCTGGGTTTACAGGGATGAAAGACCAGTTATGCCTGATAGCATGATCTCTAACATGGCACGGATGTACCATGGACAGGCACACATAGGTAGAGATGCCATGATCAGACTTTTCAAACAGACCTGGTACAAACCAAAATTTAGGGCTATAGCTGAAAGCCTTTGCCAAAGATGCCTTATATGCCAACAGATAAATCCTGGAAGGAAGACAGTAGTGAGTTTGGGAGTAATAGGACGTGAAGGAGGTCCTTTTACCAGAATACAATTAGATTTCATTGAAATGCCCGCTAGTAACAGACTGAGGTATGTCCTGGTGGTCGTCTGTTTGTTTTCTTGTTGGGTGGAATCCTATCCGACAAGAAGGAATGATGGAGTCACTGTAGCTAAGCTCCTGCTGAGAGAATTCATTCCTAGATATGGCTTTTCAGTAACGATAGAAACAGATAGAGAAACGCATTTCCAGAACGAAATTATCTAACTGATATGCGAAGCACTAGACATTCAACAAAAGCTGCACTGTGCCTACAGACCAGACGCTTCTGGAGTGGTAGAGCAAGTAAATGGCACCATAAAGAATAGGTTGGGTAAAATGTGTCAAGCCACAGGACTCAAATGGCCCGATGCCTTACCGTTGGTGCTAATGAGCATAAGAAGTATACCTGACAGAAAAACAGGTCTGAGTCCCCATGAGATAATAATGGGACAAGCTATGAGACAAGCACACGTACCTGTCAACAAACTGCTGACTATAACTGATGATCTCGTACTGGACTATTGCAAAGGATTGGCTGATGTGGTGTATTCTGTGTTTCATCAGGTTGGGCCGGATACGACCACTCTTGAGAGAAAACCAGCTCATGATCTGAGTCCAGGAGACTGGATCCGCATAAAAGTCCACAGAAGAAGAAATTGCTTGGTTCCACACTGGGATAAGCCACGTCAAGTGATCCTGGTGACAACGACTGCAGTAAAGTGTGCAGGTGTGAAAAATTGGATTCATGCCAGCCATACAATCAGAGTTCCAGATCCTGAAGCTCGACCTGTAAGTCGACATCTGGAAATATCAGATACCAGCTCAGCGTCTGAAGCAGAGACTGAAACAATCAGAGTTCCAGATCTTGAAGCTCGACCTGTAAGTCGACATCTGGAAGAATCAGGTACCAGTTTGTCAACTGAAGAAGAAACTGAAACAATCAGAGTTCCAGATCCTGAAGCTCGACCTGTAAGTCGACATCTGGAAATATCAGATACCAGTTCGGCATCTGAAGCAGACCAACCTAAATCCAGTGAAAGACAAAAGGAAGAATCCAAAAACAAAAGAACTGATATTGAAACAGGAGAAACCGAACTAATAAACAGTGACAATTAACAGCCAAGTACAAGCTTTGGGGAAATCCCTCCGGAAATTGTAGAGGTAACTCAAGAAAATTTAGATTTAGATAGAGAGATTGGGGAAATTGCGGAAGAAACACGAGGAGGATTAGACTCAAAATTACAAGCAGAAGAAACACAGGGAAATTTAGATCTAGATAGAGAGTTTGGGGAAATTGCGGAAGAAACACGAGGAGGATTAGACTCAGAATTTCAAGCAGAAGAAACACAAGAAGATTCAGATTCGGACATAGAGACTGAGAACATAAAGTTCAAAGTTAGAGGAAGTGAAGTGAGATCTGAGACAGAATCTGAAGAGAGTGAAGAAGAAAGAAGGCAAAGAATAGGACCAAGAAAGAGAACTTGGAGAGCAGAACGAGTAGAAAAAGAAAGTGAACTGAAAAGGCCAAGAAATGGAGACAATTGGCCCAACGAAATTAAAAGACTGAGGTATAAACTAATAAATTTGAACAAAGACAAAGCAGAACAAGTAAATGAAATAACAAGTCAGGAAAGACAAAGAAAAACAGATAAAAGACAATTGCCGAGACCCAAAAGAGTGAAAAGACCTAACTAGAAATACAAGTCACCTGAATGGGTATACATAGCACTGTCTGACATTAAAGAAGTGGATAGCCGTCACGAGAACCCAGACAAAGACTGTGAACAAGTGGGTGAGAGTGAACTGTGCCAATCTTGAAAGACAAAGAAAGAAAACCGGACTAGACACACAAACTGATAAAGTCAAAGAAAATTTCTGAAAAACCGAAAGGTGCGCCAAAAGGCAGTTGATCCTAGTCAACACTAAGTCATTTGAGGTGTGGAAACACATTTTCTGTACATATATTTAGATAATATTTCAACATGGTAGACACTGAGAATAGAAGAGCTAAATGTGAGTTTTTCCGTAGATGGTGTAGGATGTGTTTCTATTGTACAGGTTTACTAATGCTTATTTGGTTTATTTTGGCAATCATAATTCCACTTAGACTAGTTGTAGAAAATACATCTGCAATCATGAATGACACGAATAGTGACAAGAAATCTAATATAAAGAACACTGCAACACTGGTAGATAGTACTGAATTTCATAGGGATAAGTCAATAACTGATTTCTCCAAGAATGTCTTCACGAAACTCTTGTACGAATATGTGGAGACAATGGATGTGAGAGATTGTTATGTTTGTATGCAGTTACCTGCATCTGTAACAGAAGGTGTGATGTATCATCACCTTCCTTTGATGTATGGAATAACTTGTAGTGTTTTAGCTAGCTTATTGTACAAAACAGGTAAATTAGAGTATTACTACACTGACACAGATGCTGTTTTTGCTAAAGTTCCCGTAATCCCTGAACTAAATAAGGTGAAGTTTGCAAAGCTTTTTGAGAATTTTTCTTAGAAACAAAAGAATTAACATTAGAATATGTATTTAGACATAATCTTACTTGTGGGTTAAGAAAGGAAGAAAAGGTTTTCTTAGACATGGTAGAAGACAGAAGGGTTAAGTTTCAAAGAAAGGCAGCAGTGACCCTTGTGTTGTCCAGATTGGGGTACTGCAATGCCCTTTATGTAGGGATAAATAAGGGTCTCCTATACCGACTCCAACTTGTGCAGAATGCTGCAGCAAGGCTGGTGATGGGCCTTCCTAAATTCCACTCTGTTGCGGCTACCATCAGGAGCCTTCATTGGCTTCCTTTGGGTCGGAGAATTGTGTTTAAGGCCCTGTGTTTGGTGCACAAGGCCTTTTACAACATGGGATCCGAAGGGATTAAAAAATTGTTTCGGAGATATGTCCCTGGCAAGCAGTTAAGATCTTCCAGCAAGAATCTGGTGATTGTGCCTAGAATCAGGAAATCTAGATGGGGGGGAAGGTCCTTCTCGCTGGCTGCGGCCAATTTGTGGAACTCCCTTCCGCTCTCAATTTCGACTCTGGAAACGCATTCCTTATTCTGGAAAGCCTTGAAGACCTGGCTCTTTACCAATACGCATTTGTAACCCCTCTATCTATGGACACCCCTGATCATGATCTCTATCCGCAGCGCCTTGATGGCCATGGGCTAAGTTCGCGCTCTATAAGTCCTATATTCATTCATTCATTTATTCAGGAGAAAAGACAAAAACCCCACCTTGGGCGTTTGAAGAGGGAAGTTATGACAAAGGCGAAACAAATGCAGCTATGGTTCTATATTGGCCCCAACAGGGAAAATTGTGTATTAGTAGAGATAACACTATGTATGATAACTATTTTGTGGGTTCTAGTGAGTGCCGAGATACATACAAAATTTTAGGGGGATGGGGATTTAAAGGAGGAAAAGATCCAGTATTTCCTGGGATCGATTATATTTGCGGAAATAGAGCCTATTATAGGTTGCCGGACCATTGGTACGGAACATGCTATCTAGGCCTGGTCTTTCCAAAGATTTTTCACGTGGAAAGAGGAACGAAAGGAATTCACGAGATAGGTAAACCATTAACCCGTAGGAGAAGGGAAAGCTTCTCACAGATAATAGGTGACATTTTTGGAGCATTGATACCAGCAGTGGGTATATCTTTGAATGCATACAAAATTCGGAAATTGTCTACAGTAGTAGATCGTTTATCAACGAATACTGCTGGAGGGTTCTTGATGGTAAATACCGAAATGGTTGCCATGAGAGCTATGGTAATGCAAAATCGACTTGCCCTTGACATCCTTTTGGCAAAAGAGGGTGGAGTCTGTGGAATGCTGAAAGTACAACATTGTTGCACTTACATTCCAGACAAAAGTCAGAATATACAGAAGTATATAAAGAACATTACTGATTTGCATAAAGAAATTGCCCCACTGAAGGTTGAAGGTGCTTGGGAGAGACTTGGCAAGAGTTTTTCCTCAATGAAGAAATGGTTCACCGAAATAGGTAGTTCTCCTATTGAGAAAATACTAATTCCAGTGACCTCAGTAATAGTGATAATATCAATATTGAGATTAGCATATGTGTGTGTTAAAAGAAGAAAAAGACAAAATAAAGCAAAAAGAGAAAATGAGAAAAATAAAGAAAGAGAACGGGAGATGGGAGAGATCGAATTGGAAGAATTTAAAGAGAACATGTACAAAAGGTCTAAAAGACAGGACGAAAAGAACACAATTGTCTAAATTAACAAATGCAAGTGGACAAGAAACATTTATCTGATAAAGTTTGTAGGGATAGGTTTTAGTGGTGATGTTAAAAATCACCAAAGGGGGGAATTGATGGAGCAGGGGAAACAAAATAATTTTGTATCCCTTGGAAGTTAATGACCCCATAATAATTAATGATACTAACCATTTGAAACGCATGAACTAATCAACAAATACACCTTTTTAGTAGACATTACACGTGGGAAATTGCTAAATGTTGCAAAATCTAATTTATTTACAAATATGAAGCAAAATAACATTAGTATTGTGATTTGCGTAGTAAATAGAGTGAATTGCATGCTTTGTGTTGCGTAATAGAATTGTATTGTGGCAAAGAATGCAGATGGTAAGTAAAATGGCTTTAAATATCGCTTCTGCTAGGTAATATCTAACACGGGTCTTTAGAATGGCGGGTGGTAAACAGAAAGGCTTATTTTCCATATTTTAATTTCTATTGTGTTTGTTCTTATATTAGTTTTGTTCGGGCCTGCTAGGCCATGCTTCTAAAATGGCCGCTGGAAAGGACGAGATCGCGTGCGCTGAATAAGATGGCCCTCGCGCAGACTCAGCATGAATGCTCCAGTCACGTGTATGCGGCCTGTGCTCGGAGTGAGAGATGTCAAGGCCAATCTGACCTGCAACGAGGAGCGTGCCAAGTGTTCAGCATATATGCCTGGGAACGGATGGGAAAATCGAGCGACAGGAGATGAACTAATGTGTGACCATCAAAGATTGTTGCAAAATGGATTAACAAATTGGACTACTTTTGGATACTGTGATCATGAGACTTATTGTGTGCTTTATTGTCCCCAAACCGGTTCAAACAAGGAGGGCGATGAGGTGACCATCACCACCCCTCCAATGGACCAATTAGCGTGATTCTTGCCCCTAAGGATTGCAACTTTTAAGTGTAGTGAGCCAGAGAATAGGGTATAAGAGAGTCTGCTCTTACGTTGTGAAAAAACTTGCTTTTCATTTTTCCACCTTGATGCTGCGAGAGACTCTGTCATTTTGGACTTTGAACTTTGACTGGGGAAGGAACGAGATCGTTGCGGGAATTTGCCCGGGAGGTGATTGTGTCCGAGGAGGTTAGCGGGACAGTCAGTCAGTTTGGGAGTCCTATACTGTGATCTGCGGTTCATCTTCCTTTGGTGAACCATTCTTGTCATCGCCCTATGTCCCAGGGTAATGAGTAATTTTATCTTTTCCAAAAAATCTTTCTTAAAATGTTTATTGATATTTCTAAATGTTTTACTTAATAAAGAATTTTACTTATTTGCTCGAAGAATTTTAGATAAAAATATATTCTAACTTTAAAATGAGTCTGTGGTTCTTTAAAACAAAGTTTATGATTTAATAAATGTTGAAGGTTTTAATTGTGATTGAGCTGGTCTTAATCTCCATCAACTGATTCTACTAGTTGGTCCATCGACCGAATAGCGGAGTACCTTGATGTTTAGAACCGACAGGATCCTCAGTTAATGTATATAATGTATAGGTTATTATTCTGTCAATTTTAACAAGGTATCCCGTTTGTCCAGCAGCTCATTTTCCTTAGCGTTTAATCCAGAAATTGAATGAATGTATGTATGCGGTGTCATGGGCCCCACCGACATAAGTTTTGTGTAGGTGTTTTTCTGGATTGGTGTCATACGGAGAAATGTATATTAGCCGCGCTGGATCACTTTCATCAGGCCTAAACTGCTAAGGTACGCCTTAAACAGCACATAGGGTAAGGTCCTGTGTATTTAAAAAGGTGGACATGTACTTTAAGGTTCTACATTTCCTAGCAGTAAAAGCCCTTAAATTTGCTTTTACTGCTGCAAGGCTTGCCTCTCCCATAGGATAGCATTGAATTACCTTATTAAATTTAATAAGTGATAATGTTTGATTGAGATTAGGTAGGAATGTTGAGTTTGGTCTCTTAAGAACTGGAATTTAAAACCTACTTAAATGGTAAGATTGGATTTTAAGTCACAATTCTGAAAATGCCACTTTTAGAAAGTTGACATTTTCTTGTCCTAACCATTTGGTGCCATTTGATCCCACCCACCAGGTGTCCCAGATACATCACCAAACACTACCTATCTGACACTTGCTGGCCCTGATAGACAGGACTGTCTGTTGCAGAGTCTGAAGCACCTCCTGGAGGTGGAAAAGGTGGTCCTCCCAGCTGGAGCTGTAGAGGTCTATCTTGTGGCAATATTTCGGTCTGTAATGAAAGAGTGTATTGTAATTCTGAAGACATTATCATCTTGTCATGCTATGAATTAGTAGACAGTTTGGATATTTACATTCTCTTTAGGAGTTGTGCCTGCTGAACGGTAAGGTAACTATCCACCCCTAACATACAACAAGAAGTTGAGAACTTGCTGTTGAGATCTGTGTGTGGTTGTATGTTGGAATAACGCATGCCCTTCGCACACATGCTGTTACTCAGCATTCTTTACAACAAATGCTTCTTTACCATGCATCTGTTTACCACCCATATCGTGACAAAGATATGCCTGAGGAAAAGCACTGGATTTTGGAGCAGTAAAATTTACTATTCCAATTCCAGTCTACGCAACAGTAGGGAAAGCATTGGACTTTAAAGTCCAACAGCACTTTCCCTAAGGCATGTAGTTGTAAAGACATGCATGGTAAAGGAATCTGTGGTGTTGCTACAGCTGCATTGTAACTGCAGCCTGTGGTTCTGCCGTCATTGCAAAGGCTCTTTCCCCTGTGTATGATCAGATTGCAGATTGCAGACTTGAACCATGGAAAGATTACTCACCTTTTTATCCAAGTTTGTAAAATGAGTATGATAACATTATGCATTAATAATGAAGGGGAGGAACCCCACAAACATAGTAATACAACATCTTGTTTGTTAAAACCACAGTTTTAACTTAAGGAAGGTATGGACTAAATTAGCATGCTTTTTTCCAGAAAAATGTGTGTTAGCTATTAAAGTCATACCAAAGGGGATGATGGACGGAGCGTTAGAGCAAATCAAACACTCACCCCCAGTCAACTGATCTGGGTTTAATCCATCATCATTCTTTAGCTCACTCCACCACCCCAGTTCAGACATGGCCATATGCAAATCAGTCTGACCCTGTGCCTCATGGGAACAGTCCAGCCCGAACTGCCAAGCCATGTCTTCCCTGGACCGGAAACAAGCATCCTGGGACCGGTTTCGGATCAAAACCCTCATCAGCCAGGCTATCATGAATCCAGTGGCAAAGTGAGCAAGGGACCCATGTCTGGGCATACCCTGCCAACTTAGGGCGAACAAAGCGATACCAAAGGGGATGATGGACAGAGCATTAGAGCAAATCAAACACTCACCCCCAGTCAACTGATCTGGGTTTAATCCATCATCATTCTTTAGCTCACTCCACCACCCCAGTTCAGACATGGCCATATGCAAATCAGTCTGACCCTGTGCCTCATGGGAACAGTCCAGCCCGAACTGCCAAGCCATGTCTTCCCTGGACCGGAAACAAGCATCCTGGGACCGGTTTCGGGTTCAAAACCCTCATCAGCCAGGCTATCATGAATCCAGTGGCAAAGTGAGCAAGGGACCCACGTCTGGGCATACCCTGCCAACTTAGGGCGAACAAAGCGATACCAAAGGGGATGATGGACGGAGCGTTAGAGCAAATCAAACACTCACCCCAGTCAACTGATCTGGGTTTAATCCATCATCATTCTTTAGCTCACTCCACCACCCCAGTTCAGACATGGTCATATGCAAATCAGTCTGACCCTGTGCCTCATGGGAACAGTCCAGCCCGAACTGCCAAGCCATGTCTTCCCTGGACCGGAAACAAGCATCCTGGGACCGGTTTCGGGTTCAAAACCCTCATCAGCCAGGCTGTCATGAATCCAGTGGCAAAGTGAGCAAGGGATCCACGTCTGGGCATACCCTGCCAACTTAGTGCGAACAAAGCGATACCAAAGGGGATGATGGACGGAGCGTTAGAGCAAATCAAACACTCACCCCCAGTCAACTGATCTGGGTTTAATCCATCATCATTCTTTAGCTCACTCCACCACCCCAGTTCAGACATGGCCATATGCAAATCAGTCTGACCCTGTGCCTCATGGGAACAGTCCAGCCCGAACTGCCAAGCCATGTCTTCCCTGGACCGGAAACAAGCATCCTGGGACCGGTTTCGGGTTCAAAACCCTCATCAGCCAGGCTATCATGAATCCAGTGGCAAAGTGAGCAAGGGACCCACGTCTGGGCATACCCTGCCAACTTAGGGCGAACAAAGCAATACCAAAGGGGATGATGGACAGAGCATTAGAGCAAATCAAACACTCACCCCCAGACAACTGATCTGGGTTTAATCCATCATCATTCTTTAGCTCACTCCACCACCCCAGTTCAGACATGGCCATATGCAAATCAGTCTGACCCTGTGTCTCATGGGAACAGTCCAGCCCGAACTGCCAAGCCATGTCTTCCCTGGACCGGAAACAAGCATCCTGGGACCGGTTTCGGGTTCAAAACCCTCATCAGCCAGGCTATCATGAATCCAGTGGCAAAGTGAGCAAGGGACCCACGTCTGGGCATACCCTGCCAACTTAGGGCGAACAAAGCGATACCAAAGGGGATGATGGACGGAGCGTTAGAGCAAATGAAAAACACTCACCCCCCCCGTCAACTGATCTGGGTTTAATCCATCATCATTCTTTAGCTCACTCCACCACCCCAGTTCAGACATGGCCATATGCAAATCAGTCTGACCCTGTGCCTCATGGGAACAGTCCAGCCCGAACTATTAAAGTCAGCACAAAAATCAACAAAACAATTCCAAAATCAATTTAGTTAAAAGGTGAACATTTCTATAATCAAAATAACTCAAACATGGTTAAAATCAGATTGTGGAAGCCAGAGATGTGGATTGTTAAACTTTTCAGACACCAAGATGCCAAGAAAATGTTACATAATTCAATATTTACAGTTCACGTAATCATAATTTTAAGCCAAATGTGAGGAATTGTAAGTCAGGTGGAAGTGAAACTCCTCTAGAGGGGCAGGGCAGAATGCTGTAGCAGGAAAGGATCCCATGACGTCAGCACTGTTAAGATCAGAAATGATTGGCACCTAAAGCTCTGAGTGGGAAAAAGCTGGACTACATAGCCACAAGTTTACTAAGATGTTGGATAAATGTTAACCTCTTGTGTAGGTCCCAATATTTATCTTCAAAATGACTCACTTTTTGGAGCTTGAAAAACCTTCAGGGCAGCAATACTGAAATTTGTAGTTAGTCAGAGCTCCTTCAGGCCAAATACCTTCATAGTGTAGTCTTGCTGAAGCAATTTCTTCACAGCAAGATATTTTCATCAGGATACTGCTAAAAATCTTGTCAAGTTGTTAAAGAAAACGGTGGTTCCTAAAACTATACATAACGTAAAATACTTAATGTACACCTAACGTCAATGCGATATTATTAAAACGTTTTATATAATTATAAGGTATCATACTCTCATCAGATATAAGTGCAAATATGTTTACAACGAACAACATAAATACCAGTGCACCCCATATGCCATTTCTAGAGAGGAAAGATTGACCCTGCAATTATTAAAGAATACACCAGTATTAGTTATTAAAACAGGAGATAAAGGGGGTGGTGTTCTTTTGTAAGATAGTTACAGATGCAAACAGCAGATTCTAAGACAACTGGTAATAGTGAATACTGATCCAGACCACTGGCAACCCTCAAAATTTTGAACAGGGCCAGCACCAAGGATGGGATTTCACATAATCTGAAGTACGCATATTCAAAACCTTTTACAAACAGCAGTGGCGTAGCTAGGCACTCTGCCGCCCGTGGCGGTCCCTGCCTTTGCCGCCGCCGAGCGCCTAAGAGGGGGGGGGGTGCTGGCGATAAATTTACCCGCCGCCCCCAAATCTCGTGCCGCCCGGGGCGTACCGCCCCCTCCGCCCCCCCCTTGCTACGCCAGTGACAAACAGATTGACAATGGTGTGCCTGTCTATACCATAGTTCCTCAGGCTTTGGCGAGGCTGTTCCAAAAAGCAATGGTCTACTAGGTTACTGCAATTTCTCAATCCGCGGAAAAACAAAGAATCAATAAAAACAGGTCTCAGAGTAATAGCAGCAGAGTTTTCATGGTGCTGACGTGGAATATAACCTAAGGGCAATGGTGTCAGTAATCATATATTCACTCACTCATCCACCTATACATTCCTCTAGTGAGTTAAGCACCTGTTCCAGACATCTGTCTGTTACCTACATGCCACTCATGTCTTAACTTTTCATCATGTTTTGCCAACGATGAAGGTTTTTACAATCTGCAATGCTAAATCTTTCCCAATGAAATTAAAGATTGCACTTATTGCCTTCTGTGAGAGAGGGAAGCTTGCTTTGCTATTGCCATGCTGTCCCTGTTCATTGAGTAACTAAAGCTTGCACTGCTGTTGTCTGATTTGTCCTGCTCATGATGATGCTACTCGAGCTGTACCTGTCCTCTGAAGGCGACATGCTTGCACTGTTTCTTCCCATGATGAAGCTGTTATCTGAAGAGGGGTGATTCCTCTGCTGTTCCTCATCTCATAAAAACAAAGGATAATTTCCTTGCATAACATGCCTGGATCAGTCAGAATTTGTTTTTGTTTGGACCAACGGCAAAATACTTGAAGAGTCCTGACCCAGAGATTCTGGTTTCAATCACAACTTCCCAGCTTGAACAAACTGTGTGACCCTGGGCAATTTATTTTCTCACTCTGCTTTCTTTTCAATGGTCATCATATTTGAGAGTAACTTGAATAAATGTAGTTCAGCGTGTGAACTGTACAAAAGCATCTCTTGTATATGGTTTAATAATAATGTTGCTCCATCTAGGACAACAGTAAGGGGCCACTGACTTGCCACTTGGGCCACTAGTAAAACTTTCTTCAGCACAGAAGGGGGAAACAATGCAATATCAGGAAACATGGTTTCAATCCCAGCTTCCAAGCTTGACCAAACAGTGTGACCCTTGGCAATTACGTTTCTCCTCTGTACCTGCTTTTCTATGATCACCACATTTGAGAGCAACTCAAAATAGTTCAGGATGCACACTATAAAACAACCTTTCCTGTGTATAGTTTACCATATCAAAATGTTGTTCCATCTATAAAAATAAAAGGATTATATAGGAGGAAACAAGACAACTAACTTGCCTCCCGATTTATTAATAAGATGTTCACAGCAGAAAGGGTTCCATAATTTAATAAAGACCTCTGGGAGCAGTGATATAATCTAAGGTGCTAAAATGAAACAATCCAAAATACACTTTTTATGTATATGTTAGTACGTCAGCTATATATAAGTGGTAGTCACGGACAGTTGCACAAAAGCTGGAGGTCCAGGCTGAGTCAAGAGCTGTTCCCTCAGGCCTCCATGGCACTGTTTTTTCAGACAGAAAGCAGCATAGATGGGGCTACAGAGAATTATGGGACCTGGCAGGTACCGCCTCACTACCATTACTGTGTTGGTGCTAGCAATGAGGCAGGAGTTGCTTTGGTGTTGGGCGTATAGTTTGTAGTCTCAAGGCCTATGCACGCTGGCTGCCCACACCCAGTCAGTTGTGAGTGTAGCTTGGCAGCATGGGAATGGTCTGTTTCATAGTGCAGGCTTCCATTACAGTGACGCGTCCTGGGAAACATGCTTCATACTGACAACCTCGCCAATAACCTGTTGCGAGGCCATCTCTATCACTCCTCCACATACTAAGGGGTGAAAATGCCCTATGAAACAAGGGTCGTTTCACAATATTTGATGTGTGATACCTATATTCTTGGGAAATACACCTGACCCCACAGGGCCAATATTCAAACACCAAAATAAGTTGATGGAAAGGGCAATTTTCCGTTGCTTGGCCTCCTGGTATTAATCTTGTGGTAGGGAGACACCAGTTAAAAAAAAAAATTCTCTAACCCACCTAAAATTTTAATGGAGGTCTAACAGTTTAATAAATGGAAAAAATAAATCTCAACGTAAGTAACTTAACCTCTCCCAAACTAGGGAACCCAATAACTAGGAGACTGTACAATGAATGAGTCGCAGTGCAAAACATGGAACCCAGTGGTTAAACATACTACACAAGGCAGGTGAGGGTTCAACATTTATAAGTAAATGAATTTAGGGTAAATCCATAAGGGATTTGGCTATTTCTTGCAGGAGTTTTTACTTCCTGTATGTTTATATCTGTTTACGTAAATTATTTACCAGCACTTTAATGCATCTCACTCACTCGTTAGTGCATTAGTTAACTGTGTTCTACCTGTCAAGTATGTGTGAGAGAATTGTGTGATGTTCTTTCTGCTGCTGCCCCTTTTCCTTAACTTATTATTTGTGTTAGGAAAGGTTGTGCTGTGACTGCCCATATTGTACCTTTATTTTGAAGCTCTGTATAACATTTTCCAATCTAAATAAGAGAAATATGTTCCACATTGCTAATGCTTGTTTTAACTCATGACACATGTAAAAAAGTGAACCCTCACAACATATGTCAGCAGAGTTGTAATTTGTTTGGGGGGGAGGGAGTTTTATAAAGCGCAAACTCGACCCGGAGGTATCAGAGTGCTTTACATGAGCTCCAATTGCATTACAGACCAACACATTCATTTTTGTGAGGCACAGGGAGATGAAGTGATTTGCCCAGAATCACAGGATGTTGAGCATCCCTGCCGAGACTCGAACCCGGTTCCCCAGATTCGAGGTCAACCACTCTGGCCATTAGGTGTCAAACAAGCATTTTTTTTAATGGAATGGGCAACTTTTTAAAATTTAAAATATCGCTGACGAGAGGCTCCATGTCATGGATAACACCTCCATCCAATTTTGGCATTTTAGCCAATAGCACTTTGCATGCTGGGGTTTTGATCCGATAATGAAACACTTAAAAGCAAAACTACAAGCCCCACAATGCAAAATGCTGTTGGCTGGGAAAACAAAATCGACAATAGTATCCTATGTTGTAGTGCCAAAGCACACACTTGTGAAATGCAAAATAAAATGCAGTTGAATGCAAGCACTGGCTAAACAGCCCAGTGGGTGAGAGGGCAGAGACAGCCTGTCAGGTGCAAATTGAAGCATCTCCTGTTAATGGGGTAACATTAACTTTCCTTAGGATGCCAGCTTGCTAAAAGGATCTGTTAGACCTGGCATCCTTGGTGTGGTTCCCCCTGACGTTTTGCCTTCTGACATCTTGGTTTGTTAACTTCATTTTTGATGGCTTTAGGATTCTGGGCACTTTACCACTGCTAACAAGGGCTAAAGTGCATATGCTCTGTACTCTAAGCATTGTAACATTGGCTTACCCGCAAATGGCATATTAAATTTAATTATAAGCACCTAGTAAAGTGCAGTATATGTGCCCAGGGCCTGTAAATTACGTGCTACTAGTGGGACTGCAGCACTGATTGTGCTACACACTCAGTAGCCCTTTAAACATGGCTCAGGCCTGCTACTGCCGAGCCTGTGTGTGTAGTTTTAAACTGCCATTTGAAACTGGCAAGTTAACCTACTCCATCTAAGACGACAGTAAGGGGCTGTAAAGGAGGCATAAGACAACCTACTTGCCACTTGGGTCACTAATAAAACTTTCATCGGCACAGAAGGGGGAAAGAATGCACTATCAGGAAACTTGGTTTCAATCCCAGCTTCCAAGCTTGAGCTACCAGTGTGACCATAGGCAATTACTTTTCTCCTCTGTACCTGCTTTTCCATGATCACTACATTTGAGAGCACCTTAAAATAGTTCAGGATGCACTTTGTAAAACAACCTTTCCTGTGTATGGTTTAACATATGAAAATGTTGTTCCATCTATAAAAATAAAAGCATTATATAGGAGGAAACAACTGACTTGCCTCCCGATTTATTAATAAAAATGTCACAGCAGACCCAAACCTTTCTTTTTATTACATGTAGGTCACCTTTAAGGTAGGACCTAGCTAACCACATGGGCAGGGTGCAGTGTATTCAAAACGTATGACATGTACTTTTAAGTTTTACATGTCCTGATAGTGAAATACTCTTAAATTCATGTTTCTCTGCTGCGAGGTCTATCTCTCACGTAGGTTAATATTGAGATTGTCTTAAACACCTTTTAAGTGTAATTTACAATTGCAAGCAGATAGAAATTTGGAGTTTGGTGTTTCTGGGCTCACAATTTAAAATCACAACTGATTGTGAAGTTGGATTTCAAATTGTAAGTCTGAAAATGCCACTTTTAGAAAGATGGCATTTTCTTACTTTAACCATTCTGTGGCTTTGTCCGTCTCTGAATACACATCTGGGTTGGGTGACAGCTGGGGTGTGACATTTGCATCCTGATGGCCCATCACCAAACTGATGGGCTTTCCTGAGGTAGATTGGGAGGGAGGAGCTGACACTTGCACCTGAATAGGGCTGTGTCAGTACCCACACAAAGAGCTGCATAACCCCTGTAGTGTGTCTGGAGCCAGAGCAGGAAAGGCATGGACCTTGTGATGTACAAGTCTTCTTTGATGTGTCTCCCACTTTAAAGTCCACATTTGGGTATAAGTACTGGTCCCCTGACACCACCAAATCAGAACTCTACTGGAACCAAGGACTTTCGGCCTGGTAGAAGAGATGCTGTGCTTTAGGAGGGACTGCCACTTTGCTGACTGCATTGGTGTGTTGGCCTGCTGCCTACTGATTGCTGTGCTGTAGGAGGGACTGCTACTTTGCTACCTGCTCTGCTGTGTTGGCCTGCTGCCTGCTACTTCTTGCCTGGGAGTGAGAGGGACTGGATCTGCTCTCTACATCCTTGAACCCAGGATTCTCCAAGGGCTTGATGGCTTGCCTCCTGTTTTCTGAAGTCTCAAGGACACAAAAGACTTCTTGCAACTCTGCTGATGCTGCTGGACTCTGTCATCTGAAAGTCCTACCTTTGCCTGAGGGGCCCCCTCCAGTCCTAGGCCTCAGAAGTGGGTTCTGCAGCTGTTTTCTTAAAAGAATCGATGCTGTGGCCCCTTTACGTCAATCAGAACCGACGCAGTCTTCTGATGCTAACACAGTGCTGATTCGATGACGACGCGGGTGCCAATTGCGAGGTTTGACAACAAAGCAGCACTGATCCTTTGAGACCATCTGCGAGGCTCTATGATGACGCAGAGCCGATTCTTCGACACCACCTGTGAGGCTCGACTCCGACGCATCGACTCGACTGCTTAGAAAAGACTGAAACATCGTGCTCTCGACATCGGCGCTTTACTCCATACAAGGTACTTTTTCAGCTGACCCTGTGTGGGTTTTATGGCCGGCCTGCTCTCCATAGCAATCAGCCTTAACTTTGGATTTGTACCGGTCCCTCACAATGGCAAGTAACCTCTTGACTACTAGTGACGTCTAAGTACTGTTTTAGCATTTAATCTTTACAAATTCATACCTCTACTTCTGCTTAATGGATTTTTGTCATTTTAATCTTGTTTTTTCAGATAAATATTTTATATTCTTCTAAACCGGTGTGGAGACTGTGTGTTTTTCACTGCGTTACTGTAATTAAAGTGTGCATAAATACTTCACACATTGCCTCTTAAGTTAAGCCCAACAGCTCTGTGTCAAACTACCATAGGGCAAGCACAGGTTAATTTAGGGTGTGTATCTGCCTTAACCTTACTATGATTGTGGCTCCTGCTTGGACAGAGTGTATACTCTGCCAACCAGACCCCTCGATTTCTAACAGGATCTATTTACCAGAGCAATGCCAGGATCAGCAAGTTAGAACATCTAGAGACACAAAAACGAAAAATAATGAACTTTCACTCCTTCTTCTCCAGCCTATCCTTAGGGTTTTGTGTGATTTAGGTGGCGCACTCACTACACAGCTGTGAATGTGATGCATCCTGTCTCAAACAAGTGCAGCCAGCACAGGCTGCAGGTGCTGCCCCATTAGGGCCGCCAATGCTGTCGACTACAAAAAATGCTACTGTGGACACACTAAGTCTAATTCACCTTACCATGCAGGCCAAGGAGGCTGGCTACTTAAGCAAAAATGAATTTGTGTTTCTAAATGACAAAAGGCCTAGAGTGCTACTCATGTGCACTTTACCTAAAATCCACAACACTGAATCTCCACCAGGGAGACCAATAGTTTGTGGGTGTGGGTCTATTTTAGAACCCATTGGTAAATACGTAGATTTTTTCATCAAGACTTTTGTTCCTACACCTGATTGCTACATACGTGATAGTTTGGACTTTATCAATTTAATCGAAGACAAACTCTTTGTTCTGTCCTTGGAATTCTTCGAGGCTGA
The DNA here is from genome assembly GCA_963921515.1 of Calotriton arnoldi. NCBI lineage: Eukaryota > Metazoa > Chordata > Amphibia > Caudata > Salamandridae > Calotriton > Calotriton arnoldi. Next base: position 3,878,939 of record CAWUFW010000107.1, on the reverse strand, counting down.
GAGTCCTTGTATACCTATATTCCCCAAGAGGATCGGATACAGGTCATCCAAGACCTTTTACATACCAGACTATGTACGCATGTGAGAAAGCCATTCCAAATTCAGGTAATTTCTGATGACACGTGTTTCTGTACACTCTTAGTTCTCAAATTCCATAAGTGGCCAAGGATTGCTCCACCTAGTCTTCCAGCCAGCACAGCCAGCTCTTTTATCTCTGCGATGAGAGGAATAATCTCTGCTCTGTCGGAAGGAACAGAGCAACAGAACTTAAATAATTAGTGCTAAAACGTCCACGCACACCAAAGCTATGTTTGTACAAAGCCAACTTAGCCCATAATTATCTTTAGCACTAAAGTAGGATTTGATTTATAATAAATTTAAACTTTGAATTAATTATGCATAATGTTTCTACCCTGAAAAGGTCAATTTTGGTCACAAGTAGGCTTCTACATAAGGACATCCATATTTGGCTTTACAATGAAAATTACACTTAGCAGAAAATCAATGCAGCGGTATACTATCCCTAATATCTAGCACCTTCCACAACCTAGATGTGATACGACTAATGTTTAAAAGTGGGTTTTCTACATTTTCAGTCTCTTTTTACAAGTGTTGATGCAGTGTTTTAGGCAGCAGTCACACTATAAAGGTAGAACTGAAGCTAGTTTTTTGCAGTCTAACATGTGGGTGGTGTACATGTACACTACAGCCACATGGGGCTCTTAACGTTTATGCCACTAGCGTATTTCCTATGCCATGTTAGTTCCAACTTACTGAAAACTTAAATATGTGAATTGGGGTTAATCATTTTTGTACCATCTTTTACAGGCAGAGCACCTTCAGGAAGACTTCATGAAAGTCTCTTAGCACCCAGAAAAAAAATAAACAGGCAAAACCTATCCACAAATGGTGGGGTCAGTCAAAAATGCACTTTCTTTCAAGAACAAATTTGGATTGGTTAAAAAAACATAATTGTATAGAAAAATGTTTTATATAAAGATCTTTGGATACAAGAGCTATATAAATGAGTTATTATTATTCCATAATTGTATTTGATGTGCTGGAGGATAAGTCTGTCCTAGTTATCTCTCATCCAAGCCTACAAAATAGTCCCAAATACTCATTGTTTACAGGGGTGGCAAATATAGCAACAACTCATTTTGGCAAGAGAGAACACATAACAGCCAACCGACCTATCATAAGCCTGTCAAGAGATGCTATTGAAAATCAAAGTGAAGCTTTCATCGTACAACAGCTCTCCAATGAGGAAGCTGTCCACATCAGAAAAAAGAGTTCTTGATTGATTGACATTTTTGATATCGTAACTGACTCAAAACGTGTTATTGCATTCAGATAGAGTGTTCATTTTGCTATAGATCTTCATGAAATGGGTAAAGTTAAAATGCCATTTCAACTTTTCATGAAATTGTCACAATCTTAGCGACGGATTTTCTCAGTTAAGAAATGTGTGGTGTTCCCAAAAGGATTGGATAGTTGGCTTTATTTACCATTTTCTTTTGTGCCTTAGATGAAGTGCCACCAAACTTGGTAAATCTTAGGTCTTTTTCCAAAACCAGCCTCCAGTCACCCGTACGTAGAATAACATTTTTAAACTTATTGTAGTTTAGATCTTCCTTAACAGGATGAGAATGCTGATTTTATTTTCCTTGGACACTATGTCATACAAATGATAACGGGAAAACGAATGACTTTACCTGTTTTTTTTTCTTATTAGTTATTTCATCTTTATTATGTAAATTTGGCACAGATAAGCACATTTTGTACTTTGTTTCATTTTTATTGACTTGCTGTTGATGATGGGGCTGGGAGGCGCTGACTTGATGTGGTTACAGGTGCTGAATATATCTTTCGACTCACCTGTTCTGTTAACGGACAAAAGGCTTGGAGTTAAGTATGTCAAACTGTCCTAGGTCTGATAAGCAGCTCGACACTGCTGACCATAGCGATCCCTTGATAAAGCAACACTTTGGGCCAGGGGGGGCACAGCACATACCACAACCACGCTCTATTTGTGTGAAAAAGGCTGCTTTATTGAAGACAGGTGCACCTCACAAACATGTTCCTTGGCCTTTGCTGTACAAAACTAAACCTCGCCATACATTTGTTCAGCTACCTTGCCTCCTGCCCCCACCCCTAAGGTTTCCCCTTTTTCCTTTCCTTGCAACAATTTATAAACCCCCACTCAGTCCTTAACTGTTGAACTTTAACCCTGTGACCTCTTACCACCCAAAACATCTACCTAACTAAGCATTTCCTATGTCAACTTCCCCTTATTGCCTGCTCCTGGAGTAACTTGTTCCCAACCATAAACTTAACATGTAAACATATAAAAACTATTTACCACACGCCATTCAGAAAAGTCCTTACCTGCCGCAGACTTTTCTGACCCCCCCAACCTAGGGCTTCATAGGATACCTTGTAACGTTCAAAACCCCCTTCTATAATCTCCTTCTCTGTACCAGGATTATCTCCCTCCCGAAGCGGAACAATAGCACCCCATCATCTGTGCAAAAGTCTACTGCAGCGTACCTTAACTCCGAATGCCTTATTCTCCCAGTACCCTCCTTATCGCAAAAGCCTCTTGTCCCTGATAATTTTTCTCCTGCTTTGTCTATTGCTGCAGGCCTCTCGGTCCCCCCCCTACCCCCACTGTCTCCTGGGAAAGAAACCCCCCCGACCAGATGATACACCACCCCCATCACTGGTGTTTACCTGTGAAAAGAAGCTGAAACTCTCAAAACATGCATGCAAGCAGCCTTTATGTCCATTTGCCCTCAGGGACCCTGCTCCTACCCTCTCCCCCAGTCCTCTGGCTACGTCTACTGACAAATATGATCCTGATGTCATTTCTTCCGCTATAAAACCTTTATTGCCGCCCTCTCCGGCCATGAACTATTGTTGGCTCCATCGAACTTGCCTCGGTTCCTTCTTGGGCCCAAACTCCTATTGGCGAGATTATCCCAAACTTGTATGCCCCTCCGCGTCTGGGCCTTCCCTACGCCCCTCCTCACTTCCTTACGCCCTTCGCCCCGCACTACCGTCTTGTGTGTACTCACTGATTTCGAGCTGTCCACCCCCTGACATACCGAGGCCCCTTGTACCTAACCCGACGCCTAATGAGGCAGCATCTTCCCGTTAGGGATAGTATGCCCGCCATTGCTCTAAGCATGGCTGTTTGATGGGAGTATGAGCCTTTTCCCCATAGTACACTCTACCCTGTGCCCCTCTTCCCCGCTGCCCCCTGTTTTTATGCCCCCTGTTTTATGCTGAGTCCCTTGTACTCCCTTGTGCACGATACCTTTATTAAATTCACCCAAGGCCCCATGTACTCCCCCCTGTGGTTCGTCTGCGTAACCTCCCCATGCCCCTCTGGTGGGTGCTTCTGAAAAACAAACAGGGAGGGGCAGTATACCAACGGAAAACCAGTCCATGTCTATCATTTGGCTACTTTTCACATTCCGAGCTCACAAAATTCAAGACCCCCGCCGACCAATTCCTTATGGTCATGGCTACCTTTGGTCTTCGCCAATTCCACTCCTGCCCCCTTCGCAACCTCTGTCATCCTACCCTCCCTGTGGTGCAACCTCACGTCTCTACGAAATCCTCTCTCCGGGACATTTCTCTCACCTCCCACCTGGGTTAAGGTCCTCAAAGCTTCGCCACTCCCCCATATGTTAGCCCTTAGAGATGTACCCTGTGTCTCTCTTTGTCCTCCCCTACGTGCGCCCCCTTGCTGTTGCGATCTTGTTTTCGTCTCGTCCTTACCAGCCGCTGTCTCCCTCCCCTCGTCCTGTCGACATTCTACCATCTCACTTTTGCTCCCTACCCGTCCAAATTTGCGTTCCGGTACCTACCCCTGTATTCTTTACGTAAAACTTTCCAGCCACCGTAAATCCCCCTCCCTGTCATCCTTGTACGCTTCCTTCCCCACTGACCTTTGCCATTGCGTGACCTTACGATAAAATCCCTTTTTTTTGCCTTTACCTGGCGTCAAGGTCGGCGTCCCCCTGGATCGCGCCGCCTAACCAGTCGTCTCTGGGTTCCATCACGCTGTCCTGGGCCAGCCGCTTTCTTCTTTTCAACCTGAAATGGACTATGCACATTGTTACTATGCCCCCACCCCCTCCTTCCTTTCTCCTTCCTCCTACTGCTAAATCACTCCTCCATGCTTTAATTTGTCTTTCTCTGGGAAAGCCGCCTTTCTGATCCCGGGCTCTTGCCCCGCATCTCCTGCCGCTGTCCCCGTGGCCGCATCGACCCCTTGGGGTTGTTGTACCACCGCTAACTCCTCTGCTCCCGTTTCATTACCTCCTGCCCATCCCTCGATGTTCCTGCTGTCCGCTTCTGACATTGCCATCTCTTCCTCTCGGTCACGCGGAGCCGCATGCGACTCACCCAAGACCGTTACTTCTTGCGCCTGCTGCCCCTGTAATTAAAATTAAGATCCGGCAACCGGGGTTAATGGCCCCACCCCTTTCTACACCAGGCCCCCCATGTGCCTTCTCACTGTCTTCCCCCTTCCCCACGTTGCCTACTCTCATGGGATGAGGCAGATCTCCTTGCGCCCCTCCCCCCTTATTCCACCCCGCCTTAGCTCCACTGTGGCCGAGCCCCCCTTACCCATTTTCCTATGGGTTCAACCTCCCCTGTGGGCCTCGGACGCTCCACCCCCCCTTATCGGGCTGCCCCCACGCCCCAAACCTGCTCCATTCCCCTCCCTGTCTCCCAGGGCTTGCTTCCCCCCAACCCCTTCCGCAAATCCCACCTGCCCCTGCCCCCCAACGCTTCCTGCTCTAATGTTGGCTGCACCCCCCCCTTGCTGCTGAGGGACACTCCTTGCCCGGACCACCGGCTAAGGGGCCTCTCCTCCCACCCACCAGGGGTTAGCGTATCTCTTCCTGCCCCCCATCTGACACTTTGGCGCCAGGGGGGGTCCTCCACCAGCCTGCGTGTCGCGCCCGGCCTCAGCGGCCCCCGTGACCTCATGCGCCCTCTCCTTAACCCCCCACCCACCCCCCCTCGTGGAATAGAGCGCGGGATGCTGCACAGGGCCCCACCCCTCCCCCCTGGCATTAAACGCATCACTCCCTCCTCATTGCAGATAACACGCGTGCGCCCGCTTTGCAGCGCGGCCGCATGCGCCCCCGGCTTGCATATCAACACTACTCACCCTGTGCCCTGAAGCATTCATCGTTACGAGCATGCAGCCGCTCTACCGCGCTGCTGCACCCACTCACTTATCATCACGGTGTAACCGCGTGCGGCCGCTTTGCAGCCCGGCTGCACGCGCTCACTGCTCCAGGGCCCGATCACCGCACCATTCCGTGGTTATCCACATAACTACGCCTCAGCGTCACCAACCTTTGTTGTCTATCAGCGCCAAGTCTGGATTAAAGCATCTGAAAGGATTTTTCCTGCTGTATTTCTTCTCTACACCCTGCTAATAACCCAGTCTAAATACATCCCCAGGTTTAAATGGATTACGAATAAACAAGCTCATCTATCCCAGGAAAACATTCTTTGGTCTCCCTGCCTACCCCGACCTACAACCGGCTGCCATGTCACCTTACAAAAATGGTGACACGGCATACAAAATGTCCGGTTTAAACCCCCGCTCCCCCAGCCCAAAAAGGTATCCCAACAAGCCCAATTGTGCTCTGAGCTTCACCACTGGCCCAAAAACCCCGGGGAGGCAAGCCTCCCTGCGGTCGGCCGCCCCCCCAAAGCCCCATTGGGGAAAGAATTGTGAAACTTTATTGACAGCATAGTACCCTCATCTGAGGAAGCTGCGTGTAGGGTCTAAGTCACGCTCTTCTGACCTCGCCCTGTGCTATCCGGAAGCGGCAATAGTTAGGCCTTGTGTGCAACCACCTGATGGATCTTGTGAGAGGAATGAGCTCGTAGTGCCTGCGCAGGTGACCCTCAAGGAGCGGAGGGAGCGCAGCAGGGCTCGTCGGTAATGTGCTGCTGGTTCTCCCTTCGCTGCCAGGAGGCTGCAGCCTCCCAACAAACAGTGGTGCCTGTGCTCCCTGTGCCTCCAGTAAATATATGGCCGCACGCCAAGCCAAAGGAATGGGGAGAAGCTGTGCTGACCGCTCCTTGCTGCATCTCGGGGGGACTGCATTCTCTGACATCCTCTGCGACCTTGCCTGGGCTGTAAAAGCGCAACGCCGACCCGCTGCAGTTGTAGCCGCATGCCATGCCAAAGGAAGCGGGAGTAGCTATGTTAACCGCTCCTTGCTGCACCACTGGGAGACTCCATTCTCCGACATCTCTGTGACCTTGCCTGCACTGTAAAAGTGCGACGCTGACCAGTGGCAGCTGTGGCCGCACACCAAGACAAAGGAAGGGGGAGAAGCTGTACTGATCGCTCCTTGCTGCCCCGCTGGGGGACTCCATTCTCTGACATCCTTTAAGACCTTGCCTGCGCTGTAAAAGCTCAACGCCGACCCATGGCGAGGGACGTGCCCTGGCCAAAGACGGGCCCGTCCACGCCTGTCATAGCCCGAAGGAGGCTGGGCCCTCTCCCTAACATTTTGATACCGATAGAAGGTGGTGAATGTAGGTCCGAATCGAATGGGGAGAAAGAAGCTTAATCCAGCGGATCCTGAAGGGGTAATTATAACGACCATAGACTCTTTTCTGGTTAAGAGATAATAGTGCTATAACGAAGGAGATCACCATGACAGAAAGGAGACTTTCCTTGGGAGGGGGGGAAATGTGAGTGGGGGACATTTGGTGATTGATAACATGGATCAAGGGTGCAAATGGACACAGGAAGCCCCTAAATTTCCCCTTCCAGAGTTATCCCTCCTCCCACAGCTGTCGCTTGAAAACATAAATCCAACACTTAAGGAACCCATTGGCAAAAGAAAGAGAGGTCCTCCAAAAGAACATTTACTCAACAAAAGATCAAGAAAAGCTTCATCTTTCCAGCCCAGCGCTAATGCCCAAAGCCAAAATGGTAAATGTTCAATGAAGATCCCGAATGTGGAGGAACTATACGCTAAGATGGACTTACTATTGCAACCTACAATATTATGCTTGGGCACTATTGAGCTTAAGTTGCAAGAAATAAAAGGATATGGGACACATTCTCTAAGTAATGGGTATTTTGGCACAGAGCCTCCCCTTAATGTTAGCGCAAATGCAATTCAGAATTCTTGTGATTTATATAGGGGCACAAGGGGGAATTCAGGTTCAGATCCAATTAAGGCAGGTAACCTATAAAAGAGATTGACGCAAGAGCAAATCCCGGAAATAATTGAGGGGCCATCAAATAAAATAAGCAAAGGCTTAGGGGTATATTCACAAGAACGTGTGATAACTACCGCAAGAGTAGCGTAACGCAACTTTCAATATCGCAGCCTATCTCGGGAAAATAACCCCGTGTCAACGTGTAATTCACAACAAGGCGGTAGCATGCGAAAGTCACCAGATAACGCATCAAATGTCAGCGTGAAAATCAACGCCACACTGAGAAAACGCGAACGCGAGAAATCATGCGATGAGGCCAAACGCGGTACAAAAAGTAGCGAAAAGAAGCCACAAGCCTGCAAATCAAACGCGTCTGGCGGGAACTTGCACCATAAAAACCACAGAAACAACACACCAGAAACAAGCCAAAGCACGTAGCAACATGGATGCACCCTGACCCAGCGCAGAGGACAACGTGAACCCCACAACCCCCACAGACCACCAGCAAGGAACAACAGGGTCGGGGAAGGCCAAGGAGAAAAGGGAGAGGAAGACGGGGTGCAGCCCGCAGGAAAACAAGACCAGCACCACGGAGGCACAGAACACTACCAGCAACTGACCCACAAGCAGACCACCTGGAATGCAGTCGGAGTGCCCTGGAGGCCAATGCCGGAGGCCAAGAGGCGCCGCCAGGACGTGACAACCTAAACCAGGCACAAGCCCGCTGCCAACAGGAAGGCAGCAACGGCGACAGGAGGTGGCAGTCCAGCGCCACAGGAGGAGCTGGAGGAAACCCAGGCCACAGTCAACAGTGTGGAGACGGTGCAAGGAGGTGGGAGTACTGATACAGCTCGACAACAGGGTGAGGATCCAACAGGGACTGGGGGGATGGGGGGCGATGGGCACAATGGCACACATGCACAACGAGGAGTAGCACACTGCACACCCACAATTACCCAGGGACATGTCCCCCATCCCCGTGGCACACTGCAGCACACACACATAGCAATCATAGCACATACCATGACAATGTGGCACAAAGTGCAACACCCACACTGCAGAACAGGGGACACAACTGGGTCCGCCCAGGTGCAGAAACAGAACAATCACATTGGACAGAGCAGGGCTCTGTGAGATGCATATCTACGGCTTCAACCCCACATCAGCCATGTAGGGCAAATGTCCACTGTCCCAACTCAAATAGCCACCACCGCCCAAACAGTCACAATGTACATTGTCACACAGTCTGCATGTCGACAAGAACAAGGCGCCAACACAATGCCAACATGCACCTCCCCTTCACAATGCAGAGGGATAAACAACACCTCCAGCAGGTCAGTACAGACAACCCATCAGTGATGCCGGAGACGAACACCACACATTCGACACCGACGCCCTACAACAGCCCATGGACAACCCACCACCAGGACAAGGGCAGACAAGCTACTCAGAGGAGAACCCAGCCCCTGCAACAGACCACACAGCATGAAGCACCCGCAATCAAGGCTGGCTCACAACACTTCACCGACCCACACATGGCACCCCAATGCCAGGTGTCAGAACGCCAAAAGGAGGTGGCCCAACAGCTGGGGGTGTTGCCGAACCTATGGAATGCGAACTAGAACACATACGTGGGTGCCCATTACCCCTCAGCAACCACCTAGACCCCACAAAGGAGACCCACACTGCCATAGAGACACATGCAGATGCACATATCCAGTACAAAACCACGCCCAGGGGCACGCACATATCATTCACACACCCACGTTGGCTCTGCGTACAACGGCACAGTCCACTCCCCTTACGAATTGAGTGGGTGACGACAAAGCTACATGTCCAGGTTCTTGCCCGCTGCCTGCGGTGACATGTCTGCGTCCGCTGTACACAGCACAATATAATGTTGTAGGGCCCAGGGCCCCCATGCATACAACAAGACCACAGGGACACATGCACATATCATGTTGAACTGGCTACGGGCACGTGCGCCCGGCCCCTTTATTGGCAGGGCCACATGTACAGTGACGCCTGTGCTGGATGTGTGTGGGGTGAGTATAAGCCAGCCCGCACGGAGTGCTGGCAACAACCTGAACAGTGGACACCAGTGTAATGGAAGCAGAAAACCCCAGCATAACAGAGTCAACTGCAGAGCAACATGGAGGGATCCGGAGTAAGAACAGAGGTCACTCAATATTCAGTCAGGAGGTTCCGTGAGTTGCAGTGCACTGAGGTAGGGGCACTAGAGGAGAGCGCGCTCATGTGATGAAATTGCTAGGATTGTGTCCCTTCGGGTTAGTCCTGATGCAAATGCAGTGGGGTGTGGTACACCTGCATCAACTTCCTCATCAACGTCCCAGGTCTACCACACTGCCTGAGGTGACAGTTGCGTCCGCAGTCCACAGCGCAATACCCAGTAATAGATCCGGGTGTGTAGCTTGACTACCATCACCAGTCTGCATTCCTGCCTTGGGGCTGTTGCCTCCTGCCCTCCCATTGTCTGTGCCTTTTCCCGTCCGCACACTTGACACATCTTCCTCATCATAGTCCCAGTTCTTCCCCACTGCATGAGGTGACATTGCTGCGCAACCTCACAACAGCACAAAACTCAATCAGTAACGGACAATGGCTTGCGGTGCACTGAGTCACTGGCACCTGGAGTGCTGAGCAGGGTATCAGGCCGATGATGGCATCCATGACAGGTCTGAGCAACTCCCTAGGTCTGTCAGGACCACCCTTTCGACTCTGGCAGATGGCGGTTGGAGGTGGTCCTTGCGGTGGTGGCGTGTGCCTCCTGCGGTGATGCGACATCCGGGCCGGTCAAGACTCGATGCTATGTGTGGGCCCTGGTGGCCCGCAGTTGAGGCCGGAGGATGCGGACAGCGCAGGGCCACAGACACATGGCGTTGATGACCCCAAGACCATCGCTACAGAGGCCATTCAATGTCTCAGAAGAAGGGGTCCCAGGCCTGAGCAGCACAGAGTTAGTGGCCCCGGATGCACTGCGGCCGGCACAGGCACCCAGCTACGGGACGGTGACTTGCGGTGCAGTCAGATGGGCCTTGCGACCTGAGCGGGTCCCCATCAATGTCCGAGGTGTATGTTGCGGAGGGTTGCGGGGGACAGTGGAAGGTGTCCTCCAGGCCATTATGCGGAGGGTCTGATGTTATCTGGAAGCAGCAAATGGAGGCGTGGAAAGCGCAAACCTCGTTTTCACCAACAATTCGGTTTCAGGTACATGAGGATGAAAACTAGCCCCTAGTATATAGACTCAAACGCCACCAATGTACGACCAGTGAGTGTCCATGAATGTCGGGGAACACACTTAGTGGCACAGGTGCTGAGAGGGGATGCAGTCTGCAATGATGCCGGTACACAGATGTGAACTCCAACATTGACTAATCTCAATTAGTCACTATAGTAACACACTGTATGGCAATGCCTTAAATAGTCTATTGATTTCCTGGCAGGTACAGATAAGAAATAAGATAAATTTAGAGACTATGCAATTTGACTGGACCGCAGTGTAGGCCGGAGGCAGCAGCAGCATGGGCCCACAGACACGTGTCGTGTGCTTGTGATGCATTCGTTTGCTTCACTGATTGCAGCGAGTTTAGTGATATCACCCCTGCAGTAGACATCTGGTCACTGCCATGGTGTAATCAAGACTCAGTTCCAAATGTGTGACCTACCTGACCATGGTGTAGGCCTGAAGCAGCGGTCAGCACGGCCCATTCACCTAGTGTCGCCGGCATAGGTTGGATGGCCCCACCGGCCTGCGTTGTTCAGGTTCAGTGGCACCATGTGTAGCTGGCTCGTGTTGAACAGGGTTAGTGGCACCACGTGTAGCCGGCTGGCATTGAACAGGGTTAGTGGCACCACATGTCGCAAGATGCCCATATGGAACTATGCCTCACTCGCTGGTGCTGTGGCCGCTGGCCCGGATTTGGGGTCACTGCCATTCATGACTCAGGACACAGTTTCACATATGGGACCTACTGGTCCGAAGAGTAGGCCAAAGGCGGCAGTGGAGTACGTCAACGAGAAAGGAATAAAGCGGGACTGTGTCGTGGAGGCCATGATGGTCTGAGGTGGCTGCCAAGGTCGCGGGCCTCGGGCTTGGAGCTTGCACCGACACGTGGTGGGCCCTCCTTGACACACGCTGGTGTCGGCAGGTGATCAGTGTGGCCTGGCTGCTCAGGGGCGGGCCTGACGGGTTCGTGGTCCAGCGTGCCGGGGTCCGGCAGGCGCACAGCATCGCAGGCAACTCCGCTCACGAGGACGGTGTCGGCCTCGTGGCGGGGTGGGAGGCGCCACCCTGGCAGAGATGTGGGTCTTTCCGGAAGAGGACCACGCCCAGGCCTACGTGCTTTTTATTCACACCCCTACGCTGGCATGGCGTACACCGGGCCATCCCACTCAGGTGACGCTTAGGGGGGGCGTAACAGGCAACATTTCCGCGAGGTCCCCCACTGGCTGGGGTGGCATGGTGGCGTCCACTGTCCACTACACTCCATACACCAGCAGTGTATGTCGCCATGGATAGGGGTGTGTTCTGCATACTGGGGTGTGTCCAGCACATCTCCGCCACCCATGGCGTTGTGTACTTTCCCAATAATGGTTCTACTGCTCATTCACACATGCCTGGTTGCCACCTCTCCCCACATTCGGCTATTGTGTGGCTGAGGTGCCATGCCGTTGCTGGCTCATGTTCAGGGCTTGCCCATGTGAACATTGTAAGTTGTTCTGTCGTGCTTGGTGGGTGGGCATGTTGTTGTGCCTGTTGTATGTGATTTTGTGACATGTGCATTGCCAGAGTTGTGAGTTGCATGGTTGTGGAGTTGAGGTGTGTGGGGTGTTCATTTGGATGATGCCAAGGGACTGTGCATTTCCCTTGTTGCCAACCTGGGAACGCTGGTTGATGATGGACTGTCGGAGGATGAAGGTATCATGCACACTGGCTGTGTATTTGAAGGCGACATTGTTGGGGGTTCCACGGTGTTCTGTTGTTGCCTGCATACTGATGTGAGACGTGTGCTTCCTGTTGCGATGATTGTGTGCTGTATCACCAGGGGGCACAGGTAGTACATGTGTGCTGTGTACTGCCCCCAACACGTGCGTGCATCCTGCTTGGGCGTATGGTCCTTGCTTGGTCTACAGCAGATCCTGCGCATTGTTTTGTACGTATGGGGACTGGGGTACCAGGGTGATGGTGATGTCCAGGACAGGTGTGGGGGACTTGGATGTGGCTGGCTGTGGGACTCCTCCGACTCTGGCGGGTGTTGGTTGGGGGGTCCCAGGGGCCAACAGGTGCAGCCAAGCCATCAGCTTTGTGTGGGGTGGGATGTTGGTTGTCCGCTGTGTTGGTGCCGTAGGCCTGTTAGGCGATGATGGTCAGGATGCGTAGGATGGTTGTCCCTTTCAGCCTGTAGTGGACAGTGACATTGTCAGATGATGGGTCTGTGCGGCTGGTACGTTTCCTGGGGTTCCGCTGTCTTTGTCTGCGCTGCGTTTGTGGTGGTCCGGGGTGGGGGTGTTCCGGGTGTGGGTTGGGGTCCTGGGGTGGTGGAGGTGGGTGTTGTGGCCCTCTTGGGTGTCCGGGCCGCATGATGGGTGGCTCCATGGCATCTGTTGCCCTTCGGATGTGGCCCTGGGCTGTGCTCCCTTTTGTGGTGCTGGCTGCCGTCCGACTTTACACCAGGTCAGAGCAGGTGTAAATTTCCTGGTGCTAACGTGCCTTATCGCCTGTTTTGTGTTTTTATCGCCGATGTGGCTGGTCATTGTGAATGTTGAGGTGTGCTGTTGTCTCGGCTTTTGGCACGGGAACGCCTACTCTGCATCTCATTAGCGATATTTGCGGGGGTCCTCTGTGGCAGTATTTTTTGGGGCTGCTATCGTGGGTAAACTGGTGCTGTGGGCTGTTAACACCGGCTTATGAATGGGGAGGTAAATTTATCACGACTTTGGCTGCGATAAAGTGCCGTTAATTCGGTGATGGCTCCTTGTGAGTATGCCCCTCAGTGTCTATAGATATGAATGAGGAAACCCCTGACTATAGAAACTTAGGGACGAGGGGCTTAAATGGTAGGCTACCCGAGAGAGGTAGTACCATAACCACTATACCCCAGCAGCAGGATACATCCAAGTATCAGGGGTCAAATAATAATCAGTATTTAAATCTCCTGTAGTGTAGTTCCTATTTCCCTAATAGGCTCTGCGCATTGGAATAATATAACCTATAGGTTTGACATAGGACTAAGGTCGGTATGTCCCTATCGATTATATTAAACTTAATTACTTGTGCCAGCTAGCTCAGAGGCCACTAGAAACTCCTTGAAAACAAGAAGGGAGTAGTTTCTGGCAACCGAAAAACATGACAACTTTGTTTCCCTTTAGAAATGGAACATGTCTCAGAATCGTGGAAACAATAGATAACAGTTTCACTCATTCAATCGTGCATGCTTAGTTTCTACAGAGTTACACAGAAAGGAAAGACGGGCGTTTCAATAAAAAGGGTTTTATTGAACAGTCTTGTTTCTCGTGTAAGAGAGATGTGCTGTTATGATCACAATTCAGTATGCAAGATAAATAATGTACAGTGTAAGCAGTAGAAATAATTAATACTGCGCTAGCATTATCTTTTAGCATATATTCACGTACATAAATAACATGAGCTAAAAATGCGAGTACTCATATGATGCGTCTCTAAGCTAGTTCTACCCCAATGTACCTAACCTAGTCTAGGTGTAGGGAAGAGTAGAAGTAGGTGGAGTATTCTCTAGTATGGTATACTAAGAGTATGTTAAGTATAGTATGCCAAGAGTCCCTCTAGGTTCTAGTCAGCTCCATACCTTGAGAATGAGAGAGGTGGGAATCTCCTGCCGGATCTGAAACTCTAACACCCCGCGAAGGGAGTCAGAACACTGGAAGCTGGATTCGTCTGCGTGCAGGAATGACAGCGTCTTCTCAGTGCGTCAGGCCGGAATACGGGCTCCTCTGAAGTCAAGGTCTCCTCTAACTTGCTTGGGCAAGGGAAGGTATATTTATACCTGGTAGGTGTCATGGAATGTTAGCATTGATGTGAAGTCGGACAGAGGAAGACGTCAGGAATGAACCCTTGAGGTATACCGGTTCATACATAATAGATGAGTTCTTGGAGAAATCAATAGTCCTGTGCTAGGGGAACTCCCGAAGCTTAAGGGTCTGGTTTCTAAGAACTCGTTGTGACGTTAGGGTGGACGGATGTCGGTGACCATGCCTGTATTTGGAGTGCACAGTTAATGCCTAAATAAGGACAGGGATTTTATGCCTATATAGGGGCAAGGCGAATTGTGCCTATATAAGGACATGATTCAGGAAAACCTATATACGGACACCTAAAGCGGAATACAACACCCACTCCATCTTCGAGTGAACGATAATAATAAATGCTAAACATTTTAAATGCTAAACATAAAATTGAGTACCACATATTGCTAAAAACATTTCTAAAAGCATTTTTTAAAAGAAGCTCAAAACTGTTGAAATGCAATAGGTACTGTACATTTAAAGCATTGTTTTCATTCTAAGCATACAACGGAAGTAGAATGCAATGAGAATGAAACAGTAATATATACATATGATGAAATGGTCGATAAGTTCTTAAAATCAAAGCCATTGCATATCATGGAAGTAAATGAAATGTTAGACAAGTAAGGTGACAATGTGTCCCTGGAAGTATTCAAAGAAGTCCGTTTTATAAGACTAGTTCTACTGTAAGCAGATTGTTCATTTGCCATGTCATTTCAAAAATTTAAAAAGAAAAAGTTCAATTCTGGGAAAAGTTCCAAGTTTGAAAAATAGGAAGGCCAAATTTCATTGTTGCCCTGGTACACTGTGAGCCGAATCAAAGTCAGTGTATGGGTCTGGCGTAAACATTAGATCATCTATTTCCGTAGCCAAAATGTCGTCCACCGAAGTTGGCGACATTTGGAACACCTCGTTCAGAAGGTTAATTGCACAGAGATGAGAAACATCGCCTTCAGCAGAAGATGCAATGTTCGCGTCCGTTGTTACCTGTGTGCCCGTTGATCCATCTCGTACCTCAGCAGCAGCCAGAAGCGTCTGTGAGATCTCAATGAATGCCGCCATCAGGATTGGAAGCCTCTGGGGACAACACACAGCATGGGCCGTTATCGGGTCCAGCAGAGTATCGATATCCGTTGGCACGACTGATGGGAGTGTTAGACAGGTGTCTAGCACGCATTCTTCACCGCAAAACAGGCAGCGTAGAACAGGTAAGATGTAATCTTGCCAGATTGGTCTGAATGACAGGAACCACGTTGTATTAAGTTCCCGTTGATGAGGCATGCCCAAAAGCTGTACTATTCGCTCACGGCATTTCCGTTCAAGGAGGGCTCTCTCCACATCGCTCGGAGTGATGTTGGCGAAGAGGCTTGCCATAGCGTAGTAGGAGGAATAGAAACAGAATTCCTGCAACAAGTGCTAGAATTAATGGCACACCACCAAACACCGAATGTGCGAAGTTTGGGATGATTCCGAGGACAGCCTGGAAAGGTGCTAATAGTCCGGAACAGATGGTCTTAAATACATGTACAATTCCGCTTGTATCTGACATGTTAAAGATACCTATCATTTCTACGAAATGTATAGGGCAGTTTGTACGAATTAAAGCTTGCATCTCAGCCGAAGTCCTTGCAACTTGTAGATCATAGGTTTCTTTGGCCGAGGTCAAAGGCACTGATTGTTGTATAAGCATGGCTTTCATTCTGCTTAAAGTATCAAATCGTATAAAAGAGACATTCAATGAAGGCCACAAAGGCGACTCCCTGACTGTGTCTATTGGGGCAAACAATACCTGCATACAGAAAGTGACCCTGGAGTTGACCGTTACTAGATATGGGATGCCTGGCAACATGCCACAGCAACTCAGATCATTCAACATGAGGTAACTCCCATTAGAAAGTTCTCCAAACGTTGGATTAATCACAGCAGCTGGTGTACCCTGCTGGTGGCAGGACAAGTTTGCCACAGAACCATTACAAGCCCCGTGTAAAGAAATGTCCTGACAAATCAGTGAACCGCTTAGTGCACTTTCACAGTGTGTACCACTTAGAAACACTTCACGATTCCCACTCCAACATCTATAGGTGTAAGGTAAATTCCAGGATGTCTTAATGTATTCTTTACCCAACCTTTCATATTTGCCTGCTTGCATCTGTTTAAGGCAATACTGAAACTGGAAAGTAGTCACAGGTAGACTAATTTTGCCATGAATAAGCCATTCTGTAGCTGGTTTTTCTGCCACTGTGAATGGTAATTTTTCAAGTTTTTCAATGCTCAGTACTGTATACTTTGCTCCCCTTTGTGCCAGTTCAATCTGTTTATCAGTTAGATTGTATTCTGCAAACAGAGCCGACGTGTTGATAAAACGCCAAGGCACATAGCCCGCACGCAAAGATTGCAGCATCCAGCTTAATAACATAATAGAAC
Source organism: Calotriton arnoldi (assembly GCA_963921515.1). Taxonomy (NCBI): domain Eukaryota; kingdom Metazoa; phylum Chordata; class Amphibia; order Caudata; family Salamandridae; genus Calotriton; species Calotriton arnoldi. The sequence continues at coordinate 3,862,235 of CAWUFW010000107.1, read as the reverse complement.
GTAACTGAGACTGGCCTTGCTGTAACATGGCTAAATCTTGTTCCAGTATGTCGATAGCAGAGGATACAATACTGTCCAATGAATAAATTCTGGAGGACAAAGTTGTTAACCCATTGTCGACCACAGAGAGAGTTTTCTCTAAATGAATACAATCAAGTTCACGTATTCGTTCTGCGGCCTTCATCTGTGACACCTTCCATGCTTCATTATAAGCAGCATAGATGCCGGCATATATGAAACGTTTTTGACGCGGTTTTCTTGGTCCAAGCAAGAATTCCCTAAGGTCTGCGTCTTCTTTAAGTAAAGATAAGTGTTGTTTCACATCCTTAAGTGTAGATTTTTGCAGCCAATCGAGGCATAATTTTCCTACACTGTATGTTGTTACTACCCCCGGATGCTGTCTTTGGACGTATCGTGGGTCTGGCCTATGAATAGTAAACCCCTGTGTTTTATTCAGGAATCTCCCTTGACAGTTGTTTGTGTCTGTGGGCCAGATCAACCATTTTCTCCAATCAGGATTTGTTCTGTTGAGTTGTAGTATTGTGTCAACTGTAACCGCTGCCTGTGTATTGTTATCACTTGCAGGTGTCGGTACAGAAGGTGCTTTCATGTCTTTAATCTTGGCTAACCCAAGGCAAGACGTTTGTTGGACCGTGTCATTCAAAAACATTATTTGCTGAGGGATGATACAGGCTCTAAATAAAGCTTCTATCCCCTGCACTTTCCAATCTTTAGTACCCCAGACAGATTTTGTGTCTATTGTGTCTTTCCATAAGTCGAAACCCTGTCTAGACAGTTGGGCAATAAAAGCTGCAGAGTAAATCTGTTTTGTATTTGTTAACATAATTTTCAGTCCTGTTTTGTTTACATTTTTATAGTAAAATGTTTCTGGATCAGATGTATTGTATCCTGAAAAATATGGAAACTTTTTAGCAAATGTTTTTGAACTAACTTTTGGTGGTGTAGGACAATGCTCCCATTGGTTAAACATAAACACATTTTTGTTGCAGATTTATGCAAAAAATGATGACCATAGTGGTTATAGCAATACAGCTGTTCATAATCTGATGAACCCTCTAAATATTCATTATTAGAAAATGCAGCAGATTTTTCTAGGTCAAACATCATGCCATTTACAGTCTCAAAGTCCCAATCATCAGAAAAGGTACTGGATGAAACAAAATCACTTAGTGAAATCATAAATGTGGAATGTTCAAATGTTCCGTCGGGTCAAAAATATCGAAATCTGTTTTGTCCCACACTATACCATCCTGTATAGGAACGGCTGTGATGTTCACTGCAGACAAGTCTCGTTTCACGATGGGATGATTAGTGAGGTTTCAAAAGTAAGTTCACTTCTTTTCTTTCAATGTCCAAATGGATGTATCTCCCATTTATAAGCACGCTCATAGTCATAACCAAAGCTAGCCAAAGCAGGAAGAAAAATATTCCAGAAATAACCCAAAGTTCAATCCATGGCGAAACTAGATAAGTCTTTTTCCAAAAATGTAAAAAGTCTTTTACTTGCTGTTTAAAAGTTTATGATGCTGGCGATGTCTCAGGCTCAATCGGATCCTCAGAAAACGTATCAAAGTTAATGAAGTAGAAAGAAGCAGTTCTGTCAATTGTTGGAATTGCATCAGGATTTGTAGAAATCGCTGGGACCAGTTGATCACTTGTTACATTGGTGTAGACAGGTGTATTTGGATGATCTGTTACTTGTGTTTCAAGAGGGATGAGTTCCATAGCATTGTTGCTCAGTCCTTCATCTGTTACTGCTGAATTCTCGATGGTTATCAGTCTTTCAGTCTGAACCTCTTGGATAGTAGTGAGAGGAGTGTGTCTGCTACTAGGTCGGAGTCCACGAGGCCTACTATTTAGTATTGGCCACATACTGTGGTTTGATGAGGTCGATGGACACAAATCTTTTCTCCTTTTTCCAGCAAGGGGCGGCAGAAGTACTGTTCTTGTTCCGTGTATGGCCAGGACAGGTACTGGTTGTCTGTAAGAAGGTCCAAATTCCTTCTTGTCCGCAATCTTCTCTCTGACTAGATCCCCAACTTTTGGAATCCAGACAGGCCTTGCTGGGACCGCCGGTTTTTCCCCAGTGGTGGTTGGCTGCAGGAATACGTTGCTTTGTTTCGATCTTAGTTCATTTAGGTCCTGTAAAACAGCCAAACGATCTTTGATATCAAAGGGTTTATTTTCCACCACTGTGCCTCTACATTCCAGATCGGGCACCCACATTCTTGTCCCAAATAGGACCTCATATGGAGTGACCCCCTAGAGAACTTCTTGGCAAATTGTTTAATGAGCGTTGGACCCCATAAAGATGTTTGACCCACCCATCACCCGAACCTAATACCCTAGCTGTTATAGACTGCTTTATGTCCCGTTTTTTCCTTTCCACAACAGAATTTCCCTCAGGATGAAACGGAGAGGAGTACCGCAATGCAACGCCCAGACTGGCCATGGCGTCTTTGTAAGCCCGAGAGCTAAACGCAGGGCCCTGGTCAGAATGTAGCATGCCTATTGCGTATGTGCCGATAAAGACTCGCGAATCTTTTATAACAGTTCGAGCGTCAGTCGAGCGCTGAGGCCATATCCATAGGAACCTTGACTTAGTATTTGTGGGATTGCACTTGTCCATGAGGACGCCTGTGCATAGATAGTCTAATGCTGTCTAACAATGGTGTCTGTACTGGGCAGCTACATTCGTAGCAAGGTGTCTGGTGGCTTTCTCGCTGTAATTTACAGTCTATGCAGTTAATGATGAATATGTGTATTTCTGTATTCATCCCAGGCCACCAGTACATCTCTTTTAATGTCAATATTGTTTTAGAGATCCCTTGATGTGACAGACCCTCCCCAGATGTGTTTCATAAATCAAAGCTGCTCTACGTTCCATGTTTGGAATTACTCTATCTCCCACTCCAGGGATTCGAGCAAAGGAACGTTGTTCGCATCAATTACATAAGAGTACTTGAATGGAAACTTTTTGGTAACGCTGCACCACTGCCTTTGCTCGTAGCATTGACAGCCAACATTATCTCACTGTCTATTTTCGTTTTTGAACGAGTGATCGCAGCTACGGAAGCCGTCTGAACAGCCCCCTTTGCGGCTTCGTCAGCAATGAATTCCCTGCAACGTGAACGCCATCACGTTGATGACTCAGTGTGTGTATCACGTGAGCCTTTGGTAGTTCGCTTTTTAACTGAACTACTTGTTTCCAAAGCGTTTTATGCTTTATTGTGCCACCTTTTGCATCTTTGAACCCGTTTTCAAGTCAAGTTTGTATATATTCATTATACGACTGCACACAGTAGAAAGAATCACACACTATTAGTGTGGGGAATTCTCGATCTGCACTTTCAAGTGCCAGTTTGAATGCTTGTAGTTCAGCTCGCTGAGCAGTGCAATCTCCTAGAGATTGGGTTTTTGTGACCATAGGTCTGAAGTTGCCACCTCGCATGCGACCTTTAACGATTGCGCACGCTGCACTGTAAGCTTGCTTACTCCCTGTTGCGGGTTGTGCGGATCCGTCAGTGTAAATTATGAATTCGTACTGATCGAGAGGCAGAATCTCAGTAGGCAGAGGACATTCATGTTCATATTGCAGGAACGCTTGTGTTTTTAGATCGGGATCAAAACCATATTCAACATCTGTTGCAGCAAGAGAATTAACCCATTGTATCCATCTAGGATGTAATGCTTTAGCATTTGGAATGCTCGCTTTTGTTACCGCCTCTAAGGCCGGGACTGGGGTTACGACAATAATGCTTTTCCCTTGGGCTAGAGCTCTTTCTTTTGCTGCAGCGGTTTGAACTGCTGTCAGAATTTTTTCTGTTGAAGTGAAGCGCATTTCTGCTTGTGTATACAAATGTGATTTGTATGCAATTGGTACTTTTTCACCCTCATTAAATGTTAAGTAGGTGAATCCGCATTGACCCGAAATTATTCGGGTCACTAAGTTGCGTTGACTTACGCGTGTTTGTAAGTGATTTGTTGCTAACATGTTAGCCTCGAGTGAACGCAAAATTTCTGTGTGTTCTTGTGTCCAATTTTTGATTGAAAAATCAGGTTTGATTAATGCGTAGAAAGGTTTAACCCTTTCTGCGTAATTTAGAATGTAAGTTCTTCCAAAATTTCGGAAACCCAGGATGGTTTGTAAATTTTTCAGCGTCTTTGGAGGTTGGAGCAGCGCACACCTTTCTAAAAAGTTGGCTGCCAAGCTCTTGCCTTCACTTGAAAGCTCATATCCTAGAAACAGGACATTGAGATGGGCAATTCTGGACTTTTTGAAGTTGAATTTTTAGCCCTCAGAGGCGAAGCCCAGTATAATGGTGCTCACCCTGTTCAAGTGTTTGTCCAGGTCATCGTCTGTCAGATAGATGTCATCGACATATGACAATGCCTCATTATCATAAATTTGTAGTAACTCCGTTACTCTCGCTGAGAATAACCCCGGGCTGTTCTTGAACCCTTGCGGGAGTCGACAAAATTGACGCTGGGTCCCCATTTTTGAGAAAGCTGTTTAGTACCTGCTTCCAGGTGCTATGTTTTGACAAAAGAAACCATTTGAGATATCCAATGTGGTTTTATATTTTTTACGCACAATGTTATTCATTAATGCTGTACTATGTGCATTTTGCACTGCAAACGTTTTTGAACAAGTGTTTAAGTGTCTGTAATCCAAAACTAGACGATAGGTATTGTCTGGTTTGGAGACAGGAAACAAAGGATTGTTCATTGAAGAGGTGCATGTTTCAATCACTCCTTGGTATTCAAGTTGATCTAAGATCTCCCTGAGCTGTTTCTTGCTTTATTGGGTACTGCCTTTGTGCAGTAGGTTCATTTTTCAGATGTATTTTATGGTGAGGTGAATCCTCATCCCATCCTACATTATTTTTGTATACTGCTGGGGCCTGGGCAACTGCCCATTTCCTGGCATAAGTATATTTTTGATGAATTGGAATATGGTTAGAGAAGGCAGGCATAATAATGTCCTCGCCATGTGGGCACTCCCTGACAAATTGTGGTGGCCAGTCTTTTTCTGCTAGAAGTATGTCATAGCCCCTTGAAAGTTTTTCCCAAAAAAGTTCTTTCACCTGTCTAGGTATGTCTCCCTCCATCCGGAGTGTTATTTCATATAACTTTTGTGGAGTACTAACCCTGGTGTCTACAGTCTCAACTGTAATGTACTCATTCAAGTCCACTGTCTCCAGAAGTTCCTTCAGGTTCTGGCGAGCTATTGTGACTTCTGCTGCACTGTCCAGCATTGTCTGAGCCCATTCTCCGTTCTTGAGTTGTGTTCTCAGTATCCTCGGCATGTCTGATCTTCAGACCTGCTACCTTCTTCTTGGAGAATTGAGGTTTAGATTTATTTTTCGGAACGTGTTTGTCGTCTTTCGATTTCACGCGTTCTTCTCTATGTTCTGACCGTCCTCTTCTTTCCGATGTCTGTGACGAGATCTGAAAGGTACGAGAGGAACGTGTATCAGTATCTTGATACCTGACAGGCTTTTTCAAATTATCCCTATTCCCGAGGTTATACCTCCTTTCAGAGGGCTCCTTTTGAGGAGACCTACCTCAGGATTGAGAACGTTTCTCTGAATTATGTTTATTAGTTTCCCACTTCTTTTTAGAAGATGTAGGAGTTTGTTTAATAGAGTCCTTCTCAGGACTTTCAGATAGTTTTGGCTTCACTGGTCTTCCACCCAAACTATCTCTGCCTAATTCTGCATATGATTGTTCTATTATTCTGGGTAGCTCAGTTTGATGTTCTGTAACATCGAATTCCCTTAATCGTTGGCGGATCGCCACTGCTGCTGCCTCCCCTGTAATATTAGATAATATTATTGTTGAGACCTGGTCGAAATTTTTCCGTAATTTCATACCTAAATTCAGAGCAGGCTCTGCCACATATTCGTTTTGAATTTGTTTCAGGACATCTGGTATTACTGCAATTGATGGAATACCATGTGTTTTAGTATAGATGGCAGCAAAGACTGAGCCCCAAGTGGTACAGTCTTCCAGTTGTGGTGTGATCCCCATCAGTAAACAGATTGTTAGGATTCTGTGTTTCTCATACGGGCTAGTATTTGGAAATACTGCTTCTATTTGAGTATTTGGGAATACACTAAAAATTACACCACAGGCATTTTTCCCATGACTGCGTATAGAGTCTGTGGTGTAATTTTCAGTGTATTCCCCGTTTGAGGAGTTTGATTTAGAAGTGTTAATGGTGGTTGGACTGTGAAAGTCCGCATGACATATTGGACTAGTTGTCTGTAAATTTTTATTAACTCTATAAGTTGAGTAAGTAGTTCCTCGTCTGACATTATATCGAGGTCAGGATGAGGAGTGTAGCCGGCTAGAATCGGCCATGTTGCTCCTGGTCTACCTAGTGGACCTAGCCTGGTAATGTTTTTGTGATGTTTTAGGGCGCCTTTAAACCAGAGCTGATGCTCCTGGTATGTTAGTGGAATTTCAATATCCTCGAAAGGAATATATTCCTCTGGTGGATCATCTTCTTTGTAGAAGTGAAACAGTCTTGTTACTGAATTTGATTCAGGAAATATTACCCATGAATAGAATACCTCTGTCTGAAAGGATTCGTGTGCCTCTATCATGAAAACTGCTCTACCTCCTCTTGGTGGTAGGCCGTGTTTTATAAGTTTTAGAGTGATGGCTCTTCTTAAGTTTGAATTGATGTCTATGACACCCTCCTCGGTTCCTTCTAAACCTGTGATGTTATAAGCTGTTAAAGCTGGGTGACCCGCAACTTCATCGTTGTCGGTGTCAGGCATTTTGTTTTTTGAAAAATGTAGAACAAGTTTCAAGGAAACAAAAAGATAAGGTGCACAATATTTTGGAACACTGTATCCTTCAACGTTGAACAAACCAAACAACTAATATATAGGGTGCTTCCCTATTTAGTTATGGCGGATATTTAGCCCTACCCACTCCAGACGTCTTATGGAGTATGTGAGTAGGGGTCTCTGAGAAAAGCACAAATAAGTTACTCAGTATCTAGCGTTAAATTACTGCCTTACCAAACCGTTGGGCGCCATGTAGTGTAGTTCCTATTTCCCTAATAGGCTCTGCGCATTGGAATAATATAACCTATAGGTTTGACATAGGACTAAGGTCGGTATGTCCCTATCGATTATATTAAACTTAATTACTTGTGCCAGCTAGCTCAGAGGCCACTAGAAACTCCTTGAGAACAAGAAGGGAGTTGTTTCTGGCAACCGAAAAACATGACAACTTTGTTTTCCCTTTAGAAGCGGAAAGTGTCTCAGAATCATGGAAACAATAGATAACAGTTTCACTCATTCAATCGTGCATGCTTAGTTTCTACAGAGTTACACAGAAAGGAAAGACGGGCGTATCAATAAAAGGGTTTTATTGAACAGTCTTGTTTCTCGTGTAAGAGATATGTGCTGTTATGATCACAAGACAGTATGCAAGATAAATAATGTACAGTGTAAGCAGTAGAAATAAATAATACTGCGCTAGCATTATCTTTTAGCATATATTCACGTACATAAATAACATGAGCTAAAAATGCGAGTACTCATATGATGCGTCTCTAAGCTAGTTCTACCCCAATGTACCTAACCTAGTCTAGGTGTAGGGAAGAGTAGAAGTAGGCGGAGTATTCTCTAGTATGGTATACTAAGAGTTTGTTAAGTATAGTATGCCAATAGTCCCTCTAGGTTCTAGTCAGCTCCATACCTTGAGAATGAGAGAGGTGGGAATCTCCTGCCGGATCTGAAACTCTAACACCCCGCGAAGGGAGTCAGAACACTGGAAGCTGGATTTGTCTGCGTGCAGGAATGACAGCGTCTTCTCAGTGTGTCAGGCCGGGAAACGGGCTCCTCTGAAGTAGAGGTCTCCTCTAACTTGCTTGGGCAAGGGAAGGTGTATTTATACCTTGTAGGGGTCGTGAATGTTAGCATTGACGTGAAGTCGGACAGAGGAAGACGTCAGGAATGAACCCTTAAGGTATAAAGGTTCATACATAATAGATGAGTTCTTGGAGAAATCAATAGTCCTGTGCTTGTGGAACTCCCGAAGCTTAAGGGTCTGGTTTCTAAGAACTCGTTGTGACGTTAGGGTGGACGGATGTCGGTGACCATGCCTGTATTTGGAGTGCACGGTTAATGCCTAAATAAGGACAGGGATTCTATGCCTATATAAGGGCAAGGCGAATTGTGCCTATATAAGGACATGATTCAGGAAAACCTATATACGGACCCCTAAAGCGGAATACAACACTCCCACCAGTGGCGTGCCAGTTTGTATTCATAATGGTAAACGCTCCTCGTTTAAGACCAACCCAGATAGAGTTTACCGTCCAGTTAATGGACAAAGCACGGCATTGGTTAAATGAGTTTGCTAGAACGGGCTATCTTATTCCTTGTGTAGGTCTAACACCAAAGTCTATTGATGGGGATTGTATTGTTCTTAATTTTGATAACACTCAGATGGTGGGTGGCTTACTATATTAACTTCCAACAGCTCCTATAACAGCTTCACAGATGTACATCATACCCCTGTTTTGTTTTTTTACAAACCTAGTTATATCTCAACAGTCCATAGCCCAAGGATAGCAATGGAGCCGGTTACAGACAAAAATTGGATTAGTCTGGGGGGAAATCCAGGCATTTTTACGTCAAACAGGTTCGCTCCGTTGGAAAATTTGGACTCCTGTGATTGGCTGGTGAGCCCAACTTAAGTATATGATTTTACCAATCTCCCACTGGGAAAGAGTAGTGAGCAAAATGGAGCGAGTGCAGGGGAAAATGTAGAGAGAAAGGTGACTTGGAGGTTTGATACACCAATAACCGAACCACCCCTTAGTGGGATAGAGGAAAATGCGAATAGTGCAAAAAGCACTGATTATACCATGCTTTCATGGAATATAGCGGCCTACAAAAATAAAAAAAGTAATAGTGAATGGTACAAAATACTATTAGACGCTCAGATTATGTGTGTCCAGGAAACATGGGAGGCAGGACCCATTTATCTGAATGGTTATCGATCTTTCCAAACTCCAGCAGTGCCATAGAAAGGGAGTAGAGTGAAGGGGGGCATTCTAACTATGATATCTACCACAATCACATTTAGAACGCTGAAGTTTATATTCTCCTCATTTTCATATTCTAGTTATAAAAGGGCTTAATACCTGGGACTTAATGCTAATAAACTACTATAATAACAATTTTGAGAACCTGGTTTCTGTGGTGGAGCATCTAGGAAGGACTATCGAGGATTTATTTATCACCACCCAAAACCATTGCAAACTATTTGGGTTGGAGGTTTTATTTTAAAAAGTTGCCCAAGTGATGACCCCAGGTTATGCGGGATAGTATATTATAGGAAATCTCAATTAGTCACTATAGTAACACACTGTATGGCAATGCCTTAAATAGTCTATTGATTTCCTGGCAGTTACAGATAAAAAATAAGATACATTTAGAGACTATGCAATTTGACCCCATCTTTCATAGACCAGACTGTAGTTCGACGAATAATTATATTGAAGGTAGGAGAAGCTAGACAAAGGAGGGAAAGCGGTGTTGATCTTACTAGAGCTCTCCGCTGCTTTTGATACCGTGCCATACGACCGACTACTGCATAGATTGCAGGAGTGCGGCCTGGGTTGCACGGTGCTTAAGTGGTTCTCCTCCTTTTTGGTGATAGATATCAAGAGGTCAGGTCCCCTCCTTTCGCCGCCCCCATCCCCCCTCTGAAGGTGGGTGTCCCCCAGGGCTCTATTTTGAGCCCAACACTTTTTAATATTTACATGTCCCCACTTGCTCCCCTGGCTGAAGCTTGCGGCGCAATAATATCCTATGCGGACGACACGCAGCTTCTATTTTCATGTGATAAGGGCGAGGACTTTGTAGGGAAGAACATCAACAAATGCCTGACCGGGGTTTTCACATGGCTGAGAGAAAATCAACTTAAATGTAACCCAGAGTAATCTGAGATAATCTTCTTCGGCTCTCCATCTCCGGACGAATGGAAGCAATGGTGGCCATCAGACATGTCACCTCCCCTTGTCTCGGTTTACATGGTCAAGAACTTGGGTGTCAAGTTGGATGATACCCTGTCCATGAAGGCACAAATCCAGTCAATCGCAGGACCCTGCTTTGGCCTCCTGCGGATTCTTACGAAATGTCTCCCCCTACTGCCCCTCACCCATAGGAAGACTGTGGTCCAAGCCCTTATCAACTCTAGGCTGGACTACGCCACTGTCTTATACCATGGCCTCCCGGAGTACCTTCTGAATAGACTTTAGGTGGTCCAGAACACGGCCGCCAGGGCGGTCCTCATGCTTGGACCTAGAGGCCGGATCTCACCCCACCTGAAGGGGCTGCATTGGCTTCCCGTCCGAAAAAGAATCAGTTTTAAAGCCCTAGTTTTAGCCTTTAAGGCTTTACAAGGTACGGGCACACACTATCTTAGAAGGAGAGTTACTCATTATGTCCCCTGCAGAACTCTGAGGTCATCCTTCCGGAATCAGGTGGTTGTCCCTAAGTTTTCCCGCACCCGATATGGAGATCGTTCCTTCAAAGTTAAGGTGGCCCGTGTCTGGAACATCCTACCAGTAACTCTTAAACAGGTGTCGGACGTACTCACCTTTAGGAAGATGTTGAAAACCTGGTTGTTCCAGCAACAACCTTAAGGAGTTTTCTCTCCCCTTGCAAGGTCGGCAACAGACATAGCTTCAAGGTTTCTTAAGCACCGGGACACTCTTGTTGAGTAGCTGTGCGCTCTACAAATATCATATATCTTATCTATCTTACATCTGAAAACTTTAAACTTAACGCCAATAATATAAAGGTCAAGATGACAGAATTTAGTGATCATGCACTCCTCTCATGTGCCTTGCCCTGGGAAATTTCTGAGAAAACACCCAGCAAATCTGCTCTCAAACCTATCCTTGCAAGAAAAAATGGCTATATAATAAAATCAGACACAGTAGACCAAAGTACCCTAATAACTAATATTCTAACCTTAAACTACAATGAAGTTCTATTATGCTTAGATCCCTTGGCAAAAGATAACAGGTGATTGAAGCTTTCGGAAGGATTTTAAAAGCCATTAGAATACAACTACATCACCCAATGACAAAAAAAACAAAAACCTGTTTAAATTGATGGTTTGACAAAAACTGCTCAGTAGCGTCAGCTAAGCTCTGCAAAGCCCTAAAAATGGAAACCTATAGATAAGCTTCTTATTCAGTCTTTGAGGATGCTCTTTAAAGCAGCTAGAGAAAATAAGACAGAAACAGTTAAAAGCAGAGGCCTGGGAAAATTTAAAGCAAGCATCATATATTGATGATAGTAAAGCCTCTGGAAGGTGATTAACTCCCCGCTATTACTGGATGAGAGTGAACCATCTTTGGACGTTCATATAGACGAGGAAACATAGATAACTCACTTTCAGAGAATAATCCAAAAAACAGCTAATAATCCTCTAGATCCTCATTGTTCAGCTACAAAGGATAACTTTTATTTAATTTTTAGAACTTGGTGAAATAGAGCTTGCCCTTTTACAGGCATCTACTTTGAAGGCTGCAGGACCAGACGGTGTTCTGGTGGATATCTTCCTTTCAAACAAATTACTATGGGCACCCCTTCTGACAATTGCGTTTAATGCAATAGCTAAAGTAGGTCACCCCCCCCCCACCCTAGAAGCAATCCTTAGTAATCCCTGTATACAAGAAAGGGGAAGCCTCAAACCCAGTGAGCTATCGACCTATTTTCCTAATAGATAGTACAGCCAACCTAATGGGTTGTTTATTATTAAATAGGCTGGAGGATTGGGTTATGGAAAAGAACATTCTTGCCAAAGTTCAGTAAGGGTTCAGAAAGGGAAGGGGTACGTTGGATCGGTGCCTCAACCTAACTTTAGTAGCGGCAAAATATTCCATAGTAAAGAAAGGCCAACTTTACATGGCCTTCATAGATCTATCAGCGGTCTTTGACTGTGTGGCACACAGTAAATTATGGGCCATCATGGAGGCTATGGGAGTGGAGGCAGCAATATTATAGTTTATAAAGCAACTTTATACAGATGCAACTGCTGTAGTTCATTATGGGAACCAAAGAGAATGTTCAAAATCGTTTAAAATTGAAAAAGGAGTAAGCTAAGGGTGTGTGCTTGCTCCTTTCTTATTTGCTATCTACACCAATAAGCTAAAAAAGGTTTTGATTCAAAACTGTAAAGTTACTCCTTGTGTAGGGTCAACCCCTCTTTCGATTCTGTTATATGCAGATGATGCTGTCCTGCTGGCCAGGACACCAATGGCCCTTCAAAACATCATAGAGAAGTATTCTGCCTTTATGGCTGATTTACATCTTTATGTTAATAAACAGAAGTCGTTTGTTATGGCAGTAGGGCGAGATTAAAAGAGAACAATGAGATTCCACTTAGACGAAAGGGAAATTGAATGTGCAAATCATTTTACATACCTAGGCATTCTCTTTGATTCCAATTTAAATTGGAAGAAGATGGTGTTAAATAGAGCTAACCATTTGTGTAAAAGCATAGCTGCAATTTATAGATTTTCAAAAAACTGGGTTTTAAACCAATACTGGAAATGGTAAAAATATATGCAGCAAAAAGGTATCAATAGCTTCATATGGGGCAGCAATTTGGGGGACTGCAGATGTGGAGGTGATACAGCGTATTGAGGATACGTTTGCCAAGAGGCTTCTGTTAGTCTCCAGGAGGATGCTCAAACTTTATATGTGACAAAGATCTAGGTCTGCCTTATATTAGTGAATTAGCCCTGTTACTACTGTGGCTATCGATTTGGAAAAGAAATACAGTCCACTTAAATTAAGCTATTTTAAAAGATATGCATTTAGACCATTTTTTAAAAAATTCCTTGGTTATTTTATGTGAGAAAGACCCTTATCTCCCTGGGTTTAGCATACTTCTATTATATACCTACTCACTGTGAAAGTTTCCCGAAAAGAAAACAGAAAGAAATTTTCTTGACTAAAAGTAAAAAGGATAGATGGGAAAGGTGTAAAGGAAAAGGGACAATAATGAAATATATAGGCCTTCCCTCTGTGCATTATGGTCCCCTCTCATACCTTTCATTCATAGAGAACTCGCAGCATTGCTACATTTTGAAAAGATTTTGTCTTAATTATATACCTTTAATGTTGGTACATCCATCTAATTTATATGCCACAAGCAACCTTCCTCCGTGTCCTTGCGATGAAAGTCAAACCAATCTATCCATATTGTTTTTTTGTTCATTTTATGTAGTTGAGAGGAAGAAGTTAATTGTCCCAGTACTGAAGAAATGTAGTGTCCGAGATCCAACTGTCCAACAGTTCAGGCTGGACTGTTCCCATTGGGCACAGGGTCAAGACTGATTTCCATATGGCTGGGTTCAAACTGGAATGGCATGGTGAGCAAAATAACAATGGATTTAGGCCCAGATCTCTGTACTGGGGTGAATATATGACATTGTTCTGCATTCTGTCCAACATTTTTCTTTTTGCATTTGTCACCCCGAGTGGGACGGGTATGCCCAGACGTTGGTCCCGTGCTCTCCATGCCACTGGAGTCAAGCTATCCTGGCTGATGAGGGGTGAAACCTGACCTAGGATGCTTGTTTCCAGTCCAGGGAGGACCTGGCCTGGCAGTTCAGGCTGGACTGTTCCCATTGGGCGCAGGGTCAAGACTGATTTGCATATGGCTGGGTTCAAACTGGAATGGCAAGGGGAGCAAAACAACAATGCATTTAGGCCCAGATCTCTGTATTGGGGTGAATGTATGACATTGTTTTGCATTCTGTCCATCATTTTTCTTTTTGCGCGAGATCCAACTGTAGCATTATTAGTCCTCCAACAGTTTGAAACCCTGTGGGGCAGATTTACGTCGAACTAACGCAGCGGGGTACAGCAAGTCATTTTGTTGCGCTGTGTTAGTTTTGAAGCACAGGGATGCAACATATTTACAAGAATATGTTGCATCCTTGTGCTTCCCCCTGCGCTGGCGCACAAACTGCAGCCATGCGCCGGCGCAGGCACCCTTGCACCATGGTGCAAGGATGCCTGCGTCGTGGGGAGACTGTTTTTGTGCAGGAAGGGTCACCGTCCTGCACAAAAACAATCACTACAGGCATTTTCCTCTTTTAATGTGTGCTGTAGAATGCAGCACGCATTGAAAGAGGAAAAAACGAGGAGAAATGAAAACATTTCTCCTCGTTGCGCCTTGCTACGCCACCTCTAGGGTGGCGTAGCTTTCAGACGCATCTCCAGAGTTACGATTTCTCGTAATTCTGGAGATGTGTCTTGTTCCATGAGTGTTGCGTGGGAACACCCACAGCAACACCCATGGAACGCCCCTTCACCGCAAAGTGCTGCGTGTGAAGGGGCCGTATTTACAAGGAGAAGAAAAGTCACGGAGGGTGGCTTTTCCTCTCCTTGTAAATATGGAGCAGCCCCCTGCGCCACCAGTACGTCACGAAAAGTGACGTACTGGTGGCGCAGGGGGCTCGTAAATCTGCCCCTGTATGTTTGCTATGTGACTGCTTTATTTCTATTGGCAGCTATAAAGACTCAAGGGGCCCCATGTTTATTAACAGGCTAACGGTGAAAATCTAGACTATATAGGTTTTGTACATGATAAAAACAGTCTTAAGGTACTTTTTATATTTTGATTTTAACTAATTGTCGTTTAAAGGTATTTTTGATATCATATAAATTATTGGAAGCTGAGCAGATTAGATATCATTATTATTACTAGATTTTTTAAAAGATACAAATAGACTGTTTCAGAAAAAAAAACTATGTGGATAGACTGCACTGTAACTAAATCTATTTGTAAATAATGAAATTTTTTTTTATGTACTTTTATGCCTTTTAATGCAAAATAACTTTTGCAATTGAATTGAATTGACTTGCTTCTTTCCTTTTTTATCATTTCCTTTTCCAGATGTGGTGTGTACCTTATTATTCATTCTTAATGTTGCCAGGGACATCACCATTAATAGGAATAGTTATTCATTTCTTTTGACTACCTTGACTCCTTGCAAGGTAAATATCTGACTGAAGTTGTTTCCAGGGAAAACAAAGTACTGTTGCTATACATGTTGAAAGAAAGGCATTCTGCCAGTATTTAAAAGCTCCTGAACATACAATGGAAGAGGGGCACTTAAAAATAAAATCTCACATAGTTTGCCTATGCAGTATAATGATTTTAACTATGCCTCATAATTTTTTCCTGTAAAGCTCATAATTCCAGTAGTCATATTTGTATCCAAGAATATTATTCTCTTCCAGATCTAGTGAACAGTGAGGTGCTCAGCACTGATCTGCTGGTGAGTGGTTTTTCTGAGCCGCAGCACACTTTGGTGTTGGAGAGACAGAAGGACAGAGAGTAGAGATGGGCACCAGATCACATGGAGCTGTTGATGGCCTCTCAGAGCCAGGGAACCTCAGGGGCAGGGATATGAGCACCCAGGCACATGGATTCTTTAAGGTGCTCACAGACTCGCAGACTCCAGATTACTGTAGGGAGAGAGAGCTGAGACTCTGGGCAGATATAGACTGGGAGGCGTTGTGGGTGAGAGGAGACGGGGACTGGGTATCAGGGAACACAGAGCATGAGGGACTTTTAGAGCAAGGAGGGCAGAAAACGAGATCAAGCAGGAAGAGTAGAGCTTCAAGAGACACTGAGTCTAGGAGGGACTGCCGGAGCGAACGAGCCTCACATGTCCCCAATGAGAGAGAGAGAGAACTGACCCTAAGGGAACACCATGCATATGAGGGGCTGCCAGAGCCAGAAAACACTATATGAGTGGAAAAGGGGAGAGCTGGGCATGCAGAACCTGTGCTTGGCTCTAGAAGCCAGGGGATCCCACGTGGACAGGATGAGAGCTAGGCATTAGGGTTTGCCGGTATGTAGGGCTTTATGAGTGAGGCAGGCTGTTCTGAAGCTGATCCGCATTTCAACTGGGAGCCATTTAAGTTCTCTGAGTGCATGGGAGATGTGGTCGAATTTCTTGATTCCGGTGACCATTCTGGCTGCCGCATTCACAGTGGTTTTGAGGGGAGCTAGGTGTGACTTTGCAATTCCTGAGAGGACTGCGTTCCCATAGTCCAGTCTTGACAGCACCAGTGTTTGAGTGGCCTGTGTGAGATCACTGGGCGGAATGAAAGGTTTTATTTTGTTCAGTAGTTTAAGGTTGAGGAAGGCGCTCTTGGCCGAATTCTTGATGTGTCTGGTCATGTTTAGTTTCGGGTCTAGAGTGATACCTAGTGATTTGACAGAGTCAGCTAGGGTGAGATTCCCATTGAGCGCATCCACGGCCTTTAGCCATTCAACAATTTGAGGGTTCTCCTCCTTGTTCGAAATGAGAAGTATCTCAGTTTTGTCGGGGTTTAGTTTAAGGTGATTCGATGACAGCCAGTGTTGGACATCTCTCAGTACGTCATTGAGTCTTTGAATGTCAGTGAGGGAGGTGGTTTCCAGATATATCTGAGTATCGTCTGCGTAAAGATGGAAACGGATATTGGCTGCTTTGAGTAGTTTGGTGAGAGGTTCCATGTAGATGTTAAAGAGTTGCGGGGAAAGCACTGAGCCTTGAGGGACTCCCTTGTTGACAGGGTGAGAGTCAGAGGCAAAGTTTTATTTTTTTATTTTTTGGGTGCGATTGTGCAGGAAGGAGGAAAACCATTGGAGGACCGGCTCTTTCTTGGAGAGCCCTAATGAGGAGTTTGTGGTCTACTGTGTCAAATGCTGCCGATAGGTCAAGGAGAATGAGGAGGCAGCATTGGTCAGAGTCTAGTGAATTGTGGATATCGTCGATGATGTTGAGGAGCGCGGTTTCTGTGCTACAGCCTTTTCTGAAGCCAGATTGGTGGGAGTCAAGGGGGTTGATGTTATCCAGGTGTTGGGTTAGCTGTTGGAGTATGCACTTTTCTAGGATTTTGGACAGAAGGGGAAGGTTAGATACAGGTCAAAAGTTATTCAAATCCATTGTGTCAAGGCCGGGTTTTTTCAGCAGGGGTGTGACTTGTCCTACTTTTAGGCAGTCTGGAACGTCTCCATTTTTCATGGAGCTGTTAATTATCATGCACCAAAGCGGTGCTAGGGAGTGCTTCAGCTTTTTGGTTAGTAGGGGTGGAATGGGGTCAAGGACATGAGAAGAGGGTTTGGAGGTGGAGATCAGCGTGATTATCTCATGTTCTTGAATGGGGCGGAAGCTTAGCCAGGATTTGGAGGAGGGGCAGGGAGCGATAGCGACCGCCCTGGGCGTGTTGCTCTTAGTGGGTCGAGTGTTGACGGAGTCCAGTGAGTGTTCGATCTTAGTAATCTTGTTGTTAAAGAAGTTGGCGAAGTTGTCACAGAGTTCTTTGGACGCCTGTATTGAGGAGGTCGCGGGCTTGGAAGTTTGTTGCCTGATGATGCTATAGAGCTCTTTGGGTCTATTTTTTGCGCTGTCCAGCGCAGAGCGGAAAAACGCGGATTTCTTGTTTTTGATGTGATTGTTGTATTTCCTGCGAGCTGTTTTGAGTTGTTCGCGGAGGAAGGAGGTAGGTTTCTTCCTCCAGCTTCTTTCTTTGGCTCTTAGTTTTCTCCTTTCGGAATTAGTGTCGGTGTTGAACCAAGACCTGGACGGAATGGCTCGGCTTTTTTTCAACTTTCGAGGAGTGAGTTGATCAAGCATAGTCACCAAGTTAGAGTTGTACCGCGCGGTGAGTTCGGTAGTGGAAAGGTGGTCATTGGTGCAGGGAAGGAGCGAGCTTATCCTTTCTTCGAAGACTTCCATGGGAATCTGGGAGAGATTTCTGACCCATTTGGGGGGGTCTTGCATAGGTGGTTGAGAGAGAATTTGTTGGTTGATATGAAATAGGATCATGTGGTGGTCCGACCAGTCCACGGGGGAGTACGTGATCGATCGAAATTGCGTCTCGTTGGGCGATGATGTGCTTTACAGAACAAGGGTCCCACACATATTGGAATGCAGAATAACAATTTCACAATTTTATAATAAAAATTGGAATTAACAAATGTTTTAATTTAAAGATAGGTATTTAATGCGAAGATCAATAAAACAAGGGAATGATAACACGCGAAAAAATAAAGGTGAGCAACCGTGGCAAGGCAGAGGAAATCAGCCGATTTCCTTACCCCAGGCAAGTGACTTTAAAAAGTGACTTTTCAGTTTGTGTAAATATAAATAGACAAAAGTCACAGTTGAGGTTACATCTCATACTCCACAGTAGAATATAAATAGCGGTATAGAGTTGAGAATGTATGTGTCGACGACGTTTCAATCCCGCAGAGAGTATCGGGATCTCATCAGGACTAATAGATAGAACAGGTGCCTGAGAAGTTGCCGTATGGATCGCGGGCATCCAACCTGAGTATAATGGATAAGATCGAGGTCTTGGAAGGGGTGGCAGCTCCCAGCCGGGAGGCTGCAATGTAGGTGGGCATGCCGGACGGCAGGCCGCTGGTTGCGATAAGGTCACCGCAGCCCCGGAATCGGGAATTAGAATCGAGCGCCGGCTGATGCGGGAGGGACAGTGGATGCCCGTGGGATCAGGGATACAACGTGCAGTGGCATTCCAATATGTGTGGGACCCTTGTTCTGTAAAGCACAACTCCGCCCTTGGTCCCCGCTGACTTCCAGGGTTTCCTTGTTCTTCTTGCTATATCGTTGGGCGATGATGGCATCTAAGGTAGCTCCTTTGTAGTGCGTCTCCTCTGTGCAGTGTTGGGTTAAATTATTGTCACAGAGAAGATTGGATAGCGTTTGAATTAGCGGGTTATGTGTTTCATTCCATCGCAGGTTAAGATCACCAAGAATTAGGTTGTTGGAGTCTCCAAGAGCGCAGTGAGCAATCAGGTCTGATAATTGTTCCCCAAATGCCGAGGTGTTGCCTGGTGGGTGATAGGGAAGGTGACAGAGTAGTGTTCCATTATCTTTGGTCTTTAAGTTGGCGGTAAGACATTCAAAGGTGTTGTACTTGTATGAGTCTATTTCCATGATGGCGATGTTGTCTTTATGGATGATGGCTACCCCACCCCTCGTTGGTCTTTTCTGTTTTTGTTAATAATGGAAAAACCTGGGGGCACAAGCATGTCTAAGCATGGTGAGGAGAGCTCATTGAGCCAGGTCTCCGTGATGAACGCAATGTCAACGTCCTGCGAGAGAATGGCTTCTGCTAGTTCGGTTGCATGCATGGATGCCGATCTGCAGTTGATGAGCATGCAGTTGGTGGAAAGCTCTTTTTGCTAGGATTCTTTTCCTTGGGCGCCCTAGGAAGGGAGGTGAGGAAAGGCAGTCTAGGGAGTTTTGTGCACGGAGGGTCTCTTCCGAAACCCGTGATCACTTGGATCTTGGATTTTGGGGAGTCAAAGAGGGGTGCGTCGTATGAAGAGGCTAGATTGGCCGCTTCTTTGTCAGACATCGCGGCTTCGGTCCTAGTAGGTCTTAAGGAGAAGGGCTCTATGTCGGTATTTGAGCGACTCTGAGCCCTAGTGACGCAGACTGTGTTTCTTAGGGTTTTTTGTGACAAGTCCTCCGTGTCCGTTCTTGAGGGTCTCTGTACCTGTGTCTCAGGGGTTGCTACGGGGCTAGTGGGGTGCTGGTGATGGTGATGGTTGGAGTTGAATGGAGAGGGTACCCTGGGAGGGGATTGTTGGGGCCTTCGGGCCTTGTCGAGGGTGGTGAGGATTTCGCTCAAGCCCCGGGAAATTGCTTCTAGCTGGTTTTCTAGTGAAGCGAGACGCTGCGCCATGGTGTCGTGGGCAGGGGTGAGGGCATCATATGGAGGGTCGACCCATGTGGTGTAGGTCGTGTTTATGATTAGATGCCTATTACTACTGGTGTAGAACATGTTGTCCCCTTTTGGTACCCTGGGAGGGGGGTGCATTGGGTCATGGCGTGAAATCGACCTTCTGAGATCTGGGCGAGTACTAGTGTGATTCGGGGTCGATGGCGGCCGAGCGGGTTCAAGGAGTTGCGGAGGGTGGATCAAATTAGGAGGTTGAGTTTGTCGTTCCTTTGAGACCTGGAGAGCACTCTTTGTAGAGGCGCTGGAGTGGGGGGTGACTCGGGGTGGGCGGGAGGAGGAGGTGTGGGGCGAGGCGGGGACAGTTTGTTTTTCCTGTTGGGGCCGATTATCTGTTGGTGGGAGCTGGCTCGGGAAGGATCGAGGCAAGTGAGGAAGAGCGGAACGGAGTGTGTGGAAGAGGGAGTCGAAAGCCTCTAGATTCTCATTATTAGCCTGAATCAGGACAGTGCCGTTAGTGTAGATGGTCACAGACGTGATCCCACCCCTTGACGAACGGTTAGGGAGCGAGGTTGTGAGTTTGCAGCTATGTGAGGTAGTTGTGGTTTTGGAGATGTAGAGTTGTGTTCTGAGAGATGTGTTCCATTCCTCTGGTCTTTCAGTGTGAAAGATTAAGTCCATCTTAATCTGTCCTTTAGAGGGGCAATGATATGTGTCCGTAAATAGAATTTCTTTGTGTTGTCTGATCAATTTCTGCTTGAAATTTCGTCGCGCTTTAGGGGAAGCTGTTGATGGCCTCTCACAGCCAGGTAACCTCAGGGGCAGGGACAGGAGCACCCCGGCACATGGATTCTTTAAGGTGCTCACAGACTCGCAGACTCCAGATTACCGTAGGGCGAGAGAGCTGAGACTGTGGGCAGATATAGACTGGGAGAGCTAAGCATTAGGGTAATCAAAGCTGTTTGAGACAGGGGCCTCCCAGAAGCCTGGTTAGGGAAGAGTTAGGCAGCATAGAACAAAAGGCATGTGAGGGGCTGCTGGAGCCAGAGTACTACAGAGAAGGAGAAACAGGCACCCTCCCCACAGAGCCTGTGAAGTGCTCTCCTAGCCGTAAGTGGGCCCAAAAGAAAGACTGCTGATCACCAGGGCCCAGGCACCATTAGGGTGGCTTTTGATGCATTGAACCACAGGATATTCAAGGAGAGAGAGTTGAGCAACTGGGCACATAAGTCCAGTGAGGTGCAATCTGAGGCAATTGTCCTCCGGTGGTGGAGGGTGAGCTCAACACCAGCACACGCAAACTACAGTCTAGGAGTTGCCATTCAAGCCATGACACCTCAGTGACACTGTATACTAGAGCAGAGAGAGTCTGTGAGGGGTTCCTGGAGTGCTATGCCAAGTTAGGGCTGCGTTCTTCCTGCCGACGGACATTTGGCTGCCTGCTCTGCAGCGGGTTATTAAATAGCACTGCAGTTGTAGGTGGAGAAATGCCTGTCAGCAGGTTGGGAAGGGGAGCGGGGTCCAGCCGGTGTCTGCAGTACTGTGAAATATCAGCAAATGTCCTGGAGTCAAATAAACTAAGGGAGCTGGGCAAGGCATGGCAGTAAGACACGTCGGAGTGAGTCGGAGAACCTCAGGGCAGGGGGATATGGGCATCAATGAACACAAAACCTGGGAAAAGTGCCAGGGGTGTCCTTAGAGGTTGAGAGCAGCTCCAAGGACAACAGAGGGTGGGCAGGAAGGAAGGGTCATCCTTGAGCCAACTTAAACCTCTTTGGAAGAGTTGTGGTGTTTTTTTCAGCAAAATGTTCAGCTAAAAGTGTAGTTTAACACCAATGCAAAACAGATGTAGGCAAATAGGGAGCTCTCTCATGACACCATACTTAGGGACTGATTACGATAGCGGTAAACTCGCCACTGGCAGGCTGCCGGTGGTGGGTTCACCGCCATCGTACTGCGTTTTTCCGCCCGCCAGATTACTATGGCGGGCGGAAACGTGGTGGTCGGAAAGACTGACCACCACAGTTCCGACAGGCGGTCCTTTTACGACTGCGCTGTCGGAGCAGCCGCATTGCCCAGAATGGCAGCAGTGCCTGTCAGGCACCGCCGGTCATATTATGATGGTCCATCCCCGCCAGCCTTTCCATAGTGGTTCATCCGCCATGAAAAAGGCTGGCAGGGATGGACTTTGGGGGCCAGTAGTGGGCCCCCATTCTCCCCGGGCACTTTGGTTTTGTACTTGGGGGCACCTATGGTGCCCCCTACATTTCTCTGCACCATGTGTCAGGCACCGCATGGTGCCTGCCACGTAGTTCAGGGAAATGCAAAACCTGCATTTTTTCCATTGCTGCTGCACCCACCACAATGGAAAACATGTACAATGCATTGTAATTTGGTCTGTGGGACTCCCGACACTATGTCGGGCGGTCCCCATCTCCGTTAGTGTGGCGGGCGGACGTGAGTCGGCCCACCATCCTAATCAGGCCCTTAATTATCGACATAAAGGGTTTTTTCTATTCCCACTGGTTTTCTTTTCAGTATCCCTCTGTAAAGCGTTTAAAAATATGGTGTTGTCTGTCAGGCCTAGTAGATTTTCAGCTGGTATTATATAATGGAATTCGGGAGAGGTTTCTGCCTCAGATTGGGAATGTACCAGATTGTTCAAAGCATCTTTCTTTCTGTCTGAAAGTTATTACAAAATCATACTCTTCTCTGACTGTTGAGCACCAAAGTCTCCTGCAGTTTTATTGAGCTGTGAACTGTTTTGGTAAATAAATACAGTAACTGGGTATTTAGTAGAATAGGTAATAGCATCATGCTGAAAAATTTGATTTTAATGACCAGAAACTCTTCATCCTACATTGAGTAATACAGTATGGCCTAGGACAGTTTTTGAGACAGAGCTCTACCGGATTCAATTTGCCTATTGTGCTATTTTCGTGTGACATAATTCCTTCAATATTGTTGAGAGAAACATATACATTCACAGTAAGTAGTTGGCCACTGTTAGGATGAGTCCAGAAATTATTATACTTCTTTCGAAGGAGACATTTGTTCAGTGTGTTTGCAGCAGATAAACTGTTAATAAAACATATATGTGTTTTTCACATATAGGATGGACGAAATATTCTCTACTATTTGTGCTGATGGCAATTACAGCTCATATAATATGTCTGAGCTCCTACACAGTACTACAAACACCTTTTTTAAAAAAAATATAGGGCCATATTATCAAGAACGGCGATAACATTATCGCCGCTTTAGCGGCACGAAACTGCCGCTAAATCGGCATATTATCAAGCCCCTTATCGCCGCTTTAGCGGCAGTTTCCTGCCGCTAAAGCGGCGATAATGTTATCGCCGTTCTTGATAATATGGCCCATAGTTTTCTCTGAGAAACACCAAAGGTACAGCTTGTAGCTTAGTAGAAGAAACAAGCCGTCGCTATTGAAATGAGTGCTTCATTACAGTTACAAAAGCAAACACCATAAAATTCCCAAACCCATTTATCACAAACAATCTACCGATCAAAACAAATACATATTAAACAAATCTGACGTAGAGATCAGTAGAAAATAAAAAAAATGCATTCAATGCAGTCAGTGGAGTGAAAAATTGAAGACATCAAAGTTGTTGCTTCGTCAAATTAGTCGCAATGGGGAAGCAATGTGCATTTGTTTTGCCACTGAAACAAAACAATGCCCCCTGTTTTCACAAGTCCTGGCAAAAGTGTAACACATCTGACTTCTGACTGAAAGTGCTCCTTCATTGTTGATTGGGGAGTTTGTGCGTATATAGGGGTGTCATATTTAAGAACATTCAAAATTGTGTAATTTTGCTCATTTCCATGAAACATTTGCAACAGTAACCTTTTTTAGGGAAATGTTTTTTGCTGAACTTTTCTTTACCCTATTGTGTGCCTTCCATAACAAATGTCTAGCAAACTAAAGACAGGAGGCTGTTTCAAGGTAGCTTGTAAAGGCATTATCTGTGAAAATCTGTTTTCCACTGGCAAACCGTAAAACATTTTAACACATGGAGTATGCTTGGGTAAGAAAAGGTATGCAAAATCACATAATGCAAAATTTTGAGAATTGCACAAGCGTAATTAAATGTTTACCAGGCCTAGTCATATTGTGGATGGGTGTAGGAGTGAATGCAAGAATGGTTGAATATGTAGTTGTTTCCAGCCACTCACATACCTACTTACTCACCCATATAGCCACTCATACATCCACTCACTCACCAATACAGCCACTCACATCCAGTCATACAGACATACAGACACTTACACATCTACTCATACACCCTTACAGCCACACACACACCCACTCAATCACCCATGAAGAAACTCACATAGCCACTCACTCACCCATACAGGTACTCACACACCCACACACTCACCAATACAGCCACTCACACTGCCACTCACTCACAAACAAAGTTACTCATACACCCACTCATGTACCCATGCAGTCTCTGACAGAGCCACTCACTCATCCAACCACTCACACACCCACTCACTCATCCTTACAGCCACTCACACGATATTCACTCCCAAAACAATACAGCCACTCAGACAGCCACTTACCCACCCATACAGCCATTTACACACCCACCCACTACCACACCTATGCAGCCACTCACACAGCCACTAACTCACCCATACTGCCACTCCCACAACCACTCACTCTCCAATACAGTCACTCACACAGCCACTCACTCACCCATACAGCTACTCACATACCCACTATCACATCCATACAGCCAGTCACACACCCACACAGCCAATCAAACATCCACTCATGCACTGATACAGACAGTCACACAGCCACTCACATTAGAAATGTTACAAATAGTATGACTAATTACTAGTAAAGAAGGAATAGAAATGTAACTCATGCTGAGCGTTTGTATAAATCTTTAAATCTCAGAAATGTTTACAAAACACTTACACTCACGAGATGATGTCATGAGTGATGTCATTTGAGATGTAATCGGCAATGTCATGAGTGATGTCACTGACCATGTCATGAGTGATGTAATATAGGAGATCATAAGCAGTGCATTGTGGGTGTGAAAGATATACTTAGCTGAGATAACTATAACTGCTGAATTCACTGGTTTTGTGCAAGTAAAATCTAAGCCGAACCATAACGTCCCTGTAACCTTTGTTTTTTTCAGTGAATAAATATATATATGTGTGTGTGTGTGTATATATATATATATATATATTCACTGAAAAAACCATAGGTTTCAGGCACGTTATAGTTATAAATTAGCATTTAAAAAACCTTACAAATTCACTGAAAAAACCATAGGTTTTAGGGACAGTTATAGTTAGTTGGACATTGCACTCGTACAAAACCCGTGAAATTCCCCGTTATAGTTAGTTCAGGTAACTATAACTCACGCCCCCACAATGCACTGCTGATGACGTCACATATTACATCACTCATGACATGGTCAGTGACATCACTGATGACATCACTGATGACATCTCAAATGACATCACTGATGACATCATCCAGTGACTGTGTGTTTCTGTAAAGTTTAAATATGTTTAATATATATAGGGAAAGGCATATTGAAGACTGAGTGGGTGTATAAGTGTCTGAATGGATGATTTAGTAGGTGCGTGACTAACTCTATAAGTGAGTGATTAAACGTATCTTACTGAATGCATGGGTTAGTGACTAAACTGGGTGAATGTCTGTATCCGTCTGTCTGTTGCTGTGTAAGTGGCTGCATGGGTTTGTGAATAGCTACATGAGTGTCTATATGAGTTATTGATTGGTTGTCTGAGTATCTGTATGGGTGCCTTAGTGTTTGTGTGGGTGGGGTGTGTGCGACTCTGTGCATAGATGTGTGAGTGGGTGATTCACTGGGTGGATGGTTTCAAGAGTGCATCTGTGATAGACTGTATGGGTGGGTAAGAGTGTGTTAGTGAGTGAATGTATGTCCCTGTGGTACATGTGTGAGTAACTACATATGTGAAAGGCAGTATATATGTGTGTTGGAGTATATAAATAGCTATAAGCGAGAGTGTGTGATTGTGAGAGTGACTGTATGGATGAGTGTGTGCTTGTATCAGAGATTGTATAAGAGCATAAGAATGTGCTAGTATTTGTATGAGTAAGTGAGCTGGTGTGTGTATAACTGTATAGGTGAGTAAATGGGTGTGTGCTTAATTTTTGCATGACTGACTAGGTGTGTGAGTACCTCTATGGATGAGTGGCGGTGTGTGAGTGTTTATATAGGTGCATGAGTGCATATAATAGTCCTGTACTGAGTGACTATAAGTATGAGTGACTGTACAGGTGAGTGAGTAGATGTGTGTGTGTAGACCTAAGAATCAGTGAGTGTGTATATAGTAATTGGTGTTGGAGTGTCTATGGTTTTGACAATGGCAGTCTGTAATTTACAGTGGGTGTATCAAAAGTTATATTAGGGTGTGAGAAGATGCATCAAATTATCACATGGAAGATGTCATCAGTGATGTCATCAGTGATGTCATTTGAGATGTCATCAGTGATGTCATGAGTGATGTCACTGACCATGTCATGAGTGATGTAATATGTGACGTCATCAGCAGTGCATTGCGGGGGCGCGAGTTATAGTTAGCTGAACTAACTATAACGGGGGAATTTCACGGGTTTTGTACGAGTGCAATGTCCAACTAACTATAACTGTCCCTAAAACCTATGGTTTTTTCAGTGAATTTGTAAGGTTTTTTAAATGCTAATTTCTAACTATAACGTGCCTGAAACCTATGGTTTTTTCAGTGAATTTCAAAGGTTTTTTAAATGCTAATTCCTAACTATAACATGTCTGAAACCTATGGTTTTTTTCAGTGAATTTCAAAGGTTTTGTAAATGACAATTTTTAAATGTATTAATTGTTATATTTATTTTTTTGATACTGATTTACTACATTTTTTTAAACTATTTATTTTTAGATATTTTATTTTTTAAAATACATTGTAATTACATTATACATTACATTACAAAATATACTTTCTCAGAATGAATTACTTTAGTTTAAATACTTTGCAAATAGGCAAAAAACTTTTAAGTACAGTAGTTACAGTTGTTGCAATGGGCAACACAATTTCAAACACAATGCAACATTGAGCTCAATGTGAATTTCAAGTTAAATGCAATTAGTTACTTTATGGATTACTTTTCTAACCACAGGACTGGATCCTAGATTCAGTCCTGGGACATCTCCTGTAAACAGTTGAGTAAAAGCGTTTTGGTTACAGTAGTGATTTTTAAGGAATATTATTGTATTTTAAAAGTTGACACAGAAACTTTTTCACATAGAATCACCAATGTTATCCTATGGGAGGAAATTCACTTAGCAGGTAAGTAGTGTTATCGTTACTTTTTCTTACTCAGTGGTAGATCCTGGATCCAGCACTGGTGCATCTCCTGTAAACAGTTGAAAGGATGCGTTTAAGTCATACAGGTGATTTTTAAGGAATATTTGTAGTTTGTGAAAATCGACACTTTGAAACTTTTCTGCTGAAAACCAGACAATGGATTCCTATGGAAGGAAATACAAGTTACTGGTAAGTACGGTTAGAATAACTTTTCAGGGTCAGTGCTGGGCTAAAAGATGCAGCACTGGGTTCTCTCCTGATAACAGGTGAGTAAATCGGAATTCGTAGTTCGGCTGATTTTAGAGGAATATTATAAAGTTCCAAAACTCCACACACAGAAGAATTTCCAAGTGAAACCAGTCAATGTTAGCCTATGGAAGGAAATTCAAGTTACTGGTAAGTACGGTTAAAATTACTTTTCAGGATCAGTACTGGGCTCAAAGATGCAGCACTGAGGTCTCTCCTGATAACCGGTGAGTAAATCGGAATTCGTAGTTCGGCTGATTTTAGAGGAATATTTGTATGTTTCAAAAATCGACAGAAACTTTTTCAGCAAAAAGCAGGCAATGATATCCTATGGAAGGAAATTCAAGTTACTGGTAAGTACGGTTAAAATTACTTTTCAGGATCAGTACTGGGCTCAAAGATGCAGCACTGAGGTCTCTCCTGATAACTGGTGAGTAAATCAGAATTCGTAGTTCGGCTGATTTTAGAGGAATATTATAAAGTTCCAAAACTCCACACTTAGAAGAATTTCCAAGTGAAACCAGTCAATGTTAGCCTATGGAAGGAAATTCAAGTTACTGGTAAGTACGGTTAAAATTACTTTTCAGGATCAGTACTGGGCTCAAAGATGCAGCACTGAGGTCTCTCCTGATAACAGGTGAGTAAATCGGAATTCGTAGTTCGGCTGATTTTAGAGGAATATTTGCACAATGGTGAAGGAGGGGGGTGGGGCCTGAAGTGACATGTCTGCAAACACGCCCTGTGGCGCGTTTTAAGTTGGAGAATTAATTCCTCCTCAATCCCGAGGGTCCCTAGGGGCCAACTGGCCCACCAGATACCTCCAGTATGCGCCAGAGAGCTGCGTTGCAGAGAGGTGTTCAGAGGCCACGCCCCTTTTTACAACACTCTGCAACGCAGCTCCATGGCGCTTACTGGAGGTACCTGGTGGGCTAGTTGGCCCCCAGGGACCCTCAGGATTGAAGAGGATTTAATTCCCCATCTTAAAACGCGCCACGGGGCTGTTTGCACACATGTCACCTGAAGCCACGCCCCCTCCCTTCACCACTGTGCAAACGCGCCCCGTGGCGCGTGTTAAGTTGGGGGATTAAGTCCCCTTGAATACTGAGGGTCCCTGGAGTCCAACTAGCCCACCATGTACCTACAAAAAGCGCCACAGAGCTGCGTTGCAGAGAGGTGTAAAAAGGGGCGTGGCCTCTGTACACCTCTCTGCAACGCAGCCCCTAGCGCATACCGGAGGTTCCTGGTGGGCTAGTTGGCCCCCAGGGACCCCCAGTATTCAAGGGGAATTACTTCCCTTTCTTAAAACGCACCAGGGGCGCGTTTGCAGACTGCTGCAGGGAGGGGCGGGGCCTCGGCACATGCCGGTCTTTTTTTTTTTTTTTGCCCAGGGGGTCCTTGTGGGACCCCCTGAGCAGACCTAGGGGGTCAGAGTGTTTCTACCCTGCCCCCTTTGTGCTTTTTGCGCACTTGTTTCTTGTGTTTTTTTTTTTTTTAATCTGCGGGATCCACGCACCCTAAGCGCATCCTGCCGATTTAAAAAAAAAAAATGCTTTTTCTGCCCGGGGTCCTTGTGGGACCCCCTGAGCAGACCTAGGGGGTCAGGGTGTTTCTACCCTGCCCCCTTTGCGCTTTGCAGCACTTGTTTCTGTCCCTCGGTTCTACCGAGGGACAAAATGGCTGCCAACACTTCCTGATTTGGAGTGTTGACAGTCACTTGACAGCCAATTAGCATGCAGCTCGTGATCGGGAGGGTACGCAGACCCTACTCGGCCATAGATATATATGTGACTTTACTTTTGATTTTCTCAGGAACTACTGAACGGATTTACACCATTTAAGCAAAAGGCATGACACTGAACCAAGGGCTACCTCTTTGCCAAATTTGGTGTAATTCCGTTCAGCAGTTCGGGCTGTAGCCGCGATGAACGGTTTCTATGGAAAAATGAATGGGGAAAACGCGTTTTGGGACCCCCCTTTTTTCTCGGCCCCCGCTTGACAAATCACCCCGAGACTTTCAGGATAGGAGCGGACCGGAGCGCCCCAACAAGTTGGAAGCTTTCGCGAAGATTCGTCAACTGGCGCCAACGTTATTTCAAATAGAATGTTGCGGATTTCCTATAGAAAATAGGTCCTAACTATAACTATCTACTGGCGACCGCCAGTAGATAATATACTAACATTTTCATTGTAAATGTATGTGGTAAAGGCATATGCGTGGTAATGACTTGTGTGGTTAAGTCAATGTGTGATAATGGACACGTGGTAATGGCATGCGTGGTTTTGTCATTAATCCCTGGTCTCCCATATTGTCAGGCAGACCCTTTGAGGACAATGATATTTTTTAAAGGTGGTCCAAGTATGGAGGATGCCTGATATATCCTTTATGAGTGAAGAACTAGAAAGACAATGAACAACCTACCTTTTACAACTGCATTAGTTAAATTGGTCAGTGATTGGTGGAATCTGTCTCTTTTGTAAGCATCCATTGATGGAAAATCTGTCACAGTGACATACATGTTTTAAAATGGTAAACAGTCGGAACAATGTGGGCAGAGCCTAGCGTGTTCCAACAATGCAAGCGCTACCACACTTGCCTTAACCACGCATATATGTGGTTAAGGTAGTGCGCGGTCTAGCTGCTGGCTGGCAGAAGCAGGAAGCAGGAAGGATCGGGAGAGCCAGAAGACGTGGAGAGGTAGGTGGGGCTGGGGCCAGGTTTTGGGAGTTTGTATGGGTTCGGCTGTAGTTTTCAGGGCTTGGGGGTTGGGTCAGTTTCAGGGCTGGGGGTTGGGGGAGTTCTCAGGACTGGGGCGTCGGGGTAGATTTGAGGGCTGGGGGTTGAGGGTAGTTTTCAGGGCTGGTTGGTTAGGGTAGTTTTCAGGTCTGGGGAGAGGGCTGGTTTTTAGGAGGGAAGGGGTAGTTTTAGGTGTCAGGGTGATGGTTTGGAGGCCGTTTTAGGTCTCAGGGCAGGGGCAGGGATCAGAATACTTTTTAGGGCTTAGGGGAGGGTGGGGTAGTTTTTAGGGCCCTGGGGTCAGGGTAGTTTTTATGGCTTAAGGGATGGCAGGATTGTTGTAAGGACTGGGGGCAGGGATGTTTTTAGGACTCAGGGGGGAGGGCAGTGGCAGCTTGCAGAAGTAATGCTGTGGGCCGTGAGGCTGGCGGGGGAGGGCTGGTTGGGGGGTAGTGGAGTCCGACATACGACGGCAAAGGTGAACATAAATAAATAAATAAATATCTGCCATCGTATGTAGGACTCCACTACCACCCCACCTAGCCCCTCCCCGTCTCACCGCCCCACAGTGTTACCTCTGCGAGCCGCCACTGATGTGGCTCTGAAAATGAAATCATTATTTTTTTTGTTCCTTTCTTCCACGCTTTTGATAAAGTTGGACATTTTGTAATTACTGTGTCAAATTTCTTCTGCCAAATAGGAAATGGCTCTGACGCTTTGTATTAGGATCGTTTGATTATACTAAAAGGACGTTTTATCTGAGAGGAGCAAAGGGTTACTGCGCTGCACACATTAAATGTAGTGGCGGCTCGCAGAGGTAATGCTGTGGGGCGGTGATGTGGGGCAGGGGAGGGGCTGGGTGGGGGGTAGTGGAGTCCGACATACAATGCCAGATATTTATTTCACCGCCCCACAGTGTTACCTCTGCGAGCCACCACTGGGGGAGGGGGTTGGTTTTCAGGAGGGCGGAGTGTAGTTTTTGGAGTCAGGGCGGGGGCAGGGGTTGAGGGGTTAAGATTTACCTGTCATGTCTTAACCAGGGATATGTCTTTACCATACATGCCTTAACAATGCATAATTCATTGTAAAGCCATGCGTGGTAAAAGCATAGGTGTGGCTAAGACTTGTGTTGTTGAGACTGCATGGAACCGGCATGTGTGGTAAACGCATGTGTGGTTCCATCACACAACCGTTTTAAAACCCATGAGGCAACTTGCCTCCTTATCACCATCTGTTGCAGATTTCCTCCACTGTTGCTGCTCAATAACTTCTACTGGGACCAACCACAGCTGAAGGTGCAGGAGACAGGGCCTCCAACTTCACTCTAGAGGCCACAGACCAACTACAGTCAGCTAAATGGTCCAGCAGAGAGTCAGTTATGCTACTTTCAACATGTTAATGAAATATTTCAGTAAATAATATAGGGGTGATTACGATGGTGGTGACAGGCCCTCAGCCATCTGACGACGATTTTACCCCCACCTAATTACGATGGCGGGGGTAATCGTGTTAGGTCCGCGGCGGTCGCAAAGACGGCCCACCACGCTTCCGCCACAGGCAATTGTTCTGATTGCCTGGTGGAGCTGTCAGCATCTTCAAAATGGTGGCGGTGCCTAGCAGGCACAGTCCGCCAGATTACAATGCTGGCTGCAGCCAACCTTTCCGTGGCGGGTAAACCGCCAATGAACGGCTGGTGGAGAATGCATTCAGGGGCCTGTTGCGGGCCCCCCTTGTGTTGGGGGGAGGTGGTGGTACACTGGGGGGTACCCATGGTACCCCCTACATTTCCATGCACTAAGTGGCAGGCACCGCATGGTGCCTGCCACGTAGTGCAGGGAAACGCACTACATACATTTTTAACATTACAGCGGGTGCTGCAGCCAGCAGCACCGCCGCAATGGTAAAGATGCAAGATGCGACTGCCACGATGGGGGTCGCATCATGATTCTACGTGCGTGACCGCCTCCATACAGGCGGGTGGTCCCATTCACGACAAAATTCATAATGACCCCCATAGTGAGGGGACTGCATTGCCAACCCTAATGTTGCAGATGCAAAAGTGTCAACGACCCTCCAGAGCCCAATTTGTGTTTTTTTCACACAGTATACTCCAACACAAAGGTTGTACAGTACTTTTTATACCTAACTATGCGTTTGGCCATTTGATTTCAGATTTGGGTTACCTGGGAACATGCCAATGACAGTGTCTTACGTGAGCGCCAGCTTTGTCGAGCCAAAGGCATGCCCTGACCACAGCACCATAGAGTAGTAATTTTAGGAAAACATACATAGCAGGAACACAACTTTGGGCCTGATTTAGAGTTTGGTGGAGAATTAACCTTTAGGATAGGAGACATAATGCCCCACCCCACCATGAGTGATGGGAAAACTCAAAATCAGGACCAGAGTTGTATCCCTGCCAGATATGCACACATAAAATGTTACTCTCTAAATCAGTGGTCATGCCATTTAGGGAGTTCCATTAGCATGGGAAGGTGGGTAGTCAGCCAGGGCAACAACAATCTGAGGGACTAATTGAAGTACATTCATGGTGTAGTAAACTTTCCAACAGCCAAGCCAGTGGGGGCACTGGTGTTGGATAGATCACAGTGTGTTCAGCTCTAAAGAGATCATAGATACTGTAATTTTAGTAGACATGGTACTCCATGACATTTGTGATAAAGTAGTTTGGCTAACAGATTACTCCATCACAGCATGATGGATATCCTGTCTGCCTTTTAATAAGTGCAATTGCACGTATTCTGTCTGCCTTTTAATTTAATAAGTGCAAATGCACTTGCAATAAAGTCGATAAGATATCTGTCACCCATCCGCAAAACTTGAAATCAGGCCCAGATTATGTATTGTATCTAATGCCATCACACAACATTCACTGATGACCTTTGTAAAAAAGAAAAAAATCATGAGACAATAATCCAAAATCAGACGAATGTATATGTTTATGTAACATCTCAATAATGTTTTAAAAATATTTTGATGTTTGCTATTAAATATTTATTAATACCATTTATTTAATTTTCTTATCTCGCTTTGTGTAGATGAGCCCCTATAACAAAAGGCCAGTTGTGTGGAGAGTGCACCAACAGGGGCTCTACATGTGCCACAGCAATCACTGCAGAAACGGTGGGACGACCTTCAGTGGTGGATCTGCCTCATCGTTCTAAATCAACTTGGATGGTCCTCTCAGCAAAGGAAAGCAGGTATGGTGGTTGCTGAACCTCTTAATGCAGGTTTTCAAACCACAAGGGTAACACAAGATTCGCTAGGGATCAAGGGTTCTACGTAGTGAAAGGAACACTGGCCCTAACCTATAAATGTAAATGCAATATTTAAAGAAATATAATATTTGCCAAAAGATTTTTACAATGACAATATATAAAGAATTTTTTATTAAATTTAAAAAAAGCAAAAGTAGGGAGTGCCGCTGTAGTTCCAGAACAAGTGTTAAAAGACAGAAAAAACAATAAACATAAGGACAAAGAAACAAAGGGGGTCATTATGATGGCGGGCGGATCGCCACTGCCCGGGCGGTGGTGGCGATCCGCCCGCCATCACAACCTTATTTACCCCCGCCATATTATCATGGCGGGGGTTTCGCGGCGGATGCAAAGTTCATCCGCCGCTTTTCCGCCGGTCGGCAATCGTTACGATTGCCGGCCGGGTGGAACTGGGCACTAATATGGTGGCGGTGCCTACCAGGCACCGCCATCCATATTAGGATGGGTGTTCTCTAAGGCCTTTTTATGGTGGCAAAGCCGCCATGGAAAGGCTGGCGGGAATTGCTTTGGGGCCCTGTTGCGGGCCCCCGGGGGGGTGGGGGCTGCACTTTGCCATGCACAAGGTGGCAGGCACCGCGCGGTGCCTGCTACATTGTGCATGGCAATGCACAACATGCCATTTTCCCGCCACAATGTCAAGATAGCGGAACGCGACCGCCAGGGTGGCGGTCGCATCCTAATCAGTGGTGCGGGACTGCCGCACGTCTGGCGGCCGGTCCCAGCACCGCTAGGGTGGCGGGCAGACGAAAGTCCGCCCGCCATCCTAATGGGGCCCAAAGTGTGACCAGTAATTATATAGAAGATGAGGGTCACTTACTTCAAAAACAAAGCACTTCTTTACCTAAACGAAAAGTTTATACAAAGTATAGCGGGTCAGAGTGTGGATCGATGGCGTTTTGATCCATTAACAATTTGGGATCATCATCAGGACAACTAATAATTTGCCTGAGCCATAACTCAATAGTACAATCAGAATTTAACAGCTGTTGAGGTAAAGAGGGAGGGGAGAGAGAGAAGGAGAAGAAAATTATAGCGATTTACTCATTTTTGGAAATTTTCAGTCTCTGAATCATTATATCATAGCAGTTTCCACTCTATCTCTAGCTCCCTACCTAACTTTGCCTATATGGTAAGCGTCCCCAAACTTCAAGGGAGTAAGGGGTTTGAGGAAGAGGCTCACTAACTAACAAGCGATCCATTAGATTCGCCATGTTAGGGGATGCCGTTCTGTGATTTGTGACGACATTGTAAGGGCAAGAAGATATACAGCTTATGACCAGTCTGCCGATTGCATCGAACTAACTCTTAAACGAGACGAGCTAGCTGAAAATCTACTTGCCCTAGAATTCTGAAGCTGCCCCCAGACCCATCCCCCATCCAATTTAAATGCCACATACCCCTAGCCCAGTCCAATATTAACTTCCCCCCAACTATCAATGGGATAACCTGTAGCTCACACTTGGGGGCTGCTGATTGACTTTTGGGGAAGGATCACCAGCAGGACACGCACCCTTCCATTAATTTGATAAATCTCATTGTTAGTACCAAACAAGAGGGCATTCAGCCCTCAAATCATAAGGGGGAGCCAGGCAGGGCACTCGAAATAGAAGGGCAAGGTTTAGTGAATATTCATAGGGGGGCAGACTCTGGCATGAACACAAGTTCAATAGTAATGATCCAGGCCCCTATTAGGCTCCCCCAGCTACTCCGAGCACTGTACTGCACCCCAGCCCCGAACTTAATTGCCAGCTCAATATAGTATCCTGGAACGTGGCAGGGTTAAGCAGTAAACTGTCCCTTTCCCATTGGAACAAATTAATGGAAGGATTTGACATATGCAGCTTTCAGGAGACCTGGAGCCTTGTTCCCTTATATAAGCCAGGGAATGCCTGCTATTGCTCCCCATCAACAACCAGGGGGATAAGCCGACCGGCAGTGGGTAACATGGGTTAAGATCGCATTGGGAGGCTCAATCACTCCCTTTGCCACCGGCAGCCCAGACATTTTGGGGATCCGCATTGAGGGCCCCCTGGGAAAATCCATTGAATTCTATACCATATATGTGAGGGGAACAAAAGGGGGCAGACCTTCCACCACACTCACACAGCTGGAGAAGCTACTGGATAAGAGCTCCCATCATTCTAGACTAATAATAGCGGGCGACCATAACACCACATTTGAACCATCAGACAAAGATGACATAGTGGGTACAAGTGTAGATGATTTGAAGTGGGCTCTCCCCCTCCCCTAGATCTTCTCCCAGTTAAGAAATGGACGCAGATGGCGCCTCAGGCTAATGCCCTAAATCTAGAGCATGGACTAAGGGCTGTGAATGGTAGCACGCCACCAGATAGTCTGGGTGCGAACACTTTTAACAGGATAAGCTGCCCATCTCACATCGACTACATTCTTTTAGACCTGAGGCTCTGAAGAAGTGTGGTTGATATGAATGTGGGGTTCACAACTGATAGTGATCACAATCCACTCTGCCTAAGCATGAAGCCTCTTTGGGGCAGCCATCCCACTGAAAAACCATTCCCCGAGCATTTCCATGGAAGTCTTTCCATCTAATGATCACCGCAGACTGAAATGGCGTTAGGTAGCCTTACACAAAGATAAGAACAAGGGCATACAGCAAGATCTGGTGGTAGGTGCACTTGAATTACAGCATCTTGTTCAAAGTGCAGAGGAAATGGCAGAAGTTGACTTGGCCCACTCCTGCCTTTTTGATAGAATAAGCACTTATTTTACTGCAACCGACAGTATCTCAAGGGCTAGCAAATCAAAAGGTGGGCCAGCTTTCTGGTACCCAAGGGACTGCAGAACTGAATGGCAAAATTTAGCCCTGGCCATTAAATCTAAAGACACGCACCAAATTAGAGTCTCTAGAATGCAGTACAAGGCAACCCTACATTATGCGAAAAGGGTGTGGGGTGAGTCCCGCTAGCAGCAACTTAAGGAAGCTTATTCTGACAAAGATTTTAGATCATTCTGGTCCCTATTTACTTGGGGAGAAGAATTAGGGGTTCAACCTCCCCCTAATTATATCGCAGCTCATGCCTGGTACAATCACTTCAAAAAGCTCTTCTCTGAAACTGTCAACGAGCCCTCGATGGAGAAAGCTGTCTGCCCCACTCAGTCTTTGGGAGGCAACTTCTTCACTTTGAGCGAGATTGAGGGCTCCATCGGCTGAATAGTACAGTCCAAAGCCCCAGGGCCAGATGGCGTTCTGGGGGATCTTCCTTTCTGACATTGACAACAGGGCCCGCTATATTCTTCTCCTTTCTAATGCCATAGCGATCGGTGCTCCAGTTTCAGGGTCTTGGAAGGGGGCAGAGTCGGTCCCTATTTTCAAAAAAGGGGACAGAGGAGAGCCATGCAACTACAGGCCAATTAGCCTGATAGATGCGCTACAAAAGGTTTTTTGCAGAACTCTCCTCTTAGATATAGACATGGGTGGAAGATAATGCAATTTTATTGCAATACCAAGCCGGCTTCAGGGAAAAGACCGGGACGATCGATCAGGTATTCCACCTCCTGCTCCTCTACTGGAAAGGTGTAGTGATCGGTCAAGGCAGTCTATATCTTGCCTTTATTGATTTAAAGTCCGCCTTCGACTTAGTTCCTAGGCAGAGTCTGTGGCATGTGCTTAAAGATATGGGTATTCCGTTACCCATCCTCAATTTGATCGTCCGTCTGCATGAAGACAACTTTGCCCGGATAAGATGGGGCTTGCAGGGCTAGCTCACAGACCGTATCCCAGCCAATAGGGGAGTCCGCCAAGGCTGCGTCCTGGCCCCCATGCTCTTTTCCCTGTACATGAATGGAGTAGTACGTTTTTTATCACAGGAACCTGTTGATGCTCCGTCCCTAGGTGGGGAAAAGGTAGTAACCCTTTCATTTGCAGACAACACCTTGTTGGTGTCTAAAACCCCGGCGGGCTACAGTCACCACTAAATAGATTCAAACTATTTTGTGACACATGGGGCTTGGTAATAAACACCTCAAAAACAAAATACATGGTCTTTAACCCGCACAAGTCATATAAAGGAAAACCAACCTTGGAAGAGGCCCCTCTGGAATGAGTCAATACTTTTGATTACCTAGGAGTCAGACTCTCTGAGATAATGTCCTGGAAGCCCCATCTCACAAAGATGGTAGTAATTCATAAGTGCGTCACAGGGGTCCTAGGGAAAGAACATTTCTTCTCCTACAGCAGACCTGTTGCTGCTGCTCTATGGATTATATATGTGAT
Source organism: Calotriton arnoldi (assembly GCA_963921515.1). Lineage (NCBI taxonomy): Eukaryota > Metazoa > Chordata > Amphibia > Caudata > Salamandridae > Calotriton > Calotriton arnoldi. Next base: position 3,824,531 of record CAWUFW010000107.1, on the reverse strand, counting down.
ATATGGGTGTGTATACGATTTATGTATGGAGCATTGTGTTAAAATTGAGAGGAAAGACATGAAAATCAAGCTCCGAGAACAGCGTGGGCCGATGAATTTGTAATGTTTTTAGAATATTTATATAAAATGTCGTGTTTTTATGCGGTTTAAAGACCAATGGTCTAAATAAACTTTATTTTTTTGAAACTTTGCTGCTCTACAGGTTTATGACCTTAAAGCTGTTAGCTCTGTCCTGTATGGGGCAGAGCTATGGGGTTTCCACAACATTGCTGAGCTCAGTAGAGCAGAGCACACATTTTAAGGAACTTAGGGGCTCATTAGGATGGCGTAACGATCGCCACCGCCAGGCTGGCGCCTTCCTCATGTGAAATACCCCCGCCATATTATGATGGTGGTGGGTATCGCGGCGGACGCAAAGTCCGTCCACCGCTTTTCCGCCGGTCGGCAATCGTTACGATTGCTGGCTGGGCGGAGCTGGGCCACTAATATGGTGGCGGTGAGCCATATTAGGATGTGGGTGGTTTAAAGTTCTTTCCATGGCGGCGATGCCGCCATGGAAAGGCTGGCAGGCATTGGCTTTGGGGGCCTGTTGCGGGCCCCCTCAGGGGGGGGTGCACTTGGGGGGTACCCATGGTACCCACCTGCAGTTCCCTGCACCACGTGGCAGGCACCACATGGTGCCTGCCATGTGGTGCAGGGACATGCTGTGCATGCCCTTTTAACATTGCGGACGGTGCTGCAGCCAGCAGCACCGTCCGCAATGGTAAAAGGCCAGGATGCGCCCGCCATAATTGGTCCCATCACCGTTATGATGGCATAATGAGCCCCTTAGTGATGTTGCCCCAAAGCACCCCACTTGCCCCCCTATTGTTAGATATGGGAGATCACCCCATAAATTATATCGTTAAGCTCTTCCCATTACTGTTCTGGGACCCAGCAAATCCAGCAAACGGTAGACCAGGCCTCAGCTAACCCAGCTAATTCAGCAATAGCATCACCCCCGACTCCAGCAGCAGGGGACGTTCAGCATGTGCATGCAATATTTGCAAAAACAGCTCCAATAGGAGCAGGCCGGCTAATGCATATGGAAAAGGGCAACCAGAATAACCAATATTCGACAGCTTCTCCGAGCCCTTTAGCGGAGGAGATGAGCAGGCAGAACTCTCTACCGGTAACCCACGGAAAAGGCACCTGCAGCCAGTATCCAGATACTACCATCATTAACATCGCAATCACCGCCACTTTGGAACCTAGTCTTACCAGTTTAACCATGCTGTCTCCAATAATTAACACTAACGACTCCAAGCAGTAAGAAGGAAGGGCGGCCTTATCCTATTTGAGCACTCAAGAATAGGAGGACATGCTAGCAGCATACTCTCCAGACAGCCATATGGGCATATCCCCAGCGAAGACGACTTAGCCAAATCCACCAGTTGACAATCAGCCCCTCTGGGGAGAGGATAAAGGGGAGCTAAAGGGGACGGGAGGGTCAACAGAACAAGATGGAAGTGCATGGGTCTCTATTTTAAACACCATGCAACTGTCGGTGGAGGCGTTACAATACCAGTCAGGTAAGATGGACATCCAGCTCTCTCTACTAAACACACTGGCTATGTTCACAGCAGGTATTGATGAAAAACTGGGGTATCTTAATGACCTACTTAGAAGAGCACAAACAGAGGCACACCTCCGCTGCGGATGCAGTCAGATTGTGGACAAGCTCTCGACCCTTCCATCAATGCTTACCACAGTGCTTAATGAGGTGAAGAACACATCAACCAACTCTGTTCGCTCCCCCTCCGGCGGCCCGACCTCAGATCTTTCAGATCTTGGAAACAAATGAGGAGGATTTGATAATCTAATCAACCAGAACATCAAATGCATTGACTCTGGCCCTCAGCAAAGAGTGGGGACTCCCTGCACTGTCAGAGAACCTTCCAAGATAGACCAAGCTGATCCACTTATTATAAAGGCAAATGCCAAACAACGTCGTCAGCAGAAAAGAAAGGGCCGTAATAAAAAATTACTTCTTCTTAACCAAGCAGCTACCTACTCAATCTTCAGCAAACAGTGCCCCAAATTAGACACTGATCTAAAAGAGGGGGGCAAGCAAAATAAAGCTCTGGTTCAAACCAGCATCTACCAAGACACAGCAGCATCTCCTTGTCTCCCTAACATTGAAAGGTTCTTAGTAGATATAGGACACAGGAACTTGATACAGGTAACGACGGCTCCCCATAGAGGAAGTGATAACATCGACCCAAGCTTATCCGCCTTATTACCGCTCCAAATGCCACTAATCGATCCAACTCGGCCTAAAGGACAAGAAAAATCTCAAAAAATGACTGACCCTGTAATAGAAAGAAATCGGGAGTCTAGAATGGACTCAACCTGGCAAACTACCACCGACCACCACGACAATAATGACCAGACAAACACCTGCATGAATTGCATTACTCAAAAACCTGCACCATCGAGAAATGAAAGCAACCATGGAAGGCCCCAGACCAGCCACTTCAGGACTCCCTGCAGCATTTGAGGCCACCTGGCATACCAACTTTAGTAACAAACACTGTAACCAAATACAGCCCCCCCAGAGAGAATGAGCCACCTCAATCGATGGAGGACGCACAACCTAATTACCAGCATGATCCTACACTGCATGCTGGAGAACCCACAAATCAAGTGCAGGCCCCGAAAAGATTGTCAATCGGCTCGAGCTTCACATTGCTCCAACCTGAGTATACTTCAAAAGGGCACCAAGACATCCTGAACAGGGGCAACATCTTGAAATTATTACGGGTTATTCCCAATCTAGTGGACCTGAATACAACTCATCTTCTTGCAATAGAGTTTCTCACACCTGAAAACCTAGCAATGCCTGAGGCTACGAGGGTTTCGTGGAAATCAGTCGCTATTGCTCAGAGAGTATTAAATGAGTACCACACCTTCAAAGCTTGGGGCATCAATGTTACTTTTCACCAAAATCCAGCCTACCCAGCGCCTCTTTTAATTCCCAGCCCAAGGCCTGGCTCCAAGTGCCGCCCAAGGCCCCCAACCTCAGTTCTTAGAGTGGCACTGGGTTATTCTCCTCAACCAAGGCCTCTCAATCAGGGCTTTCAACACGCTACCCTCTGGGAAGAAATAGCTCCTGGAAGCAGCCTTCGGTACCCTGAGCCAATTACAAGAACCATAACCCTTTCCTCAGCAACTCAATGACATTACAGCCAATTAGACGCAGGCAATAGTCCACAAAAAGAAACGGAGATCCGCCTATGCTCATGGAATGTCAATGGCTTGGCTACAAAAACTTCTGACCCTGAATTCCTGCAATATCTCAACACGTTTGATATAATCCTGCTGCAGGAACCATGGCTTATAGAACCATTACACATACAAGGGTTCTTTTGTTCTGCCATATCAGCCACAAAAGGCGGGAAAACCGGTCATTCCTCAGGAGGGCTGGCAACTTACATATCCACAACCACCATACCCACAGCAGCTGCATTCGGTCCTGCAACAGAGGTCGCCTTAGCAGTCAAATTCACTTTATCCTTGGCAGGGGCACAAAAGGAAGTAATGATCGTCAACGCATACATCCACCCAAAACGTATAGCAACTGATTCGGCGATGCTAACTGGCCAAATAACTACCTATATAGGCAGCGTTGAATCACCAAACCTTATCCTGTCGGGGGATCTGAATCAATATTTATTGGGATCGTCAGAAGGAAACGAATCAAGTCTCCAATCCTCAAACTGCAACATACCAACACAAGGGGAATTTACCTACGGGAAAATCAACAAGAAAAATAGACGTCTTCTGGAAGACCTAGAACACTCCAACCTTAGGGCCCTCAACGGAAGATTTGCTGGCGACATCCCTGCTGTAGCCAGCCATTATTCCGTAACAACTTGCTCGATCCCGGATTATACGTTCGCTAGTCTCTCGTTGTTCTCATTCATAAATGGCTTTAGAATGGGTGACAAGGGGGACAGAGATCATCGCCCACAAGAAATCTCTATAGCAGCAACTGCACCTTCTGGCATTCATCAGGCTCCACTTTGGGGCTCCAGTTATACGTCGGACTACAAGAGAATCAACTTTATGGCAGAAAACATCGAGTCCTTGTCAGAATCAGCAATTAATCTCATACTCTCACACGCGATCGAAATGGACTACATACAAAACTGGGAACGTTTTATAATCAGTCTCAGAGAACTTCACGGCTCGTAAATAAAAACGAAGCGCCCTCCGGCCCTCGAGCAAGTGAAAAGGCTAACTACAGCACAAAGTGCGCAAATAAAAGGCCTCAAAAGAACTATAAATGGCTCCATAAGATCCCTGCATCATGATCCTGGGAACTTATTGCTCCTCTCCTCCTTGCTACAGCAAAGAACCAAACTAAAGAAGCTGAAATGGGGCATTAACAAAAATTACGAAGATGACATCTGGGCAAAACTCCTTCACAACATAAACCATAACGATAGCGCCCGCTTTGGAAAATGGTAAAAACAATCATTCACCCGCAACATGGGGGAACCTCTTCACACATATTAGAGGAAACTTGAGCCAGTTATCTAAATACCCACTTTAATTATCAAATTGCGGGCTTTCCACAAACTGACCAGAGCAGGGCAGCTCCGTATGATCGCTATGTTGATACTCGAATAAAGGAAAGAGTCCCACACAAACCCTCTGATTTAGATCCACTCTCGGAGGAAATGACACATGCCACAGAGCAGCTACTAATCAGGCCTCAGATTACAAAGGGAAGAAAGGAAGGGGCGCCGGGCCCGAATGGAATCCCACCTGCTCTGTTTAAACAGAGGGCGGCAGAGTGGGCAAGAATATTTCACCCAATATTTTCAGAAGTAAGACTACTGGGAGTTATCCCTGATTCATGGAAAGGCTCCACAATTGTCCCTATTCACAAAAGTGACGACAAGGCTTTGCCTGGAAATTATCGGTTAGTGGCACTGATCGATAACGAGGCCAAATATTTTGCGGGTACGCTGCTGGATGAGCTTACAGCCTGGGCAGACGACAATGACATAATACCATTAAACCAGACAGGCTCCCACAAAACAACAGGTACAACAACTAACATCCAGACAATCTCTCTGCTTATAGACACAGCAATATCGAAGAAAATGCAGCTGCTCTCTTGTTTTATCGACTTTAGTGCTGCTTTCGATAATGTGGACAGGGCAAGACTGTGGGCGAAGTTAGCCCGATGGGGCATTCCAAATGCTCTCCTAACAATGCTAACGCTCCTACACGCAGACACCTGGGTACAGGTGAAACTAGGAACAGGGACGCATCTTTCAAGAAAAGTAAAAACAACAAAAGGCCTTAAACAGGGCTGTGTGCTGGCACCCACCCTATTCAATTTATTTATGGCAGACTTACCACAGACACTTAGCACCTGCAATTTTCATGCGCCCAGGCTTGGGGGCACAACTCTCTCCAATCTCCTTTATGCTGACGACGTAATTATGCTTAGCCATACAGTAGTTGGCTTGCAACATCTCCTTAATGGAATGCAGGACTACGCAGAAGAAAACAACCTGTCAATTAACTTAAAGAAAACTAGGACAATGTCAATTAATAACAAGAGTTAATAACAAGAGGAAAGGAGTGAGATTCTGGCATCTGGGCGGCACACAAATAGAACCAGTGGGGGCTTACAAGTATCTAGGTGTCTACATAGATAAAGAAGGAGGTAAGTGGTCATAATATCCAGTTTTTACTATCTATAATATACCATAATATCGTGTTTAGTATATCGACAGTACTAAATATCGATGTTATATATATCGATGTTAAAAATATCGATTATAAGTGTTGTTAAAAATATCGTACTTTGAAATATCGAATGTTAAAATATCGTAAAGTCAAAATATTGTTATAGTATTTTTTTCTTATGTTTTGTTTGTTTTTGGTATTATATTAGTTGATTAATGTCATAAAAAATATAGATATAAATTTAATTATTAGGAGCGGGATGCTGGGTTTATAGGGGATAAGGGTGGGGAGTGTTTTAAAAATTGATAATAAAATTTTAAATAAATGTTTAATTTATGAAATAATTTTGTATAAATTTGTTTTAGGAGCGGGATGTTGGGTTTATAGGGGATAAGGGTGGGGAGTGTTTTAAAAAATTAGAAATTTAATTTCTTTTAAATTTAAATTAAAACATGTAAATTTAAAATGTTGTTTTAGTAGCGGGATGTTGGGTTTATAGGGGAGAAGGGTGGGGAGTGTTTAAAAAAAATCGAAATTAAATGTGAAATAATTTTGAAATTTTTAATTTAGAATTGAAAATTTAGTTGTATGAGTGGGATGTTGTGTTTATAGGGGAGAGGGGTGTGTAGTGTTTCAAAATAATTGTTAAAAAATGTAATAAAACTTAAAATTAAGAAATTTTATTTATCAATTTCTTTTTAGGAATGGGATGTGGATTTTATAGGGGATAAGGGTGGGTAGTGTATTAAAATAATTTAATATTTATAAAAAATAAGTAATAATTTTAACAAATTGATTATAAAATAATAATATTTCATTTTGTTTTTTTAATTTAGAATGAAGGTGTGTAATTTGATGTTATTTATATAATATTGTTATTAAAATATTTCAAAATGAATTTTAAGTGAAATTATAATTTTTTTTTTTGTAATATATTGTTTTAATAGTGGATATTTGTAAATATATTAATATAAAGTATAGTTTATTAATATTTCACAATATTTAATATTTAATATTTCACTTATGTTAACAATTAATAATTAATATTTTTTTAACGAGAATTGTATATTACAAATTACTATTTATAATATGATTTATAGATGTTAAGGTGTTAATTAATAGTAATTTACTAAAATCATTTTAGAAAAAATACATTATTATGTATAAAGTAAAGAAAATTAAATAATTGATGTGTGAAATATAGTCATTTTTTATTGTCTATTGTTATATTTACTGTTTTGTGAAATCAAAAATTAGGATTATTATCTTTTTTAAATATTGAGGGTTATTTAAATATTGTAAATATTTGTAAATGTTATTATTAAAGGAAATTAGTTCAATGTACAGTTTATTTACACATGTAATTTTAATTTCAAGGGGGAATAGTAAATTATATATGTTTGTTATTTATTATTTTTAATAACTTAAAACTAATTGGTGTGGAAATATTAAATAATATATGTTTAGTGTCCAGCACCTTCTTTGACTTAATACTTATTGGAGTGGGAATAGTAAATTATATATGTTTAGTGTCCAGCACCTTCCCTGAGTTAATAGGAACTGGAGTGGGAATAGTAAATTATATAGGTTTAGGGGTCGATTCCGATCCCTGTCCGAGGCGCACCTAATACCATTCGGCCGGGAAAAAAGCCAGGCGAATGTCTGTTTCCCGACCGATTCGCACATACGTCCGAACGAGCAAGTACGATGCGCACAACTTCCCAAATCCCGACCCAGTCGTACTCACCCAACACAGGTCCAGTTCTCCGACCGATGCGGATCCGGAAACGCAGAATCGAGTCGCACGGAAGCCAAAATGCAGCCCCGTCCGGCCGGACAAGTACGATGCGCTTTCCGTATGCGCCGAACCCGTCGCTACGCACGGCACGTCAAAGCATCCGGGAGAGGCGCACATAAGCTCCGATTCGCGCCACAAGACGATCCACGGCTACGAGACGAACACGCCAGCGACGAGGACGAGGCGAAGCAAAGAGAAAGACGAACGAGACGAACCAACCATGAATCCCATCGTGCCGATCCTACCAATATTCTACATCTATTACCGGAACAGGCACGGACGCGTACGGCGCAGAAGGTAAGTCAGACACCAACCACAAAAACAAACTACACATACCCGACATATCACACACACACAGAGGGATGCAGAAATTACTTACACCAGCAACAGCAGCACCATAGGGGCGGGATGGCTATCACCAATGCCACATATACACATAGGGGCCTGGATGCCACAACTAACACCACCTCTACCCATGGGTGCCAGATGCCTACCACTACTACCACCTCTACCCATGGGGGGCAGGATGCCTACCACTACTACCACCTCTACCCATGGGGGGCTGGATGCCTACCACTACTACCACCTCTACCCATGGGGGGCAGGATGCCTACCACCACTACCACCCCTACTCAGGGGGTGCTAGATGCCTACCACTACTACCACCTCTACCCATGGGTGCCAGATGCCTGTCACTACTACCACCTCTACCCATGGGGGGCAGGATGCCTGTCACTACTACCACCCCTACCCATGGGGGGCTGGATGACTACCACCCCTACTCAGGGGGTGCTAGATGCCTACCACTACTTCCACCTCTACCCATGGGTGCCAGATGCCTACCACCACTACCACCTCTACCCATGGGGGGCAGGATGCCTGTCACTACTACCACCTCCACCCATGGGGGGCTGGATGCCTACCACTACTACCATCTCTACCCATGGGGGGCAGGATGCCTGTCATTACTACCACCTCTACCCATGGGGGGCTGGATGCCTACCACTACTACCACCTCTACCCATGGGGGGCAGGATGCCTGTCACTACTACCACCTCTACCCATGGGGGGCTGGATGCCTACCACTACTACCACCTCTACCCATGGGGGGCAGGATGCCTACCACTACTACCACCCCTACCCATGTGGGGCTGGATGTCTACCACCACTACCACCCCTACTCAGGGGGTGCTAGATGCCTACCACTACTACAACCTCTACCCATGGGTGCCAGATGCATACCACCACTACCACCTCTACCCATGGGGGGCAGGATGCCTGTCACTACTACCACCTCCACCCATGGGGGGCTGGATGCCTACCACTACTACCACCTCTACCCATGGGGGCAGGATGCCTGTCACTACTACCACCTCTACCCATGGGGGGCTGGATGCCTACCACTACTACCACCTCTACCCATGGGGGGAAGGGTGCCTGTCACTACTACCACCTCTACCCATGGGGGGATGGATGCCTACCACTACTACCACCTCTACCCATGGGGGGCAGGATGCCTACCACTACTACCACCCCTACCCATGTGGGGCTGGATGCCTACCACCACCCCTACTCAGGGGGTGCTAGATGCCTACCACTACTACCACCCCTACCCATGGGGGGCTGGATGCCTACCACCACTACCACCCCTACTCAGGGGGTGCTAGATGCCTACCACTACTACCACCTCTACCCATGGGTGCCAGATGCCTACCACCACTACCACCTCTACCCATGGGGGGGCAGGATGCCTGTCACTACTACCACCTCCACCCATGGGGGGCTGGATGCCTACCACTACTACCACCCCTACCCATGGGGGGCTGGATGCCTACCAACCCTACTCAGGGGGTGCTAGATGCCTACCACTACTACCACCTCTACCCATGGGTGCCAGATGCCTACCACCACTACCACCTCTACCCATGGGTGGCAGGATGCCTGTCACTACTACCACCTCCACCCATGGGGGGCTGGATGCCTACCACTACTACCACCTCTACCCATGGGGGGCAGGATGCCTGTCACTACTACCACCTCTACCCATGGGGGGCTGGATGCCTACCACTACTACCACCTCTACCCATGGGGGCAGTATGCCTACCACTACTACCACCCCTTCCCATGTGGGGCTGGATGCCTACCACCACTACCACCCCTACTCAGGGGGTGCTAGATGCCTACCACTACTACCACCTCTACCCATGGGGGCAGGATGCCTGTCACTACTACCACCTCTACCCATGGGGGGCTGGATGCCTACCACTACTACCACCTCTACCCATGGGGGGCTGGATGCCTACCATCACTACCACCCCTACTCAGGGGGTGCCAGATGCCTACCACTACTACCACCTCTACCCATGGGGGTGCCAGATGCCTACCACTACTACCACCTCTACCCATGAGGGGCAGGATGCCTACCACCAACAACACCCCCACTCACAGGATGGCTAATGCATGACACAACAAGCACACACCAACATAAGGAATGCAACAAAAAAACATCCCCCCCAACACCGTGACAAGCGTGTGTAGACTGTGTGAAATGCCTACAACACTGAACATGACTTTGAACATACAATGTGACCCCCTATCACATGTGTCACACATAAATGTGTGTGGCCCCCATAATGCAAGCAGACCATAACCACTGTGGCAATGGGGTCCAACCCCCATCATCACAGTGACCAAAAGGTAAGTGTTGGGTCCATAGCTGAAGCACATTTTGAACATTGTGGCAATGGGGTCAAAACCCCCATCATCACAGTGACCAAAAGGTAAGCGTGGGGTCCATAGCTGAAGCACATTTTGCACATTGTGGCAATGGGGTCTAATCCCCCATCGTCACAGTGACCAAAAGGTGAGTGTGGGGTCCATAGCTGAAGCACATTTTGAACATTGTGGCAATGGGGTCTAAACCCCCATCATCACAGTGACCATAAGGTGAGTGTGGGGTCCATTGCTGAAGCACATTTTGAACATTGTGGCAATGGGGTCTAAACCCCCATCATCACAGTGACCAAAAGGTAAGTGTGGGGCCCATAGCTGAAGCACATTTTGAACATTGTGGCAATGGGGTCTAAACCCCCATCATCACAGTGACCATAAGGTGAGTGTGGGGTCCATTGCTGAAGCACATTTTGAACATTGTGGCAATGGGGTCCAACCCCCATCATCACAGTGACCAAAATGTAAGTGTTGACATTGAAAAGGCTGCAACTGCCAAACTGCATGGATGATTCCCGGTCACAGAACAACAAACACATCAGTGGCAAAGTAGTGCTTGTGTCCCATAGCAACATAGATTGGGGGAGGCAAACAGTGCAGTGCAAATAAGACATACCTTTGGCCATGTGCAGACAAACATCACCCATGGGGGCTGACACTGTCAACATCCATCAATGACACAATGACAGAAATGACCATCATAATGCAGACCCACATATTTGCACCAATGGGCACACAAATGTAGATACCCTGTGGAGACTGTAGATGTGAGGTGAACAAATAACATACCATGGCAGCAATGGGACACACAAACAATGATCATTGTGCTGACTGATGACCTAGGAGTCCCAGGGACAGCAGGGGAAACACACCAAACAACATACAGCCAATAGCACACTAAAGATATGCCAATGCAGTGGTGCAGATGCACAAACAGGCAGACCCACACTGCACATCACACACAACAGGTGAGGGGGGGTGCCAGTGTCCCCAGGCAACCACACAACACATGATGAGGCCTGAATACCAATTACACAAATGCACATACAGTGCCACACAAAAGTAACTCATGGATCCAAATCCCCTATGTGGGCAATCAGGCATTGTTAGATGAGAGGGAGCACAAATAACACATGTCACACAAGTTTGTAGGAACAGCAACTAACACAGCAAGAGACAGACCCACCACAGCACTACCCCCAGGGACCCCATATTGTGCTGACACTAGCCTGCATGATAATCCCACTGTGATGACAATGTCAGATGTCGTTCACACTGTGAACCCCAGCCATGTCTCCTGAGCAACTAACTACCATCACATCTATACAAGCTCCAATCAATCAGCACGGCCTGCCAGCCAAGGCCAATATGGAGGTAGGGGTCTGGCCGTGCAACAACTCACTTTTGCACACACTCAACACCACACACCCTGATCTCCACCTATGTGCAGCAGTGAAGCTCACATGGACTGGTGACATTGCACATGCACACATGACAATACCAGGGGTGGTGGTGGGAACCAAGGTGCAGAAACCCATCACACATGGCCAGTCAACAAGACTTGTCAATGTCTGACACACAGCACAGTATGCTGTACATGGGCATGATGTGAAATCCACCACAATCAATGGGATCCTGGCCATAGTCACACACCAATGAAGAAGCCAAGGTGACACACGAAGAACACACGTACACAACTACCAACATTGCAGCTCTGACCCTGAGGAGTGGCAGCAGTCACACACACAACGTGTCACAATCACTGTAAGCTAACACAAACTGTAAATCACATTACTCGTGTAAACAACAAGTGCCAAGGGGAATCCTGAATGTGTCCCATCTGCGTTTGCCCACATCCCCAGCACTGACAACAAAGACAACCTGGGATGACAACCTCATGAACATTAGTTTGCCATGCACCCACATCACAGAGAAACCAGGTCCAAGATGCTGGATGAACACAGAACAACTCAGCAAGCATCACATACAGGAACATCCCTAGGGACACAGCCTGTGTAGGAAAAGGGAAGGGAACACGCACAGACATGCTTACACAACACAGGCCCACGCAATGTCACCAGATTACACGCTGCCATGAGGGCACATCACTCCTGTGGAAGGTCCGCTGTGCCAAACCTTGTCTGTGCACGACCCAAACATGTCAGCAGAACACTCCGTCAGTGAGTCAACAACCACAACACACAGAAGGCTCTGCTCACATAAGCTTGGGTACGGGGGTGTCACATTAGTCATCTGCACACACACCAAACACATGTCAAGCAAGTTGCACTGTATACACAGATGAGTCCTTCGACATTGATGTGCAAAACTGAATGTCCAGTGGAGCTGGGCACACAGTCAGGGAAATCGGAACATTGAACAGTGGTAAGCCCACCAGATGTGCATCAGTGTAAGACAAAGATGTTCATTTACAAATGCAAAAAGGACATCCCTGTGTCAAATGCTGAACATTACACCCTCAGACTGTAGCAAAGGATGCCATAGATCCAGAATACAACAGGACACATATCCCATGGACCACATGGAGTCCATCACTGCAACACTTCATTTTCCTGATGTTAACACTATTACAACTGCAAATGCAGGATGCTACTCATCCACATCATGTACATCAAAAGAAAACCCAAAAGTAAACAAAAAGAGGCTTTATTCAGCAAATGTCAGGGTAAAAACGGAAGTCCAAAAGAAACTAAGGCCAATGGCCAGTCCAAAATCACAGTACCAACGGGGTGAGAAGTGACACCTGGTCACACATTGCTTGCCTGCACTGGTACGGTTGGGGGACATCACCCTTGGAGGGGCATACAAGGGGCAGGCCAGGCACTGCAGGGACAGGATCAGGGGATTGCAGAGTGAGGCAGTGAAGGGGTGGTGGGTGCAGGAGTGTCACCGGAAACTGCAGTGGAGGTGTCTGACTCAGGGGGGGCCGGCACCACCGTGGTACACAAGTCAGTTGGTGTGGGTGCCGCAACCACTGCAGTGGGCTGGACTGATGTAATGGACTGGGTACCCACTGCAGTGCCCGAGTCAGACATGGTGGTTGTGGACTCCACTGCAGTGCATGACTCCAAGGGAGTGGAAGGTTGGGCAGATGAGATGGGCAGGACAGAGGGGGGGACCCGGTCCCCACAACAGTGCCACTAACAGGCAGAGCGTCTGGGTTGGGGGTGGAAGAGCAAGTGGCAGGGGGGGAGGGCCTAAGCAGTCTGGGGAGGCGGTATCGGTGTGTGGGGGAACCTGGGGCAGGGTGTGGCGGGGGAACCTGTGCAGTGGTGGCCTTGGGGATGGAGGAGAGAGACTGGGCGCTGGAGCTGCGTGGTGGTGGTGGTGGTGGGGTCTTGCTCTTCCTGCTCCGGGGGGACTTCCGAATGGGCTCCTGTGTCTGCCTGTGCCTGGGGGAGGGTGTCCGGGGGCGAGGGGCACTCCTCTCTGTGTGGGTGGACTTCCTCTTCCCCTGGTGTGCTGGGTCAGCAGGAATGGTGGGGAAGAGGCCGAGGTCACACAGGAAGACCTGCTGTGTATGTGGGGTAGCAGGCGAGGCAAGGGAAGGGTTCTTGGCGGGAGAGGATTTGGAGGACTGCTGAGTGAATGTGGATGCCTGTGTGTGTGTGTGTTCCCCATCCCCTGTGTCTGTGGTATCAGTCCCCTGAGGATGCTTGTGTGCACGTCTTGCCTTACTCTTGGGTGTGTCTGTGCTGCTCGTGTCTGTGTGTTTGGATGACTGTGCAGGTGTGCATGTGCTTTGGACAGGTAGGGGGGCAGGAAGTGTGGATGGGGCAGAGGTGGGAGGGGTGAGGGACTGTTGGAGGAGGGACACTGCTGCCGTCAGGGAGGAGTCCATGGACCTATTGCTCCTCTGTAGGGCAGACATACCCGTCGAGATGCCCTCCATGAACGACACCAGCTGTGTCAACAGAGTGGTGTGTGCATGGAGGACACTCAGCATTGCTGTCTGCCCTACATGGAGCTGCCGAAGGAGGTACACAGACTCCTCACTCAGGGCAGCAGGGGACACAGGGGCAGGGGCTGCGGTGCCTGGCACGAAGGAGACACGCTCCCGAGCACGGGAGCCTCCACGGACCTCAGGAATTGGAGCCGATGGGAGGGCGGTGCTGGTGGTGGTGGTGGCGGGCCAGACAGACTGCTGGCCTTTGGTGGCTGCCGAGACCCGCCTCCACAAGGGAGTCATCCTCCGAGCTGCTGTGGTCCCCAGCTGAGGTGGATGGTGCTGAGGACTCCTCGGTGTGGCTCCCCTCGCCCTCCGTGCCACTGGGTCCCTCTGACCACTCGTCCGATGCTGACCCAGACTGGCTCCGCTGCTCCTCCTGGTCCGTGGAGCTGTCCCCTCCTGTGGCCGTGGATGTATCTGCAAACAATTAGGGAAACAGACAAACATCAGTCACCTGCACTGACCGCACACACCACAGTAAGTACAGCACATTACAGAGCAAGCCCTGGCATCCTTAGTTGAACATTGCTTAAAGTCCTCACACAGATTCGGGGAAGCCAATTGTCAGTCTGATGGTCAACCATGGGACTCACACCCCTCCTGCCCTTGCACCCATCTGTCTGGTGCCTGTCTGATGGTAAGACCCCAGTGTGGACACATGCACCACCTACACAGTTGTTGGACATTGCAGGGAACACGGTGAAGCATGTGAACATGCACACATCACATCTCTTGCCACTGAGTCAGTGCAGGTGTCCGGATAAAGGGATGGCCAGATTCTAATTAGAAATGCATGCATACCAGCACCAGACACCATGATGCACCCATGTCCGGATAGTCAATGCCACAATGGGGTGCATGTTGCACATGTCACTCCCCTGCAGGATCAGTCCCAGGAAGTTGAATGCCATGACACAGGAATGCGTGCAAAGTCATACATTACTGTCTCAAGTCACATGGCCATGGCAGCCAGCCAACAACAGTCTGCACTGTGTCACAATCCGAGGGCATGGGGAATGCAAGTTATGTGACTGACAAGTGCACATGTCCATCCCCCAAAAACCACATCATCTGTACTACTATTTGTCCACGTCATACCAACTGGACATATGGGGGACATGAAACACAACTCTCTGAACATGAGCACCTCACAGTGTGCTGTGAATGAAAATACAGCTGCCTGAAAGTCACAGTCGCAAACACTTGTGTGCACAGTCAAGTGATCAGACACCTATAAGTCACAGAAGTATCATCTATCATGGTCACATCTCAGATGGCATGCTGAGCCCCAAACGATGAACATACCAGTAGTCCTGACAACGAAGACACAGCACAATGAGACAGAGGCAGACACCTGAGGGTACATTTCACTGATCACAACATGCCAGATGATACACGGGAGTAGGAGTACAGAGTGTATTGTATGCACTGGAGTAGGCATGACTGTCCAGCTCCACCTGTAAGAGGGATGAGTCCTGGACAGTAGGCAGGTGGCTAAGCATGTGTGACACACTGGATACACATACTCCTGAGGCCCAAATATTGTTCCCACCAGCAGCATGGGTGTGTGCCACATTCCCCAGGGACATGTGGTGAGTCAGAGAAGGAAGCGGACCACATATCAAAGTTACACGCAGATCACATGTCAGAACTTAGGCATTGTGTAAGCAATTGACCCACCCATGAATCGCACAACATAGTCACGGGAACAAATGCTGTCCCCCACCTTGAGCAAAGCAAAATGCAATGACACAGTCCCCAAATTACACAATTTCCTGACTATAAGGGCCACACATATGCGTATCAGAGGAGAAGTGGGCATGTAACAAATGAGGGACATGGGTCCTGGACCACATGACTGATGTACTGTGGAAGTTTACTCAGGCCAGAGGAGGGCACATAGCATGTCAGACAAAGTGCACAGTGCAGTCATGAACTCACCCCCTCCTTGCTGCTGTCTGTCCTTCAGCTGCCCATCCAGGTCAGGGAAGACCACCGCCAGGATCCGGAGCATGTGGGGGGTCAGGGTCCAGTGTCCGCTCCTCCTGCGAGGAGGCGACAGCTTCAGCTGGACCCTTGCGATCCTCCGGGTCCAGCCACGAAGGTCCTGCCACCTCTTTTGGCAGTTGTGGATCCTGCGCCTGTAGACCCCCACAGATCTTACTTTCCGGGCGATGGTCAGCCAGATGTCCTGCTTCTGGTGGGCATCAACCTGTGAGGATGACAAAGTGAAAAGGCCATTACTACACATGCAACATATACGTGCATCACACAGTTGGATATACATGTCTCAATTACAGGGGCATATGATGTACACAGGCAGTGCAACAATGGCTATGAACAGTTTGCCAGCAGTCACTACATGGTATCATTGCATGGGAAGTAAACCTAGTTGGAATGCACTGTTACTGCACTGTACCAGTTTAGTGCATGTAACTACACACTTTGGGGTGTGACAACTACTCAGTGGGCATGCTAGCCAGTGGTGTGCACAGTGAAAGTCCTGCTAGTCAGACAACATGCACAATTAGTGATGCAGTGGACAGCACACTCACCTGCTCCCCTGGTTTCCCATACAGCTTGCTGTACTGTGGAAGGAGGCTGTCCAGCAGGGCCTGGTTCTCCTCAAGGCTGAAGGCTGGGGCTCTCTCCACAGTACGTGCCATTACAGGAGCCAGAGGATTCATAAACAGCAGCAGTGTTGGTGGCAGATGTCGTCCTGGAGCATGTAGTGCAGGCAAGTGAGCTCTCAGGGGAACAGCCAGCATTATATGTGTGCTGCAGAGGCAGATACTGTCCCATGTGTCCAAAGTGATAGGTCCAAGTCATTTGCATCTTCTAAATCTGACCAATCCATGGTATAGTAGCACTAATACACGCCCACAGCATCCTTCAAATCTTCAACTTCATGACACCCATGATTTTGCAACATTGTTGTGGCTGGCCAACTGAATTCACTGCATCAGACTCGTTGGAGCTTCGAAAACGCGTCCGTTGCCATGCCAGGCCCCAGCCAATGTGTGCGCACCGATCGGTCCATTGCTGTACAACGCGTACCCGCGATACAACGCGTACCCGCTCACATTGAATGCAATGGGCCGGCCGGGCACACCGATCGGTCCATTGCTGTACAACGCGTACCCGCTCACATTGAATGCAATGTGCCGGCCGGGCACACCGATCGGTCCATTGCTGTTCAACGCGTATTGCGGATACAACGCGTACCCGCTCACATTGAATGCAATGGGCCGGCCGGGCACACCGATCGGTCCATTGCAGTTCAACGCGTACCCGCGATACAACGCGTACCCGCTCACATTGAATGCAATGGGCCGGCCGGGCACACCGATCGGTCCATTGCTGTACAACGCGTACCCGCTCACATTGAATGCAATGGGCCGGCCGGGCACACCGATCGGTCCATTGCTGTTCAACGCGTACCCGCGATACAACACATACCCGCTCACATTGAATGCAATGGGCCGGCCGGGCACACCGATCGGTCCATTGCAGTTCAACGCGTATTGCGGATACAACACGTACCCGCTCACATTGAATGCAATGGGCCGGCCGGGCACACCGATCGGTCCAGTGCAGTTCAACGCGTACCCGCGATACAACGCGTACCCGCTCACATTGAATGCAATGGTCCGGCCGGGCACACCGATCGGTCCATTGCTCTACAACGCGTACCCGGGATACAACGCGTACCCGCTCACATTGAATGCTATGGTCAATGTGTGTGCACCGATCGGTCCATTGCTGTACAACGCGTCCCTGTACAAGTCACTGGCATATGTCACCATGCCTGTCACAGGTGAACATATGCCAGCCACATATACTTCCCAGGGAGTGAGGGGCACACCTACAACACCACAGCCTGTCCACACTGTATCCTAAGGCATGTAAGGCTGTATTACATGTTCCGTGTATGGGGGTCAACATGTTGTTTTTTGGGTGGCACTTGGGGGCAGCCACTCCCAGGCTGTGCACGTGTTCATGGGGACAGAATCCTTGGTGTGCTGTGCACATGAACACTGGGGTGTGCAACTGTTCATTTCAGGGCATGTGGCATGGTCACATTTCACGGTTGTGTATGTGTATGTCATGTCACATACCCCCTGAGTCCCATGTGGGACGGTATGTACATCCCAGGGTGACCCATTGCCACAATTGTGATGGCCCTCCACAGTCTGTGTGCATGTCGTGTTTACAATGTCTCTGATTCCATGTGCACAATGGGAGACAGTCTCCACATCCACGTTGTTTGTGCATGGACTTTGATGTTGTGCGTGTGTGTGTCACAGACGTCCATGTCTGTCCTGCCGAGGCAACAGGGACCACTACCTGTGGGGGTCATGGTTGTTTAGCTGTGGTGTATTCATGATGCACCATGTCATGCCAGTGTCCATGTGGCAATACAGGGTCCCTGGGAATCTACCTGTCGATGAGCTGTGATGCCTGGGGCACATCTGTCCTCACATGTCACTGTGGTGTGTGTTTGGAACGTGACAGCAGTACATGGGTACTGTGACACAGCCTAATGATATCCCATAGCACAACCTGGGACTTGTTGAGGACACATGTTGAACTGTGATGTTAGATGTTAGCCATGTAGGTGCCATACATGTCCTTACGGAACGGCACACGCATCATGTACTTGTGTCTCGTAATGATGTATCAAGTGATATTGAGTCTGGTCTATGCCACATATGTGGGGTGACTGACAATCTTTCATTCCTCACCCATGCACTGCAGGGCACCAGCATCCATCGGCCATTCACTGACCTTGCAATGGTGGTTGAACGGGACTGCATCCGACGGTACCGCTTCACCAGGCCACTGATTGAGGAATTGACGGTGCGGTTGGCCCCACATTTGCAACCTGGCCGGACATACCCTACAGCGCTGACCCCCAAGGTGAAGGTGATGGCAGCCCTACACTTCTTTGCCACCAGTACCTTTCAACACACTGTGGCGTCTGCTGGTGGGATGTCACAGACCATGTTCAGCCGTGTGCTCCGCGACGTTTTGGAGGCTATGTTGAGGTACCTGAACCAGTACATCTATTTCCCTAGACTTCAACAACTCACTGATGTGAAGAGTGACTTCTATGCCCTGGGGAGAATGCTGCATGTCATTGGCTCCATTGATGGGACACATGTGGCTTTGGTACCACCACAGGCCCAAGAGCAGGCATACAGGAACCGCAAACACTACCATTCGGTCAATGCACTGGTGGTATGTCTTGCAGATATGAGCATCACACACGTCTGTGCCCATTTCCCCGGTTCTGCACACGATGCCTACATGATGAGGAGTAGTCGCATCCCGAGGATGATGTCACAGATGCGGAACCAGCGTGCCTGGCTTGTTGGTGTGTACTGACTTTGTAGCATTGTGTGTGTTCTGCAATGTAGTGTTCCACCCTCTTTTCCAACTCAGCTAATGTGCAATTGTCTGTATGTAGGTGACTCCGGATACCCCAACATGCCGTGGTTGCTGACGCCCCTCAGGAACCCTGTGACACCAGCCCAGATGCGCTACAATGAGGCACATGGTCGGACCAGGAGAGTGATTGAGCGGACATTTGGTCTCCTGAAGAGCCGCTTCCGCTGCCTAGATAAGACAGGAGGGGCCCTCCCATATGCCCCAGCAAAGATGTTCAAGATTGTCATCGTCTGCTGCATGCTACACAACCTGGCAGTGCGGAAGGAGTTGCCTCTCATCCTGGATGACGATGACCAACATCCGCCACCTGTGGAGGATCCTGGGCTGGACCACGATGCCAGTGGTGATGATGATGATGAGGGTGTTGTCCGCACACAGCTCATCACCAACTTCTTCAGCTGAATGTGAGTATCCAGGGATGTTATGTCAATGATGTGAGTTTGCATGATATGTGTTGGTGGTGCTCTGGTGCTGTTTGAGTGTGTCCATGTGCTACTTGACTGGATGCGTGCAGCAATGTGTCCTTACAGGTAGTCTGTACTCCACAACAGTGTTGACATGCTAACTTGGTCCTGGGTGGGTATCTTGTGACATGTATTGGGCATGAGTATTGCAGTTCTGTCCTGTTCTTCAGTGCTTTTGACTGTGTGTCATTTCTGTCCTTCACAGGGTACTTTCAGAGTTGTTTGGTCAACTGTGATCCCCCGATACCGTGAATCAACTTCCAGGGTGGTAGATGTCGTTTCCCTACAGGTGATGTGCGCCACACCCATGGACTTCCTTTCTTCTACACTTGTTGACTGTGTGCCCACTGCCAGGTGGGATTACCTTACATCTGTAGTGGTTACAACATGTTGCAAATGTGTAATAAACCTGTGCTTCACTTTGTGATGTGCGTTGTCTGTGGTCACACATCTGACTGACATTTGCTTCCTGCACCAGTGGGCTAGTTAACACAGACTGTGAATAGGTGTTGTGTCTGTGCATTGCACCGTATTTCCTGGCAACATCAGTGTAGGCGATGAGTCAGATGGCCCTGGTGTGTATGTGTTGTGTAGCCCTGGTGGTGTGTCTCCCTCATATGTGTCACGTCGCCATGACTCACATGCCGGTGTTGTACTTTCTGTAGCAGTTAGCATGCACAGTGTCATTTCACAGATCATCATCTCCACTTCAGAAACAACGTTGTAATCACAACAGAGGCAAGTATGGTGTATTAGTGAGTTTATTGACATACATGTGTGAGTATAGTGCACAGGATGGTGGGTGCTGTACATTGTGATTGTAATCCAAAGTTCCTAGATGATTTGGAAGTCCTGATAGCATAAATGTCCTGAGTAAAGTCCACAGTCATCTGATACATTGGTCCAACTTGAGCTCCCCATGTCATGTGGGAGAGTTGTGTTGCATTCGACAGGGTGAAGAGTTTGCGCACAAAGGTGATTTTCCGGAACAGGTGTTGGCTTCCTGGGGGTTGTGCATGGCCATCAGCCTCTCAGTTGTCCTTCCTCGGATGACCCCTCTTCTTTGGGGGGGGACCCTCAAGTGCAGGCTGCTGCGGTGCAGGGGACTCTCCGCCAGAGTCATCCTCCCTCCCTGTGGCAGTTGCAGTTGTTGCAGCACCAGATGTTGTGGGCACACAGGGAGGTGTTGACATGTTGGTGCACATCTGGCGGAGGCATTGTAATATGTCCATATGCACCGCCGTCTGTTCTTGCAATGTGTCCCACTTGGACTCCATGCGGGACATGTGTAAGTCCAAGCGGGCATGATGGGCAGCCTGCTGCTGTTGAATGTCCCTGAGGATCCCCACTACCTGGCTGAACTCTCCGGTGCTAGTCTGGTACGCATCAGCTATGCGTACCAGATGTGGGTCATCATGCAGTCCAGACCCCTGTGCAAGCAGCGACCTATGTCTACCACCCCTCCCACCACCCCTGGCGACACGTGAAGGACCTGCGTTGGCACGCACAGGTGACCCTGGGCCCCCTTGGGGGTTGTTGCTGGTGTTGGTGTCCGTAGCTCCACGTTGGGCCGGGGTCCGTGTGCTGTTGGTGGTGGTGGTCCTTGGTCTGTCGGTGTCGGCAGGGGTGGTCTGTGTGTTGGCAGTTGTTGGAGGGGTGGGTGCAGGGGGTGCAGCTGGTGGTCCTGCTGGTGCTGCATGATGACGCACTGCGGAGGTGCCAGGTAGGTCTTCGTCATCCGAGGTGGGCAGAGGCTGTTCCACACCAGTGAGCTCAGTGTCCCCCAGAGCCTGTGACAGGGACTCCTCAGCGTCTGCTGCTGTGTCCCCATCATCACCTGTATTTGGAAGAGACACACAATGTATGTAATGTTTCTACAGGCATCAATGGTTCAAACACCTGACAGTTGTGACTGTACCTCTGGATGCGGGCCTGTACATTGCATTGTCCTAAGTTGTCACAGTCAGCTGTTGATATTGGTGAAGCGCATTGTCCTGGCAACATGAAGCATTTCAATGTGAATGTTGAGGTGTGTGCATAGCCAGCATTGGTGGTATTTGGTTGACATCCGGACATCCTTCTCCCTCCAGCCCAGTTATCCCACCATGAAGCATGCCACCCTTGCAGTGGGTGCATGTTGACTCTCAGGATGTCAGTCAGTGGTGTCCTGCTGTTGGTTGGTGGCCAGTTCCCAGCATGGCCTTGTGGTCCCCACAACAGAGCAGCAGTGTCAGACATCTTTGATGGGGCTTTCCACTCTCTGTGAGGTGTGCATGCTTCAGTGTGAGCTTGCTGGGCCATGTGGGGGGGGATGTTGAGCTGTGACTACCACTCCCATCATGCTATTGCCTCCACCCCCTTCCCAGCATGTCCATACTTCCTTCCTTTTGAGTGTACTTCACTGTGTGTGGGTGTGACAGCAATGGCAAGATGGCTGACAGTGGTGTCCTGCTGTTGGTTGGTGGCCAGTTCCCAGCATGGCCTTGTGCTCCCCACAACAGAGCAGCAGTGTCAGACATCTTTGATGGGGCTTTCCACTCTCTGTGAGGTGTGTATGCTTCAGTGTGAGCTTGTTGGGCCATGTGGGGGGGATGTTGAGCTGTGACTACCACTCCCATCATGCTATTGCCTCCACCCCCCTTCCCAGCATGCCCATACTTCCTTCCTTTTGAGTGTACTTCACTGTGTGTGGGTGTGACAGCAATGACAAGATGGCTGACAGTGGTGTCCTGCTGTTGGTTGGTGGCCAGTTCCCAGCATGGCCTTGTGCTCCCCACAACAGAGCAGCAGTGTCAGACATCTTTGATGGGGCTTTCCACTCTCTGTGAGGTTTGCATGCTTCAGTGTGAGCTTGCTGGGCCATGTGGGGGGGATGTTGAGCTGTGACTACCACTCCCATCATGCTATTGCCTCCACCCCCTTCCCAGCATGCCCATACTTCCTTCCTTTTGAGTGTACTTCACTGTGTGTGGGTGTGACAGCAATGGCAAGATGGCTGACAGTGGTGTCCTGCTGTTGGTTGGTGGCCAGTTCCCAGCATGGCCTTGTGCTCCCCACAACAGAGCAGCAGTGTCAGACATCTTTGATGGGGCTTTCCACTCTCTGTGAGGTGTGCATGTTTCAGTGTGAGCTTGCTGGGCCATGTGGGGGGGGGATGTTGAGCTGTGACTACCACTGCCATCATGCTATTGCCTCCACCCCCCTTCCCAGCATGCCCATACTTCCTTCCTTTTGAGTGTACTTCATTGTGTGTGGGTGTGACAGCAATGGCAAGATGGCTGACAGTGGTGTCCTGCTGTTGGTTGGTTGCCAGTTCCCAGCATGGCCTTGTGGTCCCCACAACAGAGCAGCAGTGTCAGACATCTTTGATGGGGCTTTCCACTCTCTGTGAGGTGTGCATGCTTCAGTGTGAGCTTGCTGGGCCATGTGGGGGGGGATGTTGAGCTATGACTACCACTCCCATCATGCTATTGCCTCCACCCCCCTTCCCAGCATGCCCATACTTCCTTCCTTCTGACTCTGCTTCCCTGTGGGGTAGTGTGCCTGTGCTGAATGGATGGCTGGCAGTGTTGTCCTGGTGTTTGTTTGGCTACAAGTCCCATGTGTGTCACTGTGCTTCCCACAGCATGACCCAGGGTGGTGGTTCTTTGTGGGATAAATATTTTTAGTGTGAGGCAATGCATTTTCCCAGGTGAGTTGTGTGTAGTTTGGGTTAGGGGTGTGTGTGGGAAGAGCTGCTGGTAACTATGGTCATAGCTGTCAGTCCTCCTTCCCATCCAGCCAGATATCCCACCACGGAACGTGCTTCCATTGCAGGGAGTGCACGTTGTCTTTCAAGATGTCAGACAGTGGTGTCCTGCTGTTGGTTGGTGCACAGTTCCCATCAGGGCCTTGTGCTCCCCACAGCAGTAGCCAGTGTCAGCCATCTTGTCAGTTGTTTTCCACTCCCTGTGATGTGAGCATGTTTCAGAGTGGTGTTGTGGGCATATTGTGATGGTGGGCAATATCTGTGACTACGACTCCCATGATGCTATTGGCTACACTGACTTGACCAGCATACACAGAATTCCTTCCTTTCTGTGGGATTCCCTGTGTGGTGGTGTTGTAGTGGTGGCTACATATCTGACAGTGTTTGTTGGTTAGATGTGTGCCACTGCCTAGCTTTATTTGTTGTAGGGTTTGTACATGTCATGACACAGTTACATATCACTATGAGATGGCATGTATTGTGTTTATCTGACTGACATACACATCTTGGGATGATTCTGGTTTTGTTGCTGTGGATTTGCTAAGGGTGCATGGTTTGACTATCCCCTTGACAGTGATGTGTGTCTATTGTCACACGATATTGGGTATATTGGTTGTGTACTCACCAGGCTCTGGGATGTCTTCTAGTCCATAGACGCTCACTGGTGGTAGGATGGCCCGCACCTTCTCCTCCCAGGGCCTGAGGTATAGTGGTTTGGCAGGAGGGCCACTGCCGGTGTGTTGGCTCAAGATGTAATCCTTCTTCAGTAGGTCCCTGACCCTCCTGCGCACATCATACCACCTGTTCTGGATGTCTTCCTTTGTGCGCAAACATGGTGATTGTGCGTTCACCCTGTCAACGATCCTCGCCCACATCTTGGTTTTCTGCGACATGAGGGTCTGTTGGACCAGTGTACCAAACAGCTGTGGCTCTACCCTGAGGATCTCATCTACCAGGACTTCCAATTCACTATCTAGGAACTTTGGATTCTTCTTGGGGGGCATGGTGATGGGTGGTGGTGGTGAGTGATGTGTGTGTTGGTGTGCAAGTGAGGGTGTGTGAGTGTGTGTTTTGCTGGGTGTATGTGAGGGTGCTATTTGTTGAGGTGCTGATGGTGTGTGGCTTGTGTGATGGATGAGCTGTGAGTGTGTGTGTGGTTGCTGTCTGTTGGTGTTCGGTGCTGGCAGGTAATTTGAATTTGCAAAGGATCATGGTAGGGATTTGTGTCCTTTATATGGGTGGAGTTGTGGGTGTGTCTTTGTTCCCTGTTCCCCCCCCAGTATTTATTGGCTTTGTAATTGCTTGTTTGGCCTTTTTTTTTGTGTTTTTCCCTTTGTAATTTTTGTGCATGTAGGAGACGTTCTTCTGACCGACTTGGACCCTGCAGTTGTCTCGTGCGAGCTTCTCCGAGTCGTTCACGCTGTGTTTGTGCTGTTTCCTGTGCTGCGTACGCGTCGGTGGCGGTGTATTGGGTTTCTTCGGCTCGCTGTTTTGTATGCGTGTCGGTCGTACGGCTTGAGCTCCGTGCGACTCGGTCGTGTTTTCCACGCGTTGCATCGTACTTGGCGGGTCGGAGTTCGCGGGTACGTTTCGTTCGGGATTCTTCCTGGTGCGTGTCGGTCGGTTCGATTTGCGTGCTTTTCCGGCCGGATAGCTGTTTTCCGCGCGGTTCGGTCGTTCGGCTTGTGTTCCGTACGAGTCGGTCGGATTTTGCACGCTTTTCATCGTACTTTGCGGGTCGGGCTGCACCGGTACGTGTCGGTCGGAATTAATTCCGGCTCCGAGTCGGTCGGTACGTTTTTTGTCCCGAATCGGAATCGGCCCCTTAGTGTCCAGCACCTTCCCTGACTTAATACTAACTGGAGTGGGAATAGTAAATTATATAAGTTTAGTGTCCAGCACCTTACCTGACTTAATACTAACTGGAGTGGGAATAGTAAATGATATAAGTTTAGTGTCCAGCACCTTCCCTGACTTAATACTAACTGGAGTGGGAATAGTAAATTATATAAGTTTAGTGTCCAGCACCTTCCCTGACTTAATACAACTGGAGTGGGAATAGTAAATTATCTAAGTTTAGTGTCCAGCACCTTCCCTGACTTAATACTAACTGGAGTGGGAATAGTAAATTATATATGTTTAGTGTCCAGCACCTTTATTGACTTAATACTAACTGGAGTGGGAATAGTAAATGATATAAGTTTAGTGTCCAGCACCTTCCCTGACTTAATACTAACTGGAGTGGGAATAGTAAATTATATAAGTTTAGTGTCCAGCACCTTCCCTGACTTAATACAACTGGAGTGGGAATAGTAAATTATATAAGTTTAGTGTCCAGCACCTTCCCTGACTTAATACTAACTGGAGTGGGAATAGTAAATGATATAAGTTTAGTGTCCAGCACCTTCCCTGACTTAATACTAACTGGAGTGGGAATAGTAAATTATATAAGTTTAGTGTCCAGCACCTTCCCTGACTTAATACAACTGGAGTGGGAATAGTAAATTATATAAGTTTAGTGTCCAGCACCTTCCCTGACTTAATACTAACTGGAGTGGGAATAGTAAATTATATATGTTTAGTGTCCAGCACCTTTATTGACTTAATACTAACTGGAGTGGGAATATTAAATTATATATGTGTAGTGTCCAGCATCTTCCCTGATTTAATACTAACTGGAGAAGAAATATTAAATTATATAGGTTTAGGGGCAGATTTACAAGCCCCTTGCGCCACCGATGCGTCACTTTTTGTGACGCATCGGTGGTTTTTTTTTTACGCAAAATTTACAAGGTGACGCATCTATGGAGATGCGTCACGTAAACGAAGATGCGACGGAATGGAGCTGCGCGAGATTCGACTGCGTCGCGTAAGTATTAAAATATGCAAGGTAGGCGTTCCCACTGAAAAATCTACGCATTTCCGACGCAGGCATATTTACGTCAGTCCCCCGCGTCGACGCAACTACGTAATGCGTCACGCAAATAGGACAATGCGCTCGCAAGCCTACGCCTCATAAACCCACGCGCAGGAAATGACGCAAGTACCCCATAACCTGAAAGAAAGTGAAGTGGAGCTGTTGTGAAGCAGAGCAAGGAACATGGACCTCCTAATTCTGCAGCTGGGAGTTGCACCAAGAAGACGACAACCACCCCCACAACAAATCCCACTACCTCACCCTCCACCATTACCACAAAGGCAGCGCAGGAGGAGGGAGCGCATTTACCGTCCAAGGACCACCCTCATTGGACTCCGGGACGAACAAGTCATCAAAATGTATCGCCTTAAGAAAGCCTCTATTGTGACCCTGATGCGGCAGATCACACCACAGTTACAGACGCAAAATGAAAGGGGCACCAACATCCCACCGTTGACAAAGCTACTGGCTGTTTTACACATGTTGGCCTCCGGATCATTTCAAACAACCAGCAGCAAAAGTGGCAGGGGTCTCGCAGGCATCTTTCTCCGCCTTCCTCCCTTCAGTCTTGGATGCCATCATTCAGCTCACACCACAGCACATCCATTTCCCCAACACACACCAGCAGCAGATGGACATTAAACAAGGCTTCTATGCCATTGCTGCATTCCCACATGTGCTTGGAGCAATGGACTGCACGCATGTCCAGCTTGTACCACCTGCAGCAACTTCACACCTATACCGCAACTGAAAGCACACACACTCCATCAATGTCCAGGCCATTGTGGACCATCGAGGACTATACCTCAATGTACTTGCAAAATACCCTGGCAGTGTGCATGATTCATATATATTCAGAAACAGCATCATCAACGACCGTTTCCAAAATGGACAATATGGCAATGGGCTCCTTGTAGGTAAGCAAAAATCTATGTACATACAAATTTACTCTGCTACAATAGCTGGCACTCTGCCACATTACATGCCCTTAGGTCCGAATGATGCAAGAATTCAATGTGAAAATGCAGAACCACATATACACTATAACCACATAGCATACAGTACAAAGCCACATACACACATAGCAGCATAACCTAAAGCCCTAAGGGACACCAGATAGGAATGCATGCAAATATCCAACATAAAATTGTGTAGAGCAATAAGTCACACCGTTGACATATGCACACATAGCAACTAACACAAATTAACTATTGAAAGGTACAATGCATTGCAAGAAATGCATGTAATTCGCTACAAAATCTAAATATAATGGGCATGTGCATCTACGTGTATATAAGTGCACATATCAATTACACACAGGAAGCATGTATTGGTGCACCATGTGACAAACGTACCTGTTCAGGGGCATGTCAAGCATAATGAGTGACAATGCAGGGCCAAAGACATCAAAACAGAGTATCAACAAAATGTGTCGGACCACTATGCCAGGCTACTGACTCTCCTTTGCACAGATTAAACTCCATCCGTACCCACATATTGAAATGTGCCCAGATGTGCAATGCACAATGTTAGAAAGTGTGAAAAAATACAAAACATAATGGGTGAGATTCACAAGGAAGTGCGGCAACACAGTAATGCAAGCCCTCAGGCAGTGCCACGCTGTGGCACTTCCCAAGCACAGGAATGCAACATATTTACAATGATACGTTGGATGCCTGTGCTGTCCCCTGTGCTTGTGCAAAAACAGATGCCTGTGTCATGGTGAGAATGTGTTTGTGCACAAAGGGGCACCTTTCTGCACAAAATTGATCATCACAGGCATTACCTACTTCAAATGTGTGGTGTAGAATGCAGCCCCATTGAAAGAGAAAGAACAAGGAGAACTGAAAACATATTTTCCTTGTAGCGCCATGCTACACCACCCCTATGGTGGTGTAGCATTCAGACGCATCTCCAGATTTACAAATCCTACTAAATCAGAAAATGTGTATTGTGCCATGTGTGCCGTGTGAGAACACCCACAGCAACACCCATTATTTAACTAATCATTAGTATTAGACAATGTTCAATTGAATTGAACAATTCGATATACATACATCTGTGTAATATTGCTTGTGAATCAACATAGTACAGAAGGAACAGTGGAAACACATGAATAACATATTGTGCTAAGCCTCCTGCCCTCGACAAATCCCTTCATCCTGCACTCGAAAATGAGTAGCACAGATAAAGGAAACTCCAATAGTGTGTTGGAATCCACAAGCATTCGTTCCAACTATACTGCGAGATCAATTGTAATATAATCCCCTACAACTACCCCCTCCCATCCCTCTCCCTAGACATGTCACTCTCAGCTCTTCTAAAGTGTTACAGTGTGAGTTTGTAGTGCTGAAGCTTCGCTAGTAGGGTACTGAGAACAATGCAATGGGAACTTCACCATGGCTGTGAGGTTACGCTGCTCATAGGCCCTGTTAACTCCGCACTGGTGCAGTTTCTGGGAGAGTGTGCCTAGTCCTCCCTACTTGGAGCATTACCTACGGGATCCTCATCGCTCTCACTGTCCGGAGTCTTCAATAGCACCACTAATGTGTCCCATGCCTTAGCCGCATCTAGCACATTCTCAGTTCCCACTCCTTTCGCCAATTGCATCCTAACCATTCCATCACACTCTGCCCATATGATGAATTCTCCCTTCCATCTACTTGTGGCGGGCCCCTTTGTGAGTTCCAATGTAAAGTGATTTTGCGATTAGCCAACAGGAGTCCCATATCAAGAATATTACTAGTGAACAGATTCTCATCTGTGTGGGGAAACCAATGTAGTATATAAGGTCCCATAGCATCGCCAAGTCTCTGTCAGTAATTCCGTTCAATAAGGTCACTACTGCACTCCAATATGTAGTCAATTGTGGGCAGCCCCAGAACATGTGGCGGAAGTCCGCTCCTTCCCCCGGCAACGTGGACAAATATCCGAGCCAGTATGAAAATACATATAACGTTTTGCCTGGGTGAGGTAAGCTCTATGCAAGATGTAAAGGTGCACCAAATGAAAGCGCACGTTCCTTGTGCTCCTCCATGCCCGTTCTACAACATCGTCCCATGTCCTGTCCGGGATCTCCTCCCCCACGTCTAGTTCCCATTTATTACGCTGTTCTGTCAGGGGCACCAGCATCTCCTGCATGATGCGGCGGTATAGGCATGTAACCGCCTTGAAGGTTCTCGCTGCCGTGACTATGTATTGACATCCCAGGTCTGTTTTGCGTTCCATGAGGCCCTCCTTCCAGTGTGTACAAATAGCCATAGTGAGTGCTGCGTGCAACAAAATATTTGCACCATGATAGACCAGATTGCACCTGTAGGTCAGCAAAGGGAAGGAGCACACCACCCTCATACAGATCCCTGCTAGTAGTTAGACCCTTCTCCTGCCAACCAGCCAGTCCCCTCCCGGTGCCACCGTGAAGTAATACCTCACACATGGATAATGGGATGTCAGGTGCATAAGGGACATCAATCTTTGCCCTTGTAAAGCTCCTTTTCCAACACTGCCATGCTGTCTTGAGGTCCCCCGGGAGACCGCCAGTGGGTCTGAGAAGGTTCAGCACAACTTGAGAGAGTATTTGAAGCCCAGGGGCTCTCTCCCTCTGTTCCGCAGAGCCCCGCAACAGATACGCCATGTTCTCCGTGAACCATTGCAATTGGGCTGCTATATAATAAGTTTCAAAAAAAGGTCATGCCCATCCCTCGCTGAACATGGATGCATCAGAGCAGTCAAGGCTACACGCCATCTACCTACCCCCCACAGGAATCCTATAATCATGGACTTGAGTCGTTTAAAAACTTGCGCCGGGATACATATCGGTAGGGTCCCAAAATAATACAAACGTCACAGGGGGCCACCATCTTAAGTAAGGCCACTCGCCCAGCTAATGACAATGGAAGCGTCCCCAAAAAATCAAAACAACCCTTCAGTCCCTAATTGCCCTGACAATGTTTCCCTCCAGCAAGTTGCTCTGTGCGTGATAAATCTGTTTCCCTAAATATATCTGGCATATATATTCCCATGTCACCCCAGCTGTGGGCTGCGGACCTACCCTGTCCCCTAGCCTTGGCAATAAGCAGGATTGCGACCAATTCACCCGAAGGCCAGCCACCATGCCAAGGTCATGGAACAGTTCTTTTGCCCCTTGCAACGCCTCTCCTGTATTTGCCACAAACATCAGTAGAGCAGCTGCATACAGGGCAATATGACTAATTTGCCCTCGCATGCTAAAGCCCTGGTAATGCAGACCCGTCCGGGCTCTGGCCGCAAGGGGTCCTACCGATAAGGCAAACAAAAGGGGGGACAGGGGGCATCCCTGTCTCGTGCCTAGGGTGATATCATAAGTATCAGGTATCAAGCCGCCCGTTTTAACTCGTGCAGTGGAGTGCATATATAACAAGGCCGTCCATTTCACAAAGTTATCTCCCAGGCCGAACTTATTCATCACATGGCATAAATAGGGCCATTCAAGGCTATCAAATAGATTTTCACTGTCCACTGCACAAATAGCGGCATCGTTCTTTGGGTAAGAATCTGCTTTGAGTATCTGCAATAGCTGCAGAACATGCATAGCCAAATTCCTGGTTGGGAGGAACCCGGACTGAACCTCATTTACTAAAGTCTACATATAGGGGAGTAGGCGGGTGGCCAATATACGGCTCAGTATCATGTAATCAGTGTGGAGCATGGACAATGGGCGGTATGCAGACTTATCCCAAGGTGGTTTCCCAAGTTCAAGGAGTGGGACGATTACTGCCTCTCGGGTCGTGACAGGGAGGTGGCCCAGTGGCTTTGCCTCATCATAAAGCCTTGCTAATTTATGCACCAATTGGTCAGTGTAGGTGAGGTAGAACTCTATCAGGAGTCTGTCGGTCCCTGGCGACTTATTCCATGCCATATGCTCAATTGCCCCCTTACCTCTCGCAGCTCAATGTCTCTCCCCAGTATGTCTGCCTGGTCCCTGCCCAAATGCGACAGCAGAGCTGAGTCTGTAAACCCGGCAAATACGTTATCCAACAGGGTCAATGTATCTCATGTATAAGGCTGACTAATATTCAAGCAAAGACTCAATTATACCCTGTTGAGTATTGCAAGCCGCCCCTCGCTGATCCCTGAGCTCCATAATCATTGAACCTCTATCTGGGCTGGCCAACCATGCCAAAAGTGCCCCAGATCTTTTCTCTTTCGGCATGGGCACCTGTAATGCACGTTCCATATTCGGAGCAGCGCAATTGTTCCACTTGTGCCGCCACCGCTTCCTTTGCCTCCAGGAGCGCCCCCTGTCCATCTGGTCTGTCCAGACGGTCTTGTTCTACTTCCCGCAGGCGTTGATCAGCTTCCTGCACTACCCTTCAAAGCACTTTGTGCACCCCCATATCTCCGATATGCAGCGACCTCTAATAACCGTTTGTAAGGCACCCCACTCCACTAAAGCAGATGTTGCTGTGCCCTCATTATCTAGGAACTTTTGAGTAATGTCCATATGCACTATATTGCGAAACACTTTATCCTGTAAGGCGTCAGGACGCAGGCGCAAAAGTGGGTATATTAGCTTGCGCACAAGTCCACTGGACACAGATTAAGAGGGTGTTATGATCGGACAGTCTCCTTGTGAGGAATTCCCTACTCTTCACCACGGCATGCACATCCGGAGTGCACAAAAAAGCATCCAGGTGGACGTGGAGTTCCTGCTAAACAGACAAGAAGGAATAATCCCGGTCCTCTGGGTGCTGGGCCCTCCAGGTATCCACCAACCCCCATCTACTCTGCCAATTGCATCTTGATTCCGCTGTTTTGTGAGTGGGTGTGTTAGTCGGCGGGGGATGTGAACGATCTAGGACCACGGGGCAGATTTACAATAACATGCGCATCCCTGCAGATCAGCAGGGATGCACCAGTTACATTGCGTGACGTTAGGAACCCCTTGCGCCACCATGGATGCGCCGCATTTACAATGCGGCGCACCGTGGCGCAAGGAGAGACAGATGCGTAACACATCTGTCAGCGTATAGGTGAAGCAGTGCTGGAGTCGTGTGGCAAGCGCAATGCAACTCCAGCACTGCTCAGGGGCATTCCATACTTGCAATGCTATGTCACTCATTACGCCTGCTACAAGCAGGCGTAAGGTTTTGACGCAGCGGGGACACAAAAGTGACTCAGTGAAATCTTGTAGATTTCACTGCGTCACTTTTACGGGGCTTCCTTGCAACGGAACGCCCACCCTGCATACATCATACCTGAGGCAGGTATAATGTAGCGCAGGTCTTTACAACGTGATGCATCTCACTAGATGCGTCACATTGTAAATCTGTTGCATAGTGGCGCATTGTTCACGACACAGCTGCATCACATAAGTGATGCAACGGTGTCGTAAAGATGTTGCAAGGGGCTTGTAAATCTGCCCCCACATCGGTAACACAATTAAAATCCTCCCCGATCAACACAGATCCTGTAAGAAAGGGCGCCAACCTCCCGGACAGATGTGAAAAGAAGGCAGGCTGCTCCGTATTCAGTGCATATATGCCACCCAGGACTATATCACATCCAGTTACCCTATCACCACTACATATCGTCCTTCAGTGTCTATGGGTTGGTACGTGCAATGAAAGGCCACTCCCGCTCGCACACAAATCAGTACCCCCCGAGCAAACACCAAATAAGAAGTATCAAAAACTTGGGCACGCCCTCGCCGCTGTAATCCCATACCCTCCTGGGCATGCAAGTGAGTCTCCTGAAGTAGTGCAATCTGGACCCCTCTACTGACTAATTAAGCATGTATTTGATGGCGCATCCACATTTATTGCATTCCCCTCACGTTCCCTGAAAGACATCTTAAATCATCAGCAGCACCCATGGCAAGTAGATAAACAACGCTTCAGTACGAACTTCTCCAGTGACATATCTGGCCCAAAATATTCAGTGAACCAACTAAACCCACCAACTCCTCCTCCCCAGGACAGTAACTATCAAACTAGCTACCATCCTAACTAAAACAATATACACAAATTCCTCTGTGAGTAACAGAGGTATGGGGAGTGCGGCTAACCTAAGAGACCTACGCCAAGCATAGCGCATCAGCCATTTACACAAGAAATTAGTCCTGAAACAATGATAGTCATTCTGAGTACAGCACCCCTCCGGGTACATTAACCATTCTAGCTCACCATACTCATCCTAATTATATCATCTGCTGGATTAGGCGTTACTACTGGCATCTTCACGGTATCGCCATGGGACGTGTCCGTTCAGTTGCCGGCAGATAATCTAGAAGATTCATCTTCCACTGTTGGGATGGGCCTCCATGCCTGCGCCAATGATGCCACTGCTTGTAGAGCCTCGGCTCGCTCCTTCTCGATTTGAGACGATGACGGCTTCCTCTGGGTTCTCCTGCGGGATCGGTGATTCAATCTGTGTGCGGGGTTTCAAGGCCCCGGTCCGGGGTGAGCAAGTGCACCCTCTTGCAGCTTTCCACCCTTGTACACCACAACCAGTCCCAGGCATCTCCAGGAGAGTCAAAGTAGTCAGTGTTCCCCTCCAGGATGATACGCAACCGGCCCGGGAACAGCAGAGAGTACTGGAGGCCTTCGTCCCATAATGCTCTATTTGACCTCCACATAGGAGGTCCACTTCCTATGTACTTCCAAAGTGTAGTCCGGAAAAAGGGTGACCCTGCCATTGTCCACAATGAAGGTGCCCCCAGATCTTGCACGTTGCAGGAGCAGGTCCCTGTCACGGAAAAGTTGCAAATGGGCCACCACCGGGTGCAGAGGCTTCCCTGGAGACAACGGTCTCGCTGGCCCACGATGGGCGCGCTCCACAGTGTAGAAAGCTGACAGGCCCTCAGGAGCCAGCACACTCCGAAAACTATTTGCCAGGAAAGCCATCATGTTATCTCCATCCGACACTTCCGGAAGACCCACGACCCTGATGTTATTTCTGCGCTTGCGGGCCTCTGCGTCCTCAGCCCTAGGCTCCAATAGATTTACTCAGTATGTGATGGCTCCCATTTGATGTTCGATGGCTACCTGTGCTGGAGTCAGTTCTGCAATGCTGGTTTCAGTAGCCTTTTCCCTTTCTGAGAGTTACCTGTGCTCTTCCCTCAATAGCCCAAGCCAGAGCGCTACAGTGCAAATGCCCTGGTGGAGGGTAGCCATCGTGTCAGCTATGGCCTCCAATATCTTGTGAAGCTGCTGCTGTACAGGGTCCTCTACAGTGGACTGCGGCAGGTCAGGGGTGCTATCCTCCGGGTCCTGGGAGGCCCCAGCCTGGCATCCACGTTGCTTTCCCATGATGGCATGGTAGCAATAAACACTAGCGAAAGCTGTACCACCTCTTCCACTCATTTCTCAATGCGTCACAACAGTCGGGCACCTCTGGATTACCCATGGTGAGTGCTGAAATTCTGCATACAAAAACGACCACAGGGGAAATAGGTGTAACTTCCCCTCAAATGGGTTACCAGTCAGGGCACGTGGGGGCCGGCAGGTGTTCATCTGGGCATAGAAAAGGCATATGATCTCTGGGCCCATTCACTGCAATGCACAAGTATACAAACACACCAGCAGCGCTCACTGTGCAAGGGTAAGGTCCAGACCCTACCCAGGATGGATCTCTGGCAATCGCTACAGGACCCAGTAACGGCCACCGCTCCACGCAGGTCCAGAGGCGCACAATGGTGTCAGGGTTCACCGGCATACAGCTGTACCCGAGGGCCTGCCACAGCTCTTGTTTGCAAGGTCCGCCATGCCTAACAAGGACCAGGAAGGGGCAGAGTCACCGCCCAGGCCCCAAAGTCCCTCTGCATGGCACTCCACCCAGTGCAAGTCTCTCTCTTGTTCCCCGCTCCTCCGTCGGCGCTAACTTCTGGTGTGCAGGGAAATGGTAAAGCCACTAAAGCTACGCCAGCAACCACCCCTAGCAACACCCATATAAGCACCATCAACGGAAAGTGCTGCGTGCGAAGAAGCCAATTTAACAAGGACATGAAAAGCCATGCAGGGTGGCTTCTCCTGTCCCTGTAAATATGGGGCAGTGTACTGCGCTGCCAGTGTGCCACAAAAAGTGATGTAATGTCAGTGTCAGGGCCATGGAAAGCTGAGCAGCAACCTCAAACACAACATGCAATTGACACCAATGTAATTCACCATTACAATGTCCACAAACTTGACGTACAACACATGCCATGTATACTGATGTCACCCTAAAGCAACACATTTCCACTTCTTTCCCAATTACAGCTGATCAAGGATATGGTCTACAGACGTGGTTGATGACACCATTTGGAAATCCACAGACTGAACCACAAAAGGCATACAACCATGCCCATCGCAGAACTCGAAACATCATTGAAAGAAGCTTTGGAATGCTCAAGTCCAGGTTCCGTTGCCTAGATTTATCAGGCGGAAGGCTACTCTATTCTCCAGAAACTGTGTGCAAGATGATAATGACATGTGCAATACTCCACAACATATGTGTAAAAACAAATGTGCCCTGGGATGAAGAGGAACAGCCCCCTGAACAGATGGATGATGGTGATGAAGGTGAAGCAGAAGGACAAGACATACGCCACACTGCAGCAGGGATAAGACGTCGCACACACATTGTCACACAATTCTACTCATGATGTAGAACATTACAGTTTGTAACAATATACACTAAAATCTCAATAAAATAATTAAGTAGGAGCATCAACTGTGGGACCATTTACTTAACAGGTCAGATGATATAAATTAATTATTATTATTTTTTTTTTTTCTTTTCTTAAATTTAAATGCCATTATTGGTACCAAGTGACTCCACACACAGCATGATGCCTACATCCCAGGCGGGCCGGCACTGCGAGTTCACACATCGTAGAAGATGAGGGGCGGGGAGTAGTGTACACAGCATGCCGCCTACAACCACTATGGGCCGGCTGCGTCAGATGGGCAGTTAACATGAGGCGGATCCACTAGAAAGGAGTTACTACTAATTATGAACCAACATAAACTAAAACATAATAACAGTGCCACTGTCCGTCCTAAGTAGCACAAATGCTTGCGTGTCTGCCAGCGTCGTGTCTCACGGTCATGCCCAGGCACGGTTCACCCATTTGCCCAAAATGCCCTTTGGGTGTCCACGGGACCACCCGTGTGGTGGCTCTCAGGTATCAGTTTCCGTCTCTATCGTATGTGTTGCCCCTGTCATCGTGGGAGTTAGTACCCGTGTCGTCTGAAAAGGCATGTTCCAGGAGGTAGTTCTGGAGAGGGCCCCAGATGTCTCGTGGGCGAGAGGAGGGCGGCAACAGGTCAGCGTAAGTATGTAATTGTTCTTGACAGTGTATGAGATCGTGAAGCCACTCCTTGAATTTGGGGGCTCTGCCCCTGCCCCATTTGCATGCGATACGCCGTTTAGCTAGGAGGAGTGCTAATGAGACATATCGCCGTGCCATGATGGGTATTAGTTCAGTGAATCCTAGGAGCATAGTGAGGGGGTCGTCCGGGATGTGTGACCCTGTCATATGGTTCAACGCAAGTAGAACTTCCCCCAGTAGCGGCGCACCCGAGCGCAATCCCAGGCCAAGTGTTTGAAGTCGGCTCCCTCAGCTCCACAGCGATCGCAACGATCGTCGTCCCTTAAGCGAAGGCGACATAGTCGCGCAGGTGAGTAGTACATTCGATGGAGGTATCTATAATGTATTAGGCGCAGTCTGCTACTGGTGGAGACTTCCCCCGTTTGACGGCAGCAGAAGGTCCATTCATTTTCATTAATGGGGTGTCCCAGTTCGTCCTCCCACTTGATCTTTGCTGGGGATGGGGTGTGTACGCCGCTATGTCGAGTGGTGCGGTATAATAGTGAGACCACATGTATGGGAGTCGTTTGTTGCAGGAGAGCGTGCAAGGGGGGCATGAGAGAAGGTTCGAGCGGGAAACTGGTGGTGAGAGACCGCATGTCTTGTCAGAGCCGAATATAATAAAATCGTTCTAGTGAGGTAGGAGAGGAGGCTCAAAAGAATCCTTCGCTATAGCAGAATTTCACGTTCGTGTAGAGTTGCCCCCAGGTGAGAATGGAGAGCCTGCGTAGCAGGCGACGGCATCCTCCTTCTTGTGTAACCGGGAGATCATGTCTCCCCTGCAGTGGGAGTAGGGGTGAATAAATTAGGGAATGTTGAGTCCGGCAGGCTAGATCGGTCCAGGCACTAATCGTGCACTGTACAGTGGTAGATGCTCGTCGTCTGGGGACCACCGGAGCGCTCACATAGGCGGAAAGTGGCGTGGGGGTCATGTATCCGTCCTCCATTGCAAGATGAGGCATGTAAGGGGGAGGATGTATCCAATAGGCCGCAAAATGGGCCTGGGCGCAGAGAAAGTAAAGTTCCAGATCGGGTATTTCGAACCCCCGGCCTCAAAGGGAAGCGTGAGGGTATCCCACTTAATCCTGGCCTGCTTCCTGCCCCACACAAGCCGGAGCATCTGGGTTTTGATGTCCTTGAAAAAATGCCGGCTAGGGGCATAGGGGATGTTTGTGAAGAGGTAGAGCAGTTCAGGCAATATCACCATCTTGATCAGGGAAGCCCTGCCTGCCATGGAGAGGGGCAACGCTATCCATCGGGTAACCTTTACTGTTATCAGATCAAGTGCCCGCCCATAATTGGACAGCATCAGTGCGTCCCGACTCCGAGAGACGACTATCCCGAGGTACCTGACTACGTCCTCGCACCACGCAAGGGGGTTGTCCGGTTCGAAACGTTTGGTAGTCTCAGTAATGTGAAAGATCTGAGATTTCCCCAGTTAATGTGAACTCCGGATAGCTGACCGAAATGGATAAAAAGCCGAAGAATGGGGTTGAGGCTTTCTTCCGGATTGCGCAGGTATAGGGTGATATCATCAGCGTATAGGGAGATTAAAATCTGCCGCTCTGGGTATATCAGCGCATGATCTCGGAAGTGTTGGCGAAGTTTAGCCGCCAAGGGTTCTATCACAATAGCAAAGAGGAGAGGTGATAAGGGACATCCCTGGCGGGTGCCTCTGGTGATGGTGAAAGGGGGGACCGGGCGCCGTTAACTTGGACTCTTGCCTGCAGGCCTGTGTATAATAAGTTTATCCAGTCCAGAAAGGGTGCAGGAAATCCCATACGTTGCTAAACAAAGGCAAGGTAGTCCCATTCTAATGAATCAAACGCTTTTGTAGCGTCGAGAAACACCGCCGCGGCGTTCAGGCTAGGCTCAATGTCTTGGAGGACTGCTAACAAGGTGCGCAGGTTGTGGGACGTACCTCTGGTGGGTACAAAGCCTGATTGGTCTGGGAGTACCAGGGCAGTCATGAGGGAACTAATGCGATTGGCAATCAATTTTGCAAAGATTTTGGCATCAACATTGATTAATGAGAGGGGTCTGTATGAGTCGCAGTGCAGGGACGATTTGCCAGGCTTAGGTAAAGAGCTAATGCATGCCTCATGCATTGTTGGAGGTAATATGCCCGTTTCCCGGGCCTCCTCAAAATCTTGTCTCAGCACAGGGATGAGTAATTGGCGGAACGATTTGTAAAATACGGCCGGAAGGCCATCCGGTCCTGGGGCTCTCCCAGATTGCAGCTGCATTATCGCAGCAACAATCTCTTCATCTTCATAGAGAGCTAGAAGAGATTCCTGTTGTCCGTCTTCCAGCCAGGCTATGGCAGTGTCTTCAAAAAAGGGGGTAAAGTCAATCGTGCGGGTTCTTTGAGTTTCATACAAGCTTCTATAAAAGCTGTGAAAGGTATCCACTATGTCAGAAGTGTTTCTGTGCCTTTGTCCGTCTCCGTCTTCAACCTCCAGGACCGTATTAGCAAAGCGAGGGGGACGGATTAGAGAAGCTAGTGCTTTTCCCGGCCTGTCTCCCTCCCCATAGCGTCGCACTGTGTGATATTTTCCTCTAAATTTGCATTACCGTTCAGCTGCTGTTTGATATTCAGTGATTAAGCTTCGCAGCTGAGCCTGATGTGCCGGTGTGGGGGATGTGTGTAGCGCGTTTCCCGTCCGTTTAAGGTCAGTTCCCAGTTTGCGGAGTGTGGATCGCAGATCTCTGAGGACACCCCCGCCCTTTGCAATGCATATCCCCCGGATGGTGATTTTAAAGGCCTCCCATATTGAGGAGTATCGGACTACCGAGCCCTCATTTCGTGGGAAAAAGTCAGTAATCTCCTGTTCCAGCTCCTGTCTGAATACTGGGTCCAGTAAGTGTTGCGGGTTAAGGCGCCAGGAGAGGAACGGTGTTTCCATCAGGGGGGGCTAGTGTGACAAGTGCAGGGGAGTGGTCAGAGTATGTGCGAGATAAATTGGATGCGCCCCGCAGCCAGGGGGCAAGACCTTTAGTTAATAGCCACCCATCTATTCTCCACCAAGAGGCATGGGCAGTGGTGTAGCAGGAGCCTTCCCGTCGCTGTGGGTATAGATGGCACCATGCATCCTGCAGTTCATAGTCTTCAACAATAGCTTTTAAAGTGTGGTGTGCTTTTGAATAGTGGTGCGGTAACGGGTGTGAATGGTCCAGAGCGGGGTCTAGGGTCACATTAAAGTCCCCCCCCATTATATGTGTGGAACCAATGTCCAGGATCTTCCCCCAGAGTATCCGGAAGAATTCCGGGTCATCAGTGTTGGGTCCATAGCAAGAGACAAGAGTTATGGACTGAGCTGCCAGTCTACCCCAGTTTATTACGTAGCGGCCTTGGGGGTCCACCTGAGAGCCTATGTGCGTGTAGGGAAGAGATCGTTTTATCAGGATGGCGGTGCCTCTGGAATAGGAGGAGTAGGAAGAGAAGTGCGCATGTGTTGCCCATCTCGATGCAAACGAAATAGCGGTGGTGGGGCTAAAGTGTGTTTCCTGCAGAAATGCGCAGTGTACATTGTGGCAGTCTAGGTATGTCAGCATGTGTCGGCGTTTGCGGGGGTCTCCCAGTCTGCAAACATTCCATGTTAGGAAGTTGTATGTAGCAGGGCTAGGGCGGTCTTCCATGTCGTGAATATGTAGTGTATAATACAGGGCGCAGGCATGGTGTGGTTAGACACTGTAGGTGAGTCTGAGAACCATGTGTCAATAGAACGGTGTGTGGCTTAACAAAACAATCTCCATTTCCAGATAAAGCCTGGACTCGGGTCCCCCCTCCCTCCTCCCACATCAGCAGCCCAAACCTGCCGTGGCCTATAACCCTCCCTCCCTCCCAATTTTCCCCTTGCGCCCAATTCCCAACGGGGGAGACCGGACTAACTAATACCATAATTATTCAAAAATCAATACGAAGGGTTCACCTGTCGGGTGGAATCTAGAGGGCGAACAGTCTCTCCTCGCAGCGGCGAGGGTGCTCGGCTAGAGTTGTACTGCGTCATCTCGCAACAGTATCTGTTACAGTTCTGCAGCTGCTGGAAACTATCTGATAACGCAGGGCAGTGCATGACTGATGTCTCAAGCCCTGGCACTATGTGTCGAATGCACTGTGTAGAGAAGGTGCGGCGAAGGCAGGACAGCAGTTCATGTCTTGCATCTGGCATTGTCAAAGCTGAGAGAGAAGGGCCCGTAGGGCAGCGTTACCAGTAGAATTCAAGGAGCAGGCCCCCCTCTGTCCCGATGTATGCAGTCTATCGTATCTCTGTCGACTCCGCCGTGGAGATTGTGTATCGGGTATTACGAACCCAGCCAGTTCTGTAGTGTGATCAGCGGTATCTGCAACAGCGTCAGTTCCACAGAGGACGTAGGGGTCTGAGGTATTGAGTAGTGGTGCAAGTACAAGTTTCCTGGGGCCGGGCCACTTCCCTGCAAATTCATTCTATGTCGGAGGCATTGGCATTGCCCTCCGGGCGGAGCGTAGGGGACGACCGGCCCGGGGGCGGTTTAGGCAGGGTCTTGAGGAAGTCTTGGGCATGTTGCGGGTTTGTGAAAATAATTTGTTTCCCTAGATATGTAACTTTGAGGTGGGCCGGGAACAGCATGGCGTAGGGCAGGCCGAGTTGTTGTAGTCTTTTCTCAACCTGAAGGAACTTTCGCCTCTGCTCCTGGACGGCCATGGTGAAATCGGGGTATATGGATATCTCCATTCCCTCGTGTCGGAGTTGACCTGTTTCTCTAGAGAGGCGGAGGGCAGTGTCCCGGTCTCTGTAATTGAGCAGCTTAGCTATAATGGGGCGGGGCGAGGCACCGTGCGCGGGTTCGACTTGCCAGCGAACGGTGCGCCCGCTCAACCACAAGGACTGGCGAGAAGGGCTCCCTTCCAAAGAGCGTTATGAGGAGGTGCTCGACATACTCTTCCATCTTCCCGGTGGCTGTTGATTCCGGCACCCCAAGAATGCGTAGATTATTTCACCCGGAGCGAGATTCTAATTCTTCATTTTTAGCAGCAATCACCTTCAGGACCTTCTCCATCTCATTGGCACGGCTGGTAGTGGCGTTGGAGGTGTCTTCCAGGTCTGATATGCGCCGCTCTGCCTCCGTCAAGCGCTCGTCGTACTGCTCCACTCTGTGCGTGAGGCCGTCCAGCCTGACGTTCATGGTGTCCATTTTCGTCTCAATGGATGTTAGGCTCGACTGCATTATCAGTAAGAGGTCTTTTAGATCTGTGGTAGATGGGGCCGGAGCGTCGGCTTGGTCCTCATCAGGTTCCGGCTGGGATCTGGGGCTCTTCCGGGCATCAAAGTTTAGTTTCTGCTGGCGGCCGTCCGTCTTCCCCATGGCGTCAGGACAGGGGGCATGGCGGTGTAGTGGAATCTCGGGTGGGGGTCAATCCTCGTTGTCTCTAAGCACTTACTGTTCCCCTGGTCTAGGGTCTCGGTTCCCGGTGAGGAGTGAGGATGAGCCAGACTCTCTTCAGTGGGTGCGGTTCTCGGCCTGGCCTCTCCAAGCGCCCAGACGATGAGGGCGCAGCGCAGAGGTGCGAATCCTGGGCAGCAGAGCCCAAGCACCAACGGGGCAAGCTCGTGGCCAAGGCTTAGGGTGGAGAGTTATTCCGGGGGACACAGAGTGTCTGCGTCTGCTGCTGTCTTAGGTGATCCCCCCCCGTCAATCCAGCGGTATGTGCCATCCAGGGCTGTGCACCCGGGTCCCCTGCAGGTGCCAGTGGAGCAGGGGGAACGTTCCAGTGGGTGGGGGGGAGGAGCAGATCCCCAAGACGGAAATATGCGGGCCAGCAATCGCCCCCCACGGAGCACCACCAACCCAAGACTCCTCCACCTGGGCCGGAGCGTGGTGCAGTCTGCGCCGGGTC
The DNA here is from genome assembly GCA_963921515.1 of Calotriton arnoldi. NCBI lineage: Eukaryota > Metazoa > Chordata > Amphibia > Caudata > Salamandridae > Calotriton > Calotriton arnoldi. The sequence continues at coordinate 3,781,497 of CAWUFW010000107.1, read as the reverse complement.
AGCTCGCTACTCCACGCCCCCTGGAACCAGCGGCTAGAGTCAAGTTAGCGTGGCGGGGGGGGCGGGCCCAGGTGTCGTAGGAAAGACGCAGCCGTCCAAGTCCCTCGCTCCGCTCAGGGCCGCCGCAGTACAGTCTCCGCCGCCTGCTCGGAGCGCGGAGCAACCAGGCCTTATGTCCCCGGCACCAGGGAGGGTGCGCCGTGCAGAAGCGTGCGGGAGAGGCGGTCGGCCCAGTCTCGGTGGCAGCCAAAGAAGGTCTCAGTAGTAGCAGGGGGGCCAGCACCCAACAGCGCGCACTCACCGCCCCAGCCCGTCATGGGCCTCCAGGGAGTCACAGCATCTTGGTGCCGGCACCGATGCAGGCCCCGCAGCTCGGCCACCCTGAGCGCCCAACTAGGCGGCGATTCTTCCAGACATGGTGAGTGAGAATGGCGGGACCGCAATCCTTCGGAACCCCGTGTGGGCCTCCCGATACAGCATCTGGAGCGGCAGCGTTGAGGATGGGCAAGACCAGCCCGCGGCAAGGGGTAGAGGTGTCCCAGCTCGCTCACCCGGTCAGCGCCGTTGCCATTTTACGCGCCCCTTCAGGAGGGTAACAGCTCCCGTTTTCTCTGGATCCGGACTTGTTGGTGAGCGGCTATCGGGTTCTGCGGGGGCCCCGGCGTTTCCGCATGCAGGCGACAGCTTTTACTGTCAGGATAGTCCGGAGATGAAGCGGATTAGTGTCGGATTTCCTCCCGAACCGCAGGAGCCTCTCACAAGTGCGGGCATCTTGCTTGGCGCCCTCAAGCGCCCCCCCAGGTCATATGATTGAAACATATATGTGCAGATCTACCTGAAACTGCTGCAGCATGTCAGTGCAAGCACCTTGTCTGTGACAAGCTGTGGCACTGGTGGAGCACATGAATGCAACATTATCCCAATTACATCTTGCATTGTTGTGTACTACCGTGCAATTTTGCACAAACAGCTGACATGCAGTGGTTCATGCACACTTGCACCATGATCCAAGGATGTCTGTGTGGTGTGCCTGACATGCATAGCTGCCGAAAGTGTCACCACACATCACTCATTAAAACACAGTTGCAAAACCAAAGCACCTTGTGGCGCTGATGTGTCACGTTTGGACATGTGAAGACTAGTGCACCAGTCCCGCCATGGGCTTGAGAAGAAGCCACATGGTTGCGCGCTGTGACATGGCAACCAATGTACTGCAGGTAGTGCCAACGATGCGTGATTTAGTGTTAGGCACCTGCTGTGCAACTGCAACTTAAAAGTACCACTAACAAAGCAATCTTAAATCCACATGATTATGTACACATATACCATTACGTATGGAAAAGTTTGTACCAGAAAACAACACAACTCAACGTTCAATCAGGTAACATGTTGAGAAGGGATACACACATGTACCATATGTTACACATCCCATGCACAACAACACTGGGCAGAATAACAAGCACACTGTGCCACCCGTACGTCACTTCTTGTGACGTACTGGTGGCGCAGGGAGCTCATCCAAATTTACAAGGAGAGGAAAAGTCACCTGGCGTGACTTTTCCTCTCCTTGAAAATACAGCCCCTTCACATGCAGCACTTTGCGTTGAAGGGGCGTTCCATGGCTGTTGCTGTGGGTGTTCCCACACTACACCCATGGAACGTGACGCATTTCCTGATTGACGATAAATCGTAATTCTTCAGATGCGTCTGGATACTAAACCACCCTAGAGGTGGCGTAGCGAGGTGCAACGAGGAGAAATGTTCAATTCCTCCACGTCTTTCCCCTCTTTCAATGCGTGCTGCATTCAACAGCACGCATTGAAAGAGGAAAATGCCTGTATTGATTTTATTTGTGCAGGAAGGTGCCCCTCCCTGCACACAGACAATCTCCCCATGACGCAGGCATCCATGCACCATGGTGCAGGGGGCCTGCACCAGCTCATGGCTGCAGTTCGTGCGCTGGCGCAGGGGGAAGCACAGCGATGCAACATAATCTTGTAAATATGTTGCATCCATGGGCATTCAGAAGTGCCGCAGCATGGCGCAGCCAAAAGGACTGCGGTGCCACGCTGCGGAACTTCCTTGTAGATCTGCCCCCACATATAAACATCCATACAGTAACAAATCTGGGTAGAGTCACTCAAAACACAGAAAAGTGTTGCATGCAACCGTAAAGTGTCGCATAGACCCAAGCGTTAAGCATCTACAAATCTGCCTCCACTCACTACGCCCCCTGAAACGTGTCGCATCTACCCGTAAAGTGTCGCAACATAACAAAAACGGGTAGCAACTTAACCAAGCGCGACGCTAAGTGGAAACTGTCACGCTTTGGAATGACAAATGCATGTTAACGCATTGCGCGACACGCAAAACAGAGAAACGTTGCGCATGCATACGTGAAGTGAACTGCTATTGAGTCACATAAACGTCGCATCTTCTGAAACGTGACGCAAAACGTCAAAACGTGTCGCATTTAAGCAGGAAATGATGCAATGAATCTAGAATGTCCCAAACCAGGAAGTGCACATTTACTTTCACTTCCTCTTATTGTCTCTAGGTGTGTGCTTGGTGGAGGAGGCTGTTGGAGTTTGTGGAGCTTGAGAGTTGTCTGTTGCAGTGTGTTTTGTCAGTCCTCTGTGTATTTTAAAGTTTATTGTTCTGTCTATTGTCATTTGTCAGTCTTGTGTGTTATATTCATAGTTGTATTTAGGGGGTGTGTGTTTATAGGGGTAGTTAGTTGTAGTGTTAATATACGGGTGGGTTAATTACTTTTTCTTCTATTAAATTGCCTTCATTACTTTGTATTATCTTTATTTACAAAATAAAATAAAAAACAGACCTGAATATGTCTGGCAGGTCCAAGAACCTGACCAACAGGCAGTTTGGTGGCCTCATATGGCTGATATTTCATTACCTGCCACGTATGATCAGTACGGGGGGCCGTGTGAGCCAGGGCTACAATGCAGCAGAGCGCAAGCGGAGGTGGTGCCAGATCCAGCAATGCCTTGGCAGGTTCCTTGACGTCCATCGCACACCCCACCAAATTAAGCACCGCTGGCAGGACATCATCAACCGGGAGGCTGACTTGCTTGACCATCTTGGACTTGAAGTTGGTGGGCCAACTGGTAAGTAAATGTATATTGGTACTTATATTGTTTTTGTCAGAGGTGCACAGCTATGCCATATCTCGCTATGTCCAACATTTCAGCTATATTGATTGGTGTTGCAATGGTCTTGGACAAAATGAATATGACCTCAAGGGAAAAATGTATTGTTGTGTGGTCACATACACATATGTTGTGACCAATGTATATGATGTTGACATTGGAATGGTATATCTTCGCACACACAAGCACCAGTGCCATAGGTGGAAATATTTATGGGATGCTTAAACTATGTGGCTGATCATCAGGGAACTAACGCAGCGCGGTGCTGCTAAGCATTTAACTGCGCAAAGCAGCATTATCTTCAATGTGCAGGCATCCAACATAATTCGCCCATTATGTCGCATCTCTGTGCTAACCCCTGCGCTGGCACACAACCTGCTGCCAGGTTCAAGGCTGCCTGCGTCGTGGGGAAGATTGTGTTTGTGCAGGAAGGGGCACCTCCCTGCACCCTAATTCTGCATTTGAGCTGGATTCCTCCTCCAATGTGTGCAGTCAAATGCTGCATGCATTGAGCGATGGATAAGGAAAAGGGAAGATATGGACATTTCTCATTGTTGCACCACGGTTGCATCATGAAGCATTTACAGATTAGCGCTTTATTGTAAGTCTGACAATGCATCGGTGGATATGTGTGTTGTGTGTGAACATCCACAGCAACCAACATGGTACATCCCTTCCTCGCAAACTACTGCGTGTAAAGGTGGCATAGTCACAAGGGCATGGTAAGTCACGCAGGCTGGAATTTCAGGTAATTGGAAATATTGAGCACCACCCGGCACCACCTGTACATATGATAATGAGAAGTACTGGTGGCACAGGGATTCTGGAAAATGTCCATGTTGCAATCATGAGTATGGGAACTTACACAGTGTGGTGCAGACAAAGGGCTTGTGGTGCCTCACTGCTGCACACTCTTGGATTTAAGTCCAGATCCTGTGTAAATCTCATGATATACATAATTCTGGATGTGTATGCAGCATGAGGCATCAATCGACAAACAAACCAAGCATTGAAATCATAAGTGTACTACTCACATGTGAGGGTCTGAATGCACGTGCAGTTGAAAAGTCAGGTCTATACAGTTCCAATGAAGATGTGCAGGGTGTAGTCTGCACAGGATGATTATCGTCAGCTCATTGTATGTGGATCAGAAATATGCGCACTTCCACTTGACGTGGAAAATGTCACTATTTTACGCCGGTGTTTATTGTGAACTTGTAATGCTGGAGTGATGGCTGCAGCAGCTTAGTGGAAGAGGTTTGGGACAGGGCTACATTAGTGATCATGAGTGGATGCCTCTCATGGTAGATGCGTTGTCTTGGGTGCTGAGTGTTGTCCGGGATGAGATGGAGGGGTAACTGGGGTTGCATGGAGATTGTGTGGTTTCATAGACCTGGGTCCCGGATTGGAACTCATCCTAGAGGCACATGACATCTGTGTGGAAGTATGAGCAGAGCTTGTGGTAGTGGTCCTGGGAGGGGGAGATGCCAGTATCACCAATGCAAGTTCTGCAAGTATAACTGAGGAAGCAGATTTTTAGCTTGGCATTTCTGGACTTTGTGAGGATTGAGTGTGGGATTCAGTAATCAGTAGCTTATTTGTAAGTATGATGTGTGGGTGGAATGTTGATATGGAGTTCTTGCATTTGGATCCTTCAGCAGGGCATTTGCTGTTATTCATCTTCGACAGAAGGTGTCTGCATGTGCCTCACAATTGATGTGGTCTGTCCGGGAACCATGTTGCCTTCCTGTGCTGCTGTGTGTTGGTGCCAAAGACTGGTGCAAGTTCATCTACACCTTTTGACAATCATATGTGTGGTCCATTTGGAACCAAGCTTGTGTTGTGCAAGGTGTTGGTGGCATTTTGGTTTGTGGCTCATTATAGTTGTTCCATGTCAATCTTCTGTCATTTCCTTTGTGGTGTGCAATTTGTTTTTTTCGAATGCAGATATTTAGTTGACATGGAGGTGTACGTCGGGCTGGTCAGTCCATGGGGGTACGTGGTCTGGGTGTAGTGGATGTGTTGATGTTCTGACCTGGCTTGTGGTTGTGGGTTGTGACAAGTTATTACTGTCAGACGTTTTCAAGCTTGTCCTTGCAGTTGGCAGATCTGTTGGCACTGAGGTTGTCAAGATGTGAGTTGAGGTATGTTACAAGTATGTCGTACATGAATGCGACGGCATGTTGTGCACTAATGTTTGTGATGTAGGTGGTGTACACAGTTCAAGGACTGGAAGGTCTGTAGACAAGGCTCCCTCGGAGGGTTGTCCTTGTGCTGGCCTGGATCCGGAAGCGTTGGTGTTTGGCTGTTGAGTGTGCTGTTGCTTGAGCTTGAGTCTGTAATTTGGTGGTAGCTATTAAGTGCAATGGCATGGCCTCATACCGGACGGTTGTTGCAGGCCATTCCTGGAATTTGAATATTAATTGGTGATGCATTTGGCAATGTTGTTGGCAAAGGTAGCATTTCCCATGCTTCCTGTGAGTAACGCTACATCAGGTGCAAGGTTGTCGTGGATGATACAGATCTCCATGGCTAGTCTTCAAAGGCATGAGACTTTGAGGAGGATGCATTTCAGGGATCCTGAGTTTGTGCAGTTCGGCATGTACGTAGTGTGTGCAGTTGGTGGTGAAGGCCTGGGGGCAGTGTAGTCAGGATTACTGGCCATGGTTGTTGCTCGTTGTGTGCAGGTAGTATTGTTGAGATTTTCCACTGGTAGAATCCATTGAAATGTATCAGAGTCATAGCTGATGGTATGTGGAGAAGCATGACCTGTGGTGATGATTGTGTTTGTGATATTTCGTGGCTGCAGAGGTGTTTGGCTGTGGAGCTAATACTGTGCATGTCTGCTGTGTGGACAAGCACCAAAACACATAATATTGTGGATGGTTTACAGATGTGCACCTGGAACTCTGGATTCGTCATGGTGGAGGCACTTCAGGTGAATCTGCATCAGGGACGGAGGGTGAAGCAGGCAGCCAAAAGAACCACAAGACATGTGCAAGCAACAATGCAACAGTCACAAGCACGGCCAAATCAGTGTGCGATCAGGCAACAAGATAGAGTTGTACATGCTGCAAGCATGTAGGGAGTCGAAGAAGTATTGTGAGTTCGCACATCAAACAAACTTATTACACATGTGCATGCGCAGACAAATCTTTGACCAATCCATCCTTACAGCATTTGCCAATTGTGTCTGCGTAAGGGCATGTCTGATAAATGTGTCAATGCACGTGCAAACTCACAGGGATGCCACACATGTTTGTTTCACGCTCAGTGAACAGTGATGTGGAATTGACCCAGCATTTACAGTGTCCAGGTGTGGTTGACAAAACATTGCTGTACTTAATGTGAAGGGAGTGACATGTTCTGGTAATAACATGCATGTGTCACGCCAACTAAACTTTTTTCCCTAGAATGTACATATGTGGTGATTTCATACATAATTGTACATCTGTTCATGTTCCTTAGGTGGACCACGGCCATATACACAGGGGGAGGTCGACACCTTTGAAGACCCCAACGCTACCAGTGAGTATCTAGATTCATTGATTGTGATGTTGGTGATGTGCGAGGATGGAAGCTAGACTCTGTATGTGGACAACTTTAGTATGTTCACTTCATACAGCTGCAGTCTGAACTTTGCAGACGCTCTCACAGTCCAAAGGCCATGATGAAACACATTGTGAATGTTGTACTTTGTGGTCACATCAAAAGCCACGACAGTGTCAGACAGGCCTTCCCTGTATCCACAATGCTAAATAGAGTGCCCATTGCCATTTAGACTGGAGTAGCACCTGCCAATTGGAGAGGACACCATCAGATGGCTGACATATGGAGAGGGGGGCATGCTGAACACAGTGCTCACTACATGTGGGTAGTGATGTTGTGCCCAATCGTTGGACAGGGTGTTGTCCCAGAGTTGCTGTGTGGGTGCAAGGTCAGAGTCAGCTAGTCTGGGGAAGTACATGGGTTGCAATGCTTTTCCACATTGATTCAATGTGATGACACAGAGGACAACCAAGCACAATCTGCCCATGTTCAGTGTCCACGATTGTCATATGTCTCTTCACGTAATTGCTATTTCTTGTTGTGAACACGTATAGTTTAGTGACTGATTAATGTCAACCCCCCCCAAATGTCCAATGTATCATATTATGAATACATGAACAATGATGCACTTTCAACTGACCATACTCACTTGTATGCAAATGAGCCATGGGAATGGCAGTCTGCCTCATGTATTTGGATGGGGTGATCCTTGTGCTGTGTCCAGAACAACATCAAATTGTAATATATACGAATGACCTGTAGATATGCCTTGCGATCTGCAGATCAATGTGTCAATGAGTTATGTAGTTAGCATCCATTTTGTAGCTCATCACATTAATCCTGTGCTGCCATGTTGCTAGGATACACACCCACCTTGGTAATTAATCCACTAGTCCTACAACGTAGTCTAGATGACACTATCTGCCATATGCACCGAAGCACACCAATGCAATGTCACTATTATCCTTAGTTTGTCATATGTTGAAAAAGGCAGGAACACTCCCCACAGTTTCAAGGATGATGTTCAAATATGTGTTCCACAGCTGTTGAAGTGTCAAATTATTCACTTTAATTCCATGGACTACAAGAAACGGCTGCCAACGTGCGTTTCATCCTCCAGGACTTTATCAAGACTTCTCTCAAGAGTATGCCGGCTGTTTTTTGGAATATACTGAGCAAGTTGTTTGTGAGACCGGAATCTCCCTCTAAGTTGATCATATGGCTAACAGCCTCGATTTGATATATTGAAGTATCACAGTGCCAAGGTCACATTTGCTGTCTGTGCTTGAGTTCCAAGGAAATTCACACAGATGATTGGATATGTAGAGAACAATCATTCAAATGCGCTTGTACCATGTTGACCCTGCGCAGCATTGTTACATTCCCGAATGACGTCTGGACTGCAGAGAAGCATTTCTGAAGTCCAGACACTTCAACAGCTGTGAATCAGTCCTTTGAACATCATCCTTGGACCTGTACAGATTGATTGTCCCTTTTGCACCATAGGACAGATTAGGGATGATAGTGACATTGCTTCGGGGTGCCTTGGTGCATATGGTAGATGACAATATTAAATAGTGTCATCACACAAGTGTGGCACATCCTGTAATCCAAAATAGTATTCATAGTCATGACGACGTAAGACTTATGTCATGATGCTGTGATGCATCCTTGATCCTTTATCATGAGGACTAAGTAGCTGTGATGACACAGTAGGTATGTTTTGTGTGTCGTAGATTGAACGATATACTCTAGAACTATAGTCAACATTTGGATACTAGGTGCATGTATGCTGTCAAGATAAGCAGATATGCTATTCACCCTGCTAGTACTACGTGGCATGCTGCATGCCGGTCAACTTCAGTACGGTCTTCAATTCGGAGGTTCATTGGTGTTGATACAGCAACCACATCTCTGTGTCCCAAAAAGCTAATTGGTATTACAGTGCATTACTCTGTTGGAGTGTGAAAAGTACGGTCAAGTGGTATGTTAGTCTAGAAAAGATGTTCTTCATCCATGACACACTGTGACACTGTCCGAACTCAGCTGCCGGTGCATATTCAGGATCACATGACTCCATGACTTGTACATGGGGAGCCAGATTATGTGAGGTTTAGGAGGGAATGATCAAAGGCCATGATGTCTGTTGACTGCTTTGTCATTGCTATGGCTCTTAATTAATTTATTAGTATATCAAGTGTGGAAATGATTTACATGCAATCATGACATTGAGTTGACAGCACAGTATGTGATGAACAAAATCAGTGGTATTGTGTTGGGTTGTGTGGTCCCCACAGTGACCGGATTATTGGCCCAAATGTTGGTTACATCACACATGATACCATGCATTTCCTATTAACTTCTGTCCGTCATGTACTGGTTGACTGACACATGTGTCCCTCTTTTCATACAGATCACATGAATGCAGAAGAGGAACGGGTTTTCCGCATACGGAAGACCCGATATGCACATATCTTGTCGGTAGCTAAGGGGTTCAGATGGACCGCCCGGCAGTACGAGAAACATAGGGCTGCCAATACGTGGCTCACCAACACCCCAGCCAAGAATGGCAAGACAACAAGCCAGCATCCTGTAGCCACCGCGGCCCCAACCCCAGCACCAGGAGCTGTCGGACCCCCCCCCTCCACGTCTGGACAGTCAAGTGGACAGGGCATGGCAGGCAACGATGTGGACACCTTAATGAATAGGATGGATTGTCTGGACCAGAAAATGGACAATTTTAGCCAGAAAATGGACAAGATGCAGCAGGCCCTGGACCATTTGATCAGCCTGATCTGAGGGCTGCTTGTACATAGTGTGAAATGTGTGTAGTGTTTCATTTATATATAAGTTTCCTTTATAAGTACATTTCTGATTGTTAATCTAGGTAGACATAGTTAGCGTAGTTAGGTTAGTTAGGTGTTCATTTTTTATTACTTCATACTTTTTTAGCATAGGGTCTTTTAATAACATTTAGGGGTGGGGGGTCATTTAATGAATGTTTACATGTTTATGGAAAAAAAATCTAAAAAACCAAAAAAAAATATATTTGTGTTTTTCTACATTACTATTTAGTTCATGTATAGGATAAGTATGTGTATGTGTATTGTGCATTGATGTGTTAAGGGGGGTGGGGGATGATGTTTAGTGGTCCCGCGTGAACATAGTTTAGCTTAGGTTTATTAAGTTAAGTTAGGTAGGTTAAGCATAGTTAGTTTAGATAGGTTTTGATATGTTACAATAGGTTTATAGGTATTTTAGGCAGAGTGTGTGATTCTAAGGTAGATTTGACTTCTATTTTTTCTTTTAAATATAAAAATCTTGTTATTTACCGAGCTTGGACTATATTCTTTAATGGTCAGCATTTACTATGTTGTATGCATGAGTAAGTGTGCACATGGACTGTGAACACAGATTCCTGTTTGAGTGCATCATATTAGTACATTCTAGTAGGTTGGTGCTCCATGTCTGACTATATGTACATGTTAATGCAACATCTGTGATTTGAAGTTTTGGGGTACCCACTCTTGGTCTGACACATACATATGTTTTGGATTCTAATCATGAGTCTTTGGACAACCTCTGCATGTGTATCTATCATGGATTGGTCTCAGCTGGGTATGTTGCTGCTATGTGTAAGTGGAATATTGCTTGTCTCATACACAGCTGTACAGAATGTACACACCACACATTATCGCTCTCGTGGTTGGTAGAGCTATGCCATGTTAATTGACAAGTAGTCATTGGGTTCTGAGTGGCTAGTTCATATGACTGGACAACCCAATGTCTGTATACAGGCATAGTTGCATTTTAAGGCTGGTGTGTGAGGTACCCTGGTTGAAACTTCAGCACATATTGTTTGCTGGTATGTTTGAATTCTTAGGGCATACCACTAATATATTTTGACAGAACGTCATCAATGTTGGATGTGCAGATTGTAAATCCACTTGCACTGCCAGTACGTGAAATTTTGTGACACACCGGCAGCGGTTTCATCATCCACGTATTTACAAAGACTCACCTGGCCACCCTGCGTTGACTTTGTTCTGTTGAGACGTCTTATGTTGCGCACAGCTGCCCCAGCAAAGGTGCGTCCCAGCACTGATGGCAGATAGAACGGGAGGCAGGTGACAGAAGGAGGCCAAATTTTAAGGTAAGAGGTGGATCTTGATGGCCTTACGGAAGGCCAGGGAATTATCTATGGTGCAAATGTGTGTAGGAAATGAGTTCAAGAGTTTAGCTGCTAGTGTGCGGAAGGAGCGCCCACCAGCTCGGACCCTCCTTACCCGGGGGACAACCTCCAGGTGATGTCCTATTGAGCGGAGATGGCGAGTGGTGGTGTATGGTGAGAGCAAGTTGGCCAATATGCCAGGAGAGGAGAAATTCAAGACCTTAAACGCAATGCAGAGGGACTTTAACTCCACTCCTCTGGCCCCCGGCAGCCAGTGAAGCCAACAAATGGCGCTGGTGGTGGAGCAAGTTCTAGGGAGACCAAGAAGAGTTCTGGCAGCTGCGTTTTGGATCCTCTGCAGTCTCACATTCTCAGACTTGTTGGCCCCCAGCTGGAGCAAGAGCCAGTATCCAGTCTCGACAAAACGGAGGCCTGGACAATAACCTGACTGATGGATGGATTGAAAAAGGAGCCAACTGCGGTGTGGGCCCCCGTAGTATACCAAAACACGTTCCTGCCCCTTTCTTAGTTTGGGCCTGGAGGAAGTGAGCCGAGTCAACCCAGACACCTGGATCTTTCACCACCTGTTTGGGTGCGGGTGCACGACAAAGGGTTGCAGTCCACCAGCATTCACTCCACAGCTCAGGATCTTTACCCACCAGCAAGACCTCAGACTTGCTGGCATTGAGCTGGAGGCAGTTGGCAGTCATCCACCCAGCAACAGCAGCAAGATCACTCCAAAACTTATGTGCGTCCTGCACCAAGTTATCAGGGAGTACAACTACCAACTGCGTATCATCTGCATATGATACTACTGTGAGCCCTCAACTCCTGGACAGCGCTGCTAATGTTTGGACATATAGATTAAAAGGTGTTGGGCTCAGTGCTGAGCCCTGTGACACACCCTGTTTAAGGGTGTGAACCATGGAGCTGAAATGGGTGTCCGTTACATGGGAGTTCCTCTCAGGAAGGAAAGAGGCGAACCAGTCCAGTGCAATGTCCGCTATGCCTGACTCCTCCAACCTTTGCAGTTAGATCTGGTGGGAGACCGTGTCGGACGCAGCACAGATATCCAATAGGACCCTTGCCGAAGTACGTCCCTCATCCAGTGCTGTCCTTGTCACTGCAGCCACTTTTCACTTAGCTTTATTTGTGAATGGTGCGTTCCATGTGGGTTGCTGTGGGTGTTCACACTTCACAACCCTGGAAGTGGACAGATTTCCAGCTTTACAAGGAATCCTACTCCTGCCAAGGCGTCAGTATGCTATGCCACACTAGGGGTGGCAGAGAGAGGCACATTGATGAGCAAGCTTTTCCTTTCTCCACGTTTCAGAAAGTTTGAAGGTGTGCAGCAGTCTACAGCATGCATTCATTATGCCATAAGCCAGTTGTGACTGTTTTTGTGTGGGGAGGTGCACCTTCATGCACAACTAATCATCCCACCATGACGCAGGCATCCTGGAGGCATGCTGCTAGGGTGCATGCACAGGCGCATTGCAGCTGTTTCTGCCCCAGCGCAGGGGAGAGCACAGGAATGCCACATTTCCTTGGATATGTGTGCCATTTCTGTGTTCAGAACGTTACACAGAGTGGCACAGTCAAGGGGCTTGTAGTGATGCGCTGTGGCAAATTCATGAGACACAGCCACTTATTTCTACATATGACGGCATGTATTTTAACCTTTGCATTGTCATAGTGACAAACATTGATCAAGTAGTTAGCCACTATTCCACGTGTGTCTGGATTTCACAACAAACATTATACCCAGTGATATTGTGGAATGGTACAAACCTGACACAAGGGCACATTGTTCTTGACACACAGGTGGTGAAGCAGCACTCCTTCACATGTTTGAGAGTGTTGGGACAAAATAATATTTTATTTGAAAATGAGCTTGGTAATTAATACATTGTTATTGTCACAATGTATTGGACTTCAGTGTTTGTGGAAACATTAGATGTGGTGTGGCACAGGTGTACAAATCTTCATCATGCTCTTGTGTGTCCGGCATTGTTCTGATTGAAGTTATTTTTAGTTGGTTGTCATATGACACCTGTGACGTAATGTCATTTTAGTGACCAATCTTCCTCTGGAACTGTGTGGCTGAGTCATCCTCCGAGTCTTCAGATCGTGGCTTGTTTGTTTTGGTGGCTGCAGGGCATGTTGTCCCACTGCTACCACTGGCAGTGGCAGAGGATGTGTGAGGGAACACATGTTCAGGTGTGATAAAGTTTGCCATTAGGGCATTTAGCATCAGTTGCTGATTTTTGATCACAGTCAGCAACTCACCATGAAAGGCAGTCATGGTTGACATGTAGAGCTGTTGCTGTTGCTGCAAGTCTCCCATTCTCTCGTCAATGTGTTGTAGGTGCTGGGCTACATCCCTGTTGGCACTTTGTGGTGGCATTTGAACATGCCTCTGACTCATGATGTTTGAGATGTTGGCCAGAGATTGAGCTAGTCCCGGTGTTTGGCTGGAGCTGGCTTGGTTAGTACCGATGTTAGCCACATCTGTATTCATGCTTCGCAGGATGGCTTGCAGGATGCTGCCCATGCTCTCCACAGCAACATGTACCTCGCTGAGGAGTTCCCGCTGTAGAGATACAGCTGTACTTTGGAACTCACGCTGTGTGTTCTCCCACTCGGTGCTCATGTTTGTAGTGGCAGATTCTGGTGGTGGTGGTGGTTGAGGTTCCGCTGGAGCAGCTACCACCCTGTTGTCACGCTCTGGAGGTGGTGTAGGGGACCGTATAGTGGTCATTGGCTCCTCCAGTGTGTCATAGTCAATGGAGTGCAGGTTGTCATCCATATCATCAAACAGATTGGTGTCATCCACCTGTTGTGATGTTGTAGCAGCATCCTCTGGAAGATAAGATGTGCAAATCTGTTAGTTGTGTTGGCATGTTCAATTGTAGTGATGTTTAATAAGCGGCATCACATGTGGGTTATCAGTGCTGGTATTTGTGTCACAGTCAAGCAACCTATGTCCTGATGCAGACTGATGCTCAAGACTCATACCCACTTTCATGGACATTGCACCACTTATTGTTACAGTAGTGGTGCTGGTCATTGGTATGCATTGATACTGACCTGTATACATACACTGCAATGGTAATGTTGCTCTTAGTGGTAGGTGCACTTTTTGGGCAACACTGCAATGGCAATTGTAAATTGTTGTGTGATTCCAGGGTGTTGGCCTCCTTTGAAACAAACCTGATGAGATGTGTCCATGCACATTTTGGCAACATTACGGCCCATGGGTACAGGTACTCACTTAAACTACAACAAATACTAGTTAGCGTAAGTTTGCGGTGTGCCAGCCTATCACCCACTAAGTAGACACTGTTCATGATGTTCTTACAAGACGTTGTGACATGGTTAGATTTGCAGTTGTCTGCAATGGAGAATGCCAGAAACACTGCTATTTAAGCATTAGTGATTACACCGTTGGCAAGCAATGACTGATGAAAGGCACATTGGCAACAGTTGAGATCAAAGTATTCTGCACTATTTAGTCTGGCATCAACAGAGTCAAAATGAGCCTATGAGTCAACCTACAATGATGACTAGGTAACTTAAATTGTTTGTAATGCAGAATGGATTAGCCTGGAACCAGTACCTCACAGAGCAACAAATACCCCAGGCCCCCCAAATGCCATGTCCATCCAGAGACCAAGGGAAAGGCGGAAATCTGGGCTACACTACTGGGTACATGCACTTTGCTGAGCAATACCAGTGTGCATCACATCTTATTGGGCACTGCTACTACACAATGGCATACAAACCCATCTAAGCACCAATGAGTTGCCGGCTCAGGGGGCCATACCTGACCTGCCATTTGTGAGCCAACCTGGGATGCGGAGGTGCAGTGTAGTTGCTGGACTGTGTTGTTGGGCATTGAAGCATTGGTGATCACCCTTACCTGGTGTTGTAGCCAGCAAGGTTGAATGGAGGCGTGTTGCAGACTTGTGTGAGGATACACCCTGGACCCCCATGTATTTGTGAATGTTACCTGTCCTCCGGAGTGACTACATGGGAGGTACACATTGCATACCATGCACCAACAGTACACTGTGCTGCATAAAGAATATTGTCAATGGTGTCCAACGCATATCTGCATCCTAGGCCACAGGATGGGTCACTGGCCATACGCTGTGGAGGGTGTGGACCCGGAGATGATTTTAACTTATGTTGCACTAGCACTCAAACTACACACATAAGGGATGCATGTTGCATCTCCCTCATTGTGTGATTGGCCAGATGTCTTGGCAGGGAATGCTGTACCCAGGCCTGTGTAAGCCCACCTAGCAGAGGGTCATGCTGGCTGATTCACAAACTTTGTGAGGGTGCATCAGTTGACACCACTGTGTGGATGTCCAAGTGAGTGGAAGGTGTGATGTGTAGTGGAAGATGCCCATGATATGGGGGTGCACAGGGGTAGCACCTGTGACTGCAGGAGCCCCATTGGGGGATAATCCTTTATGGTCAGGTGCATTAGGCCCATGATTTTGAGCAGTGCTAGACGTTGAAACAAATACCATGATGGTCATTTATCTACGTACTGATGCTATGTTTCCTTTCTGGGTGTGAGGGTGATTAGGGCTGGTCTACTCAGAATTAGGCCCAGGACTCAGTGGTATGCCTACTAAAGTGCACAGTGTCTGTTCATTTGTCCTCTCAGTTAGGCCCATTCAGTCATGTGCACTTCCCTGTTCACAATGCGGCCAGCATTGTAGCATGCATGAAGTACATGTCCACCTAACAAGCCTCTGTCAGAACGCACTGTCCCTGCGCGCATGAGCTATGACAACACCACATTGCAGCCCTGTGATTGACTTAGGTGAGGAAGCCTGGCTGCTTGCTGTCCCTTGAAGCTGACTTGGAGGCGCAGGTGCACAGATTACACATGACCTGGCCTTGTTGCACATTTCCGTTTGTAATGTAATGGCAAACACCCACTAACAACCACCCCCACATCCATGCCCCCTCCAATGTTTTTGTCTGAATTTGACCTCCACCCAGCTGTCCAGTGCCCCCTACTTCATATTTCAATGCCAGATGCTGTGCAGCCATGCGCAGCAGGCAGACCAGTATTAAACTAACATTACTTCTCTTTTGTTGCAAGGCATACCATTACATTGCATTCCAATACAATGCATACCAATAGGTATCAGATCACAACAGTGTAGTGTGAGCTGGATAGGATAGCATTGTGAATTTCAGTACCCACTACAGTGAGTGCAACCCTAAAAGGAACACTTGTAACACATAACATCCCCAGATACCCGAGATTCATCTCTGACCCCCCAGACAACACTAGTTATCACAATTGGTGAAGACTACACCCTATTTTCATGATTTGCCCCCAAGAGACACCATATTTTCATGGATTGCCCCCATATGCCACCCTATTTTCATGATTTGCACCCAACATACACCCTATTTTCATATTTTGACCCCAGAAGACACCCTATTTTCATATGTTGCCCCCAAAACACACCCTATTTTCATTAATTAACCCATGATGACACCTAAATAGCAATATTTGACGCCAGAAGACACACAATTTAGACTTTCTGACCCTACAAGAAAGCCAAATTCGGTTTGGACCAAACGAACAAGAGAGACTATTGTCCATTATTTCTCCACGGGACAGCCAATATTTCACATTTGATCCCAATGAAACTCCCTTACTTTGCTATGTCACACCAGGACACATTACCTAAGCTTGAACTGATGGAACTCCATTCGTTGCATCACAATGCGTTGATATGACATGCAATGTGAAGGCAACTGCGTGCCTGACGTTACTTGGAATTGACATTCAAATATGATGACAGTGTTGTAATGTACATCTACCATGACAAAGGAAGGCCATGGATGAGACCGTATGCGGCCATTTGCCCCAGGACCACACTCACCAGCTAGGACCATTCCTCTTCTACACTGCTCCGCTGCAACACAAACACCCTCCTCGACATCCACCCTGTCCGCAACCACAACTGCCATTTGGCCGGTCTGTATGCTTATCTTGCACCCTGTGCAAGTCTAATCTCAGGACAGACATTCTTACACATCAGGACACCTGTGCCTTGTGCCACCCAGCAAAACAACACTACACACAACCAGCTCAACTCCATCCTCCACAACATGCAGGCACTACACATGCACACTACAGAAATGTTGCACCACCTTGCTGTTAAATCTTCATATGTCACCTACTTCACAAACAGATGCACCAACCTTCGTTATGGACCAGTAATCACCATCACCATCAGTGACGGCTACTTAATTGCCCACAAGGCCCACCACGTCCATCAAGGAGGAGGCATTGCCATCTCCTACGGGAAGGGAGTACACTCCAACTAAACATGCACTTAAATGACCCTGCAGTGACCATGGTACGACACAGGTTAATATAGCCGAACCAGGCAGGGCAACATCAAATTTGGCACCTTCATTTGCAGGCCCCCGGGCCATGAACACACATTGACCAATGCCAGTGTAGCCACCATTGCACACCAGGCTCACACACACACCAAACGACATTCCTACTTCGTGAACTCTAGTTCCACCTGAACTACCCCAGTGAGCAGGACACCATCGCCTCCTGGGGAAAATTTCTGATATCTAACTGAGGCAGCTATTGGTAACACCAAGCCACGTTGCAGGAGACACAGACAGGCACATCTCCTCCACAGTAAACAGATTCAACTACAGCCACACCACCATGTTCACCTGAACCAACCATAATTGTAAATGTCACATATTCACCATGCCCAACAGACACCACCACCATCATTGATCCACATCACAAAGGAATGCTGGACATCTAATCAGTTATCATGGAGTCCCTTGGCCACAGCACTCCGCCTCCGCTTACATGCAATGACCCCACTGCACACATCCTCCACCCATTGATCGCAACATGCCCAAACACACTGGAACACCTCAAGGACGAACAGGCAAGATGTAGCACCACGTTGCACCTTATTACCGACGTTACGCATGTAGGCATATGCATGACCTTGTGCATGTCTCTTATGTAGTCCTTGCACCCACAGGTTTTCACTTTGGACATTCACAAAAGTGAGGTACCGGTGGTGCAAGGCCCTACATAGATGGGGGCAGATTTACGAGCCTCTGCGCCACCAGTACATCACTTTTCGTGATGTACTGGTGGCGCAGGGGGCTGCTCCATATTTACAAGGAGAGGAAAAGCCACCCTGCGTGACTTTTCCTCTCCTTGTAAATGCGGCCCCTTCACACGCAGCACTTTGCGGTGAAGAGGCGTTCCATGGGTGTTGCTGTGGGTGTTCCCACGCAACACTCATGGAACAGGACACATCTCCAGAATTACAAGTAATCGTAACTCTGGAGATGCGTCTGAAAGCTACGCCACCCTAGAGGTGGCGTAGCGAGCGCACCGAGGAGAAATGTTTTCATTTCTCCTCGTTTTTTCCTCTTTCAATTCGTGCTGCATTCTGCAGCACGCATTGAAAGAGGAAAATGGTGGTAGTGATTGTTTTTGTGCAGGAAGGTTCCCCTTCCTGCACAAAAGGCAATATCCCCACGACGCAGGCATCCTTGCACCATGGTGCAAGGGTGCCTGCGCCGGCGCATGGCTGCAGTGTGTGCGCCAGTACAGAGGGAAGCACAAGGATGCAACATATTCTTGTAAATATGTCGCATCCCTGTGCTTCAGAACTAACACAGCGCTGCACAGCTAAATGACTTGCTGTACCCAGCTGCGTTAGTTCTACGTAAATCTGCACCATGATGTCCAGTATGTCTGCTCCATCAGGGATGGACATGGCAGTGCTTTTCTGACATTTTAAATGTGTGATTGACAGATGGGTTTGCTTAATTTGAGAATTGTTGTGATTGTGGACAAGTATGAGGACAACAAGATGCACACATCAGACTGTGGCACAGGGAACTTTCTACTTGCAATGACCACCATGACCCATTGTTGAAATCTGTGCAATTATTGTAACTTACCCGTTGTCTGCTCTTCAGTTTCTCTGGCGGCACTGTCCTGTCCAGAGATTCCCGTTACTATTTCTTCTGGGATGACTTGTGCCACCCGCTCCTCCAGGTCATCCAGGACATCCTGGTCTGCTGGGCTGCCTCCTCCAGTTAGTAGGGCTGCCTTGCGGTTAGCCGCAAGCTTTTCTTTAGTGCGGCGCTTGCAGTCATGCCACCTTTTTTTGCAGTCGAGGACGCTCCTCTTGGCCTGGCCCACACTGTTGATTTTCATGACAATTTTCTGCCATATTGCCTCTTTTTTTGCTATAGGCAGCTTGGAACTTACGAACAGCTGGTGCTGGTAGTTGGTGACCTCTGTCACCAGGATTTCATTTTCCTCATGGCTGAAGTTTGACTTGCGTTTTCGTTTGGCCCCATGCTCAGCCTATGCATCAGGGCTTCTGCTGGTGGGGTTTGCCTGAGGGTCCTGGATACTGCAGTGGTCTTCCTGTTCCATTTTTGGGTGCTCTATGGTCCACAAATGTCTTTCTTGCTATTTGCGTCGCTTTCCCAGTTGCCTTTTGATGCTTCCCGCAGTGTACGCTGTCGCAAATTCGTCGGAATGGCGTTGCGTGTCGCAAATTGGCCTTACGTGACTTTTCCTGCAGTTGCGTCAGGCTGACTTGCGGCACTTTTGCGGCACCTACGCTAGTTTCTCTGACGCACGTTGCCGCGTTGCGCCACGCTCCGTTACCTTGTTGATTTGGCGCTTCCCAGTTGACTTGCGCTGTCGCAGCGGTGACGTAAGATTTCTGACGCATCTCTGCGTTGCGGCAGCGGTGCGTCACTTTTCGTAAATCTGCCCCTTAGTGTCCAGCACCTTCCCTTATTTAATACTAACTGGAGTGGGAATAGTAAATTATATATGTGTAGTGTCCAGCACCTTCCTTGACTTAATACTAACTGGAGTGGGAGTAGTAAATTATATATGTTTAGTGTCCAGCACCTTCTTTGATTCTAAAACTTATTGGAGTGGGAATAGTAAATGATATAAGTTTAGTGTCCAGCACCTTCCCTGACTTAATACTAACTGGAGTGGGAATAGTAAATTATATAAGTTTAGTGTCCAGCACCTTCCCTGACTTAATACAACTGGAGTGGGAATAGTAAATTATATAAGTTTAGTGTCCAGCACCTTCCCTGACTTAATACTAACTGGAGTGGGAATAGTAAATTATATATGT
Organism: Calotriton arnoldi; assembly: GCA_963921515.1. NCBI lineage: Eukaryota > Metazoa > Chordata > Amphibia > Caudata > Salamandridae > Calotriton > Calotriton arnoldi. The sequence goes on along the minus strand of CAWUFW010000107.1, from coordinate 3,761,398 downwards.
TTAGTGTCCAGCACCTTAATTGACTTAATACTAACTGGAGTGGGAATAGTAAATGATATAAGTTTAGTGTCCAGCACCTTCCCTGACTTAATACTAACTGGAGTGGGAATAGTAAATTATGTAAGTTTAGTGTCCAGCACCTTCCCTGACTTAATACAACTGGAGTGGGAATAGTAAATTATATACGTTTAGTGTCCAGCACCTTCCCTGACTTAATACTAACTGGAGTGGGAATAGTAAATGATATAAGTTTAGTGTCCAGCACCTTCCCTGACTTAATACTAACTGGAGTGGGAATAGTAAATTATATAAGTTTAGTGTCCAGCACCTTCCCTGACTTAATACAACTGGAGTGGGAATAGTAAATTATATAAGTTTAGTGTCCAGCACCTTCCCTGACTTAATACTAACTGGAGTGGGAATAGTAAATTATATATGTTTAGTGTCCAGCACCTTTATTGACTTAATACTAACTGGAGTGGGAATATTAAATTATATATGTGTAGTGTCCAGCATCTTCCCTGATTTAATACTAACTGGAGAAGAAATATTAAATTATATAGGTTTAGTGTCCAGCACCTTCCCTTATTTAATACTAACTGGAGTGGGAATAGTAAATTATATATGTGTAGTGTCCAGCACCTTCCTTGACTTAATACTAACTGGAGTGGGAGTAGTAAATTATATATGTTTAGTGTCCAGCACCTTCTTTGATTCTAACACTTATTGGAGTGGGAATAGTAAATTATATATGTTTAGTGTCCAGCACCTTTCCTGAGTTAATACTAACTGGAGTGGTAATAGTAAATTATATAGGTTTTGGGGCCGATTCCGATCTGGGTCGGAAAACTCTCCGACCGAGCCGGATCCGGAGCGATTTCCGACCGAGCCGGAGTCCTGCAGTCCGACCGAGCGAGTACGATGCGGCCGCATGCTGCCGGACTCGATTAGGTCGGACTCCCATTGAAGTCAATGGGAGCCGGTCGTATGACGCGTACACGGGCTCCCATTGACTGACTGGGTACGTCGCGAACAAGGGGGCCCCCTACAGTGTGTACGCGTCGGTGCAACTCGCACAGGACATGCTGTGTTCGACTCGTACGGCTACGGGTGCAGGGGGGTCCGGCACGGACCCCCCAAGTCTGGCTCCGGGAGCTTTTTCGAGCCGGACGCTCCGACTCGATCCAGCTGTCCGACGCGTCCATCGTACTCGCTCGGTCGGAAAACATCTCCATTGCGCGCCATGAATTGAGTGCGAACGAGTCGGACGGAGCGGGTCGGACACGGAAACGAGTCGGTCGGCGATTTCGCGTTCACTCGCATCATACTTGCTCGCTCGGACGACTGTACGAATCGGTCGGAAACAAAGCCTCCGACTCGGATCCGGTAAAGCCGAATCCGATTCGGAGCCCTACCGACCGAGATCGGAATCGACCCCTTAGTGTCCAGCACCTTCTCTGACTTAATACTAAGTGGAGTGGGAATAGTAAATTATATATGTGTAGTGTCCAGCACCTTCCCTGACTTAATACTAAGTGGAGTGGGAATAGTAAATTATATATGTGTAGTGTCCAGCACCTTCCCTGACTTAATACTAACTGGAGTGGGAATAGTAAATTATATATGTGTAGTGTCCAGCACCTTCCCTGATTTTATACTAACTGGAGTAGGAATAGTAAATTATATAGATTTAGGGGCCTATTAGGATGACAGGCGGACTTTTGTCCGCCCGCCACCCTAGCGGTGCTGGAACCGGCCGCCAGTGGTGCGGCGGTCCCGCACAGGCGATTAGGATGCCACCGCCACCGTGGCGGTGGCATCCTCCATTCCCAGCATTGTGGCGGGCGGTGCACACAGCACCGCCCGCCACAATGCTGGGAACGCACTGTGTGCATTGGCATTCACAAGGTGGCAGGCACCGTGCGGTGCCTGCCACCTTGTGCATGCTAATGTTGGGGGGTACCATGGGTACCCCCCAAGTGCAGCCCCCAAACCCACCACCCCCCAGGGGGCCCGCAACGGGTCCCCAAAGGCATTTTCCGCATGCCTTTCCATGGCAGAGTCTCCGCCATGGAAAGGCATGTGACCGCCATCATCCTAATATGGATGGCGGTGCCTGCAAGGCACTGCCACTATATTGCAGGCCTTTTCCGCCTGGTAGGCAATCGGGCGGATTGCCTACCGGCGGAAAACCGGCAGACGGACTTTCCGTCCACCTTGGTCCCCACCGCCATCGTAATATGGCGGGGGGGAAATGTTAGGCGGGCAGTCAAAAATGGCGGGCGGATTGCCACTGCCATATGGGCGGCGGCGATCCGCCCGACATCATAATGACCCCCTTAGGGGCCGATTCCGATCTCGGCCGGTAGGGCACCGAATCAGATTCGGCTCAACCGGATCCGATTTGGAGCCCTTTTTCCCAACCGATTCGTACGTGCGTCCGGCCGAGCGAGTACGATGCGAGAGCGTGCGAATTCGTCGACCGACTCGTTTGCGGGTCCCAACCGCTCCGACCGACTCGCACGGATGCGCCTCGCACCGCGCGATGGAAACGTTCCCCGACCGGGCAAGTACAAAGCGCACAGCGAGCAGTCCGACCGACTCGCGCCGTCCGGCTCCAAGAAGCAGTCGGAGCCGTACTTTGGGGGTCCGTGTCGGACCCCCCTGTACGCGTAGCCGCGCGAGTCGCACACAGGGGGGACCCATGGGTCCCCCCTACCTGTGCATGTATGCCGCGAGTCACTTCAAGGCGTACCCGCTGTAGGGGGCACCCTTGTTCATCTCGCACCCATTGAGTCAATGCGAGCCCGCGTACGCGTTGTACGACCGGCTCCCATTGACTTCAATGGGAGTCCGACCGACTCGAGTCCGATAGCATACGTGCGCATCGTACTCGTTCGGTCGGGCTGCTAGGGTCCGATTCGGTCGGAAATCTCTCCGGTTCCGGCTCGGTCGGAGAGATTTCCGGCCCGAATCAGAATCGGCCCCTAAGTGTCCAGCACCTTCCCTGACTTAATACTAACTAGAGTGAGAATAGTAAATTATATAGGTGTAGTGTCCAGCACCTTCCCTGACTTAATATTAACTGGAGTGGGAATAGCGAATTATATATGTGTATAGTTTTGTGAACTTAACATTTTTATATAGTGTGTAGTGGGAATGTGTGTGAATTATTATATTTTAAAATGATAATTAAAATAATTATATAAATATTTTTAGTAAAGATATATTATTTAAGAAAAGTACATTGCATTAAAACATATATTTTTATTATACTTAAAGTATAAATTAATTGATCGACAAATAATCAAACGTGTACATTTTTGAAATGATGTTTATTTTTGGTCATTGAGGTAGTAATAGTAAAATAACAAATTTTATTTAATGCATATAATATACATTAAGACACAGAAAATAATATTATTTTTATTTTTTATACATCACAGATTTTTGAAATGTTTATAATTTCACATATAATAATTTTGCAGATTCATTTTTTTAACATTGGTAAATTTATTAATACAGGTATGTATATTTTGTAACAATAAAAAATGTTGTTTTACATTTATTTATAACATTTATTTTACCAATTAATTTTTTTATAACAGTTGTACAGTTTTGTTTTATATTTTCAACATTCATGATTTGGTTACATATATTGTAAAAATTAAATACGATAACATTTTTCACATTTTTTATACAAGTAAACATTTTAAATGTATAACAATTGTTTAACATTTACTAGTAATTTTTAATTAATATTATTGATATATAAATATTGATAATATTAATTATTACATTGTTTAATTTTATATAAACATGTTTTGTAATAGGTAAGTATTTATTTAACATTTGTTACATTTTGTACATATTTTTAATAAGCATTGTACATAAAAAAATATGGAATTATATTAATAATTATTATATATTTTATAATATTTATTATTATAATTTTACAATGTAGAAACAATGTTATTTAACATGGAAGTAAAATATTGTTGTGTTTTTAGAAAACATTTTAGTAATTTATTCATTAGTGTTTAACATGTTTTTGAAAAAAAAGTATTATTTTTTAATAATTTAAGCAGCCATATTTGTTTTACAGTTGGGGGCCTATTAGGATGGCGGGCGGACTTTCGTCCGCCCGCCACCCTAGCGGTGCTGGGACTGGCTGCCAGTGGTGCGGCGGTCCCGCACCAGCGATTAGGATGCCACCGCCACCGTGGCGGTGGCATCCTCCATTCACAGCATTGTGGCGGGCGGTGCACACATCACCGCCCGCCACAATGCTGGGAATGCACTGTGTGCATTGTCATGCACAAGGTGACAGGCACCGCGCGGTGCCTGCCACCTTGTCCATGACAATGTAGGGGGGTACCATAGGTCCGGACGCGCGTACGATTCGGTCGGGAAATAGGGCTCCGAATCGGATCCGGTTATGCCGAATCCGATTCGGAGCCCTACCGGCCGAGATCGGAATCGGCCCCTTGGTATTATCCTATATCTGGATGGATTTACAGGAGTTGGGATATCCTTTGTTTATCTACGGAAACGGTAAGTTATTTATAATTAATATTGTGGGAGGGAAATGTTAAATAAATTATTTTTATTCTGTGTTATATTTTCAGAAATATAATTAAAATGTCAATATATATTTATGTTTTTAAAATAAATATATGTGATAAATTATTTATGTTTCTGAAAATATAAAAAAATAATATGTATATTTTTTAACTGTTTTTGGAGGAAACTATTAGTATTTTTGGTGGATTTCTAGGTTACAGTAGGCTTTTGGCTATTGTTGATAGGTATTCTAGGCCTCTTGTTGTTGAATATAGTCTTACTTTACTTTGTAGGTATTCAAACTTATGTCTAGTTTCTTTGGTAAGTTTTGGGCCTATTTGGGTTACAGATTGCTCCATTCTTAGTTGTTGGTAGCTCTGTTCTTTTTGGAGAGATTGTAGGAGTTTGTGTAGAGTAGGTGTACTTCTGCCTGTTGTGGCTTGGAAGGTATTATGCCATCCTTCAACAGCATTGTTTGTTTTGGCTTCTTTATTTAGTGTGCTAAGGTATACATTCCACCATGAAATGTGGTATTTAGGTAGTCTTCTGTGTCCTGATCTGTGGAGTCTTCCCACCCAGGTATCTTCAAAATAATCTAAAAGGGGACTTAATTTTTGTTCGTTTCTTTGGTAGTATGGAGTTTCTAGTAATAGGTTGTAGTGTTCAGCCACGTCAGTAACTGGGACGTAGGCCAGTGCTACAAGTTTTTTAACTTGATATGCAAAAGTACTGTCAGTTGCATATTCAACACTTAGGGGCCGGTTCTGATCTCGCTCGGAAGGCCTACGAATCGGATTTGGTTTTTACGGATCCGATTCGTAGCCCTTTTTCCAGTCCGAACCGTACACAGGTCCGAACGACCAAGTACGATGCAAAGATCACGTACGCGCCGACTGAATCGTTTCCCAACCCGATCCTGTCCGTACGACTCTTACGCAGACGCTTCGTACAGTTCTATAGAGTCTGTTTCCAAGCGAGCAAGTATGATGCACGATTCGGACAGCCTTCACGATCCGGTATGTCCGGCTCAAAAAAGCTGCTGGATTCATGCTTTTGGGGCCCATAGCAGGCCCCCCACCACCTAGAGCCCTCCAATTCGGACCCGTGGGGGTACCCATGGGTCCCCCCTTCCCATGCATGCACAGTGTGGCAGGCACCATGGGATGCCCGCCACAGGGTGTACGCTTTACCCCACCCACAAATTTTCGCGTTGGGAGCCTGTGTACGCGTCCAGTACACAGGCTCCCATAGAGTTCAATGAGAGTCCGAGCGAACCGAGTCTGTCAGCATGTGAATGTATCGTACTCACTCGCTCGGATTCCAGGTGCACAATTCGCTCATAAAGCCCTACGGATCTGAGTCGGACGGTGGGCTTTACAAGCCAGATAGGAATCGGGCCCTTAGTGTTGACTTTTGTAGGTGTCTCCATAGACATTGATTGAAATGATAGCAGCAACCCTGAATTGCTGTATGTGGGAAGCATTTTAGGATTGCATTTATCATTGCTTGTTCAAAATCAATAATTATTTTCTGTGGGAAATAATTATTGGTTTCTTGTTTTATTTTGTTCAGGATTTCCATATAGGTAGAGTTTTGTTTATTAGGGAGTAAGGAGTAACCCTGGGCGGCAAATTCCGTTCCACTCGCGGAACTTGCGAAATTTCGGCATTTCCGCGTTCCGCGCGGAACGCGGAAATGTCGAAACTTCCGCGATCCATGAGCGGAACGGAATTCGGGTATAAATAAAGCAGGTGCCCGAGTTGAAGCTCAAATTCTGTGAGCGAGGTTGTGGCTAAGCAGATGTGCCTTCTCTCCATTTCTACCCTGAAAAGTTAGTTGTAATCCTTGATGGAGGTCTTTGCATCCTTGATTTTCTCGAGCGCAATCCTCGTGTAGTTCCTGTGTTACCAGGAGGTTCCTTCTCCTCGTCTGCCGCTGAGATCCTGCTCTGACCCTTTATAAACAAGAGGCATGTGAACGGGCCTAGAAGCCCCGCCCCACATACACTAGCGGTATGCAACATCTACCCGCCCTTTGCCCAGAATGAAGGACAGCTTAATCGAAGGACCCCGGTGATTTTCTCGAGCGCAATCCTCGTGTAGAATTCGTGAGCGTGGTTAAGCAGATGTGCCTTCTCTCCATTTCCACCCTGTAAAGTTAGCTGTAATCCTTGATGGAGGTCTTTGCATCCTTGATTTTCTCGAGCGCAATCCTCGTGTAGTTCCCGTGACCAGGAGGTTCCTTCTCCTCGTCTGCCGCTGAGATCCTGCTCTGACCCTTTATAAACAAGAGGCATGTGAACGGGTCTAGAAGCCCCGCCCGTTTGGCCCCGCCCCACATACACTAGCGGTATGCAACGTCTTCCCTCCCTTTCCCCACTATGATGGACAGCTTAATCAAAGGACCCCGGTGCTTTCGGCGCGGTGGCAAAGTTACAGACACACAGGTCACTGGGGAAAATTCTTCAGGTCCTTTACGCAGCTGTAGTGTAGGAAAGGCACTATACATTTACCCAACGAGGTAGCACTTACTGATTAGCCAGTAGAAAGTACTCCAGCTGAGTAGAGGTATTGCACAAAACGGAGGCATCTTCTTGGATAAATATGCAGGGTAGGTGTGCAGAATTCGTGAGCGTGGTTAAGCAGATGTGCCTTTTCTCCATTTCCAACGTGAAAAGTTAGCTGTAATCCTTGATGGAGGTCTTTGCATCCTTGATTTTCTCGAGCGCAATCCTCGTGTAGTTCCCGTGACCAGGAGGTTCCTTCTCCTCGTCTGCCGCTGAGATCCTGCTCTGACCCTTTATAAACAAGAGGCATGTGAACGGGCCTAGAAGCCCCGCCCGTTTGGCCTCGCGCCACATACACTAGCGGTATGCAACGTCTTCTCTCCCTTTCCCCACTATGATGGACAGCTTAATCAAAGGACCCCGGTGCTTTCGGCGCGGTGGCAAAGTTACAGACACACAGGTCACTGGGGAAAATTCTTCAGGTCCTTTACGAAGCTGTAGTGTAGGAAAGGCACTATACATTTACCCAACGAGGTAGCACTTACTGATTAGCCAGTAGAAAGTACTCCAGCTGAGTAGAGGTATTGCACAAAACGGAGGCATCTTCTTGGATAAATATGCAGGGTAGGTGTGCAGAATTCGTGAGCGTGGTTAAGCAGATGTGCCTTTTCTTCATTTCCAACGTGAAAAGTTAGCTGTAATCCTTGATGGAGGTCTTTGCATCCTTGATTTTCTCGAGCGCAATCCTCGTGTAGTTCCCGTGACCAGGAGGTTCCTTCTCCTCGTCTGCCGCTGAGATCCTGCTCTGACCCTTTATAAACAAGAGGCATGTGAACGGGCCTAGAAGCCCCGCCCGTTTGGCCTCGCCCCACATACACTAGCGGTATGCAACGTCTTCTCTCCCTTTCCCCACTATGATGGACAGCTTAATCAAAGGACCCCGGTGCTTTCGGCACGGTGGCAAAGTTACAGACACACAGGTCACTGGGGAAAATTCTTCAGGTCCTTTACGCAGCTGTAGTGTAGGAAAGGAAAGGCACTATACATTTACCCAACGAGGTAGCACTTACTGATTAGCCAGTAGAAAGTACTCCAGCTGAGTAGAGGTATTGCACAAAACGGAGGCATCTTCTTGGATAAATATGCAGGGTAGGTGTGCAGAATTCGTGAGCGTGGTTAAGCAGATGTGCCTTCTCTCCATTTCCAACGTGAAAAGTTAGCTGTAATCCTTGATGGAGGTCTTTGCATCCTTGATTTTCTCGAGCGCAATTCTCGTGTAGAATTCGTGAGCGTGATTAAGCAGATGTGCCTTCTCTCCATTGCCACCCTGAAAAGCTAGCTGTAATCCTTGATGGAGGTCTTTGCATCCTTGATTTTCTCGAGCGCAATCCTCGTGTAGTTCCTGTGACCAGGAGGTTCCTTCTCCTCGTCTGCCGCTGAGATCCTGCTCTGACCCTTTATAAACAAGAGGCATGAGAACAGGCTAGTAGCCCCGCCCCACATACACTCGCGGTATGCAACGTCTTCCCGCCCTTTCCCCACTATGATGGACAGCTTAATCAAAGGACCCCGGAGCTTTCGGCGCGGTGGCAAAGTTAGACACACAGGTCACTGGAGACAATTCTTCTGGTCCTTTGCAGCTGTAGTGTAGGAAAGGCACTATACATTTTCCCAACGAGGTAGCACTTACTGATTAGCCAGTAGAAAGTACTCCAGTTGAGTAGAGGTATTGCACAAAACGGACTCATCTTCTTGGATAAATATGCAGGGCAGGATTCATTCTGGGCTGGCACGATGCTCCTGTCACAAAAATTAAACCTCAACAGGAAGCACTTACAGATATAAAAGGGCGCAGCAAAATCTCCGCGAGCACGCGAAATTCCGCGTGCTCGCGGAGATTTTTTGCCGTTTCGCGGAATTTCGCGGAACGCAATTCCGCAAATTCTGCCCACCCTTAGTAAGGAGTAGATAAAAGGAATGTTAGTGTTTTGGTATAGTGCATGGACAGTGTATAACTGATAAAATGGTTTGGGACATATTTTATAGGTCCCATCCATCATCCATGTTTCTGATTGCTGCTGTTTGATTCAATTATTTTCAGTAGCAAACATAATAATTCTTTTATCTTTGCATTTATTATCGTAAAGTATAAATGGTTCATCACTAAGGGCTATTGCTAGTTTTGGGGGAATCTCTACCTCTTGAAATGTTTTTGGGGCAGGTGTGGTGGTAGTAGTGGCTTTTTTTTGTCTAGCTATTGTTCTTTTTAAGGAAGCAATAGAGGGCATTTGGGCAGAAGCATGTTCGGGTACTCTGAGCAACTGTTGTTTTAAAATTTCTGTGGTGGATCTCTCAGAGCTAGTGCTAGCTTCTTTTATGGTATCTAGAGTAACCCTGGGCAAAGCACTACGCTACGCTCGCGTAGTTTGCTCAGTTTGCGCTACTTCGCACTACGCGAATTGCACGTAGCACAGTGCAAACACGCGTAGCGTAGTGCAGCGGTAATTTTTTGCTTGCTCGCGGTCCTCAACATCAAGTTGGCGACCGCGAGCAAGCAAAATGACATCCCGGCGAGACTTTTTCCTCATTTGCGATCAGCAACATCAAGTTGCCGATCGCGAGCGTGGAAAATAAACCTCCCGGCGAGATTCTCAACACGGGGAGGTCAGGTTTCTCATTGCGAGTGGTCGCGTATGCTCGCGACCGCTCGCGATGAGAAACTACCAGTCCGCGTTGAGAAAGCTGCCGCTCGAGTAAAAATCTACTCGAGCGGCAGTAAAAGACAGCTCGCACTGTGCAAGATGCCGTTTTCAATGATTGCACAGTGCGGACAAGCATCCGGCACTGTGCAATCATCGCGAACAGCGCACTACGCAGTTCGCGTAGTGCTACGCGTAGCTCGCGTAGTGCAAAGTGCACTTCGCATAGCGCTACTTCGCGAACTACGCCCAGGGTTAATCTAGAGCACTTCTAACTGCAATTTCTGTCACATTTGGGGGTGGTTATGTTCTTTCACATATGTAACAGTTGTTTCCTGCGTTGTTGCCCTCCCATAACATTTATTGGAATAGTATTTACTACATTTCCAATTAACTTTTAGTCCACTTTGTTTTTCTTGGGTATAGACGTACCCCATGTAACATAGGGGCTCATTATGATGGCGGGTGGACATCAGTCCGCCCGCCATCATAACGGTGATGGGACCGCCTGCCAGACGTGCGGCGGTCCCACCAGCCCAATTGAAAATGCCGCAATGTGAAAATGCCACGTTGTGCATTTCCATGCACAACGTGGCAGGCACCACGCGGTGCCTGCCACCTTGTGCATGGAAATGTAGGGGGGTACCATGGGTATCCCCCCAGTGCACCCCCCCACAGAGGGGGCCCGCAACGGGCCCCCAAAGCCAGTCTCTGCCTGTCTTTTTGTGGCGGGATTTCCGCTGCAAAAAGACAGGCAGAAGGGCTCATCATGAGCACTACGGCGGTGCCTGCATGGCACCGCCGCAATGATGCCCTGGTTTCGGGTCCCGCAAAGTGTGCGGAAAAGGACCGCCTTGCGGCACCATGGTGGACGGACTTTCCGTCCGCCGCGGAACCAATGTGATTCCCACCACCATCCTAATTTGGCGGTGAGTGAATCACAATATGATGGCAGGAGGATCACCACCGCCGGCCCGGCGGTGGCGATCCTCCCGCCATCATAATGAGCCCCTTAGTAACTTCTTTCCTTTTTGAGAGGTAATAAATTGGGCGCCTTCAGTCATTGTGGTCTTTTTAATGCTAAGAAAAATGTATATAAAAATTACTAAAAAGAATACAGTACAGATTTTTTATTAATATATATATATTGTTCTTGATATACTTACAATATTTAATTTGATTTAAAATTTAATGCTGATGCACTTTGTTTGGTGTTTTATTTCAGATTTGTTGAAGATGTTTCTGTTTGTAGAAAAAAGATAATTTTAATACTTTTGTTCTATTGTGTACTAGGTGGTGGGGAATTTGGGAGAAAGTGGGGTTTTGGGTGGGTATTTTAGGTAATTCTTTTATATAAAATATTTTTATACTTACTTTGGGGCTCATTACGATGGCAGGCGGAAAAGCATCCGGAGCGCCATGGTAGCGGGAATCAACCGTCCGCATGTACTGCGGAAAAACCGGCGGTCCGATTAGGATCAACAGCCAGAAAAATCCGACCGTGGTGGAACGATGCCAAGAAAGACCGCCGTTAGTGTGCGGAGCAGGTGAAAATCCATCCACTGCGGTCAGATTAGCGGCGGAAAAAGCCCAAACCGCCGCATGGCCAGCGGATTGACCGCATGTGAAATTAGGATACCATTGAGGTGACAGCGGAACGACCCACATAGCTGAGTATAAAACCAGCCCCTTCCCTGACCACAATCCTTTGCAATACTCCACCACTGAAGGAACCAAGCCTACAGCACAAAGGAGAGGCAAACCACCACACAACTCACCAGCACAACATCACACACACACACCACTTACATCACCACCACCACTCTCACACCTGCACTTCCAACCCCTTTGCACATCACGCACCATGGCACAGAAGAAAATGCCCAAATTCACTGACAATGAGTTGCCAGTCATGGTAGATGAGGTAATCAGAGTAGAACCACAATTGTTTGGAAGCATGGTCCAACAGACACCATTAGCCACCAAAACACTAATGTGGGAAAGGATAGTCCGCAAGGTCAATGCAGTAGGGACTGTCCCACGCACCAAGATGGAGATCGTGAAGCGGTGGCATGACCTCAAGACAAAAGTGAAAGAGAGGAACAACAAGAAATGTGAGCTGGCCCTCCCATTCCACCAAGAACATTCACCGCATGGGAGGAGAAGATGCTTGCCATACTGCATCCAGAGAGTCTCACAGGAATACCCGGGGGAGTGGAGGCTGGTAAGTAACAACAATTGTCTACCATCATACTGCTATGTACTGTTTTGGACAACTACAAAGCTACATCTCCTAGGTCAAAATGCATGTATGTGCCCAACACTCTCCCCAACACATGTCTCACAGTTCCAACATCCACTCCCTTTGATTCACTCCAAAGGTAGCTAGCAATATTACCATGGGGGCAGGTGTACAGGCAGCCAGCACTACAACTACCACCAGGCACCCTTGTCCCAAAGTTCACCAGGATGGTGCACTCCCCCACCGCCCCCGGAGCTAGTGGCAGCCATTACATTCCCCTCATCAAACTAACAGGTAGGTAGCCATCTTAACAGGGAGGGGGTGGTTGTGTTTGGGAAGCCTGCTCTACAACTCCCACCTGGCCCCCTTGTCCCAAAGATCACCAGGATGGAGCACTCCCCCCACCCCACCCAGAAGCATGTGGCAGACATTGCATTGCTCCCTTCAAACTTACAGGTAGGTAGCCATCTCATGCTCTCTTGTCCCACCCCTGAGCAGGATGGAGCACTCCCCACACCCACAATCATGTGGCAGCCATTGCATTGCCCACCTTCACCTAACAGGTTGGTAGCCATCTTAACAGGGAGGGGGTGGTTGTGTTTTGGAAGCCTGCACTACAACTCCCACCAGGCCCCCTTGTCCCACAGCTGAGCATGGTGGAGCACTCCCCCACACCCAGAAGCATGTGGCAGCCATTGCATTGTTCACTTCCACCTAACAGGTAGTTAGCCATCTTAACAGGGAGGGGTGTTTGTGGATGGAAAGCCAGCACTACAACTCCCACCAGGCACCCTTGTCCCATAGCTGAGCAAGTTGGAGCACTCCCCACACCCACAATCATGTGGCAGCCATTGCATTGATCACCACCACCTAACAGGTAGGTAGCCATCTTAACAGGGAGGGGGTGGTTATGTTTTAGAAGCCTGCACTACAACTCCCACCAAGCCTCCTTCTCCCACAGCTGAGCAAGATGGAGCACTCCCCACACCCAGAAGCATGTGGCAGCCATTGCATTGTTCACCTCCACCTAACAGGTAGGTAGCCATCTTCACAGGGAGGGGTGTTTGTGGGTGGAAAGCCAGCACTACAACTCCCACCAGGCACCCTTGTCCCCCAGCTGAGCAAGATGGAGCACTCCCCCACACCCATAAGCATGTGGCAGCCATTGCATTGATCACCTCCACCTAACAGGTAGATAGCCATCTTCACAGGGAAGGGGTGGTTGTGTTTTGGAAGACTGCACTACAACTCCCACCAGGCACCCTTGTCCCACAGCTGAGCAAGATGGAGCACTCCCCCACACCCAGAAGCATGTGGCAGCCATTGCACTGTTCACCTCCACCTAACAGGTAGGTAGCCATCTTAACAGGGAGGGGTGTTTGTGTGTGGAAAGCCAGCACTACAAATCCCACCAGGCACCCTTGTCCCACAGCTCAGCAGGATGGAGCACTCCACCCACACCCAGAAACATGTGTCAGCAATTCCCCTCAACTGTGTCACAGAACAGGTAGGTAGACAGTGCATGCACCCTGCCATTCCTCTCAAAAAGCATGGAGCCATATCACCACACCAGCCCTCACATCCCACCCAACTTGGCATAGATCCAATAGCCACTTCCAGAGTGCAGACAGCTTAGCGTATGTAACTGTCACAGAAATTAAAGTTTGACTCACCAAATCACATGTTGAAAAAATTCAGGGCACAATCATGCACACCACCGACTGCTATCTGTAAGTGCCATGGTGGCAGAGCATCATGGCCCATATGAAAACAAAACAAGCATGGTCATTTTTAAAAATAAAGCAAAGAACATGATATGACAGAGGGATGCATGAGATAACAAGGGCTAGTACATGCTCAGAATGAAGGTCTTCCATGCAGAGTAAACAACAAAGATGCTTCACATAAAGTTGTTGTGCTGCTAGTCGTCAGATGACGACATGTCCTTGTAATCACACAATCTGTACGTGGAGCATGGTATTGTAGGAGAGTAGGATCGGCTTCTTATAGTTACCCCCACTTTTTGCTGATGTTTCACTGTTTTTCGACTTAGCCAGACTGAGGCCCTGCTAATCAGGACCCCAGTCTATCTGCTTTCTACTCTAAATTGACTGTAGGTACTTTAGGTACCCTCCAGATTGGATTCTGGGGTACCCTTATAAGTCCCTAGTATATGGTATACTATATACCCAGGGCATAGGTACCCCAGAGGCCTACCAGGGGCTGCAGCATGTATTGTGCCACCCCTGGGAAGCCTTTTAAAATGACACAACAGGTCTGCTACAGCAGCCTGTGTAAGGTGGTATATGCACCCGATATAGGTTCCCTATATCTCTCCATATCACTGCACATGTAAACCTATCAGCCACCCCTACGGCAGGCAGGCCTTAACAATCCTGAAGGCAGGGTGCTGGGTTTCATGTGAGAGGGTGCTCATGCATGAGCAGAGCCCCTCTGCAGCTTTCGGAATCTTCATTCTGGGGTTGTTTGTGATGCAGCCAGACCATATACTCTTAAGTGCATTATGACCTCGCGGTAAATGCTAACTTGAGAATGGCTGCATGGAAACATGTCGTGTTTGGTGTCAAACACCTTGGAATCATACCTCCACCCCAGTAACTGGAGTGGGAAGTATGATCCCACCCTACTAGAGGGAGAAACATGGCACCACCGGTACACCCGGTACCAGCTTAACAGAACCCTGGCATCACAAAATGGATGCTGCAGCCACAGACACGAGTCTGCCCTCCTGCTGCTGGACGAAACTCCGGCAGGGGAGGTCTGGACAATAGGTTTCCTGTCACAGGGAGAAGTGACCACCTCCCAGACAGGCTTTAGTGTATTGGGGCTGGGTGGGTGCACTCCAAGAGTGCTTTGAAGTCTGCACCGGGGGCACATTTGGTGTCCCTGTGCATAGTCCAGCTCAAACCGGTTGCAGGGGCACACAGCCCCTGCTCTGGCGCAAAACTGGACAAAGGAAATGGGTGTAGCCACCCCTCTCCTCCCATAGGTGGGTCCCCAGAGTTTGTCCCACCCCTTCCTTGGGTATAAAGTAGGAACCCCTGACTACAGGACTTTATATTACACCTGGACTAAACTCTGACACAGAAACCAAGCACTTCGACGATCTGCAAAACGCTGGATGACTGAAGAATCTCCCTTGGAGTAAAGGAGTTACTCCCCTGCAAGGCAGGCACCTTTAATGCAACTGACCAGTTGGCATCTCCGAAGCTCCTGCGGACTCCCGAAGAATATTGCCACACAGGAGGTGGGTTCCCGAGGTCTCTGAGGTTGATCTGTGCCCACAGCAAGTCTGAGGCCCGTATCCCTTGTGGAGACCGTGCAACCTGAACCCCTGGACACCGCGACCATTTGCAGAAGCATCAGATTTCCGGCGACCCCTGAGGCTGAGCTTTGGGTTACTTGTAGCCCTGACCCTGAGCAGTAATTACTCCAAAGATTTGCTGGCCTACTCTCAAGGAGTGTTCTGCGCGCTACCATTTTGTGATTCCTCTTGAGGTCCCTTTGCGATCCCTGGTCCATTGACCTGTGGGTCCCCATGAAGGCCACTCTAACTTTAATTGGGCTCCCTGGTTGCTCCAGACGTGCCCTGACTCTCCATAACTTGGGGAGTCCCCAGGACCTTGCTGGTCCGCACAGAAGCATATTTTCTCTTCCTGCATGGGTTGCTGTTGCCAAGGCTTGTTGTGTTCAATCCGAGCACCGACAGCCCAGCACTCGACATCCTTTGTGGGACAGCTCGAATCCGGCTCCTGGTCATCCTTGACATCTCCGGGACCCCGTGGCTGCAGAGTCAAGCTTCATCTCTTCGCACCTGAAGCACCCGACATCGGTGGGCATTCGATTGCCCCGCTCCTGGTCACTGGCTAGTGACCCAGGCTCTGTCCCCTCTGCTTTCAGGTTCTTCACATCTGCGATCCAGGCTTGGATCACCCCGGACACTTTTCTTCGTCACGGCAGCAGCACTTTGCAGCAGATCACCATTGAAATCAACGACGATTCCCGACACCCTTTGACACCTATGCACCCGGCTTCCCTGGGTGAGGTAACTCAAGTACTCTGGTGCTCACATGGGTGTTGGCCCTAGAACCCCTTAAGTCTAAAGGGGTTTGCTGAAAGTCCTCTCCTAAGTGTCCTTTTGCTTCAAAATTCCAACCGCGACTTTTCTCATAGAATCCTACGGCGCTCGCGGCTGTGTTCTCACAGTGCATACGTCCCCCGTGGGTCTCCTGTGTCACTACCTTGGGTGGTTCCTTGGGGTCCCAGCGATTCTACGTACTCTAGGCACTGTGTCTAGTCAAGTCGTGGTTCTTATACCACTTTCTTAATATATGGTTTGGTCCCCCCTGGAGTCCATTGTATATTGTGCTATTTACTGTCGTTTTACTGTGATATTGTGTATCTTGGACTCTAATCTCATAAAGAGATTAGTAGTTAGTGTTTAGAAATAAATACATATATTTTATATATATCTTGTGTGGTTCTCCTTTCATTTGGTCCTTCAAGAGGTTATAATCTGGTAAACCAAGCTGCTTTACACTCCTTCAAGACTTAGCCTGAAGGCTGCTCTCAATAGCTACCACTAGGATAGCTTTCAATAAAGGTTGTCTTTAAACCTATCATCAATAAGGGTCGTTTGGACTGGTGCAAGGTGCCCACTATAACTAGTGGACAGCATATGCCAGGCCAACTTCTCACATTCGTGTGCAGTGTGTAGGATTCAAGCTTGCTATTGCTTTACCAGATAATCTCTTTAAGTGACTAACTGAAAACCACTATAGGTACATAGGTACATATAAATCAAGTTTAGAATACAGTAAGTTCTACTGAACTTAGAGTTGTGTGTCAAGGGCTTAGCACACCCTTTCTACAACTCAAGAGAGTTTAGTAGGCCCCACTAGAGTAGGTAGGTGCATACACCACACCACACTAGTCATGTCTTCAAGGGCAGAAACCAGTGGGTCTCTCCCAACTATGTATGACCATGTCTCATACCAAGAGTTGAGGACTATGGGGCATATCTACGAGGACGGCGATAAGTCAACGCAAAGCGCGCTTAGCGCTTTTCTATTTATCGCCGTCTATCGCTGGATTATATCGCCCTGGTAGCGCGTTATCTACAACGCTTTTCCCCAGGGCGATATAATTACCAGCGATAGCAGGGAAATCGCCGTTTTGCAGGGAACATTGCTGGTTTTCCAGGGATGTTCCCTGCAAAACGGCGATAACATTGCTGATACGACCCTGTGGTCGTATCAGCACAATCCACCCCCATATTAGGTATGCCTAAGTCTGCATTTTAGCAGACGTTAGTTTTCGGCGAAAACAGCGGTTTTCGCCCAAAACTAACGTCTGCTAAAATGCGTTGGCAGCCTTGTAAATATCGCGATGTGCACATCAGCGATATTTACAAGGTTGTACTGCCCAGTGACGCCCATTTTGCATCTCATTAGAGATGCAAAGGGGGACGTCGGGTAAAAGGGTGCTAACATGCGCCAATGCATGTTAGCACCCTCTTGTTAATAGGGCGATGATTTTATCTCCGCTTTTTTGGCTTTAGAAGCCAAAAAAGCGGAGATAAAGCCCTTGTAGATATGCCCCTCTGTGTACCTCTAGGAAATTGAAGACAGGGAAAAGCCCAACCACCCAACATCTCATAAAGATGTTGCTTGAAGATGACCTCAGAAAGACCCCAGGGTCTGATGAGGTTGGCAAAGGGGGTAGGGCAGCAGAAGAGGAAAGGCCAGGTAGTGAAAACTACTATGACCCAGACTCTGATGCTGGCCAGGGGGATCAAAATGATTCCAACCTGGAAAATCGAATTCTTCCTGAAGGTGAGGAAGGAGACCCCAGTGGGGTTCTCTTTATCCCACCTGGAAGGGTTAATAGTCTACCAAGAAGATCAAGATCTCCTTCTCAGGAATCTAATCATTCTGGTACATCTATAGGGTCCTCTGCTTCTCATAAAAGGGCATCCTCTTATGAGAAGAAATGCCAACTGCTTGAGTTTGAGAGAGCTAAGCTCAGAATCAAGAGAGAGCAATTGGCCTTAGACAGGGAATCCCTGGAGCTTCAGAGAGCTTCTCAGAAATTGGGACTAGGGTCCCATGGTGGCAGCAGCAGTGTCCCTAGAGGTAGAGATCATCCTCATGACCATAGGAACCTGAACAAGATTGTCCCTCCCTACCAGAGTGGGGATGACATCCACAAATGGATAACTGCACTTGAGAAGGCCTGTAAGGTACAGAGGGTCCCTCAGGAGCAGTGGGCAGCAATCCTGTGGCTCTCCTTTGCAGACAACGGTAGAGACAAGCTCCTCACTGTAAGAGAAGAGGATGCTGACAATTACAAAGTCCTGAAGAGTGCTCTGATTGAAGGGTTTGGCCTAACCACTGAACCTTGCAGGTTAAAGTTCATAGATACCCAAAAGGCACAGACTCAGGACTGGGTTGACTTTGTTGATTGTGCTACTAAGGCTCTGGAAGGCTGGTTACTTGGCAGTAAGGTGTGTGATTTCAAAGGATTGTATAATTTGATCATCAGAGAGCAGATCCTTAACAACTGTCAAAATCAATTGTTACATCAGTACCTGGTGGACTCTGATCTGACCTCTCCCCAAGAATTGGGTAAGAAGGCAGACAAGTGGGTCAGAACCAGGGTGAGGCAGAAGGTTCAGAACCAAGGTGGTGACTCCAAGAAGCAAGATTCTAAGAACTCTGATAAGGGTGGGGAGAAGGGTAAAGACCAGAAATCTTCTCAAGGGCCCCAAAAATCTGCATCTGGTGGGGAGTCCCAATCTAACAAAGGTAAAGGCCAAAAGAAACCATGGTGTGAAATCTGTAAGCAGAAAACCCATTGGACTAGTGATTGTACAAAGACCAAAGACTCAACTCCAGCCACCATTGCCCCTAAGGCAACAGTTCCCCCTAGTTCAGCTCCAAGTGGTGGTGTTCCAAATAAGGGTGTAGTAGGGTTAACCCTGGGATCTGAGATGGACTCTAGCCTAGTCAGAGTTCCAACTCAGGCTGTACTGATCTGTGATGGAGGCATGGATATGTCCTCCTATGTGAGTCCCAGTAATCTGGGCAAATACAGACAGTAGCCCTTGATTAATGGAAGAGAGGCTTTGGCATTCAGGGACACAGGAGCAAGTGTCACAATGGTGACAAAAGATCTTGTAGCCCCTGAGCAGATCATACTTGGTGAAATGTACCAAGTGACCAACGCTAGCAATGTCAGGACAGACAATTCCCTGGCAGTTGTTAATTTCTCCTGGGGAGGGGTAACTGGCCCTAAGAAGGTTGTGGTAAGTGCAGACCTCCCTGTTGAATGCTTGCTTGGAAATGATTTGGAAAGTTCAGCTTGGGCTGAAGTTGAGCTCAGGACCCATGCAGAAATGTTGGGCATCCCTGCAGATGTGTTTGCTATGACCAGGTCACAGGCAAAAATGTCTAAAACTGAACAGGCCCTGGATCCTGGAAAAATGGACCAGGTGCCTCCCAAGAGGAGGAGCAGTAGGGTTAAGGCAGTGTCTTCCCCCCTGCCTCAGAATGCAGATCAGTCTCTTGAGGGAGATGATCTCAGTCCTGAAGAAGGAACTGTCCCTGAGGAGCTTGAACCTGATCAGGTTGAGTTCTTGGGGACAGGGGGCCCTTCCAGGGCAGATCTGAGCCAGGAGCAACTGAGCTGCCCCTCTCTTGAACCCCTCAGACAGCAAGCTGCTGCTGAGGCTGCTGGGAGTGCTAGTGGTACCCATAGGATCTATTGGGATGATGGACTCCTTTACTCAGAGTGTAGAGACCCCAAGCCTGGAGCCACCAGGAGGTTGGTTATACCTCTGAAGTTTAGGAGCTTCCTATTGACCCTAGCACATGATATCCCATTGGCAGGACACCTAGGCCAAAACAAGACTTGGGACAGAATTGTCCCTCACTTTCATTGGCCTCATATGTCTGAAGACACCAAGGAGTTTTGTCACTCCTGTGTTACCTGTCAAGCCAGTGGTAAGGCAGGTAGCACTACAAAGGCCCCCCTGATACCACTACCTGTGGTGGGGGTTCCCTTTGAGAGGGTAGGGATTGACATTGTTGGTCCCCTAGATCCTCAAACAGCATCTGAGCACAGATTTATCCTGGTGGTGGTGGACCATGCCACTAGGTACCCAGAAGCAAATCCCCTCAGGACCACCACAGCTCCTGTGGTGGCAAGGGCCCTCCTGGGAATCTTTTCCAGGGTGGGTTTTCCTAAGGAGGTAGTATCAGACAGAGATGCAAACTTCATGTCTAGTTACTTGACTGCAATGTGGAAGGAGTGTGGTGTAAATTATAAATTTACCGCCGCCTATCACCCACAATGCAATGGTTTAGTTGAAAGGTTCAACAAAACCTTGAAGGGCATGATTAAAGGTCTCCGAGAAAAGCTTAGGCGCAGATGGGACATACTTTTGCCCTGCCTTCTCTTTGCCTACAGAGAGGTTCCACAGAAGGGGGTTGGTTACAGCCCATTTGAGCTTCTGTTTGGACATCCAGTTAGGGGTCCATTGTGTCTAGTGAAGGAGGGATGGGAGTTACCTCTCAAACCCCCTAAACAGGATTTTGTGGACTATGTACTTGGTCTCCGCTCCCGGATGGCTGAGTACATGAAGAAGGCAACTAAAAACCTTGAGGTTAGCCAGGAATTACAAAAAGCCTTGCATGACCAAAAGGCTGTGTTGGCTGTTTATCAGCCAGGACAGAAAGTATGGGTGTTGGAGCCTGTGGCCCCAGCAGCCCTCCAAGACAAGTGGAGTGGCCCCCATACAATTGTTGAACAGAAGGGAGAGGTTACCTATCTGGTAGACCTTGGAACTCCCAGGAGCCCCCAAAGGGTGCTCCATGTCAACAGACTGAAACCATATGTTGACAGGGCAGGCATGGGCTTGCTCATGGCTACTGATGAGGGACAGGAGGAAGAGAGTGATTCACTCCCTGACCTGCTCTCTCAGAACCCTGATGATGGATCAGTAGATGGTGTAGCCTTGGCAGGCAGCCTCACTGACCAGCAGCAAACTGATTGCAGAAAAGTTCTCAATCAGTTCAGACATATGTTCTCTCTAACTCCAAGTCAGACTACCTGGTGCACTCATGAAGTGGACACTGGGGACAGTCTGCCTGTTAAAAATAAGATTTACAGGCAACCTGACCATGTCAGGGACTGCATCAGGACTGAAGTCCAGAAGATGTTGGATTTGGGAGTTATTGAACCCTCAGATAGCCCTTGGGCTAGTCCAGTAGTCTTAGTGCCTAAACCTCACACCCAGGGTGGTAAGAGAGAGATGAGTTTTGTGTAGACTACAGAGGTCTCAATGCAGTCACTAGGACTGATGCCCATCCAATCCCTAGGGCAGATGAGCTCATAGACACTTTGGCCTCAGCCAAGTTTCTCAGCACATGTGACCTGACAGCTGGCTACTGACAAATCAGACTAGCGGAGGATGCAAAAGCCAAAACAGCATTTTCTACCCCTAGTGGGCACTACCAATTTGTGGTGATGCCCTTTGGTTTGAAAAATGCACCTGCCACTTTTCAAAGGTTGGTGAACAAAGTCCTTACAGGCCTGGAAGCCTATAGTGCAGCATATCTAGATGATATTGCTGTCTTTAGCTCCACCTGGGAGGATCACCTGGTCCACCTGACAAATGTTTTGGAGGCCCTCAAAAAGCAGGCCTCACTATCAAGGCCACCAAGTGCCAGATAGGGCAGAGTCAGGTTGTGTACCTGGGCCACCTTGTGGGTGGAGGCCAGGTTCAACCATTGCAGAGCAAAATCCAGACCATCATGGACTGGGTTGCTCCAACTACCCAGACTCAGGTCAGAGCTTTCTTGCGCCTGACTGGGTACTATAGAAGATTTGTCAAAGGTTATGGATCCATAGTGACCCCTTTGAATGACTTGACTTCTAAAAGAATGCCAAAGAAAGTTCAGTGGACAGTTAGCTGTCAAAAGGCATTTGATGACCTGAAGCAGGCCATGTGCACTGCTCCCATTCTGCAAAGTCCTGATTACTCCAAGAAATTCATTGTCCAAACAGATGCATCTGAGTTGGGGGTAGGCGCTGTGTTATCACAATTGAATGATGAAGGTCAGGATCAGCCAGTAGCTTTTATTAGCAGAAGGTTGACCCTCAGAGAGAAACGTTGGTCAGCCATTGAGAGGGAGGGCTTTGCTGTGGTTTGGGCCTTGAAGAAGCTGAGGCCATACTTGTTTGGCACTCACTTCATTGTTCAGATAGACCACAAGCCCCTCTTATGGCTAAAACAGATGAAGGGTGAAAACCCCAAACTTTTGAGGTGGTCCATTTCCCTACAGGGGATGGACTATACAGTGGAACATAGACCTGGGAGTAACCATGCCAATGCAGATGGACTCTCCAGATATTTCCACTTAGAACATGAACACTCAACTGGTCAAGGTTAGTTTAATGTTCTGACGTTTGGGAGGGGGTTGTGTAGGAGAGTAGGATCTGCTTCTTATAGTTACCCCCACTTTTTGCTGATGTTTCACTGTTTTTCGACTTAGCCAGACTGAGGCCCTGCTAATCAGGACCCCAGTCTATCTGCTTTCTACTCTAAATTGACTGTAGGTACTTTAGGTACCCTCCAGATTGGATTCTGGGGTACCCTTATAAGTCCCTAGTATATGGTAGACTATATACCCAGGGCATAGATACCCCAGAGGCCTACCAGGGGCTGCATCATGTATTGTGCCACCCCTGGGAAGCCTTTTAAAATGACACAACAGGTCTGCTACAGCAGCCTGTGTAAGGTGGTATATGCACCCCTTACTGAGATATAGGTCCCCTATATCTCTCCATATCACTGCACATGTAAACCTATCAGTCACCCCTACGGCAGGCCTTAACAATCCTGAAGGCAGGGTGCTGGGTTTCATGTGAGAGGGTGCTCATGCATGAGCAGAGCCCCTCTGCAGCTTTCGGAATCTTCATTCCGGCGTTGTTTGTGATGCAGCCAGACCATATACTCTTAAGTGCATTATGACCTCGCGGTAAATGCTAACTTGAGAAAGGCTGCATGGAAACATGTCGTGTTTGGTGTCAAACACCTTGGAATCATACCTCCACCCCAGTAACTGGGGTGGGAGGTATGATCCCACCCTACTAGAGGGAGAAACATGGCATCACCGGTACACCCGGTACCAGCTTAACAGAACCCTGGCATCACAAAATGGATGCTGCAGCCACGGACACGAGTCTGCCCTCCTGCTGCTGGACGAAACTCCGGCAGGGGAGGCCTGGACAATAGGTTTCCTGTCACAGGGAGGTGTGACCACCTCCCAGACAGGCTTTAGTGTATTGGGGCTGGGTGGGTGCACTCCAAGAGTGCTTTGAAGTCTGCACTGGGGACACATTTGGTGTCCCTATGCATAGTCCAGCTCAAACCAGTTGCAGGGGCACACAGCCCCTGCTCTGGCGCGAAACTGGACAAAGGAAATGGGTGTAGCCACCCCTCTTCCCTGACCCTCCCATAGGTGGGTCCCCAGAATTTGTCCCACCCCTTCCTTGGGTATAAAGTAGGAACCCCTGACTACAGGACTTTAGATTACACCTGGACTAAACTCTGACACAGAAACCAAGTACTTCAACGATCTGTACAACGCTGGATGACTGAAGAATCTCCCTTGGAGTAAAGGAGTTACTCCCCTGCAAGGCAGGCACCTTTAACGCAACTGACCAGTTGGCATCTCCGAAGCTCCTGCAGACTCTGAAGAATATTGCCACACAGGAGGTGGGTTCCCAAAGTCTCTGAGGTTGATCTGTGCCCACAACAAGTCTGAGGCCCGTATCCCTCGTGGAGACCGTGCAACTTGAACCCCGCGACCATTTGCAGAAGCATCAGCTTTCCGGAAACCCCTGAGGCTGAGCTTCTGGTTACTTGTAGCCCTAACCCCAAGCAGTAATTACGCTGAACATTGCTGGCCTACACTCAACGAGTGTTCCGTGGGGTGCCATTTTGTGATTCCTTTTGAGGTCCCTTTGCGATCCCTGGTCCATTGACCTGTGGGTCCCCAAGAAGGCAACTCTAATTTTAATTGGGCTTCCCTTGTTGCTCTAGACGTGCCCTGACTCTCCA
Organism: Calotriton arnoldi; assembly: GCA_963921515.1. Classification (NCBI taxonomy): domain Eukaryota; kingdom Metazoa; phylum Chordata; class Amphibia; order Caudata; family Salamandridae; genus Calotriton; species Calotriton arnoldi. The sequence goes on along the minus strand of CAWUFW010000107.1, from coordinate 3,737,240 downwards.
TCACTTGGGGAGTCCCCAGAACCTTGCTGGTCCGCACAGAAGCATCTTTTCTCTTCCTGCATGGGTTGCTGTTGCCAAGGCTTGTTGTGATCAATCTGAGCACCGACACCCCAGCACTCGACATATTTTATGGGGCAGCTCGAATCCGGCTCCTGGTTGTCCTTGACATCTCTGGGACCCCGTGGCTGCAGAGTCAAGCTTCACCTCTTCACACCTGTAGCACCCAACATCGGTGGGCATTCGATTGCTCCGCTCCTGGTCACTGGCTAGTGACCCAGACTCTGTCCCCTCTGCTTTCCGGTTCTTCACATCTGCGATCCAGGCTTGGATCACCCCGGACACTTTTCTTCTTCACGGCAGCAGCACTTTGCAGCAGATCGCCATTGAAATCAACGACGATTCCCGACACCCTTTGACACCTATGCACCCTGCTTCCCTGGGTGAGGTAACTCGAGTACTCCGGTGCTCACGTGGGTGTTGGCCCTAGAACCCCTTAAGTCTAAAGGGGTTTGCTGAAAGTCCTCTCCTAAGTGTCCTTTTGCTTTAAAATTCCAACCGCGACTTTCCTCATAGAATCCTACGGCGCTTGCGGCTGTGTTCTCACACTGCACATGTCCCCCGTGGGTCTCTTGTGTCACTACCTTGGGTGGTTCCTTGGGGTCCCAGCAATTCTACGTGCTCTAGGCACTGTGTCTAGTCAAGTCGTGGTTCTTATACCACTTTCTTAATATATGGTTTGGTCCCCCCCTGGGGCCCATTGTATATTGTGCTATTTACTGTCGTTTTAATACTGTGATATTGTCTATCTTGGACTCTAATCTCATAAAAAGATTAGTAGTTAGTGTTTAGAAATAAATACATATATTTTATATATATCTTGTGTGGTTCTCCTTTCATTTGGTCATTCAAGAGGTTATAATCTGGTAAACCAAGCTGCTTTACACTCCTTCAAGACTTAGCCTGAAGGCTGCTCTCCATAGCTACCACTAGGATAGCTTTCAATAAAGGTTGTCTTTAAACCTATCATCAATAAGGGTCATTTGGACTGCTGCAAGGTGCCCACTATAACTAGTGGACAGCATATGCCAGGCCAACTTCTCACAGGTATCTATTGACATGTCACACCATGGACAGGTAATGTAGGTACCTACACATCATGTCATGATGCCCAGGACCGTGCAGCCATACAAAGTGATCTCAATGTAAACTGTGTGGTGTATAACATGTAACATCCAAACATCTAACACCAAGCTTGTGGGGTGCACTTCAATGACCATTTCTTCTCTGTTCTACAGGTGACCAAGAATTGCCTGCTGCAGATGACAACACCAACCTGCAGAGCCAGTCTCCCCCCCCCCCCCCGGAACATTGTCTCTCGGATGCAGACTCCCTAAATTCCTCGGATGCAGACACAGAACCTGGCCCATCAGGCCTGCCAGGGTGCAGCATGTCCCATGCCCCCACTGTCCTCACCACCACCACCTCAGCAACAACAACTGCGCTGACCCCTGCTGTAACGACCTGTGCGGCCTCCACCACCCCCACCAGTGCTTCCTGCAACACTGTCCTTACCTCAGAGGATACCCACACCACCCCACAATCTGAGGAGGGCAGGGAGAGTCAGCGGGTGCGTCGAGTGGTGACGCCACAGGTCCGGTACAGCAGGGCAGGTGGGAGGGCAACTGTGCGACAAAATCAACAGGACACTGGGACCGAAGCCCTGGCCAACATCGCCAGAGTCCTTGGGGCATATGAACAAGCCCAGGGACACACGGGCCAGGCTCTGAAAGAATCGCGTGAGCTCCGCCTGCTACTGAGGTCCATAGACACGTGTATGGGCCAAATCGTGGAGCTCTTGGGCCAGCTTGTGGGTGTCCTGAGGGACAGGCCTGTGGCCCAAAGGACAGCTCAACCTCCCTCCAGTGGCTCGCAGGATGACAGTCCCACCACCTCACCTGCAGCCACAGAGATGTGTGAGCTGGAACAGGATGAGTCCTGAGACACCTCTGAGCCCGCAGCTGAGGCCCCCCCTGCCAAACGCTCAAGGGGCCGTCCGAGGAAAAACAAGGGAGGATCACGTGGCAAAGCACCAGCCAAACGTCAGTCAAAGAGCCAGCCATGATGGCACCTCTCTTCACCTTGCCATTGACTTTGTTGACTATCCTTACCCACACTGCCATGTTGATGGCAGGCATCTGTTGGACTGTGTCACCACATCAATGTGGTGACTACTGTATTGTCTCCTCTACCATCACTGACAACTCATTGATTCACTTCCCACCTATTTGTAAGTAATCACTTCCCTGTCACATATACCTATTGTAAATAAACACTCTTTACACACCTATGTTTTTGTGTCAGCTCCATGTTTATCACAGGATGTACAATCTTGACTCAGATTACAATGTACCAGGTGCACTGATTGTTGTGAGGCATTGAGAGGCTGAAGGGACCGAGGAAAACACAAGAGAACAACATCCACTTGTCAGGCGATGGCATCACACCCATTACACAACACCTGTCATCAAGGTACTCAAACCTGCACACATTACAATGAGCAACGATATCGACATAGACATCATGCAGCTGTGCATAACTACTCTGTCCCAGAAACATCAGCCCTCAGCACAGAGCCAACAACAGGCAGCTGTCACAAAGCTCCCCTAGGCATTTCCTACAACAACACAAACAGCATACAATGGCACCGTTGTACAATGTCACTCACCTTCAAGGGAAGTAGCGGTTGATGAGCTGTTGACGCAGGTCGACACCTTCCTCCTCTCCACTATCCTCGTCACTGGACATGTGTGGGTTTGCAGGCGGGGGCATCTGCTGCTCATCATCGTCCAGGAGCAGGGGGATCTCTTTGCGCAGGGATAGGTTGTGGAGCATGCAGCATGCAACTACGATCTCGGGAGAGTACATCAGTGCACCTCCGGTCCCGTCCAGGCACCGAAATCGAGACTTAAGAAGACCAAAAGTACGCTCCACCACACGACGTGTCCTCCCATGGGACTCATTGTAGCGGACTTCACCCGGGGTCCTGGGATTCCGCAGTGGGCTCAGCAACCAAGGCCGGTTGGGATATGCAGAGTCACCTAGGTGTGAGATACACAGACCAACTTTGTAATAAAACTGTGGCAGAGGACAGCATGTCACACATACAGCACACTACTTGACTCTGCATACTCACCCACAATCCACGCACGCTCTGGATGCAGATTTGCCATCAGCTGTGGTACGATGCTGTTACACAGGATGTAGGAGTCATGGGCTGATCCTGGAAATTTGGCACAGACATGGGAGATTATCATATCCGCCTGGCATACCACTTGCTCATTGATGGAATGTGTATGCTTCCTGTTCCTGTAGATGTGCTCACGTGCCTGTGGTGGAACCAGGCCAACATGTGTGCAGTCAATGGCACCAACAAGATTAGGGATGTGGGCAAGGTCATAAAAATCTCCTTTCACAGCTGCCAACTCATGTCTCCTGGGGAAATGGATGTAGCTGTCCTTGTAGTTCATCATAGCGGACAGGACATCACGTAGCACCATGCTGAACATTGGTTGAGACATCCCACCTGCGCTGGCCACCGTGTACTGGAATGAACCAGTTGCAAAAAAATGCAGGGCCGCCATCACCTTACATGTTGGTGTCAGAGCAGTTGGATAGGTTCGGCGAGGCCTCAGATGGGGCTCCAACTGAGCACATAGGTCCAGAAGGGTAGGTCAATCTAAACGGAATTTACGTATGACGTCCTCATCCTCCATGTCCGCAAGCACCATGAATGGACGAAAAAGAATTGGTCGCCTCCTATGTGAGAGGAAAGGGGACACATGTCAATTCAATTCCCCTCTGAGATGGGCACAACATCTTAGGTTTTGACTGACACAGCACCAACAATGACTGGCATGAAACTACAGCTTACACCACAAGTTACATGTAGGGACACCTTGATCTAAACTAGTCGTATACTTGTCCACTATTCACACAGTGAGTACCCCCAAACAGATTCAGACTATGTGAATGCCAAAAGGTACATTTCAACATCTTGTGTCACCAGCCCTGAGAGTAGTTGACACAGCACATGTGTGAAACAGCAACACTGCTGGCTTCGACGTAGCTGCTGTACCTGCCGCACCCTCTTGCGTAAGTCCGACAGGGCACATATTAACAACACAATGAGCACAGTGTGCGCACAAAGATCAAGTATGTACAGGAGCTCAGCAATGTACACAGTGAAATCGGCACATCATGTAGACAGACCTTCATTACTGTGTGTTGCTTTGACATCTCACACATTGACATGTGTCCATCTTTGAGAGTCCATCACACCACAGATCTGTGTACATGCGCAACAATATCATAAGTGACATGTGAGGGAGTACATGCCAATGCACGTAATCCTGTGCACTGACATGGCATGTGTAGTCATCAGCGAGTCAAATGTAACACTAGGATTGGTTTGCACTAACTGGTGGCATGACCCATAATAAGTGTCTACTGTTCAATGTTGAGAACTGGCCATTGTCATTGCTACAGCATGATGTGTCCATAGGTGCCATAAGCGCGCACCGCCACCACAATCACGGCCATAGGCACCAATGCCAAGCGGCCAAGTCGCGGTAGCGACCGCCTGGGCCCCGCGGTGTGTCACTGCCATTGCCCATGCCCTTACAGCCAATGGGAACCGCAATCGCGGTAGTGATATACACATTTGAAAATCGCAGTAGGCGTGCTCCACTACCGCGGGGCCGGTCATTGGATGCAATTAAAAGATGCGCGATTGCGGTAGCGACCGCCTGGGCCCCGCAGTGTGTCACCACCAATGCCCATGCCCTTACAGCCAATGGGAACCGGAATCGCGGCAGTGATATACACATTTGAAAATCACGGTAGGCGTGCTCCGCTACCGCGGGGCCGGTCATTGGATACAATTAAAAGATGCACGATTGCAGTAGCGACCGCCTGGGCCCCGCGGTGTGTCACCGCCAATGCCCATGCCCTTACAGCCAATGGGAGCTACGATTGCGGTAGACAAATGCACTTTTGAAAATCGCGGTAGGAGTGCTCTGCCACCGCGGGGCCGGTCATTGGATGCATTTGAAAAAAGCTGACCTGGAATACCAATTGCAGCATCTGAGTATCACTGAAACAACCCCAGGGGGCTATATATGTGTGGGAGAGAGCCACACATTTCCACTGCTTCCAGACACTGCTGCCTGACACTCTTCACCACCAACTGCTGCTGTTCCTGTCTCCTGGACCCAGTGATGGCGAGAACTGAGAACATCAGGGCCCGTCCTTTTACCACAGTGGAGCTGGAGGTCCTTGTGGACGAGGTGCTCTCACAGTATGGGAGGCTCTATGGTGCTCCAGATGTCTTGGTAAGTGTCTCAGAGTGGAAGTGAGAGTGCAGGGAGTGCACACATGAAGTTGATCTGCTGCAGTATGTGCCTGAGAGTGTGGGTTTGTGTGATACACTGCCTAGCATGCTGACTTCAGGAAAATGGGGTTTTTCGCCTATGTTACACATTTCCAGGGCTGCATTTCAGGATGGGAGGGACATGCAGTGTTATTGCAGCTATACAGTGACACTGCAAGTTTTGAAAGTGGAAGTCAGGACAGACATTGCCTGTGCGAATGGATGTTTGAGTCCAGGAGGTTTTCACATGCTCATTTGTGACATTACAAAGACTTTCCGTCCAGAGGGTACTGATGGAGGTGTGTTTGAATTTCTATTGCCACCATGGATCTGTGAGCAGTATGCACAAGAGTGAACTGCTGGAGGGTGACAATCTTGTTGGAAATTCCCATATGTCACAGCATCCCTACCCTTATTCTCATTATGTGTACTGACTCGCATGTGTAGGCACTGTTTGCACTCTCATATTGTACATGCATGTGACTGTTATGATGGCCCATGTTAAACCTCAGTGTGAGCCACTCTGGCCTGCACAGTTACTGCCTAAATTGACAGAGACCCATCACTGAATGGACAGAGTGAGACATATGTGTCGTCTGCTCCCTATTCCTCAATGAGCTATCTTAGGCCTGTGGATTGCACAAGATAGACCTTGTGAGAAGGGTGTGAGAATGTCAGATCATGTCCCTAAATGTGACCGCCATGACACAGTGAGCCATTCACAGCCCAAGGACATTGAGGGGTGTGCATTGTTGGACACAGTGATTCTTTCACAGAACATCATTTACAATATGATGTCTGTCTTGCTCCCTCACAAACTGCATTGCAGATGTGGGCCTCCTTCACATTGCTTTCTGTACTGGCATTCTGCATGTCCATGAGATGTCCAGGTACTGTGCCCATCCTCATACCTGCATGCATTTGGGTACAATTGTCTTATGCTAATGTACTACGTGTCATGCTGTATGGCCCCTGCTAAGCATGTCTGAATAGCTGTGCTAATTTTGTGCATGCTCCTGTACTGAGACACAATGGTACATAACCCATTGTTACTGACATTTCCTCCTCTTGTCTCCCATGCCTGCAGCTCAAGGTCCACCAGCGTAAGGCCATATGGAGGGCCATTGCACGCAAGGTGCGGGCTCTGGGTGTCTCCAACCGACGGCACACACACTGTCACAAGAGGTGGGAAGACATCTGCCGGCTGAGCAAGAACGTGGCAGAGATGACGCTGGGGCTGCTCCCTCGGACTGGAAGGTTGGCGCGCAGGAGCATGACACCACTAATGGCCCGCATCTTGGCAGTGACACAGCCAGAGCTGGATGGATGCTTGAGGGCCCATCAGCAGCAAGTTGGGGGTGAGTATTCTGCGAAGGGTGACTTTTGGGGTGTGTGACTGCATGTGTCCCAACCCTGAGCCAGTGCAGAGCTCTGTGATGCTCCTAGTGTGATGCAATGGCTTGTAAGTGGCCTCTGTGTTGAGTGCAGCTGTCATGCATTTGCGGTACATGTACTTTCTCATGTGTTTCATGTAATGGCCCTTGACATTGCATGCTGAGATGTGGCCTTATGGAATATGCTGCATTAGGGGAGTCATGGACATCACTGGGCAGTGAACGGCAGTGTGCCTCATCTTAGTGTGCTTTCGTCGATGTGTGCAGTGCCTGACCTCGAACTTGTGGGAACTACACATCTGACACCAATGTGCAACAGTAGTTGTGCTTCAAAGCACAACATGGTGGATGGCAGGAGCTCATGGCCATTGCAAGTGGACATTTTGGAGTGTGTATCTGTGTTGTCCCCTTAAAGTGACTCCATATGTGACTGTGACAACAGATAGGGCTGTACATCTTCTTCACCTACAGGCATGTGGGTATGCTTACAGGGATCTGTATGTCAGGTTACATGGAGGCACGGGCAAGCTATTGGCTGTGTGAACTTCTCATTGGTCATCAACGCCAAGTATGTATGTTCCCATGCATCTTCATATTTTTTGCATTGTGGCTGCGCATGCAGACTGCACAGGGGTGTGTTTAACTTGGGGCTATCATCATCTTGTTTTGTGCTTTGTTTGCATATGATGTTTGTGAGTATGGCACTAAACTGAACCTACGTCTCTGTCTCTTGCAGCATCTACAGAGGGCACAGAAGGACAGGGTATGGACACCGGGGATGAGGCATCTTGCTCAACGGCAACACATGGGCTCACTGACACTGATGTGACCTGCGCCTCGGAGGGGGACCAGAGTGCCCTTGAAGAATCACGCCCGGAAACACCAACCTCAACGTCATCTGACACCAGCGGTGACACCTCGATGTTGGCGGACACAGGGAGTGGGAAATCTGCCTCCTCTTCCACCACACATCGTCCAGTGCCCACCCTTCCGGCTAGTTCCACTAGTGCTGCCCGTGCCCGCAGCAGTAAGAGGGGAAGAGTGTCCTTACCCCCAGGCACCGCTGCCCCTGTCTCCCCTGCTGCCCTCAGTTTTGAGGCAGTGGAGCTTTTGCGCCAGCTGTGTGTGGGTCTTGACTACTCTACTGAATGCCTTCCTTGATCATGACAAGAAGTTGGCACAGGTAGTTGCCTTCATGGAGGGCATTCATTCTGATGTGGGTGGGTTACACAGGACTGTCCAGTCTTTGTCCTCCACAGTGACGGCAGCCATTCAGCTGGCACAGGCACAGGGTCCAGCTCCAGTCCCTTCCGCAACCACTCTGCCAGTGGCCACATCTGACGAGAGTGACAACACACCACAGCCCTCAGGCTCAAAGTACTCCACACGAAGCACAACACAGCAGCACTCCAAGCGGGGCAGAGTGCAGACACCATCCCCAAAACCAAAAGAAGTCACACAGGAACGCAAAGCCAAAAGCCCTTCGGGTGACACTCAGGGGCATCAAGCCAAGAAGCAGGCCTCAGGCTCACATGCATCCAAATCAGTCCAATCCAAAGACACTTCTGTCCCAAAACCTGCTCCCAAAGACAGGCAAAAAGTTGCCGTGCCTGCTGTGAAGCTGGTGCCTGCAAAGAGTCTGCAGAAACGGCTCTCTAGGGCAGGTTCACCCACAACCTCAACTCCCACCCACACCCCTGTGAAGCTGGGACAGGAGGGCACTGTGGGGGGGTTCACCTGGTCAACAGGGGATGGAGGGGATGGAGGGGAAAAGGCAAGGCCAGGCCAAGCATACCACCAGACCCAGCAGATCACCAGAGGGAGGGCCACCACCTGCACCTGAAGCACCTTTGGTGGGGAGTGAGGCTGTTGTGCCCGCCCCACTTCACACTCCTACCAAGACAATTCTTCAGTATCGAATCCCCAAGAAGTGTAAAGGCAGCCCTCCACCTTCTCCCTCACACACTGTGTCTCACGGCAGCATGTCTCTGCCTCCCTGTGCCACCATGCCACCCGGTCCAAGCAGCCCTCCAGCTCACAAAGCCACTGATGCCTCTACCTCAGCTGCTCCTCCCTCTCCCAGGTCTGGTCCGCCAATGGTCCCCGACAATCAGCCACCTCCCAGTTTAACTGACAGCCAAGTCTGAGGCAAATTCCCCCTCCCAAAGTCATCTCTCCCACAGCGGTGCCTGGACTGCCCATCTGTATCCTCAAAGCTGTGGTGATTCCCATGGCAGTGTACGGTGTCACCCATTCCCTGTGCAGGTTCTCATGTGCACATGTCCCTTCTTTGCACTATGGACTGGCCACTGGCCTTGCTGTTTGTAACTTTGGATGCCCATTCCCTGTGCAGGTTCTCATGCACACATGTCCCTCCTTTGAACTATGGACTGGCCACTGGCCTTGCTGTTTGTAACTTTGGATGCCCATTCCCTGTGCAGGTTCTCATGCACACATGTCCCTACTTTGAACTATGGACTGGCCACTGGCCTTGCTGTTTGTAACTTTGGATGCCCATTCCCTGTGCAGGTTCTCATGCACACATGTCCCTACTTTGAACTATGGACTGGCCACTGCCCTTGCTGTTTGTAACTTTGGATGCCCATTCCCTGTGCAGGTTCTCATGCTCACATGTCCCTCCTTTACACTATGGACTGGCCACTGGCCATGCTGTTTGTAACTTTGGATGCCCATTACTTTGAACTATGGACTGGCCACTGGCCTTGCTGTTTGTAACTTTGGATGCCCATTCCCTGTGCAGGTTCTCATGTTCACATGTCCCTCCTTTACACTATAGATTGGCCACTGGCCGTGCTGTGTGTAACTTTGGATGCGCATTCCCTGTGCAGGTTCTCATGCACACATGTACCTACTTTGAACTATGGAGTGGCCACTGGCCTTGCTGTTTGTAACTTTGGATGCCCATTACCTGTGCAGGTTCTCATGTTCACATGCCCCTCCTTTGCACTATGGACTGGCCACTGGTCTTGCTGTTTGTAACTTTGGATGCCCATTCCCTGTGCAGGTTCTCATGCACACATGTACCTACTTTGAACTATGGACTGGCCACTGGCCTTGCTGTTTGTAACTTTGGATGCCCATTCCCTGTGCAGGTTCTCATGCACACATGTCCCTCCTTTGAACTATGGACTGGCCACTGGCCTTGCTGTTTGTAACTTTGGATGCCCATTCCCTGTGCAGGTTCTCATGCTCACATGTCCCTCCTTTGCACTATTGACTGGCCACTGGCCTTGCTGTTTGTAACTTTGGATGCACATTCCCTGTGCAGGTTCTCATGTTCACATGTCCCTCCTTTGCACTATGGACTGGCCACTGGCCTTGCTGTTTGTAACTTTGGATGCACATTCCCTGTTCAGGTTCTCATGCACACATGTACCTACTTTGAACTATGGACTGGCCACTGGCCTTGCTGTTGTCTACTTTTGATGCCTATCTTGGTGATATGTAATAAAGACAGTTACTCCTGTTGTCTGCTTTGTCAGTGTCCTTGCTAAATAAACGTGTTTTCGGTATGTGTATGGTTGCATGTGACAAATGCTCTGTATGCCACCTTCACATTGCCAATTGCTTCTTTCACTTTTTCTGGGTTTGGCAGTGGTGAGGGGCACTTTAGTTCTCTGTTCTGAGGCTTGAGGGTGCAATGATGGGTGTTTGTGATGATCTACGATTATCATACTCATCATATGGTCAGGTTTGCTAAATTGTCCACATGTCATGTTATGATGCAATACCAGAACAGAGGTGTATTCTATCCACAGTATTACTTGCGGGCTGGCCAGGGTCCATCATATCTGTGTGATCTTTCTTGATGTGTGAACAGCAGTGTTGATGTATGGTCATCTTGTGATGGCCTGTCTTCCTAGTCTCATGGGTACATTTGGATGTGTGCACTTGTGTGGTCATGAAGTGTAAAGGGGTGATTTTGTTGTTAGTGTTGATGTGTGTGTGCCCCTGCAATGCCAACTGTACACATGTATGACACAGAAGCTGAGTGCCTGTTTGTTTCAATTGTCTGCCATGTGTTTCAGATTGTGGGCACATGTGGGAGTTGTAGGTTGGGCAGTGTGCAGTGTGTTGTTGTGTCCTTGCACTCCTGGGGGACACCTACTTGTTGTTGCTGCCAGTTGTGAGTATGCAGAGTGTGTGACAGGCAAGTCTGTGTTGTGTTTTGTTGATCAGCCATTTGTCTTGTTACTGTTTGTGCACACTGTACAGAACTGCTCAGCCACACTGACATTATTTGTGAGTTTTCTCATGCATTGCTGCCACTTGACCCATTTTTGGCTCCAGTATGGTATGTGGTATGTAGAGTCATGCCATCCCCCACATGTGCTTCTGATGCCTACACATTGTGAGTGACTCCTCTATGTGTTTGTGTACTGTACACTGCTCACCTGTCCACCAGTGTGTGAGCCTCCCCACCACTTCATAGTGTGACACTATGCAGTGTGAGGCTGATCTGTGCCCAGGACCAATGTGCTACTCAGGACAGTTTGCAAATTAGTTATGTGCTCTTTCCTTGTCCTTGTTTGCTGTCATGGTTGCTCATGTGCAGTGCAGATGTTTGGGCAGCACAGTCCTCTGGTCTGAAGCTCAACTCAGAGAAGACCGAGGTCCTCATCCTCGGACCCTGCACGTCCGCCTGGGACATCTCTTGGTGGCCCTCAGCCCTCGGGAACCCTCCCACCCCAACGGACCACGCACGAAACCTCAGCATCATCCTCTACTCCTCCCTCTCCATGAACCGCCAGATCAACGCCGTCGCTTCCACCAGCTTCAACTACCTGCGCATCCTCCGCAAGACCCTCAAATGGATCCCCCCGACTGCAGAAAGACCGTCACCCACGCACTCATAACCAGCAGATTGGACTACGGCAACGCCTTATATGCCGGAATCAACAGAGGTCTATTACACAGACTCCAGATGATCCAGAACGCCACCGCCAGACTCATCCTCGGGACTCCACGCCACAAACACATGACCCAACACCTGCGAGAACTCCACTGGCTCCCCATTGAGAAGAGGGTCACCTTCAAGCTCCTCACCCATGCCTACAAATCCCTCAACAACATCGGACCCAAATACCTCAACGAGAGAGTCTCCTTCCACATACCCAAAAGGAACCTCCGCTCCGCTGACCTCTACCTGGCAGAAGTACCCCGCATCCGCAGAACTAGAACAGGCAGGAGAACCTTCTCCTACATCGCAGCCAAGACCTGGAACGAGCTCCCCGTGCACATCAGACGCTCCCCAACCCTGCGAACCTTCAGGAAGGACCTCAAGACCTGGCTCTTCGAGTGATCCGAGGCGGCGACTGATCCGGAACTGGCCCCTCCCCTAGCGCCTTGAGACCCTCACTGGTGAGTAGTGCGCTCTACAAACCCTTGATTGATTGATTGATTGATGTTGTTTGCACTTGGATGCCCCTGAGTTGTGCATCTGTGGGAGATGGCTAAGCTGTATGTGTGTTTGCTGAGGTAGTGCTACACTTCCTGAGTGTGATGTTATGTTTGTGCTGTGATGATTTGTGTTGTGGGAGTTCATGGTGTGGCACTCAGATGTGTGAGCTACTGATTTGGTTGTTGTGCACACACTGCTTGGTGTGCATGCAGTGTTGTCAGTGTATGTTGCCTTGTACTTGCTTGTTGTGCATCCTCCTGATGTGCAGCTGAGTTTGCATTGTGATGGATTGGTCTGTGAATCTGTTGGGTTTTTGTTGTGGATGTATGCAGTGTTTGGCCTGTGTTGGCTCTTTGTACTGACTGATGCTTTGTGTATGTGATGTTCTATTTGCATGACATTGTGTGTGAGTGGTTGTTGCTGTGTGATACATTCAGATGTGTGTTGCAGGTGTAGTGTGCATTACTTGTGTGTCTGTCACATGCAGCAAGGAGGATTCTTGTTGCTGGGCTTGTTTTCAGTGCACATTGGTGGTTAGTCCTCCTATTTTTGACCTGTCACTTTTCAGGGTTGTGCATGTGCATGCTTCTGGTACAATATGGCACCTTGTCCACTTCATGGGTGGTGAGGTGTCTGTGTTAGCTGACTGTCCCATTGATCCCAGTTAGTGTTCATGGTAGATTTTTGATGATGCACCTCTGGTTTGTGTTGAGGTATGGTGTCTGTGCATTGGTCCTGAGTGACAATGTTGTGTATTCCTGTTCTGTCTAGGGTCACATTGCCTTTCCACTGTTTTGCTGCCCATGTGTGGGCTTGTTGTACTTCTGTGTATGTTGTTTGTGAGCTTTGTGTTTGGCTATTGTTTTGGTGTCTGCATTGGTTCAGGCATCCCTGTGTGTTAGTGTGATGTTTGTGGGTGCACCACAGGGAGTGTGATTGGTTGTCATTGAACTCACAGGACAGCATTTTGGTCTTTATGTGTGCTTCTCACAGGTGTTGAGTGCTGCAGGTATGAGGTGGGTAGAGAATGGGTATGTGTGAAGGTCCTAGTTGTGTTTGACAGTCAAGGAGTGTGACAATGGGCCATGTGTGTTGGACTGATGATGCACACATGTCAAGTCAGTTGAGACAGATGTGTGGCTGATCACTGTATGACTTCAGACACTTCCTATCATTCCTGTGCCTATGCATGGCTTGCCTTGATGTGTCCCTGAGTTGTTGCACAGAGGTCAGTTTGGTTTAATTTCACTCACTGTGCCACCCATGTCTGATTTGATGGCCTAAGGGTGTTGTGATATGTTCCTTCTCTTGCATGTGATGTACAGATGCTATGTGGCTTGCTCCATGGTTGTCCAGCACTGTCCACTTCACTTTTGGCTGGCCCATTGATTGTCCTCCATTGCTGCTGACCTATGGTGTGTGTATGTGGCTGTGTGTCAGTGTGGGGTGTTTGTGAGTGACTTGACAGGCAGTGTGGACAGTTCAGTGGATGTTCTTCTGCAGTGTGAGTCTTCATTTTATAATTAGGCTCAGTTTGCTTCACATGAGTGGGAGGTAGGTGTGAGGAGGAGGGTTGTCCAGCCCCTGAGGTTCTGTGCAGGGTGTTCCTCTTCACCCCCACCTTCCAAGACAGGGCCCTGGTCCTTTGGTGTGTGAGGTGCAAGGTCTGGCTACACCTGGGAGATGAATTGTGCAGGGGGCGCACAGGAGGAGCACACAGCATGTGCCCCAGATGGGTGTGGGAAGCGTAGTGTGGAAAGGGTGGAGGTGGAGCCCTGTGAATCTTTGTGGACTGCCCATGCCTGGTGCCGGGCCTGCATACTACTTTTTGCGCATGTTTTCCTGCGTCTTTACCGCTGCGGTGACGTGACCGGGACATGGCAGTGATTTTGCGGTTGATGGGTGACCCAGTTGCAGAGGGGTGATTTCCTGACAGGTGGGACATGTGTGGGTACACTTGGGGATGTGTTCCTGTCCCCACCAGAGTGTCTGATGTGGACAGGAACTGTATATCAGCACAGGAGTTGTGTGATGTGGTTGTGTGCGGAGTTGTGTCATTGCGTACCTGCGGCGTTGTCCGCGGCGGTCCATTATTTGCTGGTAGTGTATGAGGTACAGCACCGGAATGGCTTGAAGAGCTGGATACATTGCGGTTCGGACCGGGTGGAGGGGACCGGGAGTCTGGTTTCTCGCTCCGCAGTAGTGCTTCCGCCATCTCTGGATTGGTCTTTTCTCTGCTGCGCTGTGCTGGGTTGTTTGTGGCATCGTGATTTGTACGGTGGTCGGGACATCATTCCGCACGGCGGTGGGTCTCTATTGGCTCCCACCGCCGCGGTGGCGTGTGCAGAATTCTGGCGGTTCACGTCGCTCCGCGGCGGACGGTAAATGGGCTATGTTTGCCCATCGTAATATGGCGGGCGCGGAGACCGCTGCTGGAGTGGGGAAAAGGTCATTTTCCGCCACCGCCAGCACTGCAGTTGTGCCTCCACCCGGAATCGTAATGACCCCCTTTATTGTTAGATCTGGCAGGCATCGGTCCAGATCACCTTCCTGGGCTGCTTCCTCAAAGTCAGCTCTGTCAAGGGGGCAACAATGGTGCCATATCCCTTGACAAATAGGCAATAATACCCAGTGAGTCCTAAAAAGGCTCTCACCTCTGTCTGGGTCTTGGGGGGCTCCCAAGCCAGAATGGTATCAATCTTTGCTTGGAGGGGCACCACCTGGCCGCTCCCTACCTGGTGTCCCAAGTACACCACAGATCCCTGCCCTATCTGGCACTTACTGGCCTTGATAGTGAGGCCTGCCCTTTGAAGAGCCTTCAACACTTCGCAGAGGTGTTGCAAATGTTCTTCCCAACTGGAGCTGAACACAGCAATGTCATCAAGGTATGCAGCGCTGAATTCCTCCAGCCTGGACAGTACCCGGTTGACCAGTCTCTGGAAGGTGGCAGGGGCGTTCTTCAACCCAAAGGGCATGACACGGAACTGGAAGTGCCCCTCTGGCGTTGAAAACACTGACCTCTCCTTGGCCCCCTCAGTTAAGGCAATCTGCCAATACCCAGATGTTAAATCAAACATACTGAGGTACTGGGCAGCACCCAACCGATCCACAAGCTCATCAGCTTTAGGGATGGGGTGTGCGTCAGTTTTGGTGACCGTATTGAGCCCACGGTAGTCCACACAAAACCTGAGTTCTGGAGTGGCACAGGTGCAGCAGCTTTTGGTACTAAGACCACTAGGCTAGCCCACGGGCTGCTTGAGGGCTCAATTACCCCTAGTGCCAGCATCTTGGAAACTTCTTCCTTGATGCTGGCCCTGACCTTGTCAGCTACCCTATAAAATTTCTGTTTCACAGGTAGACTGTCCCCAGTGTCCACATCATGGACGCACCAATTGGTGACTCCTGGTGTCAGGGAGAACAGGGAGGCGAACTGACCCAACACATGGAGACAGTCCCTTTGCTGTTCTGGGGTCAGTGTGGGAGAGAGGTGTACCCCATCCACTGACCCATCTTGTTCCTTTGCTGACAGGAGGTCAGGAAGAGGTTCACTTTCCTCCTCCATTCCATCATCTGTAGCAAGGAGCATTGTCACATCAGACCTCTCAAAGTGTGGCTTGAGGCGGTTCACATGTAGGACCCTCAAAGGGTTCCTGGGAGTCAGTAAGTCAACCAGATAGGTTACATCGCTCTTGCGCTCCACCACCTCATATGGCCCAGTCCACTTGTCTTGGAGCACGCAAGGCTCCACTGGCACCATCACCCACACCTTCTGCCCAGGTTGAAATTCGACCAGAGTGGCATTCTGGTCGTACCATCTTTTCATTTCTTCCTGGCTAGCTTCCAGGTTCGCCTGAGCGAGTTTCCTGAAGCGCTGAGTCTGGTTGCGGAAGGCCAGCACATAGCTGAACACATCCTGGGGGGTCTTACCAGGGGATTTCTCCCAACCCTCCTTCACCAGACTGAGAGGTCCTCTAACAGGGTGACCATACAGGAGTTCAAAGGGACTGAACCCTAAGGACTTCTGGGGTACCTCCCTGTAGGCAAACAACAGGCATGGTAAAAAGACGTCCCACTTCCGCCTCATGGGCTCTGCAAGGACCATTATCATGCCTTTCAGGGTTCAGTTGAATCTCTCAACCAACCCATTTCCTTGAGGATGGTAAGGAGTGGTAAACTTGTAAGTTACCCCACACTCCTCCCACAAAGACTTCATGTACTTCGAGATGAAGTTGGTACCCCGGTCGGGGACCACCTCTCTGGGGAACCCCACACGGGAAAAGATCCCCATCAATGCACGGCCCACCACAGGGGCTGTGATTGTCTGGAGAGGGACAACTTATGGGTACCTGGTGGTATGGTCCACCAAGACCAAGATAAACTTGTTGCCTAAGGCTGTCTTGAGTTCCAGAGGCCCCACAATGTCGATGCCCACCCGCTCGAAAGGGGTGCTCACCACGGGAAAGGGTTGGAGGGGAGCCTTACACTTCCCTCCACTTTTGCCACTTGCCTGGCAAGTCTGGCAAGTCCTACAATGTGTACCGGTGTGCGTCTTCATTTGGGGCCAGTAAAAGTGGGTGACAAGCCTTTGGTAGGTCTTGTCATGCCCCAAATGTCCTGCGATAGGCACGTCATGAGCCAGACCCAGTAGGAAGGTCCTGAAGCGCTCGGGTACCACCAGCACACGGGCAGCACCGGGCTCAGCAACCTTAGGCTCACTATAGAGTAACCCATCCTCCCAGTAAATGAGATGATTCTTGGACTCGCCACCTGCTGCCTGGTCTGCGGCCTGTTTCCGCATACCAATGAGAGAAGGGCATTCTTTCTGCGCCTTGCAGAACTCCTCCCTGGGGGGACCCCCTTCTTGCTGCCAATGGGTCAGCTCAGGCAGGTCTCCCAGTTCGGCTACCTGTTCCCCTGTAGGTTCCAGGGTGTCTCCCTCAGGTTCTGCCTCCTCCTGGACCGTGGGAATTGTGGGGGCTGGTTTCCCGCGCCCCCTGCCCTTCCTCTTCCTGGCAGGTACCTGGGCCACTGTTTCAGGCTCCAGGTCCGCTTGGTTACACCTACTGGCTGCCATCGACCGAGTGGTCACACAAACCCACTCAGGCAGACCCAACATCTCCAAATGAGCCTGGCGTTCCACCTCCCTCCATGGGGAACTCTCCAGGTCATTTCCTAGCAGACAGTCTACAGGCATGGATGGACTAACAACGACCTTCAAGGAACCTGAGACCCCCCCACTCAAAGGGAACTTGTGCCACTTTGCAGAGGCGCACAGAGTTGTCTGCTGCAACTACAGGGTGTAGTGCATTGGGAATGACCTGCTCCTCAGACACCCACTGACACCTATCAGATGTCACACTGGCTCCTGTGTCTCTCAGAGCCTCCACCCTCCTCCCATTGATGGTCACCCACTGCCTGTATTTTTTAGTGTTCTCAGGCAGGTAGGACTCCTGGACCATCTCTCTGTCTCCTAAAGAGACAAGGGTCATCACTGCTTGCTCCTCCCCCTCGCTGGAAACTAATTCCTCTCCCAAAGCTACACTCACTAAACCCGGTGACTGAGCACCAATTGGTGCTTGGGACTTCTTGGAGCACTTAGGGGCAATGTGGCCCTTCTCACCACAGTGGTAACACCTGAGGGGACCCGGAAAGTTATGCCCGCCCTTAGGGGGCTGCGACGTCTTAGGCTGGGGGGCTGGGACTCCTTTCCCTCGGACTTGTTTTGGGGCCCTTTAGAGAACTTCTTTTGATTACCTTTGTCCCCCCACTCTTCTGCTGGGGACCCTGCCCACCTTTGGCTGTGGTACCCACAATCCCCTTGTGACCCTGGTGCTGGTCCAGCGGTCCACCTCCTTAGCAAGCTCACTGGGATTAGTTAAGTTACTATCCAAAATATGCTGGCGCAGCTCTGGAACACATACACTGCTCAAGTGCTCTCAACTAATTAGATGGCACAACCCCTCATAATCAGTAACTTTGCTGCCCTTCATCCAACCTTCCAGTGCGCGGGTGTACACTCTCACACATTCAACCCAAGTGTCTGAATCCTCCTTTTTTGAGTTTCTGAACCTTACTCGGTACTGCTCTGGGGTGAGCCCATACTTGAGGCATAAAGCCTCCTTCATCTTGGCACAGGTCAGGGCACCCTCCTTTTCTAAAGGTGTCAAAACTGCTTTCCCAGAAACCTCAAAATGTTTCCACAGGCCCGCCCCCAGTTCTTTTCAGGTACCTCATGCATCCTCAAAGACATCTCATATGATTCAAACCATGCATCAATATCCTCTCCCTTCTTGAAATTCTGGACTAAATCCTTGGGTATGTACACCTTACCCCCTTGCACTGGCTGTGCGCTGCTACCATTTGAACTGGACTCCAGCTGCTTGGCCTTAATATCCAGCACCCTCATGCTCAACTCATGAGCCAAAAGCAATTTCTTTTCTTCCAGGGCTAGAGCGTTCTTGCTCTCTTCTGCCCTCTTTTCACTCTCCAAAAGCAATCGCTTTTCCTCCATGGTTGCTTTTTGGTTCTGTTTCAAAACTTCTAGCTCATGTTCTCTGATCTTCTGGTTCTCTTCACGCTCTTCCCGGGAGAGACTTCCTGCGGAATGGATGCTGGCGGCCCTGCCGGTTGCTCTTGGCACAGGCAAATCCTGTGGCCCAAACCCATCCCCCTGGTCATCCTCCTCCACATTTGTATCATCTCCTCCTGCAGCTCCTTTGGCCTCCCTCCAGGCTTTTAAGGCCTTCTGTAGCTCATCCTTCTTAGCGCTACTCCTTGTGGGACATCCCAAATCCTTGCAAAATTGTTTGAGTTGATCTACCTTGTAGGAATACAAATCCTCAATGTGAAACTCCAATTCTGCCTTCTCACTTGCTGCTTTACCATTCTGAGACATGATGCATGGATGACTTTAAGATCAGATCAAAAATAGAACCAAAAAGAAAATACAGTATGTGGCTGCGTAGTGGTCTGCACTAATCTAGTGATGTACACCAATCACTGTGGGTCAAGTACAAATACAAGTTCAAATCCCACCGCTGCCACCAATGTTAGATCTGGTGGTCTCTAGTTGGCAGAGGTAAGTACCTTTGTCCAAATAGGGACCCTTGCTTCTAGTCAGGGTAAGGGGGATACACACTGTTGATAACCCCTGCTCACCCCCTTGGTAGCTTGGCACGAGCAGACAGGCTTATCCCCAAGGCAATGTGTAAAGTATTTGCACCAACACCCACAGTAACCCAGTGACACACCACAAAGGGACACCACACAGATATTTATAAAAATATCAATATCTTTATCTGAATAGGCAAGACCAATAATGACAGAAATCCAACATACAAAAATAATATCTCTCTAGCAATGTTTCTTTGGTAAAGGTTCACTTTAGTAATGTTCTTTGGTAAAAGTTCACTCTAGCAATCAAAATGTGGTGATCCTCTGTACTGTGCGCGAGAGCGTAATTAAATGCCACTTCTCAGTCCCGTTTAACTCCTATAAATCACCCCTCCTCAATGCGCGAGTGCGCGCCAGCCAACACAGCTTGTAACACACAACAAAACACGGCCTGTAGGCAGCGTGCTCACTAATAACTGCCTTGGGCGCAGGCTCCGGTCGTGGGTCAGAGCCGTTTACCTGAGAGCAGGACGGGGCTGGGCAGTCCATGTTGGGAACTTCCGCGAGGCAGCTTCCTCCTCTGTGACGCTCCCCGGCCTCGGGCCCAGCTCTGCTCTCGTCGAGGAGCATGGGGAAGCCCTGGTTGCTAGGAGATGCCTCGCGCTTTTTGGTGACACAGCGCGGCTCCGTCTGGACGAGCCTCCTCGTTGCCGGGTAACCCTCAACACTGGGGCCAATCCCAGCGCGGTTCGGTGATGACGTCTACGGACTCTGGGCCAGCGGCGGTGAATGCTGGCAAAGTGCTCTTGCGGCTCCTCTCCTCAGTGGACCCGGTCTCGGGCAGACAGCTCGAGTAGCGGCAGTGAATTCAAAGTAAACACGCAGCAATTCTGGTGATCGGGGGCCGGTGGTGAAGAGATACCGGCCCTCAGTGCTTCTCCCTGATCACGGGCCGGCGGCGGTGATGCAAGCAGCGCTCTCGGTGCTTGTGGAGAGCAGATAAGCGTGCAAGCAAGACAGGCTTCACAGCGGCACCAGCAACGTCCTGGGGGCACACAGTTATCCCCAGAGACAGCAGAAACAGCGGAGCACGGTGCAGGGCGAGTTTCAGGAGTTTTGGCAAAACTTTTGTATCCCTGAGTTTCCAACAGGAGGCCAGCTCTTCTCAGGCCCTTGGAGACAGGTTCACCTCAGAGGGACAAAGCACACAGCACAGTTCCTCTTCAAGTAGGGGGACACAGCACACAGCAGAAAGTCCCTTAGTCCTTTTCCTCAGCAATAACAGCAACTGCACTTCAGCTGCCAGACACACAGCAATGGCAGCACTTTTCCTCAGTCTTCCTGGCTGTTCTTCTTTGGCAGGGATTCCTTCTTGCTCACAAGGTTTTTCCTAGTCTAAAGTTTAGGGGTTTCAGCTCAGATATTTATACCCCAAAAGTCTTTGTTCTTCATGTGTGAGGGGTTTTGGACCCAGTCCAAACCAGTTCTGGGTGCACTCTGCCAGTGCACATCTTCTTCCTTTGTGAGTGTGGGCCAGGGCCATCAGACGCACCGGAGGAGGTGGAGCCTGCATTGTGGAAGGCAGGCACAGCCCTATTCATGCAGATAGGTCTATTCAGCCTAGTGCTGACTCACCCAGCCTCCTGGAGCCACCCCAGACCCTGTCACTCACAAACCAGACAGTCAATCCACAAACAGGCAGAGGCACACAGAAAGGTTGAACAAGAAACAAAGCCACTTTCTAAAAGTGCTATTTCCAAACTTAGAATTTAAAACCATCCTCCCTAAAAGATGTGTTATTAAATTCTGAGTTCAGGGATACCGGATTCCAACTTTCTATCTTGCTGCTATGGGAAGATATGCAGGTAAACATGTTACACCGCATTCCCCATTCTATCCTATGGGCAAGATAGCCTTTCAATAGTGAAAAACGAAATTGGCAGTATTTCACTATCAGGGTTCTCTGGGTGGGAAGCCCGTTGCGGGCCCCCCTTGTGTTGGGGTGGGGTGGGGGTGCACTGGGGGGTACCCATGGTACCCCCCTACATTTCACTGCACCAAGTGGCAGGCACAGTGTAGTGCCTGCCACGTAGTGTAGTGAAATGCCAACATGCTCCTTTATGCATCGCGGCAGAGCAGCTGTCAGCACCGCCCGCCACAATGATAAAGGTGCGGCATCCGACCGCAGTGGTAGCGGTCACATCCTAATTGCATGGACGGGACCGCCGCACGCATGGCGGTCGGACCCAATGACCGCTACGGTGGCGGCCGGACCAAATCCGACCGCTATCGTAATAAGCCCCTTAGTCTGTTAAATGTGTTTTACATTGTATTTGATGTTAAATGCTGTGTGCATATTATTTAATTATATTTTAAATCTTAATTATTAGTGTGTTTACTAAATATTTTAGGATTTTATATTTTAGTATATTAGAAATAGATTGTATTATATTTATTTTGTATGGAGTGTTTGTTTATAGTTAAAAACAAAATTGGTGTTAATATATGTTAGTTTTAATAATTTTAAGCTGTGGATATTTTTTATAAGATGATATTATTGCTGTCTATATTGTTGTCATCGATATTTTGGACATGTATATTTTTTAACTATGTCCGATATTTTATGTAACGATATTTGTGTGTTCGATAATACTTAAAACGATATTTATGTTTGGTGATAATATGGTGTCGATATTTGTGTATTTTTTTAAATAAGTATAGGTCGTCGATAATAGTGTAATCAATATTTTGGTGTCGATAAAATGGTAGGTCGATATTGTGTCTGTCGATATTATGTCAGTGATCCAAAGAAGGATCATTCGCTCGACATCAAGAAGAGATAAAAAGGAAAGGGCTGGTGCTAGCACTAACTATGAAAAGCTTAACATCTAAATTAACGGGTCCAACACTGAGTCTCCTACTGAATGTAGCACAGGCTAAAAACCTACCCACAATTACCTACGGTAGTGAAGCTTTGAGAGGTAGAGATTCTAAATTGCTGGACAAAATACTAGTAAAAGCATATAGAACTATGTTTAGCCTTCCAAACTACACTTTCCCAGCGCAACTTAGGTTGGAGTTTGGCCTACTAAAGCATTGATGGGCCAGGTACGGCGCATACATCATCTGCTGGAACAAGATCAGATCATCGGCCCCTAAAACTCTAAATCAGCTCTTATGGCAAGATCTCCAACAGAGGGTGAATTCTCCTGCAAGAAGATATCTTCAGGGGGCTCTGGTAAGCACCGGACTCTTGGCCCTCTGGAACATACACAGTCATCATTCAGCTTTCAAGAAATTAGTCTGGAAATCCTTGAAAAAACTGTTGTTGGTGGAGGACAAAGCAGCCTTTTCAGCCAGATCGCATGCTTGGATGACTCTGAACAATAACAAGATTTTAGCCCCCCAAAAATATTTTAATTTGGGTTACTCAAAAGCACAGAAACTAAAAATTTTAAAGCTCTGCCTCGGCTTGATCCCATGCACCCAGAACCTTCCACCATGGAAGCGGGAGCCAACTTTAACATCTTGTAGCCTGTGCAAAAATGGCCAGGGTGACATCACCCATCTATTATGCTCCTGCAAGGAGTTGCTACAGGAAAGGAGACAGCTGTTAAAAATCCCCTTTAATCAAAGGGGAATTCGTTCAAGGAGGCAAGCAGTTTTGGCATGCTTTGATCCAGCAACACCACAACTAAACTGCAGATTAGTGAGATTTCTTCATGTAGCCGAGGAAAAAATGCCATCCTAGACCCAAGCTTCTCCTGGGTTCAGGGGCAGCCCAACAGGTCTTCATCCCACGCAGGTGGCCGGCTGCTTAAACACCAGTGATCATAGTGTTACTCCATCCAAATCAAGATAAGAGACTATTCCAAACAAGGCCGGTCTGGGAAGCCCTCACAGAGTGCTCAGTTTGGTCCTTTAGTAATGCATCTTTCCGGACAATAGCACTTCCAGACTGAGCAACAAACTCCACACTGACTGCATTACTTATACTGACAGCTATCTGCACGAGTAACAAAGCATTTTTAATCTGTCAGTAATTTAACTGTTTCAAAGCTTTTAATGATTTATGAAATTTTACAAACATGTAATTAATATTTTGCTATGATCCGATCGTTTTAATCGAAACCTGTATTGCAATGGTTTTCAGTAACTATGCAAATGTAATAAATTCAAATTCAAATCCATTACTGTTCTGGGCAAGAATCCGGAGGACCCCGGAGTTACTGTCTTACGCTGAAGGCCTGACAGAGGTTATTCGCTTGGATACTTGTAACAAGGTGGGATGGATAAGAACCGTAAAAAAGCTTGTGTCCGACATGGGCTACGTGAAGCGTGGGAAAAATCAGTAGCGGCTCCTAGAGGGAGTTCCGCCGGGCGGTGACGTGGGGCGGGGGAGGGGCAGGGTGGAGGGTAGTAAAAACCGGAATCCGACCGAACCGAGGTAAGTTAGCAAATAATTAAATAAAACGAATTTCGTTGCGCGCGCTGCATCGCCAAATGTGATGCAGTGCGCGCTACGAAATTCGTTTTATTATTTTTTTGCTAACTTACCTCGGTTCGGCCGGATTCCGGTTTTTACTACCCCCCACCCTGCCCCTCCCCCGCCCCACGTCACCGCCCGGCGGAACTCCCTCTAGGAGCCGCTACTGGGAAAAATCAGACTCACCCCAACTCCAAAAAGATACAGTGAAGCACCACTACTGGTAGTGGGTTGAGCAAAAAGATTCCATTAGTTCTGATATGGGGAAACTCACCCTAGAATTTCTAATGCACAAGCAGACCATATTCCTGGAACCCTATCTAGACTTAATCCAGGTTCCCCAGGATAGGAAACTTTACATATAACTCAGGTTCAGTACTTTGCCTGTTAACGAGCTATCAGCTAAGTGGCATACCAGTGAACCCAGCCTTAGCAACTGCTCAGGATGCAAGCCACCCGTGGAGTCCGTTGCCCACGTGCTGTTTGCATGTCCGGCCTATGTGCGTCCAAGATCCAAATGAATAAAACCCATCTGTCAGCAAGTGAGCGCACGGAACTATCGGGACACCTTGCGCATCCTTATGTCAGACACTAGACCTCTGTTTGTGCGGTAGCTAAGCTCCTGGGTTGTATGTGGGCAACCAGAAGAAAGGTCCACGAGAGAAGTACTGCAGAACGCAGTGAGTCGGACCCCTGCACCTAACTGGCCACGGGCACTAGGCATTATCCCCCACAGAACTAACATCACTTGTTGAGACGAAGCATAAGCTCTTTAAGGTCCATTGCAGCTAGGTTGAACCCATTATGCAATTTTAAAATATAAAGGGTCTATAGGGTGAATATGCTGACATATGATTGCCAGGCATTTTATCTTTGTAACATATTTTAACAATTGTAACATTTCGATTGTCGTTTTTATGAATTTAACTTTTTATTCGAACAACGCTTCTGCAAGACGACCTGTTTTTAACTTGATTATGGCATGCAGGTTCTCTTAAGATGCAAACGTCGGATTCATCCCCATCTCTTGCCAGTTTTAGCGCTGGTTGCAGGTAACTCGAGTGGACATTGTACGAGGGATTGTATTCTGACTAATATTCAAACAGTCTTTATGTTGCAAAGATTTCGTTTCCGCACCAGGAAGAAGTTATGTGTATCCTATGATATGCGTTTTAAGAACTGTATATTTTTACTCTTGTTATACTTTTATCAATATTGTACTTCAGTTTGTATGTCTGCTTTCATGACACAAGATGTCGAAATAAAGCATATTGATTGATTGATTGAATATTGACTTCCGTCTGTCTTTCCTCCATGTTTAGAATATATCATCATCAGCAGAGTAAGGAAAATACAGCAGAGGAGGTAAACAGAAGATGGATTTTTTCCCAAGAAAATGCTATTCTCTAAGTAGGAAAGACAGAGCTCCTTTGCAGCGGATGGTTGAACAGCTCCTTTTTGGAGTCTTGTCTGCACCAACCATACTCTAGATCTGGCCCTACATCTCTTTTACCACATTTTGCAGAAGTCTATCTTATACCCTGTGTAACTATAATGTAATTTAAAAATAACAACTTGCATATTCAGAGTGTTTTCCCTTCCAGGCTAGAACCTCGCTGCAATGCAACTACACATCACTATTCCCTACTGCACCAAGGAGGATTAAGTTCTGTGACAGTCTGGTTACTCACACAGACATTTGCAGTGCTCACATTAACCAACTGAGCTTTCACAATGTAAAAGAGTGCATTTCTCACTGATTACTTTAGCTTGCATTTATTTTCCATTTAAGGTGTGTGCCTCATATTTTATATGTATTTACCTGAAGGCAAAGGCAAACAAAATAATTGCAAAATATTTTGTTATTTGTAGCCACTTCACTGGCCCTTCCCCCACATTCACTGACCCTGGCCCCACTGCACTGGGGAATCAGATCACATTTCTGTTGTATCTTAGTGATGATAATGCAGCACGATACCTAGGGGCAGATTTACAAGCACCTTGCGCCACTTTTGCGTCACTTTTAACATGGGAAAAGTGACGCAAAAGTGGCGCAAGGGGCTTGTAAATCTGCCCCCTAGTTGGAATGTATAGGCATCAGAAGTAGGGTACTTGCAGGTGGGAGAACTTGAGATAAGTAACTCTCTCTCAACTTTCTGGTGGATGGGATGAATCAGCTGAATAAACTGGATTTTGCACTTCACCTTCATATAATTAATTTCTTTTCTATAAGTTCCCATACTTTTTTATACACTTCAGCCGTTAGTTAGAATGGCAATCTGAGAGCAAATGGGGCCAGTGTGAGCTGTATTGAATAAAGCATGGAACTACAGTTCTGCCCCAGCTTACTGGTCAATCAAAAATAATGTATTTACATGTTTGAAATGGATTTTAGTTTGTGAAGATTATGATCCGAAGATAAAGTCATCCTTCTTGCACTAATCACCCCAATTTTTGACTGATACTGGTTGTGCCCTGTGCTCTGATAACCAGGCCAAGGGTCAGTGTTCTGTTTAAAAGGTATATGGTAATTAGGTGTAATTACAATTGGTACTTTGCCTTGAGACCCTCAAGGGTGAGTAGTGCGCTCTATAAATCCCTGATTGATTGTTTGATTGTACTGACACCATACAGCTAAGTCCATAGTATATGGTGAAGCATGTAGGTTTAAATGCCCAGTGGATTTAATAGACTTGAATGTGCACTGCTGTGGGGTCTGCTATCATATTAAAGGCAGCCCTGCTTTGCATGCTGCTTTTAAAATAAAACAATATTCAAGTTTGACTTTGGAATTAAAAGTACTTTCAAAGTCTTAAACTATCCTATTTTTACATATACATCACACCTAAGGTCTTCCCTAGGTGCCCCAAGGGTATGGTGTATTGTAGTAATATGCAGGGACATTATAAAATATGTTTTATATGCCATGGTGAGGGAAAAACTGCCAATTTCATTTTTCCCCATTGTAGTACATAGCTCCATGGGCTAACATGGGAAGGCTTTATTAAACTTGACAGGAGTGAGCTAAAATTATAATTCAAAGTATGAAAATGTTAGTGACCCTAAATCTAGCAACTTGCCAGGGTTCGATTTTTTGCAACTATTGTAGGAAAGTAGTTTTAGAACTGCTTTCCAAAAGTTACTTAAAATCAGCCCTGTAGCAGCCTCTTCTAATTGGCCAGCCTTTGACAGGCTGAGCCAAGCTGCTCTGATGAGGTGTGAAGGGGCGTGGGCAGAGACAAAGGAGACATCTGGTGGGAGAAGAGTTGCAGCAACAGTCGCCAGAAGAGGAAGGGGGCTGTGTATCCAAACTGATCTTCAAAGGGAGAAAGACAGCGAGGACAGGATCCGGCCCACCCCCACTTCCTTCACTGCCAGCCAGATGGGAACTCCTTTAATTAAATTATGAGAGGGGATGGAAGGGGAGTGTAGGGAAAAGTTAGCCACACCTCTGAGATGGGTTAGCCAGACCTGAACCTCCAGGAGAGATTTTCTCCATTTTGATTTTCGTGGAACAGTGCTTTCTGGGACAGAAATATGCCACACTTCTAAGGAAGTTGTAATCACAGAGGGTGGCACCCTTCATTCCGTTATTCAGGTGTACCCCCCTTCTTGCCAGCCCAGAAACCTCAAAAAATATGGGAGAGCTTCCCGGCAACTGAGATCCCTGCCTGGAAACATCAAGAGAAGGAGCACTGCCCTGCTGAGCCCCTGGTCGGCACCAAGAGAGGACTGCACTCTGTAGTACTACACCTGCTGCACACTCTGGGCTTCATAAAAGAGGACTTTTCCTTGCTTTAAAGGCTGAAGGAGTGGACTCCCTGAAAGCAACAGGTACAATAGAGCTTCAAGTAGTCAACTGTTCAACTCCACCAAGACAAGCCCAGCTGACCAGCTTCACCTGGACTTTAAAGGATTTGGCCAGATGCATTGTGGGAATTGTAGTCCCAACTCTCCAAGGAGCAACTTAGAGCTTCTGAAACCTTGGCTGGTGTTGTGAACTCTTCAAGACCGCAAAATGACCTTTTTGTGAAAAGCTCCATAAGGTGATCGACCCGTCATTGAGAGTCATGTCGGTGACATCAAACCGTGACTCGGCCTGAACCTCATATTTGCCTTGCTGAAAGCTGCGGAGTTCTTTGTTTTCAACGGAGAGAACCAAGACCCCCAGGAATAACTGAGGCCTTGCGCTGAAGCTGTTGTTGTCAAATCGCAACCCAGCCTGCCGAGGAGACTCGCTTGACGTTGAGAGATAAAGAACCAAATAGTGATTAAGAGCGAAGGAAAAATTTTGACAGGCCCCAACCATCCAGCGTATTAGGCCTATTCTCCTTTGCCGTTGGCCTGAAACCTTGACTCAGTCCTGGTAAAGGGCGACCAGATGTCCCCGGTTTATGCTTTATGCTTTTAAGCACTAGAGAGCACATTTTTACATTTGATCTTTAAAAATTCATATCTCCAGTTCCCTTCATTGGATTTTTGTATTTCAGGTGTCATCCTAAACATAAAAATATTTCCTAATTTTATAAATTAGTGTTGGATTTTTATTGTGTTTTGTGTCTTACTTATTTACTGTTTTGGTGATATTAAATGCTTTACACACCTGTCTCCTAAGTTAAGCCTGACTGCTCGTGAGCCAAGATACCAAGGTTTGAGAAAGGATTATTGAGACTTGACTGGACCATATTTGTGAATGTGGTGTTGTTACTATCTGCAGGTATCTACCTGTACCTACAAATAAACCATCTTCCAACATTTGATGTGCAGTGGTGGGATCCAGTACCTAGTCTTTAATTATTCTCAAAATAGACCTAGAGCAAAATTGATTTCTGAATTTGTTTTTAATTTGGACTAATTTTTAATTACTTCATTTTTTATTTTTTATAAATTGTTCTAATTCCATTTTTGGAATGTTTTTGTGTGCCCCAAAATTAGAGATACCATGGAGCTTGATCTGGCTAGCCTACCCTCATTCACTGTAGCACAGCTTAGGGTGTTGTGCAGGGCTAGGGGGTTACCAGCTTCTGCCACCACTAACAAAAGAAAGCTGCTAATGTCCCTTTAAGCATGGGCAAAGGTTCTGCTAGAAGAAACAGACAATGCTCCAAAGATAGAAGATGACCCCTCCAATCTCCAAGATGAGGATGATGAACGCCTGTCCACCACTTCACTAACCAGGGCCCGGGCTACAGCTAGTGGGAGGGGAGGATCTGTGGGATCCACCAGAGAAGAAGCAGAACTGACCCTCAGAGTTAGTTAACTTGACGCCCAGTTTGCCTACATAGCTGTGGAGGAAAAGAAGTTGGCCCTGGCTAACAAGACGTGGGCAAGAGAGGAAGAGAGAAGAGATGGTGGCAGCAAGGAAGAATGAGAGGTGTCAAGGGATAGTGGGTTGGACCCAAGGCTGCCCAAGGGGACTGTCTCTAAGTACCAGGAGGGAGACAACATAGACAAATAGCTGACGACATTTGAGAGGGCCCTTAGAATGAGGAGGGTTAGCTCTCAATACTGGGGTTCACTCCTGTGGGAGTTGATCCCAGCAGCTGGGATGGATAGGCTCCTGTCCCTAGGGTGGGGAGGCAGAATCTTACTCCCACATGCAACAGTGTCTGATCAGAAAGTTTGGTCTCACCTCAGAGCCACCCAGGGGCACCCAGAAAGTCAGCACCCAATCTTAGGTGGACTTTGTTGACATCTCAGTAATGGAAGTAGAGTGCTGGTTACAGGGTAACCAGATACATACCTATGAGGGGCTCTATAATTTGTTCATGAAGTAGCACATTTTGAATACTTTTCCCTCTGAGAAGTTACACCAGTATCTAGTTGCCTCTAAACTGTCTGGTCCCAGGGAACTGGGGTAGAGAGTGGATGAGTGGGTTAGAACCAGAGTTTTCAAGGGACACCAGGGGGTGATCAAAAGAACGGAGGACAGGTTCCCTCCCAGGAGAAATCCCTTGGCAACCAAGATAAAAAAACAAAAGAGTCCTCTAAAAATCCACAAACACTAGCACAAGGAGGGGGTCCCTGAGCCGTTCCACTATCAAATTCAATTCAATTCAATTCATGGAATTTCTAGAGCCGGCAACTGCCTCTGGAGAGGCGTCCTGGCGCTAGCAGACAGTTCAAAGTGGAAAAAGAGAAAAGGACCCATTAGTCTGACAGACAGGAGTCAAAAAGCCAAGTCTTGAGACTAAGGGTCCGATTCCGATTCGGGCCGGAAATCTCTCCGACCGAGTCGGATTCGGAGAGATATCCGACCGAACCGGACTCTAGCAGTCCGACCGAACGAGTACGATGCGGACGCATGCCATCGGACTCGATTCGGTCGGACTTCCATTGAAGTCAATGGGAGCCGGTCGTACGACGCGTACACAGGCTCCCATTGATTCAATGGGTGCGTCGCGAACAAGGGCACCCCCTACAGCGGGTACGCGTCCGTGCGACTCACGCTGTACATGCATGTGTAGGGGGGACCTATGGGTCCCCCCTGTGTGCGACTCGCACGGCTAAGTGTACAGGGGGGTCTGACATGGACCCCCGAAGTCCGGCTCCGACTGCTCTTTTGAGCCAGACGGCGCGAGTCGGTCGGACTGTTCGAGGCGCGCATCGTACTTGCCCGGTCGGGGAACGTCTCCATTGCGTGGTGCGAGTCGAGTCCGTACGAGTCGGTCGGAGCGGTTCGGAGCCGGGAACGAGTCGATCGGGGATTTCGCATACGCTCGCATCGTACTTGCTCGCGCGGACGGGTGTTCGAATCGGTCGGAAACAGGGCGTCCGAATCGGATCCGGTAAAGCCGAATCCGATTCGGTGCCCTACCGGCCGAGATCGGAATCAGCCCCTAAGTCTGAAACAGAGTTCAGAAGGGTAGGAATGCAAACCATGAGGTAGTGCATTCCACGGTCTGGGAGGAGAAGGAACTCCCTCCTCTTCTTGCTTTGTAGATAAGAGGAACTTAGAGCAATTTTAACTTATTCTTTCTTAACAATCTGGTTTGCGAATAGGGCTTCAGTCTTGATCTGAGATAAAGAGGACCTTTATGAGTGAAGGCTCTGAAAGCAAAAATGAGTGCCTTAAATTGAATCCTCTTGACGACCGGAAGCCAATGAAGATGATGAAGGTGAAGAGAGACTGACAAATGCATGGAAATTTTAAGGATTAGGTGAGTCGCACCATTTTGTATGATCTTTAGCCGTTGAATTAAAAAAGCAGGCAGGCTTAAATACAGGCTATTGGCATAGTCCAATTTAGACGTGACCAAAGCATGAACAATCGTTTTCCAACAGTCTTTAGGAATCAGGTGGATCATTGTCCAGAGAGCCTTCAAGGTGGCAAAGCAGGTGGCAGATAATGTTTTGAGTTGAGGCTCAAAAGTGAAATTGGAATCAAATGTTATCCCCAGGTTCCTCACTACTGGAACCGGGGAAGAAGGAGTACCTAATTCCTGTGGCCACCAAATGTTAGCCTCCGGGGAAGACTTGGTGCCCCAAAATAAGGATCTCAGTTTTTTCAGAAATAAGTTTCAGACAGCTTCCATTCATCCATTCCACAATGGCCTTCAGGCAGGGTTTAAGGAGCTGGGCGTCATTCACATAGGAGACCACCTGCACCCCCCAAGACTCCGCAAGTTTAGCCAAAGGCTCAAGGTAGATATTAAATAGAGTGGGGCTAAGGGCAGAACCCTGGGGTACTCCGCATTGTAAAGGCTTGGATGAAGTGGTGAAAGGAGAAAGGAAGATTGCCAGAGAACGATCCTTGAAAAAAGAGTTGAGCCAGAGTAAAGCCTGATCTCTGATTCCAATATCCTCACACCTGTCTAGCAAGATGGAATGAGAGACAGTATGAAAAGCTGAAGACAATTCTAAAAGCATGACCATTACTGGCGTACTTCGATCAAGATTTTCCTTAATGTATTCAAAGACCTCAAATAAGGCAGATTCGGTACTATAGCCCACCTGAAAAACAAATTTTGAGTCTTGCAGAAGGAGATTGGACTCTAAAAAATGCGATAGCTGCCTGTTGACCATTTTCTCCATGATTTTAGCAAATGTGGGGAGAAGAAAAATTGGCCTGAAATTACTTAGGACTTCTGGGTCGGCAGTCGTTTTTTTCAACAAAGGGAGCAATATTGCAGCTTTCCATACTGCAGGATTGCAACCTGAATCCCTGTTCTCATTAGGGCAATTCCCTCTCTTGGACTCAGATTCACTTGATCTGATTATGCCCAAGGTAATCTCGGGCTCTCCCACTGATCCTGCTCCCCCACAGCCTCTTACTATGGTTGCCAACACCATTCGCCCCGTAATTCTGGACATCTTAAATTCATCTATCTCTTCCGGCACGGTCCCTCTTGCCTGGAAACGTGCTCTGGTGAAGGCCCTTTTAAAGAAACCCAACCTTGATCAGTCCAACTTAACCAATTATCGTCCCATCTCCCTCCATCCCTGGCTGAGTAAGCTGCTTGAGAAACATATAAATACCACGCTGGTAGAGTATCTGGAGTCTAACAATCTTCTCCACCGCTTCCAAACAGGCTTTCGCCCTCAGCTAGGGACTGAGACTGCCCTTTTGGCAATAACTGAGGAGACGAGGAAGATACTGGACCAGGGAGGTACTGCAGCAATCATCCTCCTCAATCTTAGTGCCGCATTCAACACTGTCAATCATAACATCTTGACCTGTCGACTTAAGAATCTTGGAGTGACCGGCACGGCTTTAGCCTGGTTCCAGTCCTTTCTCAGCGACCGCTTTTTCCAGGTGTTTGAAGGAGATGTTGTGTCCAACCGGTTGCCTCTTAGCTGTGGGGTTCCCCAGGGTTCCTCCCTGAGCCCCACGCTATTTAATATCTATATGAGACCCTTGGCGGAGATTGTCCATCCTTTCGGCATAAAGATCATCACCCATGCAGATGACACGCAGCTCGTGGTGGCATTAAACCACCCCGAGAGGTCATCTAGCTCCCTAGGTCCTTGCCTAGAGGTGGTGGCCGAGTGGATGGAACTCTCATGCCTCAAGCTCAATGGGGACAAGACCGAGCTCATGCTCCTCGGCAACTCACCCTCCTTCAACCCTGCCCTCCTCTGGCCGGACTGTCTTGGCCCTGCCCCAGACCCAAAAGTCCAGATCAAGAGTCTTGGTATGTGGCTTGATTGTTCTCTTAGCTTCAACTATCAGGCCACCAAGCTCTCAGCTACCTGTTACGGCCTGATGAGGATGTTGCATAAGATCCTCTCCCTCCTTCCCTTCCAGGCGAGAAGGATCATGGTCCAAGCTCTTATTCTTTCTCGCCTGGATTATGGGAATGCCCTCTATTTGGGATCCCCTCAATTCACTATTCATAAACTCCAGACGATCCAGAACTGTGCTGCTCGCTTGCTCCTTCAGATTCCTTGTAGGCAATCTGCGAAACCAGCATTGAGGAGCCTTCACTGGCTCCCTATTACGGCAAGGATACAATTTAAGGCCATGTGCTTGGCTCACAAGGCCTTCTGGAAGAATGGCCCGGTCATTACCCATTCCTTCATTACCCCCTACCATCCTCCCAGAAAACTTTGCTCCAGCTCCTCTTATCTTGCCGTCCCAGAAAAAATACAAAGAACTAGATGGGGCGGGCGCTCCTTTTCTTTCAACGCCTCTAACCTCTGGAACACCCTTCCTTTAAATCTGCGGAAGGAGCCGAACCTGTTAGCGTTTCGAAAACTCCTGGAAACCTGCCTCTTCAAGGACTTGCTCTAACTCTCTGCCTTGTATCCATCTGCGTCTGTCCTCAGCGCTGGGAGGCCTCAGGGTAGCCATGCGCTATAAAAATATAAATTCATTCATTCACTTTATTGGAACCATTGCGGCTTCAGGAGAGGTATATTTTTTTTATTTTTGCCACCATCAGTTACATACAGTTAGATAAATACATATATGAATACATGAGGAAACACTATCAATAATAAATATGTTAAAGAAGGTAGAATAAAAACACATTTTCAGCATTTCATCTCTGACAGTAAAATAACACTGGTTGCCAGTATTAAAAAATTCCAAATCATTTAAGCTATAGCTTAACTAGCCTCCCTATAAATTTTCCATTTGTGGATGGGGGCCCAGATGCGCTTTCCTAGTTTTTTAGCCCTCCATCCTTTCCTTTCATATATCTCCTTTTCGAGATTATAAATAGCTAAAAGCTGTGAAAGCCACTGCTTAAATGAGGGAAGATCCGGCTCCAACCATGCAGAGGATATACACATTCTTACTACTGCCATAGCCAGGAAAACAATGTCTCTTTTTGTCTCTGATACTCCTTCCTTTGTGACCCCTAATAACATTAATTCTGCTGAAAGTTTTATTTTAACCCTCAAAGACTGCCTAAAAGAGTTTTCTATAGCTGTCTTCAGGGGCTCTAAAATCGGACAAATAGAAAACACATGGACAATCAGCCTCTGTGCTACGGCATCGAGGGCAGAGAACTCCTTCTGTGCCATCCCATTGAGCAATCTTGGCTGGCATATAATATAGTGAAAAGATTGTTTTATAATGCTGTGCTTGAATCCCAGCCAATCTCAATATGGAGTGGCCCAGTGTGAGTGAGTCAAGGAATTCATCACCATCTATACCAATTCTTTGTTTCCACTTCTCACAGTGTTTCTCTAGATCATCGTACATTAACCGTCTAAGCCCTCCATATATTTGAGTGATCGTACAACACTCTGGATCCCTAATCACCTCCACTATGGGGTCTTTACTAAAAGCACTTCCCCCCTCTTTTTTTTTAGCAATATAGCTCCGTATCTGTAGGTATTTAAAAAAATCTTTCCAATCAACTTTAATAGACAGCTGTACTTTCTCAAATGGCACTATTCCGCTTCCATAAAGCAAATCCCTATCTTCCCCACACCTAGTATATCCCAGTGCGACATCACATGATCATGGAATATGTCTGGAAATGATGGATTCCCAAAAAGTGGGGTGTAAAAATTAATCCTCCCTAGCCCTAGTTTCTTCCTAATGACAGTCCACACTGAAAATGCTGACCCTAAGGTCTTAAACTTGACTTTTTTATAATAACTAGTTTTGCTATATTTCATAAGCCAATTAGGAGCCTCATTCCCTAATAACAGTTCGTATATATCGGGGGGGGGCATCGGTTCTCCACTGATCCACAACCTTCCCTCCAAGCAGTGCCCGTATATACTGGATCACTGCGGCCCAATAATAAGTTCTTAGATCTGGGACGGCCCACCCCTCCCTCTCCCTGGGTAGGGACATGAATCTAAGAGCCCTTCTGGTCTTCCCGTGTGCCCACATAAACTTTTTGATCATCTTTTCCATCCCCTTAAACCAATGGCTTTCAATCTCTAAAGGTATTGTTTTAAATGGATACAGAATCTTTGGGAGAAATATCATTACACTGCCCCACAATTGAGAGATGCAGGCTATTCAGCCTGTCTAGATCTTTCTTCACTTTCTGAATTACCGGGGCCAGATTTTCTTCCATAATTTCCCCCAAATTGGATGATATGTTGACCCCTAAGTAGATTGCTGATTTTGTCACCCGAGGATCCAATAGGCAGGTCTTTTTATTAATTACAATTTGCGTTTTATCCCGAAAAACAGGTAACCTGAAACCTCCTCCAAATTTTTTGCCTCTTCCTCGATCTCCCTTAAGGCTTCATAGGGGTTAGGTGTCACTACCCCGAGATCATCAGCGTACCCCAAAATTTTAGTATCAAGGCCTTGAAGCTGGATAGGTCGATTTCCCGGATCAGGGGGTCTATATAAAATGCAAATAAAAGGGAAGAACAAGGGCCCCCCTGTTTAGTCCCCCGTATAATACGAAGAGGTTCTGTTTGACCTCCCATTATTTGTAGCCGGGCACGAGGGTCTCTATAAAGGGCTTGTATAGTCTTGATAAACCCGTTTCCGATTCCCACCCTTTCAAGAAAGGCCCAAAGGTACTCCCAGGAGACCCTATCAAATGGTGCAGAGACAGAGGGGCCGATTCCGATTCGGGCCAGAAGCGCACCTAACAGTATTCGTCCGGAAAAAATACCAGCCGAACGCGTGTTTCCCGACCGACTCGAACACTCTACCGAACGAACAAGTACGATGCGCATAACAGCCCAGATTCCGACCCATCCGTACTTACCCAATCCAGCTCCTTTTCTCCGCCCGAGCCGGATCCGTAAACGCCGAATCGAGTCGCATGGAACCAAATACACAGCACCTTCCGGCCGGATTAGTACGATGCGTCTTCCGTACGCGCCGAACCCGTCGCTCTGTCCGGCACGTTTCAGCATCCGGGAGAGCCGCACATAAGCTCCGTTTCGCGTCACTAAACGATCCACGGCTACGAGACGAACAAGCCAGCGACGAGTACGAGTCGAAGACACGCGAAACCCGAACGAGACGAACCAACCATGAATCCCATCGCGCAGGTCCTACCAATACTCTACATCTATTACCGGGACCGATTCGGACGCGTACGGCGCAGACGGTAAGTCAAACACCAACAATACAAACTAACTACACGTACCTAAAATATGTCACACACACATAGGGATGCACAAATGACGTACACTAGCAACTGCACAATCATAGGGGTGGGATGGGCATCACCAATGCCATACACACCCATAGGTGCCTGGATTCCTGCCACCACCACCACCCCTACTCAGGGGGGCCTGGATGCCCATCACCACGACCATCCCCACTCATGGGGGGCTGGATGCCTATCACTACCACCACCCCTACTCAGGGGGGGGCTGGATGCCTATCACTACCACCACCCCTGCTCATGGGGGGCTGGATGCCTATCACTACCACCACCCCTACTCAGGGGGGCTGGATGCCTATCACTACCACCACCCCTACTCAGGGGGGGGCTGGATGCCTATCACTACCACCACCCCTACTCATGGGGGGCTGGATGTCTATCACTACTACCATTCCCACTCATGGGGGGCTGGATGCCTATCACTACTACCACCCCTACTCATGGGGGGCTGGATGCCTATCACTACCACCACCCCTACTCAGGGGGGGCTGGATGCCTATCACTACCACCCCCCTACTCATGGGGGGCTGGATGCCTATCACTACCACCACCCCTACTCAGGGGGCTGGATGCCTATCACTACCACCACCCCTACTCAGGGGGGCTGGATGCCTATCACTACCACCACCCCTACTCATGGGGGCTGGATGTCTATCACTACTACCATTCCCACTCATGGGGGCTGGATGCCTATCACTACTACCACCCCTACTCAGGGGGGCTGGATGCCTATCACTACCACCCCCTACTCATGGGGGGCTGGATGCCTATCACTACCACCACCCCTACTCAGGGGGCTGGATGCCTATCACTACCACCACCCCTACTCAGGGGGGCTGGATGCCTATCACTACCACTACCCCTACTCAGGGGGGGCTGGATGTCTATCACTACTACCATCCCCACTCATGGGGGGCTGGATGCCTAGCACTACTACCACCCCTACTCTGGGGGGGCTGGATGCCTATCACTACCACCCCCCCTACTCATGGGGGGCTGAATGCCTATCACTACCACCACCCCTACTCAGGGGGGCTGGATGCCTATCACTACCACCACCCCTACTCAGGGGGGGCTGGATGCCTATCACTACCACCACCCCTACTCATGGGGGGCTGGATGTCTATCACTACTACCATCCCCACTCATGGGGGGCTGGATGCCTATCACTACTACCACCCCTACTCAGGGGGGCTGGATGCCTATCACTACCACCCCCTACTCATGGGGGGCTGGATGCCTATCACTACCACCACCCCTACTCAGGGGGGGCTGGATGCCTATCACTACCACCACCCCTACTCAGGGGGGGCTGGATGCCTATCACTACCACCCCCCCTACTCATGGGGGGCTGGATGCCTATCACTACCACCACCCCTACTCAGGGGGGGCTGGATGCCTATCACCACTACCATCCCCACTCATGGGGGGCTGGATGCCTATCACTACTTCCACCCCTACTCAGGGGGGGGGCTGGATGCCTATCACTACCACCCCCCCTACTCATGGGGGGCTGGATGCCTATCACCACTACCATCCCCACTCATGGGGAGCTGGATGCCTATCACTACCACCACCCCTATTCAGGGGGGGGGCTGGATGCCTATCACTACCACCACCCCTACTCAGGGGGGGCTGGATGCCTATCACTACTACCATCCCCACTCATGGGGGGCTGGATGCCTATCACTACCACCACCCCTACTCATGGGGGGCTGGATGTCTATCACTACTACCATCCCCACTCATGGGGGGCTGGATGCCTATCACTACCACCACCCCCACTCATGGGGGGCTGGATGCCTACCACTACCACCACCCCTACTCATAGGACGGGAAATGCATGACACAACCAGCATACTCCCACATAAGGAATCACAGAAAATTACATCCACCCAAACAACATGACACGCGTGTGTAGTCCATGTCAAATGCCTACAACACTAAATATGACAATGAACATACAATGTGACCCACTAACACATGTGTCACACATAAAAGTGTGTGGCCTCCACAATACAAGCCGACCATGGCCACTGTGGCAATGGGGCCTAAAGCCCCATCACCACAGTCACCAAAAGGTAAGTGTGGGGTCCAAGGCTGATGGACCTTTTGGTCAGTGTGGCAATGGGGCCTAAAGCCCCATCACCACAGTCACCAAAAGGTAAGTGTGGGGTCCAAGGCTGATGGACCTTTTGGTCAGTGTGGCAATGGGGCCTAAAGCCCCATCACCACAGTCACCAAAAGGTAAGTGTGGGGTCCAAGGCTAATGGACCTTTTGATCAGTGTGGCAATGGTGCCTAAAGCCCCATCATCACAGTCACCAAAAGGTAAGTGTGGGGTCCAAGGCTGATGGACCTTTTGATCAGTGTGGCAATGGTGCCTAAAGCCCCATCACCACGGTGATCATAAGGTAAGTGTAGGCATGGTAAAAGCTGCCAAAGACAAACTGAATGGATGAATCCTGGTCACACAACAACTAAAACATCTGTGGCATAGTACTGCTTGTGTCCCATTGCAACATATATTGGGGGAGGCTAACAGTGCAGTGTCACAGAAACATCGCTTTAGTCCATGTGCATACAAACATCACACATGGGGGACCACATTGCCAACAATCAGCCGATTCCACAATGACAGAAGTGACCATCATGATGCTGACCCACATATCTGCACCTATGGACACACAAATGTATATAATCTGTGGAGACTGTGGATGTCAGGTGAACAAATACCATACCATGGCAGCAATGGGACATACAAACCATGATCATTGTGCTGACTGATGACCCAGGAGTACCAGGGAGAGCAGGGGAAAATCACCAAACAACATACAGCTAATGGCACACTATAGAAATGCCAATGCAGTGATGCAAATGCACTAACACAAACAGGCAGACTCACACTTCCTATCAAAGACAACAGGTGATGGGGGTGTGTGCCAGTGTCCCCAGGCAACCACACAACACATGAGGAGGCCTGAATCCCAATTACACAGATGTGTATACAGTGCCACACACAAGTAACTCATGGATTGGATTCCCCTATGTGGGAAATCTGGCATTGTCAGATGAGAGGCAGCCCAAATTACACATGTCACACAAGCTTGTAGGAACAGCAACTAACACAGCAAGAGACACACCCACCACAGCACTACCCCCAGGGACCCCACATTGTGCAGACACTAGCCTGCATGACAATTCCA
Source organism: Calotriton arnoldi (assembly GCA_963921515.1). Taxonomy (NCBI): domain Eukaryota; kingdom Metazoa; phylum Chordata; class Amphibia; order Caudata; family Salamandridae; genus Calotriton; species Calotriton arnoldi. Next base: position 3,697,649 of record CAWUFW010000107.1, on the reverse strand, counting down.
CTGTGATGACAAAGGTAGATGTTGATCACACTGTGAACCACAGCCATGTGTCCTCAGCTACAAACTACCATCACACCTACACAAGCTCCAATCAATCAGCAGGGCCTGCCAGCCAAGGCCAATATGGAGGTAGTGGTCTAGCCATGCAACAACTCACATTTCCACACTCAACACCACACACCCTCATCTGCAACAATGTGCAGCAGTGAAGCTCACATGGACTGGTGACATTGCACATGCACCCATGACAATCCCAAGGGTGGTGGGGGGAACTAAGGTGCAGAAACCCATCACACATGCCCACTCAACATGACTCGTCTATGTATGACACACTGCACAGTACGCCGTACATGCGCATGATGTGAAATCCACCACAAACAATGGGATCCTGGCCATAGTCACACACCAACGAAGAAGCCAAGGTGACACACAAAGAACACACGTACACAACTTCCAACATTGCAGCTCTGACCCTGAGGAGTGGCAGCAGTCACACACACAATGCGTCACAATCACTGAAAGCTAACACAAACTCTAAATCACATTACTTGTGTAAACAACAAGTGCCAAGGGGAATCCTGAATGTGTCCCATCTGCGTTTGCCCACATCCCCAGCCCTGACAACAAAGACAACCTGGGATGACAACCTCATGAACATCAGTTTGCCATGCAACCACATCCCGGAGAAACCAGGTCCAAGATACTGGATGAACACATACCAACTCTGCAACATTCAGAAACAGGAACATCCCTAGGGACACAGCCTGTGTAGGAAAAGGGAAGGGAACATGCACAGACATGCTCACACAACACACAACACGGGCACACGCAATGTCACCAGATTACACACAGCCATGAGGGCACTCCACTCCTGTGGAAGCTCCGCTGTGCCAAACCTTGTCTGTGCACGACTCAAACATATCAGCAGGACACTCCGTCAGTGAGTCAACAACTACAACACACAGAAGCCTCTGCTCACATCAGCCTGGGTACGGGAGTGTCACGTCAGTCATCTGCATACACCCAAAACACGTGGCAATCCAGTTGTACTGTATACACAGATGAGTCCTCCAAAATTGATGTGCAAAACTGCATGTCCAGTGGAGACGGGCACACAGTCAGGGTACTAGGAACATTGGACAGTGGTAAGCCCAACAGATGTGCAACAGTGTAGGACAAAGATGGTAATATACAAATGCTAAACGTACATCCCTGTGTCAAATGCTGAACATTACACCCTCAGACTGCAGCAAGGGATGCTAAAGATCCAGACTAGATTAGGACACATATCCCATGGGCCACATGGAGCCCATCACAGCAAAACTTCATTTACCTGATCTGAACACAATTACAACAGCAAATGCATGATACTACACATCTACATCATGTACCACCAAAGATTAACCACAAGTAAACAAAAAGAGGCTTTATTCAGCAAGTGTGCAACTCAAATCAAAAGTCCAAAATTAACAACGGCCAATGTCCAGTCCAAATACACAGTCCCAACAGGGTGATGTGTGACTACGTGTCACAACTTGCTTGCCTGCACAGGTACCAACAGGGGACATCCCCCTTGGAGGGGCATACAAGGGGCAGGCCAGGCACCGCAGGGACAGGATCAGGGGATGCCAGAAGGAGGCAGGGAAGGTGAGGTGGGTGCAGGAGTGTCACCGGCAACTGCAGTGGAGGTGTCTGACTCAGGGGGGGTTGGCACCACCGCAGGGCTCAAGTCCGATGGTGTTGGTGCTGCAACCAGTGCAGTGGGCTGGGCAGATGGAGTGGGCTGGGTCCCCAATGCAGTGCCCGAGTCAGATGGGGTTGTTGTGGACTGCACCGCAGTGCATGACTCCAAGGGAGTGGAAGGGGGGCAGAAGAGCTGGGCAGGACAGAGGGGGGACACGGTCTCCACACCAGTGGCACATACAGGCAGAGCATCTGGTTTGGGGGTGGAAGAGCAAGTGGCAGGGGGGGAGGGCCTGAGCACTTTGGGGATGCGGTATCAGTGTGTGGGGGAACCTGGGGCAGGGTGTGGCGGTGGAACCTGTGGAGTGGTGGCCTGGGAGATGGAGGTGAGAGACTGGGTGGGTGACTTGCAGGGTGGTGGCGGGGTCTTGCTCTTCCGGGTCCGGGGGGACTTGCGGGTGGGGGGCTCATTCTGCCTGCGCCTGGGGGAGAGTGTCCGGGGGCGAGGGGCACTCTCCTCTCTGTGTGTGGACTTCCTCTTCCCTCCGGTATGCTGGATCAGCGGGATTGGAGGGGAAGAGGCCGAGGTCAGAGAGGAAGAGCTGCTGTGTATGTGGGGTTGCAGGTGAGGCAAGGGAAGGGGTCTTGGAGGGAGAGGATCTTGAGGATTGCGGAGTAACTGTGGTTGCCTGTGTGTGTGTCAGTTCCCCATCCCCTGTGTGTGTGGAATCAGTCCCCTGAGGATGCTTGTGTGCACGTCTTGCCTTGGTTTTGGGTGGGTGTGTGCTGCTTGTGTCTGTGTGTTGGTGTGATTGTGCAGGTGTGCATGTGCTTTGGACAGGTAGGGTGGTAGGAAGTGTGGATGGGGCAGAGGTGGGAGGGGTGAGGGACTGTTGGAGGAGGGACACTGCTGCCATCAGGGAGGAGTCCATGGACCTATTGCTCCTCTGTAGGGCAGACATACCCGTTGAGATGCCCTCCATGAACGACACCAGCTGTGTCAACAGTGTGGTGTGTGCATGGAGGACAGTCAGCATTGCTGTCTGCCCTACATGGAGCTGCCGAAGGAGGTACACAGACTCCTCACTCAGGGCAGCAGGGGACACAGGGGCAGGGGTGCGGTGCCTGGCTTGAAGGAGACACGCTCCCGAGCACGGGAGCCTCCACGGACCTCAGGAATGGGAGCCAATGGGAGGGCAGTGGTGGTGGTGGTGGTGGTGGGATCAGACAGAGTAGCTGGGGTGTGGTGGCTGCTGACACCCGCATCCACAAGGGAGTCATCCTCCGAGCTGCTGTGGTCCTCAGCTGAGGTGGATGGTGCTGAGGACTCCTCGGTGTGGCTCCCCTCGCCCTCCGTGCCACTGGGTCCCTCTGACTACTCGTCGGACGCTGACCCAGTCTGGCTCCGCTGCTCCTGGTCCGTGGAGCTTTCCCCTCCTGTGGCTGTGGATGTATCTGCAAACAATTAGGGAAACAGACAAACATCAGTCACCTGCACTGACCGCACACACCACAGTAAGTACAGCACATCACAGAGCAAGCCCTGGCATCACTAGTAGAACTGGCTTCTACTAATCTGTGTGATGACTTTTGGCAAATTGACAGTCTGATGGTCAGCCATGGAACAGACACCCCTCCTGCCCTTGCACCCATCTGTCTGGTGCCTGTCTGATGGTAAGACCCCAGTGTGGACACATGCACCACCTACATAGTAGTTGGACATTACTGAAAACACGGTGAAGTATGTGAACATGCCCACCTCACATCACTTGCCACTGAGTCAGTGCAGGTGTCTGGATAAATGGACGGCCTGAGCCTAAAAAGAAATGCATGTGATGCATACCAGCACCAGACCCCATGAAGCACCCATGTCCGGATAGTCAATGCCACAATGGGGTGCCTGTTGCACATGTCACCACCCTGCATGATCACCCTTAGGAAGTTTAATGCCATGACACAGGCATGCCTGCAAAGTCATACATCACTGTCTCAAGTCACATGGCCATGTTAGCCAGCAAACAACAGTCTGCACTGTGTCACTATCCTAGGACATGGGGAAGGCAAGTAATGTAACTGACAAGTGCACATGTTCATCCCCCACTAACCACATCCTCTGAACCAGTATTTGTACACTACACACCATTTGGACAAATGGGAGACATGAAACACTACTCCCTGAACCAGAGCACCTCACAGTGTGCTGTGAATGATGAACAGCTGCCTGAAAGTCACAGTCTCATACACCTGTCTGCACAGTCAAGTGATCAAACACCTATGAGTCATAGAAGTCTTGTCTCACATGGTTCAATAGCAGATGGCATGCTGACCCCTAACCGAAGGACATCACAGGAGTCACGACAACGTAGTCACAGCACAACGACACAGAGGCAGACACCTGAGGCAACATTTCACTGAGCACAGCATGTCAGATGATACACGGGAGTGGGAGTACAGAGTGTATTGTATGCCCTGTAGTAGGCATGACTGTCCGGCTCCACCTGCAAGAGGGATGAGCCCTGGTCAGTGGGCAGGTGGCTAAGCATGTGTGACACACTTGACATACATACTCCTGAGGCCCAGACAATTTACCCACCAGCAGAATGGGGTGTGGCAAATACCCCAGGGACATGTGGTGAATTAGATGTGCAAGTGGATCACATATCAAAGTTACACCCAGACTACATAGCTCGACTCAGGCATTGTGTGAGCAACTGACCCACCCATGAAGGCAAACACAATGTCACGGGAACAAAATCTGTCACCACCTTGAGCAAAGCAAAATGCTAGGACCCTGTACCCAAGTGACACAATTATCCTGAGCGTAAGGAGCAGACTGGCGCATCAGATGGGTAGTGGCCAGGTTACAATAGAGGGACATGGGTACTGGACAACAAGACTGATGTACTGGGGAAGTTTAACCAGGCCAGAGGAGGGCACATAGCATGTTAGACAGAGTTCACAGTGCAGTCTTAGACTCACCCCCTCCTTGCTGCTGTCTGCCCTTCAGCTGCCCATCCAGCTCCGGGAACACCACCGGCAGGATCTGGAGCATGTGGGGGTCAGGGTCCGGTGTCCGCCCCTCCTGCGAGGAGGCGACAGCTTCAGCTGGACCCTTGCGATCCTCCGGGTCCAGCCACGAAGGTCCTGCCACCTCTTCTGGCAGTTGCGGATCCGGCGCTTGTAGACCCCCACGGATCGGACTGCCCGGACGATGTCCAGCCAGATGTCCTGCTTCCGATGGGCATCAACCTGTGAGGATGAGAAAGTGAAAAGGCCATTACTACACATGCAACATATCCGTGCATCACACAGTTGGAAATACATGTCTCAATCACAGGGGCATATGATGTACACAGGCAGTGCAACGAGGGCTATGGACAGTTTGCCAGCAGTTACTACATGGTATCATTGCATGGGTAGTGAACCTTGTTTGAATGCACTGTTACTCCACTGTACCTGTTCAGTGCAAGTGACTACACACTTTGGGGGTGCGAACTACTCAGTGGGCATGCTAGCCAGTGGTGTGCACACTGTAAATCCTGCTAGTCAGGCAACATGCACAATTAGTGAGGCAGTGGACAGCACACTCACCTGCTCCCCTGGTGTCCCATACAGCTTGCTGTACTGTGGAAGGAGGCTGTCCAGCAGGGCCTGGTTCTCCTCATGGGTGAAGGCTGGGGCTCTCTCCACAGTACGTGCCATTGCAGCAGCCAGAGGATGCAGAGACAGCAGCAGTGTAGTGGCAGATGTCGTCCTGGAGCATGTAGTGCAGGCAAGTGAGCTCTCAGGGGAACAGCCAGCATTATATGTGTGCTGCAGAGGCAGATACTGTCCCATGTGTCCAAAGTGATAGGTCCAAGTCGGTAGCATCTTCTGAATCTGGCCAATCCATGGAATAGCAGCTCCAATACACGCCCACAGCATCCTTCAAAATTCAACTTCATGACACCCATGAATTTGCAACATTGTTGTGGCTGGCCAACTGAATTCACTGCATCAGACTCGTTGTAAATTCAAAAACCGCATCCGTTGCCATGCCAGGCCCCAGCCAATGTGTGCACACCGATTGGACCATTGCTGTACAACGTGTACCCGCAATACAACGCGTACCCGCTCACATGCAATGCAATGGTCCGAGCGGGCACACCGATCGGACCATTGCTGTACAACGCGTACCCGCGATACAACGCGTACCCGCTGACATGCAATGCAATGGTCCGAGCGGGCACACCGATCGGACCATTGCTGTACAACGCGTACCCGCTCACATTCTATGCAATGGTCCGAGCGGGCACACCGATCGGACCATTGCTGTACAACGCGTACCCGCTCACATTCAATGCAATGGTCCGAGCGGGCACACCGATCGGACCATTGCTGTACAACGCGTACCCGCGATACAACGCGTACCCGCTCACATGCAATGCAATGGTCCGAGCGGGCACACCGATCGGACCATTGCTGTACAACGCGTACCCGCTCACATTCAATGCAATGGTCCGAGCGGGCACACCGATCGGACCATTGCTGTACAACGCATCCCTGTACAGGCCACACGCATGTGTCACCATGCTGGTCAATGGTGAACCTATGCCAGCCACATATACTTTCCAGGGACTCTGGGGCACACCTACTACACCACACCCAGTCCACACTGTATCTAAGGCATGTGTGGCAGCATGACCTGCATGACCTTATCTGTGTATGGGTGTGTACCTGTTGTTTTTGGGCTGGCACTTGGGGGCAGACACACCCAGGCTGTGCACATGTTAATGGGGACAGGGTCCTTTGTGTGTCGTGCACATGACCACTGAGATGTGCAACTGTTCATTTTTGGAGCATGTTGCATGGTCACATTTCCAGGTTGTGTATATGTATGACATGTCACATACCCCAAGGCTCATGTGGGAAAGCATGTACATCACAGGGTGGCCCATTGCCACAATAGTCATGTCCCTCCGCAGTCTGTGTGCATGTTGTGTTTCACATGTCTGACTCCATGTGCACAATGGGAGACAGTCTCCACATCCACGTTGTTTGTGCATGGACTTAGATGTTGTGTGTGTGTGTCACTGACGTCCATGTCTGTCCTGCAGAGGCTACAGGGGGCACTACCTGTGGGAGTCATGTTTGATTTTTCTGACGTGTACATGATACGCCATGTCATGCCAGTGTCCATGTGGCAAGACAGGCTCCCTGGGAATCTACCTGTCAATGAGTTGAGATGCCTGTGGCGCATCTGTCCAGACGTCACTGTGGTATGTGTGTGGAATGTGAGTGCAGTAAATGGGTACTGTGACACAGCCAAATGGTTTCACATAGCACACCCTGGGACCTGTTGTCCACACATGTTGAACAGAGATGTTACATGATGTCCATGTGGGTGCCATATGTGTCCAAACAGAACGAGACACACATCAAGTACTAGTGTTTGCTGATGATGTAGCATGTGAACTACAGTATGGTGAATGGCACATATGTGGGGTGACTGACAATCTTGACTTCTTCACCTCTGCACTGCAGGGCTCCTGCTGTCCATCGACCATTCCCAGACCTGGCAACGATGGTGGAACGTGACAGCATCCGACGGTACCGCTTCACCAGGCAGCTGATTGAGGATTTGGCAGTGCGGTTGGACCCACATTTGCAGCCTGGCCGGCCGTATCCGACAGCGCTGACCCCCAAGGTGAAGGTGATGGCAGCCCTACACTTCTTTGCCACCGGTACCTTTCAACACACTGTGGCATCTACTGGTGGTATGTCACAGACTATGTTCAGCCGTGTGCTACGCGATGTTTTGGTGGCGATGTTGAGATGCCTTAACCAGTACATCTATTTCCCACAACGTCACCGACTCACTGACGTCAAGAGTGACTTCTATGCCCTGGGGAGGATGCCACATGTCATTGGCTCCATTGATGGGACACATGTGGCTTTGGTACCACCACAGGCACATGAGCAGGCATACAGGAACAGGAAACATTACCATTCTGTCAATGCTCTGGTGGTATGTCTTGCAAACATGACCATCACACATGTTTGTGCCCGTTTCCCCGGTTCTGCACACGATGCCTACGTGATGAGGAGTAGTCGCATCCCGAGGATGATGTCACAGATGCCGAACCAGCGTGCTTGGCTTGTCGGTGTGTACTGACTTTGTACCATTGTGTGTGTTGTGCTATGTTGCTTTCCGCACACTTTTCAATGTTGGCTAATGTGCAATTGTCTGTCTGTAGGTGACTCGGGATACCCCAACATGCCGTGGTTGCTGACACCCCTCAGGAACCCTGTGACACCAGCCCAGATGCGCTACAATGAGGCACATGGTCGGACCAGGAGGGTGATTGAGCGGACCTTTGGTCTCCTGAAGAGCCGCTTCCGCTGCCTGGACAAGACAGGAGGCGCCCTCCCATATGCCCCAGCAAAGGTGTGCAAGATTATCATCGTCTGCTGCATGCTCCACAACCTGGCAGTGCGGAAGGAGTTGCCTCTCATCCTGGATGACGATGACCAACATCCGCCACCTGTGGAGGATCCAGGCCTGGGCCACGATGCCAGTGATGATGATGATGATGGTGATGGTGATGTCCGCACACAGCTCATCACCAACTTCTTCAGCTGAATGTGAGTATCCAGAGTGTTGTACTATCAATGAATTTGATTTGCATGATATGTGTGTGTGGTGCTCTGGTGCTGTTTGAGTGTGGCCATGTGCAACTTGACTGGATGCATGCGGAGATGTGTCCTTGCAGGTGGTCTGTACTTGCCAACAGTGTAGACATGCTAACTTGCTTTTGTGTATTTAACTTGTGACAGGTATTAGACATGAGTATTGCCGTTCTGTGCTGTTCTTCTGTGCTTTTGAGTGTGTGTCATGTCTGTCCTTCACAGGGTGCTGCTGGAGTTGTTAGAACAACTTGGATCCCCCGAATCAATGATTCAACTTCCAAGGTGGCAGCAGTTGTTCCCCTACAGGTGATGTGCCACACACCCCTGGACTTTCTATCTTCTGCATTGTTTGACTTTGTGGCCACAGCCAGGTGGGATTAGCTTGCATTTGTAGTGGAAACAACATGTAGCAAATGTGTAATAAACCTGTTCTACATTTTGGGGTGTGCGTTGTCCGTAGTCACACATCTGAGTGACATTTGCTTACTGCACCTGTGTTGTAGTTGACACAGACTGTGAATATGTGTGGTGTCTGTGCATTGCACTGTATTTCCAGGCAACATCAGTGTAGGGGATGAGTCATATGGCCCTGGTGTGTATGTGTTGTGTGGCCCTAGTGGTGTGTCTCCCTCATATGTGTCACGTCGCCATGACTGCCATGACGGTGTTGGACTTGCTGTAGCAGTCAGCATGCACAGTGTCATATTTCTGATCACCATCTCCATGACAGAGACCACGTTGGAATCACAACAGAGGCAGATATGGTTTTTTGGTGAGTTTATTTACAAAAGGTGTGGGGATGGTGCACAGGATGGTGGGTGCTGTACATAGAAATTGGAATCCAAAGTTCCCATGTGAATTGGAAGTCCTGGTAGATGAAATGTCCAGGGTATAGTCCACAGTCATCTGATGAATTTGTACAACTAGAGCTCCCCATGTCATGTGGGCGAGTTGGGTTGCCATCGACAGGGCGTGCAGTTTGCACACAGAGGAAAAGTTCCAGAACAGGTGTTGGCTTCCTGGGGGATGTAGCTGGCCATCGGCCTCTCAGTTTGGCCTCCTCGGACGGCCCCTCTTCTTGGGGGGGGACCCTCAGGTGCAGGCTGCCGCGGTGCAGGGTACTCTCCGCCAGAGTCCTCCTCCCTCCCTGTGGCTGTTGCGGATGTAGTGGCAACAGATGTTGTGGGCGCACAGGGAGGTGAGGCCATGTTGGTGCTGATCTGGCGGAGGCATGTCAGTATGTCCCTATGCACCGCTGTGAGTTCTTGCAATGTGTCCCACTTGGACTCCATGCGAGACATGTGTGTCTCGACACGGGACATGTGGGAGTCCAAGCGGGCATGATGGGCAGCCTGCTGCTGTTGTATGTCCTTGAGGATCCCCACTACCTGGGTGACCTCTCCGGTGCTGGTCTGGTACGCATCTGCAATGCGTGCCAGTTGTGGGTCATCACGCAGTCCTGACCCCTCTGCAAATAGCGACCTGTGTCTACCACCCCTCCCACCACCCCTGGCAACACGTGCAGGGCCTGCGGTGCCACGCACAGGTGACCGTGTGCCCACTTGGGTGTTGTTAGTGGGCTCGATGGCAGCGGCACCAGTTTGGTCCTGGGTCCCTGCGCTGTTGTCACCTGTGGTCCTTGGTGTGTCCATGTTGGCAGGGGTGGCCTGTGTGTTGGCAGTTGTTGGAGAGGTGGGTGCAGGGGGTGCAGATGTTGGTCCTGCTGGTGCTGCATGATGACTGGCACCGGAGGGTCCAGCTTGTTGTTCGCCATCTGAGGAGTGCAGAGGCTGATCCACACCAGTGAGCTCTGTGTCCCCCGGAGCCTGGGACAGGGACTCCTCCTCATCTGCTGCTGAGTCCCCATCTTCATCTGTTTTGGGCAGAGACACAGATTGTATGGTATGTTTCTACAGGCATCAATTGTTAAAACACCGGACAGTTGTGACTGTACCTCTGGATGCAGCCCTGGACATTGCATTCTACTCAGTTATGACAGTCAGAGAGTGATATTGGTGTAGCACATTGTCCTGCCAACCTGTGGCATGTCAATGTGAATGTTGAGGTGTGTGCCTGACCAGCATTGGTGGTATTTGGTTGCCATCCGGGCCGACTTCTCCCCCAGCCCAAATATCCCACCATGGAACATGCTTCCATTGCAGGGAGTGCAAGTTGTCTTTCAGGATGTCAGTCAGTGGTGTCCTGCTGTTGGTTGTTGCACAGTTGCCTGCAGGGCCTTGTGCTCCCCCAGCAGTACCCAGTGTCAGCCATCTTGTGAGTCCTTTTCCACTCCCTGTGATGTGAGCATGGTTCAGGGTGGTGTTGATGGCCCAATTGTGAGGCTGAGCAATATCTGTGACTACCACTCCCATCATGCTATTGCCTCCACCCCCCTTCCCAGCATGCCCATCCTTCCTTCCTTTTGACTCTGCTTCCCTGTGGGGTGCGATGCCTGTGCTGACAGGTTGGCTGAGAGTGTTCTCCTTGCGGTTGTTTGGCTACCAGTCCCAAGAGTGTCCCTGTGCTTCACACAGCATGAGCCCGGCTGGTTGGTCTTTGTGGGATCTTGAGTTAGAATGTGAGGCATTGCATTCTCCCAGGTGGGTTCTGTGGAGTTAGTGTTGGGGTGTGTGTGAGGGGAGGTGCTTGTAACTATGGTCAGTGCTGTGAGTCCTCCTTCCCACCCAGCCAGATGTCCCACCATGGAACATGCTTCCATTGCAGGGAGTGCAAGTTGTCTTTCAGGATGTCAGTCAGTGGTGTCCTGCTGTTGGTTGTTGCACAGTTGCCTGCAGGGCCTTGTGCTCCCCCAGCAGTACCCAGTGTCAGCCATCTTGTGAGTCCTTTTCCACTCCCTGTGATGTGGGCATGGTTCAGGGTGGTGTTGATGGGCCAATTGTGAGGCTGAGCAACATCTGTGACTGTCACTCCCATCATGCTATTGCCTCCACCCCCTTCCCAGCATGCCCATCCTTCCTTCCTTTTGAGTGGACTTCAGTGTGTGTGAGTGTGAGAGCAATGGCAAGATGGCTGACAATGTGGTCGTGTTGTTTGTTGGTGCACAGTTGCCTGCAGGGCCTTGTGTTCCCGCCAGCAGTACCCTGTGTCAGCCATCTTGTGAGTCCTTTTCCACTCCCTGTGATGTGAGCATAGTTCAGGGTAGTGTTGGGTGGCCAATTGTGAGGCTGAGCAATATCTGTGACTACCACTCCCATCATGCTATTGCCTCCACCCCCTTCCCAGCATGCCCATCCTTCCTTCCTTTTGACTCTGCTTCCCTGTGGGGTGGGGTGCCTGTGCTGACAGGTTGGCTGAGAGTGTTCTCCTTGCGGTTGTTTGGCTACCAGTCCCAAGAGTGTCCCTGTGCTTCACACAGTATGAGCCCGGCTGGTTGGTCTTTGTGGGATCTTGAGTTAGAATGTGAGGCATTGCATTCTCCCAGGTGGGTTCTGTGGAGTTAGTGTTGGGGTGTGTGTGAGGGGAGGTGCTTGTAACTATGGTCAGTGCTGTGAGTCCTCCTTCCCACCCAGCCAGATATCCCACCATGGAACATGCTTCCATTGCAGGGAGTGCAAGTTGTCTTTCAGGATGTCAGTCAGTGGTGTCCTGCTGTTGGTTGTTGCACAGTTGCCTGCAGGGCCTTGTGCTCCCCCAGCAGTACCCAGTGTCAGCCATCTTGTGAGTCCTTTTCCACTCCCTGTGATGTAAGCATGGTTCAGGGTGGTGTTGATGGGCCAATTGTGAGGCTGAGCAATATCTATGACTCCAACTCCCATGATGCTATTGGCTACACTGACTTTACCAGCATACACATAATTCCTTCCTTTCAGTGATCTTCCCTGTGAGGTGGTGTTCTAGTGATGTCAATATATCTGGGAGTGTTTGTTGGTTCTATTTGTGCCACTGCCTTGCTGTATTTGTTGTTAGGTTTGTAGATGTCATGACACAGTTAGATGTCACTATGAGATGGCAGGTATTGTGTTTGTCTGACTTGCATTCACATCTTGGGATGAGTATGTTTTGTTTGCTGTGTATTTGGTAAGGGTGCATGGTTTGCCTATCCCTTTGAGGGTGCTGTGTGTGTATTGTCACACCATATTGTGTATATAAGTTGTGTACTCACCAGGCTCTGGGATGTCTGTTAGTCCATATACGCTCACTGGTGGTAGGATGGCCCGCACCTTCTCCTCCCAGGGCCTGAGGTATATTGGTTTTGCAGGAGGGCCACTGCCGGTGCGCTGGCTGATGATGTAGTCCTTTTTCAGTAGGTCCCGGACCCTCCTGCGCACATCATACCACCTGTTCTGGATGTCTTCCTTTGTGCGCAAACATGGTGATTGTGCATTCACCCTGTCGACAATCCTCGCCCACATCTTGGTTTTCTGCGACATCGGGGTCTGTTGTACCAATGTACCAAACAACTGTGGCTCTCCCCTGAGTATCTCGTCTACCAGGACTTCCAATTCACAATCTAGGAACTTGTGGTTCTTCTTTGGGGGCATGGTGATGGGTGGTGGTGGTGATTGATGTGTGTGTGTGTGTGTGTGTGCAAGTGGGGGTGTGTGAGTGTTGGTTTAGCTGGGTGTGTGTGAGGGTGCTATTTGTAAGTGTGGTAATGGTGTGTGGCTTGTGTGATGTATGAGCTGTGAGTGTGTCTGTGGTTGCTGTGTGATTGTGTTGTTTGCTGGCAGGTCTGTGGAATATGCAAAGGCTCATGGTAGGGATTTGTGGCCTTTATGTAGGTGGGGTTGGGGGTGTGTCCTTGTTCCATTTTTGCCCCCACCCCCAGTATTTATTGGCTTTGTGGTAGCTTGTTTGGCCATTTTTTTTTACTTTTTTCCCTTGGTGCTTTCGGTGCATGTAGGAGTCGTTCTTGTGTCCGAGTCGGACGCTGCTGTTGTCTGGTGCGATGTTGTCCGACTCATTCCCGCTGTGTTTTAGGTTGGTTTCATGTGCGGCGTACGAGTCAGTCGCGGAGTATTGGGTTGATTCGGCTGGGTTTTGTATGCGTGTGGTCGTACGGCTTGTGCTCCGTGCGAGTCGGTCGTGTTTCGCACGCATAGCATCGTACTACGCGGGTCGGAGTTCGCGGGTACGTTTCGTTTGGTCGCTATCCGGGTGCGTGTCGGTAGGTTAGTTTCGAGTGTTTTTCCGGCCGGATGGCTTGTTTCCGTCCGGCTCGGTCGTTCGTTTTGTATTCCGTCCGAGTCGGTCGGGTTTTACATGTATTTCATCGTACTACCCGGGTCGGACGGCGCCGGTTCGTGTCGGTCGGAATAAATTCCCGCACCGAGTCGGTCGGTACGTTTTCCGGCCCGAATCGGAATCGACCCCAGAATATCGAGTACAAAATATCGAGTTGCACAATTATCGAGTTGTTAATATCATGGGTCAGAAATATCAACAGCAAGAATATCATGGTCAAGAATATCGACTTAAGGTAAGTAATATCGATTTTAAAAATATCGAAGTGTTTAACAACTTGCCTGCGGCAGGAATTCCAGCCCGGTGCTGGACATTCCAATCGCGGGCATGGTCATGACGGAACCCAGCCGTCATGCGCACAGGCCACCCGTGGCTCATGATGGCTGGGTTCCGTCATGAGCATCGAAGGGGTTAATATCGTTTGCAAAAATATAGTTGTTAAAAATATTGTTTTTTATTATTGTTATGTATTTTAGTATATATTTTATATGTATGTGATGTATGTTTTTTTGTATATGAATTGTTCGTATTTTTAATATATGTGTTACATTTTTAGTAGTTCTTAATTTTTATTATTTGAATTTTGCGCTTTTAGTTCCGTAGCATGGTTGTGGGTTTATAAGGGAATAGGATGGGAGGTAATTTAATTATATTACATTTTTTTTAAAAATTAATTTGAATTTTGCGTTTTTAGTTCCGTAGCAGGTTGTGGGTTTATAGGGGAATAGGGTGGGAAGTAATTTAATTCTTTTAAATTTATTGATTACTTTTTATTTATTAATATTTGTTTAATTGAGATCTTATAGTGTTAAATGTGGAAAGTAGTTTATTATTAATGAATTATTGGTTGTTAATTAATTTTAATTAATTAATTGGTAATCAATTATGGTAATTGTGTAAATAATTTTAGGTGTGTGTTGTGGTTTTTATAGGTGTAAAGGGTAGGAAGTAATTTATTTTTAATTTATGAATTAATAATTGGTTTTGCATTAATTTTAATGAATGAATTTTTAATTAATTTTGGTGATTGTGTAATTAATTTTAGGTGTGTGTTGTGGTTTTTATAGTTGTAAAGGGTGGGAAGGGTGGGAAGTAATTTATTTTTAATTGATGAATTAATTGGTAATTAATTATGGTAATTGTCTAGGTGTGTGTTGTGGTGTTTATAGGAGTAAAGAGTGGGAAGTAATTTGTGTTTAATTAATTATATATAGTTGTTAATTAATGTTAATTATTTGATATTTATTTTTGGTAATTGTTTTTTTGTGTGTTGTTTTTACTTTTAAAGGGGAAAAGGGTGGGTATTAGATAAATTGTAATTATTTAATTATTAGTTGTTAATAGTAATAGTTTTTAATTTTAAAATAAGTTTTAATTGTATTTTATTATTTTATAGTTTAATGTGGGTGTGTGTTGTGGATATTATAGTGTTAAAGTGTGTGTAGTCAATTAATGTTTATTGTTTTTTTATTAATAATATTTTTTTAATTCATTATTAATTATGTTAATTATGTAAATAAATGTAATTAAAAATGTTGAAGTGTTTTGTTATTGGTGTAGTGTTATAGGGTAGGAAATAAAATAAATACATTTATGTTTTAATTAATTTTGTTTGTAAATATTTTCTAGTTTAAAAGAATTATTTTTTTGTAAATGTATTTATTTTATTTTATATAATATTTGTAAGTTTTAGTTATATGTAATTAGTATTATAATATGTGTTATTTGTATATGTTTAATATTTTTATTTTTTATTTTGTTTATTAATGTTTATTATTAATTTTAATTTTTAATATATAAATATTATCTACTGGCGGTCGCCAGTAGATAGTTATAGTTACAACCTATTATCCATAGGAAATCCGCGACATTCTATTTGAAATAACTCTCTTGCCGGTTGACGTATCTTCGCAAAATTTTCAAACTTTGTGGGGCGCTCCGGTCCGCTCCTACCCTGAAAGTCTCGGGGGGATTCGTCAAGCGGGGGCCGAGAAAAAGGGGGTCCCAAAACGCGTTTTCCCCATGCAATTTTCCATAGGAAACTTTAGACACGGCTACAGCCCGAACTGCTGAACGGAATTACACCAAATTTGGCAAAGAGGTAGTTCTTGGTTCAGAAAGAACCCTTTTTGTTAAATGGTGTAAATCCGTTAAGTAGTTGCTGAGAAAATCAAAAGTAAAAGTACATATATATCTATGGCCGCGTCGGATTCGCGCACCCTCCCGATCACGAGCTGCATGCTAATTGGCTGTCAACACTCCAAATCAGGAAGTGTTGGCAGCCATTTTGTCCCTCGGTAGAACCGAGGGACAGAAACAAGTGCGCAAAGCGCACAAAGGGGGCAGGGTAGAAACACCCTGACCCCCTAGGTCTGCTCAGGGAGCGCAAATCCTGCCGAAAAAAAACGAAGCGCGGTTTCCCGCGCTCGATGTTAATTGGCCCCCGGGTGGGCCAAGTCCCGAGGCATGCTGGGGGGGGTTAATTTTATGTGTGGGGGCCTCTAAGGACCCCCAAGCCCCGGGGACCACCACCCCCGGGGCTTTATGTATAATGGTGCGGGAGGGCTCTGAGCCTCCCGCAGCCCCGGGACCACCACCTCCCCGGGGCTTCTTTTTTTAAATTAAAAACCTGTGTGGGGGCTCCAGCCCCCACACGCCCGGGACCACCACCTCCCCGGGGCACTAAGAAAATTAAAATGGGGGTCCGTTTGGACCCCAAGCCCCGGGGACCACCACCTCCCCGGGGCTTTCAAAATGTAGGGAGGGGGCCGCGCGGCCCCCTCCTGGAGCCTGTGGTGGCCCTGGGGACCGCCACCCCCAGGGCCGGCTCCTGCAGTGTCCCGGGGTGCCTACCCCGGGACACTGCTGTTTGCAATGACAGGACGGGAGCCTCGCGGCTCCCGTCCTGTCATTGCAAACTTGCTTTGGATATTGGAAGAGAGAGCAGGAAACCTGCTCTCTCTTCCAATATCCAAAGCCGATTGCTTTCCACATGGGGAGCTGCATCTTAGCAGCTCCCCATGTGTAAAGCAACTGCCGGCTCCCGTAGGACACGGGGAGCCGGCGGGACTGTGGGGGGCTTGGGGACCCCCCACAGTCCCCAACGAGAGGCCAGGCCCCGGGGATGGGGTCCCCGGGCCATAAGTGGCCACGGAGGGGGCCACGCAGCCCCCTCCCCAAAGTAAAAAAATGGAAAAAAAAAAAAAAAAGTGCAAGGCCGGCCCGGGGATGGGGTCCCCGGGGCCTTAAATGGCCTGAGGAGGGGGCCAGGCAGCTCCCTCCAAATAAAAAAAAAGAGGCCATGCCCCGGGGGATGGGGTCCCCGGGGCCAATACAGGCCCAGGGAAGGGGGCCACGCGGCCCCTTCCCGTTTTTTTTATTTTAATTTTTAAAAGGGGTAAGGCCCTGGGGGATGGGGTCCCCAGGGCCTAAAAATAGGAAAAAGGAAGGGGGCCACACAGCCCCCCTTCAGGGGGAAAACCGATCTGGCCCGTAGGCCCCGCCCCCTTCCTTCACCACTCTGCAAACGCGCCCCTGGCGCGTTTGCAGAGGGGGAACGAATCCCCTTGAATACTGGGGGTCCCTGGGGGCCAACTAGCCCACCAGGAACCTCCAGTATGCGCCAGGGGGCTGCCTTGCAGAGAGGTGTACAGAGGCCACGCCCCTTTTTACACCTCTCTGCAACGCAGCTCTATGGCGCTTTTGGAGGTATATGGTGGGCTAGTTGCATTCAAGGGAGTTAATCCCCCGACTTAAAACGCGCCACGGGCGCGTTTGCACAGTGGTGAAGGGAGGGGCGGGGCTTCAGGTGACATGTGTGCAAACAGGCCTCGTGGCGCGTTTTAAGATGGGGAATTAAATCCTCTTCAATCCTGAGGGTCTCTGAGGCCAACTAGCCCAACAGGTACGTCCAGAAAGCGCCACAGAGCTGCGTTGCAGAGAGGTGTAAAAGGGGTGTGGCCTCTGTACATGTCTCTGCAACGCAGCCCCTGGCGCATACTGGAGGTTCCTGGTGGGCTAGTTGGCCCGTAGGGACCCTCATGATTCAAGGGGACTTAATCCCCCAACTTAAAACGCGCCACGGGGCGCGTTTGCACAGATGTCACCTCAGGCCCCGCCCCTCCCTTCACCATTGTGCAAATATTCCTCTAAAATCAGCCGAAATACGAATTCTGATTTACTCACCTGTTATCAGGAGAGACCTCAGTGCTGCATCTTTCAGCCCAGTACTGGTCCTGAAAAGTAATTTTAACCGTACTTACCGGTAACTTGAATTTCCTTCATAGGCTAACATTGACTGGTTTCACTTGGAAATTCTTCTAAGTGTGGAGTTTTGGAACTTTAAAATATTCCTCTAAAATCAGCCGAAATACGAATTCCGATTTACTCACCTGTTATCAGGAGAGACCTCAGTGCTGCATCTTTCAGCCCAGTACTGATCCTCAAAAGTAATTTTAACCGTACTTACCGGTAACTTGAATTTCCTTCATAGGCTAACATTGACTGGTTTCACTTTGAAATTCTTCTAAGTGTGGAGTTTTGGAACTTTAAAATATTCCTCTAAAATCAGCCGAAATACGAATTCCGATTTACTCACCTGTTATCAGGAGAGACCTCAGTGCTGCATCTTTCAGCCCAGTACTGATCCTCAAAAGTAATTTTAACCGTACTTACCAGTAACTTGAATTTCCTTCCATAGGATATCATTGCCTGCTTTTTGCTGAAAAAATTCTGTGTTGATTTTTGAAACATACAAATATTCCTCTAAAATCAGCCGAAATCCGAATTCTGATTTACTCACCTGTTATCAGGAGAGACCTCAGTGCTGCATCTTTCAGCCCAGTACTGGTCCTGAAAAGTAATTTTAACCGTACTTACCAGTAACTTGAATTTCCTTCCATAGGCTAACATTGACTGGTTTCACTTGGAAATTCTTCTAAGTGTGGAGTTTTGGAACTTTAAAATATTCCTCTAAAATCAGCCGAAATACGAATTCCGATTTACTCACCTGTTATCAGGAGAGACCTCAGTGCTGCATCTTTCAGCCCAGTACTGATCCTCAAAAGTAATTTTAACCGTACTTACCAGTAACTTGAATTTCCTTCCATTGGATATCATTGCCTGCTTTTTGCTGAAAAAGTTTCTAAGTGTTGATTTTTGAAACATACAAATATTCCTCTAAAATCAGCCGAAATCCGAATTCTGATTTACTCACCTGTTATCAGGAGAGACCTCAGTGCTGCATCTTTCAGCCCAGTACTGGTCCTGAAAAGTAATTTTAACCGTACTTACCAGTAACTTGAATTTCCTTCCATAGGCTAACATTGACTGGTTTCACTTGGAAATTCTTCTAAGTGTGGAGTTTTGGAACTTTAAAATATTCCTCTAAAATCAGCCGAAATACGAATTCCGATTTACTCACCTGTTATCAGGAGAGACCTCAGTGCTGCATCTTTCAGCCCAGTACTGATCCTCAAAAGTAATTTTAACCGTACTTACCGGTAACTTGAATTTCCTTCATAGGCTAACATTGACTGGTTTCACTTGGAAATTCTTCTAAGTGTGGAGTTTTGGAACTTTAAAATATTCCTCTAAAATCAGCCAAAATACGAATTCCGATTTACTCACC
The DNA here is from genome assembly GCA_963921515.1 of Calotriton arnoldi. Taxonomy (NCBI): domain Eukaryota; kingdom Metazoa; phylum Chordata; class Amphibia; order Caudata; family Salamandridae; genus Calotriton; species Calotriton arnoldi. The sequence goes on along the minus strand of CAWUFW010000107.1, from coordinate 3,678,463 downwards.
TGTTATCAGGAGAGACCTCAGTGCTGTATCTTTCAGCCCAGTACTGGTCCTGAAAAGTAATTTTAACCGTACTTACCGGTAACTTGAATTTCCTTCCATAGGCTAACATTGACTGGTTTCACTTGGAAATTCTTCTAAGTGTGGAGTTTTGGAACTTTAAAATATTCATCTAAAATCAGCCGAAATACGAATTCCGATTTACTCACCTGTTATCAGGAGAGACCTCAGTGCTGTATCTTTCAGCCCAGTACTGGTCCTGAAAAGTAATTTTAACCGTACTTACCGGTAACTTGAATTTCCTTCCATAGGCTAACATTGACTGGTTTCACTTGGAAATTCTTCTAAGTGTGGAGTTTTGGAACTTTAAAATATTCATCTAAAATCAGCCGAAATACGAATTCCGATTTACTCATCTGTTATCAGGAGAGACCTCAGTGCTGCATCTTTCAGCCCAGTACTGATCCTCAAAAGTAATTTTAACCGTACTTACCAGTAACTTGAATTTCCTTCCATAGGATATCATTGCCTGCTTTTTGCTGAAAAAGTTTCTAAGTGTTGATTTTTGAAACATACAAATATTCCTCTAAAATCAGCCGAAATACGAATTCCGATTTACTCACCTGTTATAAGGAGAGACCTCAGTGCTGTATCTTTCAGCCCAGTACTGGTCCTGAAAAGTAATTTTAACCGTACTTACCAGTAACTTATATTTTCTTCCATAGGAATCCATTGTCTGGTTTTCAGCAGAAAAGTTTCAAAGTGTCGATTTTCACAAACTACAAATATTCCTTAAAAATCGCCTGTATGACTTAAACGCATTCTTTCAACTGTTTACAGGAGATGCACCAGTGCTGGATCCAGGATCCAACACTGAGTAAGAAAAAGTAACGATAACAATTTTTACCTGCTAAGTGAATTTCCTTCCATAGGATAACATTGGTGATTCTATGAGAAAAAGTTTCTAAGTGTCAACTTTTAAAATACAATAATATTCCTTAAAAATCACGACTGTAACCAAAACGCTTTTACTCAACTGTTTACAGGAGATGTACCAGGACTGAATCTAGGATCCAGTCCTGTGGTTAGAAAAGTAATCCATAAAGTAACTAATTGCATTTAACTAGAAATTCACATTGAGCTGAATGTTGCATTGTGTTTGAAAATGTGTTGCCCATTGCAACAACTGTAACTACTGTACTTAAAAGTCTATTGCCTATGTGCAAAGTATTTAAACTAAAGTAATTCATTCTGAGAAAGTATTTTTGTAATGTAATGTATAATGTAATTACAATGTAATTTAAAAAATAAAATATGTAAAAGAAATTGTTTCTAAAAATGTAGTAAATCAGTATGAAAAAAATTAATATAAAAATTAATACATTTAAAAATTGTCATTTAAAAACCTTTGAAGTTCACTGAAAAAACCGTAGGTTTCAGGCACGTTATGGTTACAAATTAGCATTTTAAAAACCTTTGAAATTCACTGAAAAAACCATAGGTTTCAGACACGTTATAGTTAGAAATTAGCATTTAAAAAACCTTTGAAATTCACTGAAAAAACCATAGGTTTTAGGGACAGTTATAGTTAGTTGGACATTGCACTCGTACAAAACCCGTGAAATTCCCCCGTTATAGTTAGTTCAGCTAACTATAACTCGCGCCCCGCAATGCACTGCTGATGACGTCACATATTACATCACTCATGACATGGTCAGTGACATCACTGATGACATCACTGATGACATCTCAAATGACATCACTGATGACATCATCCACGTGATAATCTGATGCAGCTCCTCACACCCTAATATAACCTTTGATACACCCAATCTAAATTACAGAGTGCCATTCGCAAAACCATAGACACTCCAACACCAATAACTACATACCCACTCACTGATTCTTAGGTCTACACACACACATCCACTCACTCACCCGTACAGTCACTCATACTTATGGTCACTCAGTACAGGACTATCATATGCACTCTTACTCCTATATAGACACTCAAACACCGCCACTCATCCATAGAGGTACTCACACACCTAGTCAGTCATGCAAATAATTAAACACACTGCCATTTACTCACCTATACAGTTATACACACACCAGCTCACTTAATCATACAAATACTAGCACATTGTTACGCTCTTATACAATCACTGATACAAGCACACACTCATCCATACAGCCACTATCACAATCACTCACTCTCGCTTATAGCTATTTATATACTCCAATACACATATATACTGCCTTTCACATATGTAGTTACTCACAGATGTACCACTGGGACATACATTCACTCACTAACACACTCTTACACACACTTACCCACCCATACAGTCTATCACAGATGCACTCTTGAAACCATCCACCCAGTGAATCACCCACTCACACATCTATGCACAGTCGCACACACCCCATCCACACAAACACTCAGGCACCCATACAGATACTCATAGAACCAATCAATAACCCATATAGACACTCATGTAGCTATTCGCAAATCCATGCATCCACTTACACACCAACAGACGGATACAGACATTCACACAGTTTAGTCACTAACCCATGCATTCAGTAAGATACGTTTAATCACTCACTTGTAGAGTCAGTCACGCACGTACTAAATCATCCATTCAGACACTTATACACCCACTCATTCTTCAATACGCCTTTCCCTATATATATTAAACATATTTAAACTTTACAGAAACACACAGTCACTGGATGATGTCATCAGTGATGTCATTTGAGATGTCATCAGTGATGTCATCAGTGATGTCACTGACCATGTCATGAGTGATGTAATATGTGACGTCATCAGCAGTGCATTGCGGGGCGCGAGTTATAGTTAGCTGAACTAACTATAACGGGGGAATTTCACGGGTTTTGTACGAGTGCAATGTCCAACTAACTATAACTGTCCCTAAAACCTATGGTTTTTCAGTGAATTTCAAAGGTTTTTAAATGCTAATTTCTAACTATAACGTGTCTGAAACCTATGGTTTTTTCAGTGAATATATATATATATATATATATTATTTTTTTCGAAGTGTTTGAGTGTGAATAGTAATTTTTGTTTTCTCCGCTATCCAACACTTTCTCTACTGTTGCACTCACTGGAGTTGGAATAGTAATTTTTACTCCTCAACTATCCTGCACTTTCCCTACTGTTGCACTCACTGGAGTGGGAATAGTAATTTTTACCCCTCCGCTATCCAATACTTTCCCTACTGTTGCACTTATTGAAGTGGGAATAGTAATTTTTACTCCTCCGCTATCCAGCATTTTCCCTACTGTTGCACTCACTGGAGTTGGAATAGTAATTTTTACCCCTCCGCTATCCTGCACTTTCCCTACTGTTGCACTCACTGGAGTGGGAATAGTAATTTTTACCCCTCCGCTATCCAACACTATCCCTACTGTTGCACTGTGTGGAGTGGGAATAGTAATTTTTACCCCCCCCGCTATCCAACACTTTCCCTACTGATGCACTCACTGGAGATGGAATAGTAAATTTAATTATTTGGTATTCAACACTTTTCCTACTGTTGCACTGATTGTATTGGGCAATTTAAGTTTAAATATTTATTCATAGTTTAATGTTTTAATTTATTCTAGAATGTTTTTTCTATATTTTAAATTATTTATAAATATATATATATATATATTATTTTTATATAATTATAAAGTTTTAAAATAAATTAAAGATAATAGTTTGTTAATTATTTTAAAGTAAATATATATGTACAAATTATTATGTTTCTATGTTTATTTTTTTAAATTAAGTTTATTTGTAATATTTTGAAAAATGTATATTAAATTTAAAATATATTTTTTAAATTAATATTTAATAAATGTACTATATATTATTTAATTTTATATATATATATTTAAATCGATTTTTTACATCTATATTTTTTACATCGATATTTTTGATTCAATATTTTTGTACTTACCTGTTTAAGTATAGGAGTCGATCTTTTTGTTGTCTATATTTTTTACTCTATATTTTTTACATCCATATTTTTTACATCGATGTTGTGTCAGTGAACCCTATCAAACGCCATCTCAGCATCAAGCAGAATAAGTGCCATAGGGTCTCCGGGAACAGACGTACCATCAAATAAAGTAATCACTCTGCGTATATTGTCAGCTGTTCCCCTGCCTGGGATGAAACCATGTTGCCTAGGGGATATCACCTTTCCTATGATACAGCTCAGCGGATTGGCTAATATCTTTGAGAAAACTTTTGTGTCACTATTCATGAGGCTTATGGGCCGATAAGACCCCGTCCCATTTGGAGGTTTCCCCTTTTTAAGAAAATAACAATGTTAACCCAAGCGAACGACTCCGGGGGGCCTCTCCTTTCTGCACTTGACACATTATATAGATTAGGTCAGCCTACAAAATTGGAAGAAAAAGTTTTGTAAAACTCTAGCGGGATTTGATCAAGACCCACAGCTTTTCCAGAGGAGAGATCTTTTACCACCTTTATATTTGTTCCCCCGAGAATGGTACATCCAGGGATTTCGCATCTGCCTGGGAAAACTGTTCAATCTGAAGAGACTCTAAGCAGTGGCGGCTCGCCGAGGAAGTGCTGCAGGGCGGTGGGGCAGGGGAGGGGCAGGGTGGGTGGGTAGTGGACTCTGACATACGGCGGAACGGAGTAAGGTAAGTAAATAAATAAATAAAACAATTTACCTTGCGCACGCTGCATCTCTGAGTTGGCGATGCAGCGCGCGCAAGGTAAATTGTTTTATTTATTTATTTACTTACCTTACTCCGTTCTGCTGTATGTCGGAGTCCACTGCCCCCCGCCCGCCTCACCGCCCCGCAGCACTCCTCGGCGAGCCGCCACTGACTCTAAGTAACCCTTTATATATCTCACATCCAGACGTCCCTCCTCCCCATATAACTTCTCACAAAACCTGTAGAATTCCTCCCGTATGTCCCCGGGGCTAGACACTAATTCGCCCTTGTGGTTCTTGATCTCCAGGATCTCCCCACTAACGATCTTCTGTCTTGTTTGTATGGCTAGCAAATGCCCCACTTGCTCACTATATTCATAGCAATTTTGCCGCCAGGCCATATATTTTTCATTTGCTCTTGCTACTGATATTTCTCCAGTGGCTGCCTTTACTAGAGCGTGTTTTTACAAAATTCCCTCTATACATAAGCCATTAACTATAGCCCTAACCAGTTCTTCTTCGACGTCCGCCATTGTATTATGCTCAGGCGCTGGGATAGCTGCTTATTCCGATTCAGAGAAAAACTCAAAGTTTTCCCCCTGACCCTGGCCATAAGAGAATCCCATACCACTCCACTCCCAGCACTTCCCCTATTAAACTCTAGAAACTCTCCCAACCATTTGCTCATATGATTAATATAATCCGGATCATGCAGCAAGCCCCTCTCGAATGTCCAGGTTCGTTCTGGTATTTCCAACCCTGTACTAATTACTTCTAAGACCAAAGGGTTGTTGTCTGACATGACACTAGGGAACTTCTTGATGGTACACACTGTAAGCAGTTGCTGCGAAACAAAAAAATAATTTAGGCGTACTATTGCTTTATGCAGGGCAGAAAAATATGTACTACCCCCCACATGTGGCTTTAAGTATGACCAAACATCTGTAAGCCTGTTATCTTGCATCAGCTGGGTCAGGGCTCGATAATCTTTTCTTTTCCAGCCAACATAGTTTCTAGAGTTCCTATCCCTTAGCCCACCCAAGCCATTGATATTCAGGTCCCCGCAGAATATGATTGATATTGGCCACCCAGTGAGCTCCGAATTAAGGAACTCGAAAATATCTGGATCATCTCCCGTAGAGCCATACACTGAACAGAGAGTAAATTTAACTCCTGAATATTGGCATTTCACGATTTCCCAGCGGCCAAATCTGTCGGTTACCCATTTTTTAAATACTATACCCCCCTTCCAGGCCATAATAGCCACCCCCCCTGGTTCTAGTTCCTTGTGTAGTATATGCCACAAGCTGATATCCCAGCTGCTCTAATACATTTTTCCTGGTTCCCTCATGCTTGTCTCCTGCAAGCACACTATATTAGCTTTCAGCATTCACAGGTCTTCTCTAATTTTCCGTCGCTTCACCGGATCATTCAACCCACATACATTTACTGTCACAATTCGCATTCTAATTGCACTGTTTTATACTGTTCCACCACTTTCTCCCATTCTCCCACAACCTCTTTAGTTTCCTCATGTGATGGTGTTTTTCTCCATTTTCCACCCCCCCTGGGTGACCCACCCCCTCACATGAACCCCCCTCTACCCTCCCCTTGCCTCCCCAACCCACCTCCCCCCACCTACTCTGTGAGACAAACAGACCAATGGTCTTGGTGATGGGTCCTGTGCTCGGGCCCCCCCGCCACCGATCAGGTCATAGCACCTTTTTTTATACCTATTTTAGAGATATCCCTTTACTTTCCCTTTCTTACTCTGACAGAAAAAGCCATAAATACAGACCCATAAATAAACTTCTTGGAGAAGAAAGTACTGCTCAGCCTGAACTATTTCAGTTTATCAATGTACTCTTTTGCTTGAATTTCAGAGGTGAAGACTCTTGTGGTGTTTTGAAATATGATTTTCAGACGAGCTGGCTTCATCAGATATGCTTCAGTCCCAGGAGCCTGGCATGGTTGGATCAGTTGTCTGAGCCTCCAGCGTCTCTCAACCATAAAGTGACAAAAATCCTGCCTTTCAAAAAAAGTCTGACCTTTGTAAATTCGTTTGGCATCGGGCGTGCCTTTGAAAATACGGTTTCTCTGAGAAAATGATTTCCAGAGTAGATTATGACTGCTCTTGGCTACGGAGTTTCACCATTATGCGACTGGTCTGACTTGTTTAGGGTCAATGAGAAGCGATGCACCCGTGCGATTTCCAGGTCCCAGTTCCAGTGTTGAAGTTCCGGAAAGGCTTCCTTCATTATAAGTCCGGATGTCATTACCCTCTACTCCTTCTTTGATGCCTAAGATTCTTAGGTTATTCCTCCGTTGCCTGTTTTCAAAGTCCTCCAATTTCCATTGGATGTCGGCGATTTGTGCCCCCTGCGACTCTGATTGGGTTTGAACTCTAACCCCATCCTCTTCTAGGGTAGCTGTGCGTTCTTCTGCAGCTGACAGCCTGGTATTCATATCTATGCAGGCTTTAGCCATCTTTCTTACTGCCCCTTGCAGCCTTTTTGTTGCCAGCCGTTTTTTTTCCCATCCAGTCGGGTCTCTTATTGAAGCTGCTTGATGGACTCATGAATTAGTTTCAGAGAGGGCTCCTCTATTTGCAGGGCCGGCTATAACACTGGTGGCGCCCTGTGCGACAATGTTTGTTGGCGCCCCCCCCAATGACCACCTCTGCCACGGATTCCCTCACTACCACCATTTGACTGTGCCCCTCAAGTCTCCATAACCACTGTCTCTTAGATTAATTTAGTTTTATAGCACCACTCATACCAGTTTAAGATGTTAGAACACTTTACATCACACATGCATTGCACAGAGACAATCATACATGTGTAAATCAGTATATAGGAAATGTTACATAAGATAAGCCTACAAGGAGTAGGAGTCACATTTCATCCATACTGGTAGGCAGTATAGTTTAAGAGTCCTTGGACTGGAAAAACACAAATTCAGAAGTTAAAATGTAACACCAGTGTTAGGGGTTTTCTTTAATAATAAGAATTGATTTCTACTTAAATGAACCCCTTTTGCAATATTAGGACAACGAAAAACTGGGCAAAAAATATATAGCTCTAATATGTTCCTTGCAGTTTGCATGCAGCTCTTTGATGGCAGTTAATAGCTCACTGCTCTAAATCAGGATTTTAACTTATAGAGTGCAAGTAACAAAAAGATCTCTGATGAAAGCAGTAACCCATTGACATATTTATATTATATGCAGTTTGTGATGTGAATGGGGCACGTTCTTCGCAGCAGGCATATTAACCCTTTGTGCTATGATGAGTCAAAAGTTCACTAGACAAAGCTCCGGTCTCTCTCCACGAAGAACATTAATCACCGGAGTTGTCATTTTTATTGATGGCTGAAAATTTCTGGGACTATGTACACGGCATCAGGTCTTTTAAAATAATGAACATGGCGCCCCCACCCCAAGTCAGCGCCCGGTGCGACCGCACCGATCGCACCGCCCTAGAGCCGGCCCTGTCTATTTGCATTGTCTTCCTGTTTCTAGAGGCTTCCTCCAGTACCAGAGGCTCGGGGTAGACTTTCTGCAATGCGGAATAATCCCATTTCAGGGCGGAATTTGCACTATGCTTGGATAATTCGTCTGCAGTCAACCCAAGTGACTTGAAGTCTCTACTCCTACTCCAAAGCCTTTTCTTTCATACCACTGTACCGGGTCCTGTCCGCTGCCTACCTGGGCTTGAGCTGGATAGCTCAGCGCTGGTCCTGTTTTCTAGATCTGTAGAGCTAATATCAGAGCCATCTGTAAGTGAGAAGAACTTGTCAGCCAGCTCCTGGGAATCTTCCAGCCGCTTAAGTCCTGCTGCCCCTTCAATTAACACACTGGTGTCCATATTATCCAATGCCTATGTTTGCAATACATGGGATACACCATCCGCAGGACAGTGATGTCTAATCCCCTCATTTGGCGCTATTTGAGGAGGGAGTCCAACATGCTTCTGGTTATCAATGTCAAAAGCAAATTCAGAGTTAGGGCTTACCAGAAGTCTAATTGGCCCAGTTTGTGCTTCACTCGCCACTTCCACCTTGTTTGCAGGACCTTCTCTGCCAAGCTCAATCTCCTACAGGCTATCATCATCACCACGCAAGTCCTTCAGGTCACAGCCGCTGGGCGCTCCCGTTGTTTCAATCCTGGAGTCTCCAGCAGCAATCGTGATGGTGGGAAAAATTCTGTGATGCTCTGCTGCTGTTGAGACTGCGACTGAGAGTGCTGTTGCAAAGACTGTCCAATCTGGGAGACTTGAGTTTCTCCATTGATCTTTTCCAATCTTCCATCTCCCTTTCCTTCTCCATTTTTAACAGCATTCAGGCTCTGCTTTCTCTTCAAAAATGTTTTGGGATTCATGGCATTAGTGGCATTGGTATTAGCTCCAAGCTTCCCCATCTTGGAGCGCTGCAAGGATATGGTGTTTCCATTAGGGGATACTGGTGCAATAGCAGTGGTTTCGCAAACTTTATTCTTCGCTCGCGCAGAGCGGTTCACCTTTGGAGGCAGCCCTCTGTTGATGCGAGTCCTAGCCATGAGCCACCTGGTCCTGTGGGCCCCTCCTTCTTCCCAGACCAAAGCTGAGAGCAGTGCGAGCTGCAGTATGAGGCGAGACCTTAGCACGCCAGTGAGCACCGCTATCACTAATGCCGCCTCAGCTGCCCAAAGCATAATAATATAATATCGCCATTTGTAGAGCGCGAACAGCTACCTCCAGCAGATGTGTCCCGACGCTAAAACAATCAGCAGTGAGTAGCCAGGCCGTGTCACGCCAGAGTCCTGAGAGCAGTTTAAACTGGACTGAAAAGCCATGTTTTTACCGCTTTCCTGAATAGTGGTTCTAACTTAATCAGACGTAGGCGGTTAGGCATGGAATTCCATAGCTTGGATGCCCCCAAAGCATGGCCATGATCCAGGGGCTGTGCTGCCAGTAAGTCCTCATGTATATATATTTTTTCCTTTAAGGGAACATCTCTTTATTCCCGTTGTTTTAGGCCCGAGCAGCAGGGAGTGGCCGGCGCGGCCGTTCACTCAAGCGCCATCTTGTCCCCCAGCTGAACTTCAAGAGAGGTATTCATGAGTTTATTAAAAATGGGGTTGATCACAGTGATTACAAGATTTAAGTAGTAGTGTGGGCAGGGATCCAAAGGGGAGATAGATTTACATAATGCAAGTTCTGCCGCTGAGTCCTCGAGGGAAATAGGGGCAAACCTCGAGAGAACAGAGCCAGGTTGAGCAGGAGCTAGATCCACCAGCACAGGAGGATCCTGCATAGTAAATTGCTTATAGATGATCTGGATATTAAAACAGAAGAGCTCATACAGCTCTTGGCATAGCTCCACCGAAGGGGAGGGAACAGTTTCATTAGCGATGTGAGAAATACAGGAATTGACAATTTTGAAAAGCTCATGAGGTTTGTTACCTGCCTCTGCAATAGAGGAGGCAATAAATTATTTTGGGGATTTTCGAATGGTGGTGTGGTAGCTTTTCAGCGCGGCCTGGTAAAACAGCTTTAACTTCCGTGTCAAAGGGAGGGTGCATCAGGGGAAGTCCTTTGACCCTGCCAAAGCTGGCAGGTTCTTTGACCTACAAAGGCAGGGAAGTGTTATGACTGTTATCAGCCAGAGCCCAAGATAGTTGATGCTGTCTGTTCAAAGAAGCTCTGCGCTGGTGGGCCATCCATTGCTAGTGTAGGTGTGGGGGTGGATGCCGTCCCAGAGATGGGGAAGGTATTCACAGAGGTAACCTTAGTTTCTGTGGGGAGGGCTAGAAGTTGCAGCCCTGGCAGCCTTATCTCCAAGCATGGAGAATTGCAAGCAAAGGCCTCAGCAGTACTGAGATTGAGGCTCTGAGAAATACAGAAGCCATTTTGAAAATGGTCATAGACAGACTGGTTTCTCCAAAGCAGATCCTACCTGGTGTATTCCACCATGTAACGTTTGCATACATCAAAGACAAGCTCAATCCCATTGCAATAGTGAGCTTGGAATGAGGAGGTGTGACAGGCCCGAAGAAGATAGTTGTGTCTACTGCACTGCCAGTAGAGTGTCTACTGGGAAATTATCTTGAAGCTTCTGACTCGTTAGGGTTGGAGAGGAATGTCCATGCGCAGATTCTGGATCTCCCTGAGTAGGTATGTGCTGTGACTAGGCCACAGACTGCACAGAAGGTAAATGCTGGACACTTGGACCCTGGAACAATGAGCCAAGCCTCCAAGGACAAGAGTAAGGGCACAGGGTCAGTTGAGCCAGTCCAAAGAACTCCAGAGGTGCAGGAGGAATCTGACCCTTATGAGGAAGATCAGAACTCTGAGGTAGGGATTCCACCCATGCAAGATCTTTCTGACTTGGCAGAATTGGAAGGAGCTGGTGGACCATTCAGAGAGGAGTTGTGCCTGATACAAAGAGAGTATCCAACTTTACAGACCCTGGGGCAGACTGCCTCCAGGCAAGAGAAGGGTGATGTCAGTGGATTCCACAGAGACTACTGGAAGGATGGAGTTCTACACACTGTGGCCAGGGACCTTAAGCAAGGGGCAACCAGGAGATTGAAGTACAAAGAACTGCTCCTCACTTTGAGCCATGACATTCCCTTGGCAGCACATTTGGGGCAGACCAAGACATGGAATAGGCTGGTTAACCATTTCTATTGACCCAACAAGTCTGCCAAAGGAGTTCTGTAGCGCCTGTGCAACCTGTCAAGCCAGTGGCAAGACAGGAGGCAATCCAAAGGCTCCCATGATACCACTGTCAGTGGTTTGGATTCCCTTCGAAAGGGTGAGGGTTGACATTGTTAGTCCCCTAGGCCCACCAATTGACTCCCGCAATAGGTATATCCTGGTGGTAGTGGACCGCAATAGGTATATCCTGGTGGTAGTGGACCATGCTACCAGAAATCCAGTAGGCCTGGGCGGTGAACTCCGCTTCATTGGCGGAGTTGGCAGAGTTTTCCACACTCTGCACTCCGCAGAGCACGCATAGTTGTGAAAAACACCGCTCCGCAAAGCGAAGCAGAGTTTTTTCCTCTCTTGTGCTCACCAACGTTAAGTTTCCGAGCACGAGCGAGGAAAATCCAACGCTAGACCACCTCCGAATGAGATTTCTCAATGCAGGTGGTCGTGGTTGGTCGCGAGCGCTCACATTGAGAAACCATCCATTCACTCTGGGGCAGCTGCCGCTCAAGTAGAAAATCTAGTAGAGTGGCAGAAAGAAGCAGCACCCTTTTGCACTGCGCATGGTGGCGTTTGCGCTGATTTTCCAGTGCGGGACAAAAATCAATCGGAACACACGTGACCTAACAAACTCCGCCACTTGCGGGACTCTGTAGCACGGCAGAGTTTTCTTGGTCACTTTGCAGACTTCCACATAGCGGAACTCTGTGAACTACGTACAAGTTCACCATATCATCCCCAGACAAATGTGTAGTAATTGGGCGGGTGGTAATTATATAGGGTAGTGGTACCTCTAGGGAAATTCACAAGCTGTTAAGCACTGTACCTTATATTAACAGCGGTGCTGAAGGATAGAGAGAACCACCCTTCTCCCTATAATGTGGCCTCGGCCAATCAAGCAAAGGATATGATCTCATTACTGACGAGGGGCATGGGTTTTTGTCCTAGTAACATGGGGGACAAATGTAAATTGAAAATTGATCTGTATAACTTTATTAGACGTCTTAAGATCAAAAAACACTTTCATATGACTCAACCTGAAAACAAAGTATTGACTCAGAACCAAAGAGTATTTGCGTCTAGTGAGTTGTCAATCCAAGATGTTTTGGACACTAAAATGCTATTATCCATAACTGATTGTGAGGTTGATCTTATCATATCTAGTGTGATACTCAGGGATCTATGTATAGAAAGTGATCCATTCATCACAAGTGGTCTTAAAGAAAAATCTATGTGGACACCTACTTTACATATGGGCAACAATATAGACATTTTCTACAGACTAGTGACATCAGATCTGAATAAATATACTGGGAACACTTGCGGATTTGAACTGGGAGGCCAATATGACGTTAGTGACACTAGATGTCACAGCACTATACACTAGCATTAAACAAGATTCTGGATTGTATGCTGTGAGACGTATTTTGAGTACTATTTCAGCCAGTTTATGGGATCATACCGAAATGTTGGTGAATATGATTGAACTGATTCTGGACAATAATGTGTTCCTTTTCTAGGACAAATGGTATCGACAGACACAGGGAGTTGCCATGGGCTCCAGATTCTCTCCCTCATATGCCAACCTCTTCCTGGGGTAGCTGGAGGAGACTTGAATTTGGGGCTCCTTGGGATCTAGGTGGAATGACTCAATCCTTTACTGGGGGAGGTACGTAGACGATTGTTTAATGATTTGGACTGGAACTACTGAAAAACTAGGTGGGTTTTTTGAACATTTGAATAGCAATCAATCTAATATCAGATTCATTTTTGAACACAGCAATAGTATGATCACATTTTTAGATGTGGAGCTATACACAAGAGACAATAAGATACACAGCAGGTTGTACCGTAAACCGACTGAGTGCAACGCGGTCTTACATGCTACCAGCGCTCATCCGAAACACCAGATTAAGGCGATCCCGTTTGGGGAACTGATACGAGCCAGACGTAATTGTAGTTATGATCCAGAGTTTCATGAATGTACTAAAGACATGCTCTTAGGTTTTGAAAGAAGAGGATATGATAACCACACCTTGGTCAGAGCATAACAAAGAATACTAAACATTAACAGGCAAGACACGTTAGGAGAACGTACTAAGAAAACAGTTCAAGATAGAAGAGTGAGTTTGGTAACAGATGACACTAAATTATCTGAAGTACTGGTTCGAAGTCTAAAAAGACATTGGCACGTATTAAAGGCAGACAGATCTCTGGACAGGTACATCACTGAAAGACCGGACATCACATATCGTAGGGGGATCTGTCTGAGGAACCTGCTAAGCCCTAGCTACCCTACTAAATGAATAAATGCTAACTGGTTAACTCCACACACATTGGGGTTCCACAAATGTGGTAATTGTGCTGTATGTAAGTGGGCTTGCGACAAAAAGAAGCAATTTGAGGGCCCTCGGAGTAAGATTTACACTATCATTTCTAATATAAACTGCAACACCAAATTTGTTGTGTATATTATAGAATGTAAATGCGGAAAGAAGTATGTAGGTAGCACAATCAGGGCCCTTAAAGAAAGAATTGGTAAACATATGAGGGCCGTCAAACAAGGCGACATAAGATATCCCATCTGCTCACATATAGCGCTGTGCCCATCCCAAGACAGAAATAGGGACCTTCTGTTTTTTGGGATTGAACGCACGCAAAGGCACCCTAGAGGGGGTAATAGGGAACTGGCCTTACTTAGACGAGAGGCATTATAGATTCTCAGATTGCACAGTGTGAAGACAGGACTTAACGTAGATCAAGAGTTACACTACTTTCTGGGCAGCTAATTGAAAGGGCATATGCGTTATGTCTGGCGAATATCAACGGCTTTCTCAACAGTAATTTACATGGGTGTGCCCATTTTGAGCACCACTTACAAGACTGTCATTTACAATATGTTGTGATCCATTCCTTGTATTCACAAATATATATTTGCTCAATGTATCTGGATGTATTAGACAGGTTCATGATCTGCACGAATTGTAATGCAGATATTTCTTTGATGAAATTGATTGTATTTATCAATATATTTGCACAATATATCTATTTGTACTAGCCAGGTGTATGACCATTACGAAGTACAATTCGGGCATAGAGAATTATCATTGATGTCATTGATTGTTGAAAAATCTGTTTTATGTACAAGATAGGGATGCCTTTGGGTCTCCATTGAGAGTGCTTTACACAGCGGTAGATATAATTTTGATTCGCCAACGTGCCTTATACCTATTGACTTATTGATCCTTTTGCTACCTGATATTTTTTGAAGATTTCAGAACTGATGGAAGCTAATATAGGCTTCCTTTCACAATTCGGGGCGTGTTGTGACTGCAATTTTTAACACAGAGAGTAGTCTCCATTTTATGGTCATTCACAATCAACATTGAGAGAAAAGCGGTAATTAGCTTATCTATATTTTTTTAGAGACAGTACATACTGGTATTTGGGAGTGACTGATTTTCACTTTATTGTTAGGTATTACTGAACTCGTGATGTTCTGAATTCTTTTGTAATATTATAGCGGTTACAGCCAGCCGTACTTTACAAGATGGTGCCCGGTTTGATACTCACTGGGACATCGGTCCCATTTCTATGTCTACTTCCTGCTTACTTTGCGAAAGCTTTAAATAGTTAACAGTTGAACGCCGGTTCTCGGATTAAGAAAGTACAGATGGAGACAGACGGACGGATGGTGTATTTGCCCCGGTAAGAAATGAATATGGTGCTGAGGAGGGGTTCCTTTTAGTTAAATATTATTATTTATATCAGAAGCGTGGTGCTGTTCCTTTTCCATTATTCTCTGCATTAGGGACGGGATTACCAATATATATCCCCATATTTGGGGCGGTGCTGGCTCTGGTTATTGTCTGAGAGGCCCTCTTTATAACCTCAGCGTACACGCTAGACAGCCGTTCTGGTAAGGAGACTTTTTGATTTACTTTGCACTGACTTATTTGTTCAAGGTACTTTTTTGTTCTAGCTTATTGATTGCCATATAGATATCCTCTCATTTTGGATTGTAGGGACAGACCGTGAATATTTTATGAACGATGATCGTGCATGTGGTGCATTAACCTTGATTGATGACTGGCTAAAACAGCTGTGACGACTCTACAAATTAGACACGGATAGGATTTAGAATTTATATATCTTTTGGGACAGAATTATCACCGAAAGAGAAGTAGGTGGAATATGGTGTTATTTGTTATATCCATCGTATTTGGGTGACAATGATTGGAATGTTTTGATTTTTAATTATTCTCCCTTATGTATTATTAGGTTTTGTAAACAGAAGATTGAGGTAATTGTTTGGTTATAACTTTTATGCATGTCCATTGGTGACAGGCTCGGTGTGTACTGCACTTTCTATGTGAACATTGGGCAAAAAATTATGTATGCGGACTCCCACAATAGACCACGATACTGAGGAATCAGTTTGACCTTCTCACTGTATATTTATGATATTGTTTAAATTGGTTAAATCTCCAAGTGATGAAATATGGTGATGACTTATGGGAATGCAAGGGTTTTCACTATGTGCTCCAACAGAAAGGAATATCTAATCTCTGATTGGGCTTTTGAAGTCACAGTGAGATAATTCAAATGTGCATCATAACTCCTAGTGGTTGCCACAATGGTTTGTGCTTTTATGTTATTTACTTAGCCTTGAAGAAGTCGCGGGACAGTGTGCCAAACAGGTGACGGAACACGTGTTGGCTAAGGAATGAGTACAACAAAAAGAAATAAAAGAAAATAAGAGAACAATAAAAGATGATAAATTGAGTGCCAACACTGGCATTTAATTATATGTGGATTGTAATTTTGCACGTGCTGGGGACTGTGTTTGTGTTCCCAGACAAATGGTCGGGTAGAAAGATTCAATAAGACCCTGAAGGGCATGATCGTGGGTTTGTCTGACAACCTCAGGAAGAGATGGGATGTTCTCCTCCCATGCCTGATGTTTGCATACAGATAGGCTCACTGAAAGTGGCTGGTTTTAGCCCCTTTGAGTTGCTGTTCGGGCATCCTGTAAGAGAGCCATTGGGTTTGGTAAGAGAGTCTTGGGGCAAGCCTCTCAAGGAAGCCAAGCAGAATGTGCTAGACTATGTACTAGGCCTGACATCTTGCATGGCAGAGTACATAAGCAAAGCAAGCAGCAACCTGGAGGCCAGCCAAGAGATCATGAACTTTTGGTACGACCAAAAGGCCACTATGCCTTAGTACCATACAGGTCAGTTGGTGTCGCCTGTGGCTCCCAGTGCCCTCCAGGACAAGTAGACTAGGCCCTATCCTTTCTTAGAAAAGAAGGGTGAGGTCACCTATTTTGTAGTCATTGGCACCCCCGAGAACCACCACTGGGCCCTGCATGTGAACAGATTGAAATCCCACCAAGACAGGGCAGATATGATCATTCTGATGTTCACCGATGAAGAAGGAGAGAAGAGTGAGCCATTGGTAGAACTCCTCTCCAGCAATTTGCAAGATGAGTCAGTGGAGGAAGTTATACTCTCTCCCATGTTGACAGGCCAGCAGCACAAAGACTGAAGGTGAGTGCTGGAGCAGTTTACTGGACTGTTCTCTGTGACCCCAGCTATCACCACTTGGTGTGTACTTTACATTGATACTGGTGACAGTCTACCTGTCAAAAACAAGTTGTACAGTTGTCTGACCAGGTCAAAGCCAGCATCAAAGCTGAGGTAGCTCAGAGGAACCCCGCTGACAGTTCATGAGCTTGCGAAGTGGTACTGGTGCCTAATCCCGATGGGGTAAAGAAGGAGTTAAGGTTTTGTGTGGACTACAGAGGTGTGAATGCAGTCACTAAGACTGATGTTCACTGTTAAACCTGTCATCCTTAGGGTGGTCTTCCCCCAAACTTTTTGCCTGCTTACTTCCTGATAAACCACCTTCCAACATTTGGTGCACAGTGGTGGGATACATGCCAATCCAGTCCTTGGACCTTGAAATGTGCAGAACCATTAAAATTGATGCAGTGATGACTTTGTGCCGATCAGAAGTGACGTATTGCCCTTCGACGGAGGAGCCGATCGACAACAGCGTTTCGACGGACAGCTCGGCTCATCAACAATGGGCAGTGCGGCTCAATGGCGACGCAGCACCTGTATCGTAAAGGCGTTGGTCAATGAAGCCTTCATTGTCTGCGCTGATCAAAAGCGACGCATCAAGTCTTCAACATCGACGCTTCCACCATGTAAAGTACAGTTTCAGCAGGACCTGCATGAGTCCTGTAGCTGGCCTGCTCTTCATTGTAGTCGGCCTGATCTTTGGATTTTCCCTGGCACTACATTTTGATTTAATCTTTATAAATTCATAACACTGGATCTACTTATTGGATTTTTGTCGTTTTGGTCTTGGTCTTGGTTTACTTTACAAATAAAAATATAATCTGTTTTTTAACCATGTGTGGAGTATTTTTGTGGTGTTTTCATTGTGTTAATGTGTTTGTCTGATTTGCACAAATGCTTAACTCATTGCCTCTTTAGATAATCCTGACTGCTCCATGTCAAGATGCCAGAGGGTCTGCACAGCAGCAGCGGCTCACCCCCCCGCAGAGGCAGACGAATAACAAAATGATTATCATTTTATTTTTATCTGTCTGCGTCTTGTGGGGCCACAGCACTGCAGCAGGGAGCAGGGGAGTGTTGGGCACAGCTGTCTGTGCTCATGACGGTTTGGCCTGCGTTTTAGGACGCCCAAACCATCATGAGCACTGACTTCTCTCCAACCCACGGCCTTGCTGGGTGCAGAGACCAGCAGGCACAGGCTCCCAGCTCCCGATGGATTGTAAAACCAGTGCACTCCTCCCAATCCTGACGCTGCTCTCATAGTGAGAGCAGCATCAGGATTGGCCGCAGGTGAGTTTGGGAGCTTTTGCCCAGAGGAGCAGAAGAGCGGCAAGGAGAAAAGCACTGAGGGTCAGGTAAGTGGTGTTTTTTTTTGCTTTGTTTGTTACTGCTTGTCCGCGCTGCCCCACCATTTGTATCGTACACCAACCGCTACTGGAGCATGGGTTATCTTTTAGTGTGTATCTAGCTTACCCTGACTAGAGTGGTGTTTCCTGCTTGTAGAAGGTGCATACTCTAACAACCAGAAACTCAAGTTCTAACCACCTCTGAGTTTGGTGAAGGAGGGGTGGGTGCAAACTCCTAGGAAGATTCCCCAGGATGGAGTGAGCTACATGCTGGCCTTTAGAAGCCAAATGGGTAAGTTGTGGAAGCAAGCTTCTGATAACTTGGAAGCCAGTCAGGAGGTCATGAGCATTGGTATGACCAAACTTCTACCACTATGGGATTGACTTCTGACAGAAAGTGTGGGCGATGGAACAGGTGGAGCCCACAGGCTTCCAGGACTGTAGGACTGGCCCCTAGGAGGTGATTGAGAGGAATAGTAAGGCCACATACCTGGTGGAATTCAAGACCACCAGACATCCCCACAAAGTGCTCCATATCAATAGCCTCAAACCCAACTTTGAGAGGTCTGAGCTCACCATGCTGCAGGTGAAAAATGGAGATGAGGAGCAGGAGAGTGAAGCTCTCCTTGACCTCTTAGACTCCAAGGAGAAAGATGGGTATGTGGAGGGATTAATCCTTTCCGCCAGTCTAACTCCTGAACAGCAGAGAGACTGTCACCAAGTGTTGGGACAGTACTCCTCTCTGTTCTCCCTTCCTTATTCCTGGGACTATCCACCTGTTTACCATGATGTGGACACAGGGGACAACCTCCCTATTAAGAACAAAACTTACAGGTTGTCAGATAAGGTGAGGACCAGTAATAAAAGTGAAGCCTCTAAAATGCTGGAATTGGGGGTGATAGAACCCTGCAGTAGCCCCTGGTCAAGTCCTGTGGCCTTGGTACCAAAATCTGTCCCACCTGGCACTACAACTGAACTAAGGTTCTGTGTAGACTACAGAGGGCTCAACTCAGTTACTTAAACAGATTCTCACCCCATCCCCAGGGCTGATGATCTGATTGAATGGTTAGGGGCAACCCAGTACTAAAGTAACTTTGATCTTACATCAGGCTACTGGCAAATCGCCCTAACAGAACGTGCTAAGGAAAGGTCAGCGTTCTCCACTCCAGATGGCCATTTCCAATTTCATGTGATGCCCTTTGGACTCAAAAATGCCCCTGCCACCTTCCAGAGGTTGGTGAAAAAATGTTCCTTGCTGGTATGGAGACCTTCTCAGCTGCCCACCTGGATGACATAGCTGTCTACAGTAGTAGCTGGAAGGACCACCTAATTCACCTCCAGATATGCTTCAGGCTCTGCAACAGGCAGGCTGACTGCCAAGGCCAGTAAGTTCCAGATAGGGCAGGGGTCTGTGGTGTACTCTGGGCCCCTGGTGGGGAAGGGGAAGGTGCAACCCTCCCAGGTCTTGATAGAGACTATCATGGCCTGGGTGCCCCACAAAGCCCCGACTGAGGTCAGAGCATTCTTGTGCCTCACTGGGTGCTACAGGAGGTTTGCCAAGGGATATGGCACCATTGTTGCCCCCTTGACAGAGCTGACTTCTGAGAAGCAGGCCAGAAAAGTGATTTAGACAGAGGCATGCCAAAATTCATTTGACCCCCTGAAGCAGGACATGTGCACAGCCCCTGTGCTCAGGGCCCCTGACCTCTCCCAGGAAATTATCTTGCAGACAGATGTCTCAGAAATGGCATAGGGGCAGTGTTATGATAGCTAAATGAAGAGGGCCTAGACCAACCTGTACCCTTCATCTCCCGAAGGTTACTACCCAGGGAACAAAGGTGGAGTGCAATAAAAAGAGAATCTTTCGATGTGGTCTGGGCACTGAAGAAGTTGAGACCATACTTGTTTGGTACTCACTTCCTGATTCAGACTAACCACAGGCCCCTCAATTCGGATCATGCAAATGAGGGGTGAGAATCCAAAACTATTGAGGTGGCCGGTCTCGCTACAGATTATGGACTTCAGGGTGGAACACAGACCAGGGGTATACCACACCAATGCTGATGGTCTATCCAGGTTATTCTGCCTTAGTGATGAGAACTCCCTAGAGGTTAGGTAGATCTCCCCACTTTCAGCTGGGTGGGACATGTGTTAGACCTGTCAACCTTAGTGTGGTCTTCCCCTCAACTTTTTGCTTGCTTACCTCCTCTTTTTTCTGTATCTTTTTGTTGACCTTGATACTCTGAGCATTTTACCACTGCTGACCAGCGCTAACATGAATGTGCTTCTCCCCTAAACTTGGTGACATAGGTATATACTCAATTGACTTATTTCGTTTACCCCTTACAAAGTGGAATTACCTTATACCCAAGGTCTTTAAATTAAATGCCTATAGGGGGCCTGCAGCACTGATTTTGCCATCCACACATGTAACCTTTCATACCTGTCGCAGGTCTGCTATTGCAAGGCCTGTGTGTGCTACTTCGACTTGGCATTTAAAACCACTTGCCAAGCATCATGTTTCATATCATTGGAATGGTAATGATAACTCCTCTTTACTGGTAAAGTTGGGTTAACCATTTCTGTTTTAGAAATGCCACTTTTAGAAAGTGGTCATTTCTCTGCTCTTACTGTTTTGTGTGCCGTGCAACCGGTCTCCAACACACATCTGGGGTAGGTGACAGATACACTTTGTGCATTTCCTCTAGACAGCCACAAACACGGGAAGGGTGGGTGTGACAGAGAACTCATCTGCATTCATCTGCATTCTGAAAGCTCTTGATGGGCAGAAAGAGAGGGGGTAACTGACACCTACACCTGAATAGGCAGTGTCCTGTTTCTCACACAAAGAGCTGATTAGCCCTACTAATAATCTGGAGCCAGGGCTTGGATGAAAGGGGTACCTGTGCATTTCAAAGGCCTGCTTTGAAGTCATCCCCACTTCAAAGGCAAAACTGTATAAGTACTGGAGCTCTGACTGTACCAAGACAGTATACTACTGGACCTGAGAAGAACTCTGCCAGGAGTAAAGACTGCTGTGCTACAAGTATTGCCACTCTGCTTGACTGCTGCACTGCTGCCTGCTGATCTCTGCCCTGCTTAGGACAAGGACTGGACCCATCTTAATTGAACCTAGAGTGACTCCAACTGCTTGCTGGCTTGCCCCCTGTTCTGATGTCTCAGAGCCATTAAAGACTGAATGGGAGCTTCTTCTATGCAGAACCCTCAAAATCGACGCAGTGACGACTTTGCGCCGATCAGCACTGATGCATTGCCCTTCGACACCGACACAGGAGCCGATCGATGACAGCGCTTTCCCAGACTGCATGGCTCTTCAATGACGGACAGAGCAGCTCGATGAAGACATTGGGCCATATGTAGGTAATCTGGAAATACCGATTCCTAATTACCGAATTTTACCAAATCGGTATTTAGAAATCGGTATTTCCGATGTACGTAATAATTCGTTAAATATTACCGAATCCGTAAAAATCGGTAAATATTTACCGAATCCACAATACCGATCGGTTTTTCCGATTCGGTAAATACCGAATCGGTAAACACCGAATCGGAAATTCAAAAAACAGCAATTGAGGAATCAGCCAATCCTGTGCAACCACCACCCCTCCCAACCAGGAAGTGGCCACACCCAGGCAGGTGCACACAATCAGAACCTTCTGGAGAGGCTGGGAGTGCAGAGGAGAGCAACAGAGCCACTGCCTGAACTTGTTCTGCAAATCTTGCACAATGGCCAGCCAGGACACAGAAAGAGAAGGAGGGGAAAGGAGGAGGAAACTGAAAATCAGTCAGAAGGAACTGCAGGTCCTTGTGGAGGAGGTAGTGAAGCAGCACGCAAAGCTGTTTGGAAAGCAGTCCCTGCATGTTGCAGATTCAGTAAAAAGAAACATCTGGCTTGGAATCCAGTCTCAGGTGAATGCCATTGGAGTGACCCCCCGGGACATTGATGTGCTCAAGAAGCGGTGGTATGATATCAGGAGCATCACCAAGAGGAAGATGGCTGATCTTAAAAAACAAGCCAGCCTGACAGGAGGAGGAAGGAACAGGGCACCTGCCCTGACTGAACTTGAGTGGCTCGTGGAGTCCACGATAGAGCCAGAAAGTGTCTGTGGGATCGGGGATGCAGACAGCTCTGCCAGGGCTGCTTCCAAACAAGGTAAGAAGCATGCACAGCATTGTGCCCCCCCCTTCCCCTATCCCAAATCCCCAATTGGGCTATGCGAATCCCACTCCAGTACAGGTTGTTGTTCAGACCCGCAATGCATTATGGGAGATGTACTCAGTGAAACCCCTATCATGACAGGAATCGCACTGAACAACAAGGCATGTGACACACATCAGCGATAAGCAGGCAGAGGACAATGAGATAGTGTGGCAGAAATGTATATTTATTTTTGCAATGCAGGGCTGCAGGTACACTGAGCTAATGTACAATTTCTGTCCACAGGCGAGACATCGCGCAGGACTGCTCAGGACAAGGGAGAGAGGGCACCCCGGAAGGACATCACAGAGAAGGCCAGTACGAGTGCAGGGCACACAACACCACCACAGCCAGCCTCACCACCACAGCCAGCCTCACCACCACAGTCAGCCACACCACCACAGCCAGCCTCGCCACCACAGCTAGCCTCGCCACTACTGCTAGCCTCACCAGCATCAACACCACCTGCAGTGCTTAGACCTAGGAGGCGTGCTGTTACCAGACTGCAGGAGTTTGAGTCCTCCTCAGAAGACTCGAGGGGGGGGAAACATCTACTGTGCCACTGGATGGTAGCAATGCTGGTTTGCTGTCCACTTCTGAGGGAGCACACACAGGTGCCAGACGCCACCGCAGGGCTCGTGTGAGCAGTCCACCTCCACAGGGTGAGAGCCATGGTGTCTTCGGAGGGCTGGAGGCAACCATGGTGAAGGTGCAGCGCCTGCAAGGCAATTCAGTCAGTCCATCGACAAATGAGGCGCCTCAATGATAACATGACCAACATTGACAAGGGCATTAGCTCAATGGCTGAGGGCATGAAGGAGATGGCTGCGGGCATGCAGGACATGTCCCAGTCTGTGATGCTGCTGTGCAGTAAAATGGATGAGGACAGAGTAACACGGCGCAGGGAGAGGCAGAAAATGGAGCACCATACGAGGGCAGTGAACCGCCTAGCAACTGCCACTTCTCTGCTCTGCAGGCGCTCCGTGGCCATGCAGGAGCGGCTGGCGCACTGCAGCACTGATGTCTCTAGGGGGCTGGTAAAGGTGACCACTGCTCTTGAAGTGCTGCTTAAGAGTCAGTCTGCCACTACTGGTGCTGTGGAAGTTGGGGACAGCGAGGACACGACCAGTCGGAGCAGCATTACCCCCCCTGTAACAGACACCCGGAGGAGCAGCAGACGGCATGGGGCTGCCACTGGTTCCACAGCCAGTGAGGACAGTCAGTTAATGGCATCCAGTACTGTTGTGCGTGGCCGCAGACGCTGATGCAGCCCACACTTTCAGGACAGACTTGGGTGAAGTAACCCATGACTTCCTACTATGGATGTCACAAATTGGAATGCCAAGTTTGGCCGTTTGTGTTGTGGCGTAGTGCCCAGAAATTAAAACTACGTCATTACATTCAACAACTGGTTGTGTCTCCTTACTTACTTAAAAATAGTTGCATGTGATCTCTGCCCGTCTCTGTCTCCCATCTGTTGCTGGTGGCACTCCTGCTGCGTTGGGCTCTGGCTGTGCAAATTCATCATCATTGTCCTCAAAATCAGTTAATTCCACTTCTGTACCTTTCTTTGTGGCAAGGTTGTGCAGCATTGCACAAGTTGCAATGATTTTGCAGCAGATGATGGGTGTGTACTGACGTGCGCCTCCGCTTTTGTGGAGGCAGCGGAACCTGCTTTTCAATAGTCCAAAAAGTGCGCTCCACAACGTTGCGTGTGGATTTGTGTGCCACGTTGTATCGTCTCTCACTCAGGGTTGATGGGTTTAGGTAGGGAGTGAGGATAAATGACCGCACGGCATATGCACTATCGCCTAGGTGAGAAAGAGAGTGCCATTAGTCACATACACCAATACACATTCATCTGCAGTAAGTATGAGTGAGTGTCACAGTGATTTACCTAGCAGGTATCCTTCTCCAAATTCTCCCGCAGCCAGGCGTGTGTAGATCCCACTGTTCTGGAAGATGTATGAGTCGTGGGTGCTCCCAGGAAATGTGGCCACGATGTCAGTGATTAGGTTGGCAGCATCGCAGATTACCTGCACATTTATGGAGTGGGTGGACTTTCTGTTCCTGTAGATATACTCAGTGGCTGCTGGTGGGCAGATTGGAATGTGTGTGCCATCAATACAGCCTATGACATGCGGGAACTGTGCCATCTGGTAAAAGTCTGTCTTGGTTTTCAGTAGTTCCGCCTGTGTGTTTGGGAAGCTAATGTAGTGATGCATTCTCTGCATCATGGCATCCAGGACCTTTCTGAAGAAATGGGACAGGCAACTCTGAGACACCCCGCCTACCGCAGCTATCACCCCCTGGTAACTGCTAGATGCGAGTAGTTGTAGGCTACAGAGCACCTGCACATGTGGTGGTATGGCGTGCGCCCTTGGTGTTGGGTGCTCCAGGAGTGGGTGCAGGTCCCTTATCAAGTCCAGGATGGTGTGGGGGTGTAGCCTGTACCTTTCATGGATCTCAGCCTCAGTCTGTTGGAAGAGTGTGATGCGCTGTCTGTAAATGCGCTCCTCCCATCTCCAGATCCTCACTCCTGCTGCCTGAAGACGTAGCCGCCTTGCAATCACATAGAAAGCCGCCATAGTGATCACACTGTTGCATTTTGGGATTGCTTATATACACTGTAGCTGATTACCACCTGCTTTCAGTCAGTGTTAATTACCGACTCTTAAATACCGAATTTCATGAAATTCGGTATTACCGAATTTACCTACATCTCTTTTCTCGTTTTTACCGTTTCTTATTTACCGATTCGGTAAATAAGGAATCGGTAATTCCGAATCGGTAATTTTGAATTCGGTAATGATGAATCGGTATTTACCGATTCATAATTACAGAATCCTTCTTTTTAGCCTCCTACATCTCAATTGCCTAAATACCGGTCGGTAACGGGAGATTTACCGAATTTCGGCCGTTACCGACCGGTATTTAGCTACCTACATATGGCCCTAAGTTTCTGCATCGTAACGGGGTTTGTTGGCGAAGCCTTCATCGTCTACACGGATCTGAACCAACGCATTGAGCCTTAAACATCAACGCTTCCTCCATCCAAGGTACGTTTTCAGTGGGACCTGTGCCAATCCTGCAGCCTGCCTGCCCTCCATTACGGTCAGCCTGAACTTTGGATTTAGGACACCAAAACTCTTCTTGTTTTGCATTTAAGTGAACTTTGGATTTACCCTGGTCCAGCGCGACCTCAAGAAAACCGTAAGTGCTATTTGCTTCTAAGCACTACATTTTGATTTAATCTTTAAAAATGCATGACTCTGGCTCTACTTATTGGATGTTTGTCATTTTGGAGTATTTTTGTGGTGTTTTCGTTGTGTTAATGTGTGTGTGTGTGACTGTATTTGTGTGTTTTGCTCATATAACTTACACATTACCTCTTTGGGTAAGCCTGACTGCTCTGTGAGGGGGTATGCACAGGCTATTTTTTAGTGTGTGTTTAGCTTATCCTGATTAGAGTGGTGCTTCCTGCCTATTCAGGGTGTATAATCTGACAACCAGAAACCCCTGTTCTAGAACTCACCCTATACCGTGAGCTGATGTGCTCATTGATAGGTTTGGGGCAGCAAAGTACCTGAGTACATTTGATTTGACCTCCAGGAGCAAAGGAGAGGTTAGCAATTTCCACTCAATTCAAGGTGATGCCCTTTGGCTTGAAGAATGCACCTGTCACTTTCCAGAGGTTGGTGAACAAAGTCCTGTCTGGGTTGGGAGCTAAGCTTTCAGTGCTGCTTATCTTGATGATATATCTGTATTCAACTCTACCTGGGAGGGGCACCTAGTCCACCTGAAGGAAGTGGCATAAGTCCCGTGCAGGCCCATTGCCGTTTTCACTATGTTAGCATGAGCACACTACAGTCCTTAGTTTGCTTTGTACACTTTACTATACACATGTATTTTGCTTTGTGCCACTCTGTACTTTCACACAGAACTTGCTGTTATTTTGTGTTCCACATTTTCCTGGGATTTAGTCTGAACACTGTAGACAAGGTCAAACAGCAATGCCCCTTGTTATTCTGTTTTGGCCAGGCTCTGGCACATAGACAAAACACACAAATTCAGCTGTTGTTTGGGAACATGTACTCTTTGTCAAATTGGTATGCACAGTCAGGCAAATACACAGAGAGATCGCGACTACACCTGAGATGTAGAACCTTCATCTGTGCATGCTAAGGTATAGGGTCTGCTGCAAACACCCAGAGATCTTCAGATACATAATCGCTTTGTTTCTGTAGAAGGGAAGGGGGATTAGTTTACCCTGTCTTATACAATGATAGCTCCTTTTATGAATTATGGATTACTTACTATGCTGACCGTAAATGTATTAGGCATCTTTTTACTTGTCGTGGCACGTATAATGCATACCACAGCATGATAGTTAAAATAAATTATTTAAACTTTTCTTGTGCCTCTGTCAGATCTAATTGTGGATAAGTATGAGTGTGAGAGCGAAAGGGTGTGTCCTGTCACCGCAACTCCTGAGAGGGTTTGGAGTGTTGTGTTCTGGGGTGTCTAATCACTTATTCCTCTGTGAGTGAGTAGGAGGGCAAGTGGGATACTATAGCTAGTCGTCCTGGGCTTGTGAGTGCTAAGGTGGTAGGATATCTCAGTCCCTGCCTACGAAGTTTCTATGGTCCCAAGCACAGTTCTGTGATTTAGAAGAATCCCTTCAACAGACGTGCTTCAGTTGGTGCATCAGGCGGGCCTGACTATCAAGGCAAGGAAGTGCCAGATAGGGCAGAGTTCAGTGGTGTATTTGGGCCACTTTTTGGATGGAGGCCATTTACAACCTCTCCATCCTAAAGTCCAGACTATCCTGGATTCGAAGGCTTCTAAGTCCCAGCCACAGGTCAGGGCCTTTCTTGACCTAACTGGGTACTACAGAAGATTTGTTCAGAATTATGGGATCATTGTGGCTCTCCTGACAGAACTCACCTCAAAGAAACAGCCCAAAAAGGGATATGAGCCCATGAGTGTCAGAAGGCCTATGACATTCTAAAGGAGCCTCTGTGTTCAGCACCAGTGTACTGGCCCCTGACTACACAAAGGAATTTGTGGTTCAGACAGATGTCTCAGAACAAGGGATTGGCCAGTGTGGTACAAGTAAATGAAGAGGGCCTAGATCAGCCAGTTACCTTCATTAACAGGTGACTACTCCCCAGAGAACACAGATGGAGTGCCATTGAGAGGGAAGCCTTTGCTATTGTCTGGTCCCTGAAGGAGTTGAGACCATACCTGATTGGTACTCTCGTCCATGTTCAAACTGAGCACAGACCTCTCAGGTGGCAAACTGTTGAGGTGGTCCATATCTCTACAGGGGATGGGCTTTACAGTAGAACATAGAACTGGGACTGCTCATGCCAATGCAGGTGGACTTCCCAGGATTTCTACCTGGCTGAGGACTAACAGGTTGTAGGTTAGTTACCCATCACCTATTGTCTGAGGGGGGCTGTGGGAGAAAGTCATCCTTTTTGCCTTGATCAGCCCATTTCTTGACTGATACTGGTGGTTACTGGCTCTGATTGTGCCCTGGGCTTTGCTAACCAGGCCCAAGCCAGTGCTCTGTTGAAAAGGTACATGGCATTTAGGTGTAATTACAATTATTACTAACACCCTACCTGTAAGTCCCTAGTAAATGGTAGGGCATGTAGGTTTAGAGGCCCAGAGGATTTAATGCACTTATGTGTACACTGCTGTGGTGCCTGTTGTCATTTTAAAGGCAGCACTGCTTTGCATGCTGCTTGTGAAATAAAACTATGTCCAAATTTGACTTTGGAATTAAAAGTACTTCCAAAGTCTTACACTACCTTATTTTTACATATACCTCACACCTAAGGTCGTCTACCCTAGGTACCCCAAGGGTAGGGTGCATTGTTGCAATAAGCAGAGACATTATAAAATATGTTGTATATGCCCTGTGTGGGAAAAACTGCTAATTTCATTTTCCCCGTTGTATTACATGAGCTCTATAGGCTAAGATGGGAAGGCTTTATTAAACTTCAATAAAGCCTAACCTTTGACAGGAGTGAGCTAAAATACTAATTCAAAGTATAAAAATAATAGTGACAATAAATCCAGAAACTTGCCAAGGCTGGATTTATTATAACTACTGCAGGAAAGTAGTTGTGGAACTGCTTTCCTAAATTTACCTAAAAACAGCCCTGTAGCAGCCTTTTCTGATTGGCCAGCCTTTGATTGCAATGTATTTTTTTACCATTACAAAGAATGCATTTTGCTGTATTTTTAGATATGTTTGTGAGTGTAACTTTGACACGAGTTGAATTGTAGATGTTTTATTTTTATGTGCTTTATTGGCGTATTCGGGCCGAATAAAGAACTCATTGATTTATCGATTGATAGGCTGAGTCAAGCTGCTCTGATGAGATGTGAAGTGGCCTGGGCTGAGACAAAGGAGCCATCTGGTGGGAGGAGATCTGCAGCTGCAGATGCTAGGACAGGAAGGAGGCTGGGTAGCCAAACTGGCCTTCAAAGGGAGAAAGACAGTAAGGGCAGGAACTAGGCCCATCTGCACTTCCTGAAGCCCCAGCCAGATGGGAGCCCCTGTAATTCAATTAGGAGAGCAGCTGAAGGGAGAGTGTAGGAAAAAGTTAGCCACACCTGTGGGTTGGGTTAGCCAAACATAAACCTCCAGATGAGATTTTCTCCATTTTGATTTTTATGGAACAGTGCTTTCTGAGCAAACACAAGGAGATGATGGACGGAGTGCTGAAACTTTTCAAACACGCACCCCCAGTCACAGATCTGGGTTGAATCCATCATCATTCTTTAGCTCACTTTGCCACCCCAGTTCAGACACAGCTAAATGCAAATCAGTCTTGACCCTGTGCCTCATGGGAACAGTCCAGACTGAACTGCCAAGCCATGTCTTCCCTGGACCGGAATCAAGCATCCTGGGCCTGGTTTCAGGCTAACAGCCCTCATCAGCCAGGCTAGCTTGAATCCAGTGGCAAAGTGAGCAAGGGATCCACGTCTGGGCATACCCTGCCAACTTAGGGCGAACAAAGCAAACACAAGGAGATGATGGACGGAGTGCTGAAACTTTTCAAACACGCACCCCCAGTCACAGATCTGGGTTGAATCCATCATCATTCTTTAGCTCACTTTGCCACCCCAGACAAAAATATGCCACACTTCTAAGGAATTTGTCATCACAGAGGGTGTCACCCTGCACTCAGGGGTACCCCTCTTCTTGCCAGCCCAGAAACCTTGATAAATATTGGAGAGCTGCCAAGCAACCCAGATCCCTGCCTGGAAACATCAAGAGAAGAAGGACTGGCCTGCTGAACCCGTCGTCTGCACCAAGAGAGAACTGCACTCTGAAGGATTGCACCTGCTGCACACTCTAGGCTTCACAAAAGAGGATTTTTACTTGCTTTAAAGGCTTAAGGAGTGGACTCCCTGGATGTAAAAGGTACAAAAGGGCTTCAAGAAGTCACCTGCATCAGCTTCACCAAGACAGGCCCAGCTGACCAGCTTCACCTGAACTTTAAAGGATTTCACCAGATGCATTGTTGGAATTGTAGACCCAACTCTCCAAGGACCAATTCAGAGCTTCTAGAAACTTGGTTGGTGTGTGGACCCTTCAAGAACCCAGAAGAAGATCCAAAAGTTTGGAATCATTTAGAGGATTTTTGTGAAAATGCTCCATAAGATGACCAACCAGTCATCAAGAGTCATGCTGGTGACATCAAACCACAACTCGGCCTGAACTTCAGGCTTGCCCTGCTAAATACTCCAGAGCACTTCGCCATCGACGATGAGAAGCAAGACCTCCAGGAACCACTGAGGCCTCGCATTGAGGCAAGCCACAGTTGTCGAACAGCAACCCAGCCTGCCGAGGAGAATCTCTCGATGTTGAGCGAAAAATAACAAAAAACATTTTGAGCAGCCCCAACAACCCAATGTATCCAACCCATGCTCCATCGCGGTCAACCTGATACTTTGACTTGGTCCCGGTCAAGCGCGACCAGATGTCCCTGGTTGGCACTTTATGCTTTTAAGCATAGAAAGCACATTTTTACATTTAATCTTTAAAAAATCATATCTACAGTTCACTATATTGATTATTTGTTGTTTTGGTGTCATTGTAATCATAAAATATTTCCTGTTTTTATAAATTGATGTTGGATTTTTATTGTGTGTTGTGTCTAACTTATTTAATGTTTTGGTGATGTAAAATACTTTTCACACCTGTCTCTGAAGTTAATCCTGACTGCTCATGAGCCCAGCCACTAAGGGATGAGCAAGGATTCATTTAATGAGATTTAACTGGACCTTATTTGTGCAACTCTCTGTAGGTACCTACCTGCCGCTACTAATAAAGTACCTGCCAACAGCTTATTTTAAGTGTTTTATGATACCAAAGTTATAATACCTATCTGCTGCTTTTACTTGAACATGCAAGAAAGGGTTGATTTCATTGGTATTTTAAACCAGCATCTTTTACTTGGTCCAGTATGTGTGTCCGTGAATGAACACATTTCTTACCAGCAACCTTCATTACCCTGATTTGACCTCCATCTCATTCCAGTATTCTACGTTTGTGGTATTTCAACTATCTGACAGACCTCTTATCATGCTTATGGGATAGATATCCCATTCAATAAAAGTATTTATTCTATCATCATGCTTATGGAGTAGAAAATGCTCCCCTCCCTGCCCCACCTCCTGCATTTTACACAAATCATTAACAGCGGAAAAACAGAAGGAATAGAAAGGATGGACTAGGATGAGAAGGACTCCGAATCGAAGTAATGAAGATTTATGTTAAGTAATGTGTTCATTACCCACTTATCTACATCATCTTTTTACCTGTACTAACTCTTAGAGTATATAAAAAGCCCCCAAGAAATAAATATGCACCGACTAATTACAGTTGTAGAATATAGATTTATTTAGACTGTAATTACTTCACTGCCATCTTTAACATGGTAGAAGCAAAATTACAATTTTAGTCATTTGTTAAATCCAACCTATAATGTTTAAAAAAGATCAAATGCAAAGGCCTTGTGGCAGCTCTACATATTTTCGGTAGATTTGCGCTTCTCAATTCTGCTCAAGATTCAGACTCTGAGCTTGTCAATGTAGCCTGGACAGATGCAGATGGAGAAGCATCCACATTTTTGTATGATTGTGACATGGTTTATTTAAATCATCAGCCTATAGACTGGGAAGCTGCCTTCTTACCCTTCTACGCACAGCCATGAAGGATAAATAGGGCATTAGATATCCTGAAATATTTTGTCCTCTCCAGTGTTTCGCCAGACCCCCATAGACCTGCATCTGTGTTAATTGTACCGGGGTAGGTAGTTGCAGGGGAACCCCCTTCAACAAGTGGTCTTCTACCAACCAACCACCACTGTATTGCTTGGTGAATTAGAGGAGCTACCGGAACTTGATGGTCCATTTGTTGGTAAATTTATTTGGGGACCAATTCAGGAGCAAGTTGTTCATTAATGGCTTCAGATGAAAATGTGTCCATGGGACCACTGTAGTTGTTACCACCATTAGTCCCTGGATGCTAAACCATCCCCTGGCAGAGAGAAATCTTTGGCCGAGGAGAAAAGAGAGACTATTCATAAGTGTCACAATCCTGGTCTGAGGCAGGAACCCTCAGCCCGCTTCTGTATTGAGTTGGCCTCCTACAAAACGTCTTGACCCATAGTCATTAAAGCTGGGCTATTTGAAACTTTATAATGAAGCCCAAATGCAGCTACATTTCAGTCACTTTCGTAACAGCGCCTTAGAAAGGGAAGAAGCAGACAACAGCCAGGCGTCAAGGTAAAGAAAAATTGATAATCCATTCAACTGAAGGTAAACAACAAACGGAGCAAGTACCTTTGTGAAGTCCTTGGGAGACTTTGGGAGTCCAAAGGGCAGAGCTTGGAACTGCAAATGCTGGTCCCCCACTGCAAATTGCTTGAAAATTTGACTGCCCGCATGAATAGGGACATGAAAATAAACACCCTGCATGGGTCGGAAATCACCCTCTGATACCAGTGAATATGAAGTGTAGCAAAATCATACAGAATTTCTATACCAATAGGTTTGCTCAATGCTTCTAGATCCAGCACTGGGTCATAACTGCTGTCTGCTTTCGGCACTAAAAATATAATAGAATCCTGTTTCTTTTGGGTGTTCCGGTACAGGAACTACAGTTTTTGTCTGAAAAAGAGCCTGTAAACACAGCAACATAGACTGTGCTTTTATTTTGGCTTTTGGCAAGGATGTCCGGACAAACCTGTGGTTCGGAGGTTTACTTGCAAACAGAAAGGAGTATCCCTGTTTGACATTGTTGAGAGCCCATGAGTCCGAAATGTACTCCGCCCACTGTTGAATAAATAACTTGAGCCTTGCCCCAACGCTGGTAAAGTCATTTTTGTGAAAGACCTTGATCTTGGAAGTTGAATGGTCAGGCTATATTGGCAATTAAGCCCCGATCTCAGGCCTAGCTACAAATGGTATATTTGTCTTGTGTTTTCTGTAGTTGCTGTTTTGATACAAAGAATGTTTTTACCAGAGTATAATTTAAATGGTTTGATGATCTTTTTTTCTTCCACTGCTTTTTGGACCATAGGGTCAAACTCCTCACCAAACAACTTTGGTCCTGTAAAAGACAGCTTGTGGATCAGAGCTTTTTGCAAGGTGTCGAGCTTTCCGGACTTCATCCACAACAACCCCCTCCAGCTCAGGAAGATGATGTGAATAATCCATCAAAAGGCACTTTAGACAGAAATTTCGTAAGAAGTTCTATATTGTCAAAAATAGGCATAGGATCTCATTTTCTTGTAGACAATCACAGAGAAATTGAAAATCCTTTAGGAGAACCTTAGCAGCATTCGACAATAGTTGTTTGTCCTAATAGCAACATTTGATGTTGCAAATGACCTTTTAGTGTGGTTTTCACATTTCTATCAACTATATCAGGCAAGGCTGAATCCTCTGACACCAAGGAAGAAGTAGAAGCCATTGAGGCCAAAACACTTTTCACTTTTGGTCTTTGTGGAAAAGTAGAATTAAAATTTCCAGGGACTTTCTTTTTTAAAGGAAACGAGGAATAGATGGCTGGCCTGCGTCCATCTATTCTGCAAGCAAAATTTGCTTTATGACTACATGCAGGAGTATTTTGTCAGATTTGGTACTACTTTATTGAGCATAGTACCCTTCCTTCTGTATGTATAAGGAGGCAATGGAGTTGGTTTCCTTGAACATGTTTTCCTCTGTGATTAGATTCTTGATCTGCCCTGATCACAGAAAAGATCCTGGAGGTGGGGCATGTGGAGACCATTGGTCTAGTCCATAAGCATGGAGATAAAACAAACACAGAGCACGACATCGGGGAACATGGCGGCTGCATGCTGAGCAGCTGCGGGTGCTCCGTGAGCTGATCCTGCAGCTCTGTCTCACCTCTGGCTTTGGCACTTACCTGGGCATGGCGCTTGGTCCCCCAGCTCAATGAGGCCTCTTGGGGGGTCTGATAAGCCAGTCAGCCCTCAGGCGACGGAGTCGTCCCACAGTATTTGGTGGGAGGAGGCCGCAAGAGGGCTCCGACGCTGCAGATCTGCTGGCGCGCCTGTGCTGGGCAGAATCAGCACAAGTCAGGCCCCCAGCTGGGGCTTGCCCTTGCCTGAACACGCTCATACATTGCGGATGCCTACAGAGGGACCTCCACGCTCACAGTCTATGAGGGATATTAGGGACTTCAGGAGGCTTAATCTAAAGGAGGAGGCCCAGAGGAAGGCTTTGAAACAGGGGGTAAGCCTCCAGCTTATGGAGGAACATTTCTTAAATCCAGTAAAGTCTCGAGGTACACACTACGCAATAGAAATATCGAGGCTGTTAAAGTGTGTACTCCTCAAGATGCTCTGTTTGTGCTGGTGGCCCCAGGTTTGAAAAAAGCTGTGAAAAAAGGGAAGCGATGTGTGACTGGTGGGTGGGGGGGGCAAGGGATGGGAGCTCTGTTCCCTCGCATGCTAACCCTACTAGGCATCCTGGCAAAAATCTAGGGGCAGGGGCAGGAGATCTTCAGTCCAGCAGATTAAAATTACCTCCTCCCTCAAATCTTTCTTTAGAGTTCTACCTGACGTTCAACAAGTAGAGGGGGAAAAAAGGGTTACCTCTCTGCACTGTACTGAGATGGAGTTGTGTCAAGTAGCTTCGCCTAGTAGGGACCATGACACTGTGGAATCTCTGGCCTCAGCTGGGCCCTGGGGAGGTAAGATCTCCAGGGGCCTCTGATTTAAGGGGTGCCCCTGTCCCCAGCAGCAACAGGTTCGAAGCCCAGGCATCAAATGGAGAGCCGGAGCCGGCAGGTGATGTGTCACTCAAGGATCAAGCGAGTAACACTGGGGTAGAAATCCCCAGGGAAAAGGCAGAAGATTCATTGACGGGTATCCTTTTGAGGTTAAAAGAAGAAATGAAAGATAGGTTCATGGTCTCAGAGGCTAATCAGGAGAACATTCAAGCCTCTTGTTCGGAGTTAACGCAGAAGCTTGACGCGGTTGTCCCCCGTACTAAAGCACTGGAAGAGGAGGTAGGATCAATAAAGCGGGTTGTTGAGGAAAACACCTACAGGATCTCTATGCTATGTAAACAGAATAAAGCTCTAAAAGAGGACATCGAGAGGGTTGAAAACCACACCAGGAGGAACAACTTAAGATTTTTTAATGTCCCGGAAGCGGCGGAGGATACGGATATGAAGTTCTTTATAATCAAGCTCCTGAGAGACACAGCTCTAAAGGAGAATCCAGAGATCGACCTAGATCATGAGATTCAGAGGGCGCATCAGGATCCATTTAGGAAGAACCTCCAACGGCCCAAGCCAAGGAAGATCTTGGTAAATTTCCTTTTGTACGCAGTTAAGGAGATAATTTTGAGTGCAACTCTAAGGGAGGGCCCCTACACTGTCAATGGCTTTTCTCTTACAACGAGATCAGACATATGCAAGGCAACAGAGCAGAGGCAGTGGGAGTTGGGCAAGAGGATAGAGGACCTTCGGAAGTTGGGGGCAAAAGTACAGCTAAAATTCCCAGCAACTCTTCGCATCATGAGGAACAATCAAATGTACAATCATCGCATAGTGAAGGATGTGGATGCACTGATAGACTTCATTAATGGGAAAGGAGATGCCCCCTGACTACTTTAGTGTCAAATACAAGTGTTTTGGTGTTAGGAAGGGTTGAGGGAGCCTGCTGTGGTAATAAAATCATCAGGTCCTGTGGAGCAGGTCATAGGCAATTGTATGCCTCCAAGATTTGGGAGGGTTCCCCAGTGTGGGGTAAGGCGGGGGGAGTGGTGGTAGAGCACAAGGTGGGGAGCAATGGGAAAAAATAAAAAAATGTCCTCAATGTCACTGTGCAGGTTTTTTCTCTCTGTAGTGATGGGCTGTTTGGGGAGATATTTAAAACATGTTACAGGATTTGGAATTGGTGTATGCTTGGCGCTATCTAAAAGGTCAGGAGAGAGGATACACCTTCCATAGCAAAAAATATGGGCACTTTTCCAGGTTAGACAATTTTTTTGTCGATAGGGTTTTAGCGGTACATATCAGGGATGTCAACCATCTCCGGGGCATATTTTGGATCATTCAGCTATTATTTTATCACTGCTACCTCCTGGGTATAAGCCGAATCTACGGTGGACCTTGAAGCGAGCTATCCTTTTGGATAGCGATCTGGCACATGTATTAAAAAAGGCCACGGCTGAGCTTTTTACTGACAACAAGGCTCAGCCCCCCTTGGAGTTGTGTGGGACATATTCAAAGCTTTTATCCAGGGGATATAAATTACCCAGGGACGCTTAGGGAAGAGAGGGCGGAATTGGACAAACTAGAGCAGGAGGTTGGGTCACTGGAGAGTACTTTACAGATGCAGAATGGAATAACTGATAGGAGAATATTATCGAAGAAGTTAGAAGAGGCACAGTTAAAGTATACGATTAAGATTGACTCCAAGTGCAGGGAAAGGTAGCAGGCTGGATCCATGAGGCACTTTGAGTATGGGGAATGAGCTGGGGCCTTGCTGGCTTGGAAGGCGAAAGTGGAGAAATCTCAAAACAGGATCAAGGAGTTGGTGGTAAGCTCCCAGGGAGAGATTTCAAACATACTTGAGGATATGCAGAGACATCTGGTCTCTCTCTTTTCTGCTTTGTACAAGCAAGAGACTTTCCCGGACCACCATAAACTTAGGGAATGGCTGGGAGGCGTAAGCCTCCCTGTGCTTTCAGAGGTAGGGAAAGAGTTTATGGAGGCGCCAATAACTCGGGAGGAAATTTATGGGTTTCTGTCATGTAGCAAGAATGGGAAGGCGGCAGGCCCAGATGTCATCCCGTTGGAAGTCTATAAGCTCTTAGAAGAGGAAATTGTCTCAATCTGGGAGACGTTGTTCAATTCAATCTATCAGGGGGAGGTATGAAGCCCTGACTCGTGGAAGGAAACCACAATTGTTTTGATCTTAAAACCAGCAAAGGATCCCAG
This sequence comes from Calotriton arnoldi, assembly GCA_963921515.1. NCBI lineage: Eukaryota > Metazoa > Chordata > Amphibia > Caudata > Salamandridae > Calotriton > Calotriton arnoldi. The sequence continues at coordinate 3,641,421 of CAWUFW010000107.1, read as the reverse complement.
GAAGGACGATTCATATCGACCAATATCACTCCTGAATGCGGACTATAAGGTTTATACAAGTATCTTGGCAGGGAGATAGGCTAAGTTTGCTCCTCAACTTATACGTCTTGCTGGATTTGTCAGCCGCCTTTGACACCATCTCCCACAGCATTTTAAAACAGCGGCTCTGGGAGGTGGGTGTCAGAGTTAGGGCTTTAAACTGGCTTAGTAATTACTTAACTGACCGGACCACAACTGTTCAGATTGGAAATATGGTCTCTCACAGCCGAGCAGTAAAGATGGGAGTCCCGCAGGGCTCTATCTTGAGCCCTTTGCTCTTTAATCTTTATGTGGCACCACTGGTTAGGGTGATCAGGTCCTATGGTTTTGATGTGGTGTCTTACGCTGACGACACCCAGCTTTTGATCACCCTAGGTCCTGATCCCATCGATACAAAATTTCGTTTAAAAAATTGTATGACCCATATTGATGATTGGATGAGCGCCAATCATCTCCAACTGAACTGGAGTAATACCGAGGTCATCCTTTTTGGCAGGGCACACAAAGTTTGGTCAGAGGACTGGTGGCCCTTCAATCTAGGTCCCTGTCCATCTCCAAAATCAGTGGTGCGAAATCTGGGTGTGTTGATTGATAACCAACTATCAATGAAAAGTCATGTAGACCACATAATCGGTACTTGCTATGGAATTATGCCTAGGCTAAGAAAATGTTTTCAATGGATTCCAATTGAATCAAGGAAGCCATTGATTCAAGGTTTGATCATAGGTCGTATTGACTATGGTAATGCCTTGCTGGCCTCAATTAATGAAGAACTCTATTCCAGGCTCCAGGTCCCGCAGAACACAGCGGCCAGATTGGTATTGAACCTCCCTTCTAGGTCTCCATCAGCCTCAAGTCTGAAATGCCTCCACTGTCTTCCTATTAGGAAACGAACCCGTTTCAAGATCCTCTCTCTAGTGCATAAAACTATGCACGGAAGCGGACACAGCTATCTGGCAAAAAAACTTAGCTGGTACCGGCCAACGAGGATGCTTATGTCAAGCACTAAATGTCTTCTTACTTCATTTAGAGTGCGTACCGCTAAGAATGGCGGGAGATCTTTTTCTTTTCTTGCCCCCACTTTTTGGAACAAACTCCCACTCCATCTGCTCTCATCCCCTTTTTCATCAGCAGGAATGGAGTCGTACGCTAGCGCCATGAGACCCCAGGGTGATATGTGCGCTCAATAAATATACTTGACTTGACTTGACTTGATACTCGCAGATCAGAAGGGCTTTCGCCCGGGGAGGCATATCATGGGCTTACTGAGCAGCTGATAGGGTGTGTAGATCTCACCACAACCCGGTCACTGCCTTTGGCTGCTGCTACATTGGATGCAGCCAAGGCTTTCGACAGGGTCTGTTGGGCATACCTGTGGCGTGTTTTGGAGGTACTGGGTTTTAGTCCACGTTTTGTCTCTATGTTACAGGGGCTCTTTGAGAAGACAAATGCTGGGATCCTCCTTAACGGCTCACTCACTGAGAATTTCGCTATATCAAGGGGTACTAGGCAGGGCTGCTCCCTCTCCCCATTATTGTTTAATATCTATATTGAGTCACTAACACAGCTCCTGTGCACTGGTGGTCAGGTCATTCCCTTCACGGCATCGCAGTTCAACAATAGAATTGCGTTATATGCAGATGACCTAATAATTTATACCTCGGACTCTGTAAGCACTATCCCTAGGGTGGAGTTTCTGGTAAAGGAGTTTGGGGCCTTCTCAGGCTATTTAGTGAATAATGCGACGTCGGAGATGATGTGTTGGAATACACCAGGCTGGAAAGGGAAAGTGCAAGCCGAGATTAGGTATCTGGGTATCATGATCTCAAACCCTTTGGAGGCTATCCCCAAGTTCATCTTGGAGAGGGTGGCAAAGGTGGTGGACAGTTTGCTATCTAGATGGAGAAACCTCCCGCTCACAATATATGGGCGAGTCAATTTAGTCAAAATGGTGATATTACCTAAACTGACGTTTAATTGTATTCCCTTAACCTTTCCAGTCTAGGTATTGGATAGGATGCAAACACAAGGAGATGATGGACGGAGCGCTGAAACTTTTCAGACACTCACCCCCAGTCACAGATCTGGGTTGAATCCATCATCGTTCTTTAGCTCACTTCGCCACCCCAGTTCAGACATAGCTATATGCAAATCAGTCTTGGCCCTGTGCCTCATGGGAACAGTCCAGCCCGAACTGCCAAGCCATGTCTTCCCTAGACCAGAAACAAACATCCTGGGACCGCTTTCAGGCTAACAGCCCTCATCAGCCAGGCTAGCTTTAATCCAGTGGCAAAGTGAGCAAGGGACCCACGTCTGGGCATACCCTGCCAACTTAGGGCGAACAAAGCAAACACAAGGAGATGATGGACGGAGCGCTGAAACTTTTCAGACACTCACCCCCAGTCACAGATCTCGGTTGAATCCATCATCGTTCTTTAGCTCACTTCGCCACCCCAGTTCAGACACAGCTATATGCAAATCAGTCTTGGCCCTGTGCCTCATGGGAACAGTCCAGCCCGAACTGCCAAGCCATGTCTTCCCTGGACCGGAAACAAGCATCCTGGGACCGGTTTCAGGCTAACAGCCCTCATCAGCCAGGCTAGCTTGAATCCAGTGGCAAAGTGAGCAAGGGACCCATGTCTGGGCATACCCTGCCAACTTAGGGCGAACAAAGCAAACACAAGGAGATGATGGACGGAGCGCTGAAACTTTTCAGACACTCACCCCCAGTCACAGATCTGGGTTGAATCCATCATCGTTCTTTAGCTCACTTCACCACCCCAGTTCAGACACAGCTATATGCAAATCAGTCTTGGCTCTGTGCCTCATGGGAACAGTCCAGCCCGAACTGCCAAGCCATGTCTTCCCTGGACCGGAAATAAAGCATCCTGGGACCGGTTTCAGGCTAACAGCCCTCATCAGCTAGGCTAGCTTGAATCCAGTGGCAAAGTGAGCAAGGGACCCATGTCTGGGCATACCCTGCCAACTTAGGGCGAACAAAGCAAACACAAGGAGATGACGTGGGTCCCGTGCTCTCCATGCCACTGGAATCAAGCTATCCTGGCTGAAGAGGGGTGAAACCCCGAAACCGGTCCTAGGATGCTTGTTTCCAGTCCAGGGAGGACCTGGCTTGGCAGTTCGGGCTGGACTGTTCCCATGAGGCACAGGGTCAAGACTGATTTACATATGGCTGGGTTCCATCTGGAATGGCATGGTGAGCAAAAAAACGACGGATTTAGGCCCAGATCTCTGTACTGGGGTGAATGTATGACATTGTTCTGCATTCTGTCCAACAACTGTTGTTTTTGCATTGGATAGGATGCAGACAAGAATAGGAGGCTTCATATGTGCATCTAGGGGGGGCCAGGCTTGCATGGAAAAAGCTACGACGTAGGTTAGAGAAGGGGGTTTGGCCATCCCAGATTTGAAGCTTTGTTGTATGGCCTTTCAGCTAAAAAACTGCAGGATGCTTCTGGGTAAACCAGTAGCCTCAACACGGGGGCAGTGCGGGGAGAGATGGTAAGGGAGTGTGGCTCTGAAGGATCCTTGTATAAATTCGGGGCATAGATTTTTTTTCAAAGATTCGCTTGAAGGTGTTGAAGGCAGCTCTCCTCCTCTGGCTCAGGGTGAGGAAGAGATTGGATATGATATGGGTTATTATTCAGATTTCTCCCCAATTTGGGACTCCCCGGGTACCCCGCAGTGTCTGAAGGATGGGCTGAGCACTCCACTGCGGGGGCAGGGACTAAGGTTTCGGGGAAGCTAGTAACAACACAGGGCATTCTCCCTTGGGAAGTTTTAGCAGCTAAGACCCAGAACTCCCTTTCCAGATTCAAATATATTCAGCTGTCTTCTTGGTTCCCGGCCAATTTAGAGGAGATAGGTGGTGTGTGGGAGTTTGAGTTAGAATTGCATGATGGAGCTCCGAAGGCTAAAGAGGTAGCTCAGTGGTATTGGAGGCTGCACGACGCTGAGGATAAAAAAATTGAAGGCCCCGTATTCAGTCTGGGAAGAAGGTATTAATTGGACCAAGATGGAAAAAGTTTGAGAAAGATCTTTAAAATTACTTTACTCAGTGGTTAAGCCTGCCAACCTGAAATGTAATGGATCACTGACAAAATAACGAAGTAAAAAATATCGATGAAAAAATATAGAATGCATAAATATTGACTCCCTATACTTAAACAGGTAAGATAAAAAATATTGAATCAAAAATATCGAAGTAAAAAATATAGATTTACAAAATATCGATTAAAAAATATATATAACAGATATATAACATAACATAAAATATATTAAATATTAATATTATTTTTAACAAGATAAATTTAATTTAATATACATTTTAACTAAATATAACAAATAAACTTAATTAAAAAAAATATAAACACGCAAAGATCATAATTTATACATATACATATATGTACTATATTATTTAATAACTATTATCTTTATTTAATTTTTTAACTTTTAAATTATATAAAAATAAAATATATACATATATCAATAATTTAAAATTAAAAACTAACAATTTTAAAATTGATTCAAACATTTAGGGGGTCATTACGATGACGGGCGGAAACACAACCGCTGTGCCGCCGGAGGCAAAAACCGCTAGTTACCGTCCACCAGCAACTGCACGCCCTCCCGCCGAATTAGGATGTGAAAAGTCAGGCAAATACCGCCCGTAATCCCGCGACGCCGCCCGCCATCAAAGTGCGCCCGTTTACGTAGCGGCACTAGCCAATGGAGGCACACCGTCCGACGAAATGACGTACTGCCCGGCGTACAAATTACGATGACACAACCAAACAGCCTCACCAGCAAAGAGACACCGCACGAGAAAAGGTGGCGGAAACCAGATCGCCGACTACACAAACACCAATCCCGCCTACTCCGACATGAACCCTGCTCTCCAGGCCATCCCAATGCTGTACCTGATGCAGCACCTAGGAGTGAACGCGCAAAGACGACGCAGGTAGGCAGACACACAACAAGGGCACGCAAACACCGCACACAATGCAAGGGCGGAAAAACTGTACATGGCCCCCCTAGACACCCCTGTGGGGACAGGACACATCCAACACTGTACCCACACATGTTCCACCTGTAAAATACAAACAACTCGCAACATCCTGGGCACCCACTACCCCGGACCAGGAGGTGACGTCCCCGTCACGGCACCGCAGCGCCCCGGTGATGACGCACGTACACATGTGCACAACGCAGAGGCCAATGACAGCGCCACGCATGGGCTGCACACAAACACCACAGGGTCACAACTACACACCCCACACACCAGCCCCACCCTGAAGGCACATGTCACGTGGTCCCCCTGCATCAATCATGTCCACAACCTACAACTCACAGTTGTCAACACGTAGTCACACAAGTGTCCCGAACAGGGGAGTAAAATGACGTCGAAATAGGACCCACACCTGTGTGCAAAACATGGAGAAGCACACGGCAGCTGCTACAGAACAGCACAAACAATGGACATTGACCGCAAAAGGCACGCCAGTCACAACAAAAAATACCCATACCATCCTGCATGCAATAACAAGCCATGCAATGTACAAAAGAGAGAAACCCTGCTGCCTGAGAACAGGTGTTCACAATCACTACGCCCACACACAAGTCTCAATGGACAGCGGAAACGAAGTGTCCCGCCCACACACGGGAGAGCAGATAGCAGTGAATGTCCTTCCATTCCCACACTCAAATCACATTGCAACATATTCGGCAGGAGAATGGAGCCATTGTAACAACCAAAACCCAAACATAGCCATGCTGAGTAAACCTTCCACTGGCAGATAACGCCGAACATGAAAGAAAGATAATACCACTAAATACAATTATACCACTGCCCCTTGTGGCTCAAATGCAAGTAATCATGAAAGAGACAGACACCACTGGCCTTGACCATTCATAGGAGCATGTGGGATGAGGGCCTGTGTCCTCCTCCCAAGCCATACCCAAAGTCCTGCCGCCTAACATCCATTCAAGAATACCCAGCATCGTCGGAGGTTGCACTCAGCAGACAGCTCAGGCAGCCGGAGCACGCCATCACATCACCCTGCAGCAAAATGGCTGGTGCACCAGTGCTTTACACCTATGCCAGACAGATGCAGCTGTACAGCAATAGCTTGCTACAGATAGTGGGCTGTGCAAATATGGCTATGCTGAATGTAAGTTACCGAGTAACTTACCGCATCGAAATGTTCAGCTGCGTCATCCCCGTATTCTACTGTCGGAGGTGCCCGTACCACTGGCCTGTGGATTTATGTCTCTCCAACCCGGCATGTCCAATTGCGGACTTGGTACACCTGTTTGCACCCCTGGACGCCCACGACAGGAACTGTTCAGTGTATGGGGGCATGGCGTTTGTGGCTGCAATCGGACACACACTGCAATGGGACCAGTGTGCCTCCGCACAACGTATGCTGGATTACAGTTTCATCGAATGTCATCCGACATGTCCCATCAGGATTCTACAAGGGACAACTTACGATGAACACGTTGCAACCCACCATCCTCTTCATTGGATGTCATCCATGAATACCACCAATGCGAGGGATGCTCTGCTGGAAGGTATCGCATACCTGACAACTTGTCAATTCATGGGTCCCCAAATCAATACCCACAATTGAACATTCATGTTCAACACCGTACCTATGCTTGGCTTCCGCACGCAGTGGGCAGTTAGCTGTGCAACAACTATACCATGCAATCGGCAACAAACACCTTACCATCAACACCACTGCCATGACACTTGACATTTCCGGGACATGCACCCAGTTCATCACCATATCCCGTGTACCTGCATGAACAGGGGGAGGCAGAGGTATGGGACTTGTGTACAGTAACCACATGGCCAATACTGCACGAACAACTATGCTACAATATGTATTCTGCGAACCTGAACACATGCTCCTGTCAGTGCACGCGTATCTGTCTGCTGTATTACGTGAGAACTGTCACATCACCTTCGTCTGTACTTCCGTGCCAGGACTTTTGCATGGACAACAAATGCAATCCCCTACAACATGTCCCCAGTCATTGTGTCATGTTCAGTAGCCACCATATCGCAACAACATGTGAGACGCTGCTGCATGCATGTAGGCTCATGCTCTGATGTCACCTCTGACGCAGGTGTGTCGGAGTCACCATTGTAGTAATCCTGTATTATGGGTAGGGCTCCCGGTTTTCCGTTTAAACGGATTTTTACATATAAATACAGACGGAAAACTAGTTTTCCTTTATCTGTATTTATATATAAAAACGGGAAAATACTAGTACATTTTGCTGCGCTGCCGTGCACCAGCAGACCTGCCTACAGTAACAAACGCTTTTATTGATGCCTCAGCCATTTCTGGGGGCTCAGCTCTGCCCCTCGAGTGAGGTCTTCATTGGCATCAATAGAATCAGACCCCCAACCATCTGGTGTCTCCCCCTCCTTAGAGGGTTAAGAGGTGTCAGCCTTCCCGGGCGCACACACAGCCGCACCCGAGTACTTCACAGGTCTTTGAAAGACCATTTACTTGGTAACAAGGCTTTGTTCTTTCACTCCTCCAGGAATAGAAAGAAGCCGCCCAGAGTGGCCAAGAAGCTGACGGTCTGACCCCAGACCTGCCTAATTGCAGCGTATGCAGCCATTTCAAAACATCGGGGAAGGGGGTGGGGGCTGGAGTCAGTGGCGTATGCAGTTTTGGGGCGGCAAAAGCAGGAATCGAATGCCAGCACTCCGTGGGACGGCAAAGCCTATTAAATTAAACACTGTCTGGCACTGAGGGGGCACTTGCAGCCTCTGTTATCTGAAGAGCGCGTTTGTTGTGCAGGTAGTAGTAGCCCAACAGGTTAGGGTGGAAAGGTCGCTGGTGTCAGAGACAAGCAGGGGAAGGTCCCATTGGAGGTTGCATAACTGAGGAGGAGGGCAGCAGCTCGCCACAGGCCATGGGCCGTCAGTGAGTGTATCTGAGTAAAAGTATTAACAACACCTGCCTGTGCCTCGGTCTGTGCCCTCCCCACTGTGGGTATGAACAGTAGCCTCACTCGTCTATTACAGGGCCGTCCACAGCTAACACAAAGTGGCCAGATTGGTGTTATTTACACTCAAACACATTAGCGCCACCTTACAGAGTTTGCCAGTGAAGCGCTACTTTTCTTTTCATGTTAGCTTTTCAAGCAAAACGCTCATTGATTTATGAATAATGAGTGTAAAAGCTTTAAGTTGTGTTCCCTATGAGTGTTTGCTTTTTTCCAGTATGTTATTTTTTTTCAGGCAGCATATTACTGTAGTCTAGTGCATAATTTGAATTGAATTGTTTCCAGGTGTTTATAGCGGGGCACAATTGGGTTGCAGCTGAAGGCAGTGTGAGTTTCTCTCAGTGGGGCAGTATGGTGTTCAGTGGGGGAGAGGATGTGGCACTCTGCAGATGACAGAAACTGCAAGGCTCTGAGACAAATGGCTTGTGATAGCACTTTTAAGCATATTTGGGACGTTCTGCAAATGGCAAAGTTTTCAGATGAATGTATAGTGTTGACCAATATGTATACATTGGCAATTTAAATAAATGTGGAAAAATACTAGATGTAGCGTCGTCTTTTGCTTGTGGCAAAAATAAATGTGGATAAATACAGAAAAAATGCCCAAAAAATAAATATGGATAAATACAGACGGAAATCGCAAAAAAATAAATACCATAAAACCGGGAGCCCTAATTATGGGACTGAGATGTATTGTGCCTATGATGTCAAGCTGTCTGGTAGGCAAAATTAATACTGTCTTTGTCAAAGCCTAGAGCTCTTCAGTAATGAGCAAATGTACTGTAGCATAGCAAGGGCAGGGCATTCGTAACTCTGAAGCCTTCATTCCACAATCAACAACTAATCACATCTACCTGTACCCCCTTTTGTATGTGTAATCATGCTAAGTATATCCTCCACATGCATTTCGCTGCCAGTAGTGTCCACATCCTGCATCACAGAGGAAGTAAGTTCAAATACATGCCTTAAAGCAAATATGTGACTCTGGAGAATTATTGATCGTAGACAAGTACGAATGAGAGAGGATGAGAGTGTGTGAAGTACACGAGAGTCGTGAGATGACCATGTAGTCAAGTGTCATTGGATGTCAATGCATATGAGTTGATGCCACAGTGGACCCAGGGAAATACCACAGGTCGTGGGCCTTGGCTTGTCAGAGTCTGACGTGGCCCAACAGATCATCACATCAACACTGACGGCCTGGTCACTACAAAGCACAGTCCTACATATGTGTACAATTACCTTCACAGTCTGACATCACACTCATCAAGCAAATATAGGAGCCACGCAAGAAGCATGCCACAGCAATGCATGACAAAACACACACGATATCAGTGTGGGTGGGCAGGGCTGCACAGTGAGTACGAACTGCAGAAATTCACATACATGCTCAATTAAACAAGGCACAATCTTCACATTCACACACCCTGCAGACCCACAATGGGCAATACATATCAAGTAGGAGTCATCCTGAACTGCAAGGACACACCCACACACTGCACACTGTGCAACAAACAATACACACATGTGCTCACATTCACAGACCTGAACAAGGATACAAACACCCACCATGCCCCTGGGTAACACATGTGTGTAGTTGACATTGCCAGAGCGCACACACACACACCAACACTACCCCAAAGTCACACCCTTCACATCACACACACCTACACCTCCCAAATGCACACATTGAAAGTAAGCCATGTGCCCAGGCCCTATGTACATCACAAGATTCACATACACCTACACTGCTGGCCACCCAGAAAGTAAGCTCACACATACCCGCACACTCTGCACATGCTACCTGTCATCCTGTGGCTAGACTCACACCCTGTGCTTTGCTTGCACGCAAACATGACACGTATACATTTACACAGAAATACCACCAAATACATGCAGACAATCCGTGTCACATACATACGTCTTCATCACACACACAAGTAGCAGAGTCTGAAAGAAGTGAAGTCCCAGCCACGTATAATACACATAGGAATGTGAGACCAGACATTGCAATTGTTGAGGTACCATACACGGCATGTGCCTCACTTAACTATGCACACACAGTAACAACTGCAATCAGCAACTACACAGACACAACCCACTACAGGAACAACAGCATCCAGTCACAGATTACATAGACAGGCGGCAACATTGTACAACACCAGGGACAGTGGCCAGTCCGATGTGCAGAGTAGTGATACGAAAAGCTGCATATGCATTGTGTGTGAGTGTACCCTGCCATGGCCAGCAACACAGCCATGGCAGTCACAATAGCCATAACAGCCACTACTGTGTCACAGGTAGTTGTGTGAGGGTGGCTACCATTCAAACAGGATGCCAGTCCGACTCGGTGCTGTCTGTCTGCTACGGGACAGTTGGAGGTCCGCCCCTGAGAGAGAAGCACAACTGTGGAAGACACACATGTGGCATGTGAAGCGGGAGGGCTGCTTGGCCCAGGTGGGTGGGTGGCACGGGTAGGTGCACTCATGCAGTGTTGAAACAGACTGTGTGGGGAGGATCCCGGAGGGGTAGATTTCCACTGTGTTGGGTATTTGGGAAGCCTACCTGTCTGGGGATGAATGTGAACTCATGTGGGCACAACAGGCGGGCAAACGATCAATGCTGCATCAGGTGTAGACGTTAGCCCTCCCTCTGGGGACATGCTGGATACTGCTGTGCGTTAGCCAGGCCCTTGCCAAGGCACTTACATCCCCTGTCCTCCAGGTGTACCCCCTACATTGTCCACCTGCACAGGCTACCCAGGGCACGGGATGGCAGAGGAGCTTGGTGGGTGGGAGGTCATGGCGCCCTTCTCCTGGTCACATCTTGCAGGCAACACATTCTCAGTGTGCAGCAGGGCACAAGTCCTAAACAAGTAGTGGGTGGACGCTGACGTCAGGACAGGAAGTGACGTCACAAAAGGTGGCTTGCACCATCAGACTCATTGCCGCCCCTCGCACACCCCTTAGATGCGATTGCATCAGAGAAGCCAGCGCGTGAGCAGCAGCTCCAACCTCGCCCCAGAGAGGCCAAAGAGTGAATGTGTGGCTCCATTTGCTCCTGTAATCGAGCTCACGGTAAAATAAGTGGGGGGACGCCGTCCACCCGCATGGTACCCCGACTCGAGCCCTGGTGTACAGGCGAAGTGTCCTATTGGCTTTGCAATATGTGTGAGTTGCATGACACTCGTTGGTGGGGTATGGCTCGGAGGCTCGTCACCCTGAGGCCCATGTCTCACTTCATGGGTCCCTTGTCAATGGCAGCGGATGTAATGACTATGCGCGCCGGGGTGGGTCTACCTTCCGTCTGGGATGGTGTTTGCGGCCTGACCTGCTAGGGCAGCCACAGCTCCTGTGTGTTGCATGTGGTGTATCCGGACTACGGAGACTGGCATGCATTGTCACTGTTGTCCAGGGCTCGAGTCGGGGTACCACGCGGCTGGACGGCGTCCCCCCACTGATATTACAGTGAGCCCGATAACTGGAGCAAATGGAACCACACATTCACTCTTTGGCCTCACTGGGGCGAGATTGGAGCTGCTGCACATGCGCTGGCTTCTCTGATGCAATCGCATCTAAGGGGTGAGCGAGGGGAGGCAATGTGTCTGATGGTGCAAGCCACCTTACGTGACATCACTTCCTGTCCTGACGTCAGCGTCCCACCACCTCTTTTGTCAGCACTCGTGCCCTGCTGTTGTCAGATGTGCCACTTTCCAGGGGGGTGGAGAAAGGGACAGGAATGTCAGCTTGAGAGTGGCCCAGTTGAAGGCCCACCTTCACTGGGGGGGACAACCATTGGACAGTCTGGTGTAGCCCACCCACGCGTACATGTAGGCCCTCCATGAACCATGTCACCTGCGGCAATGTGATGTCATGGGTAATGAAGTTATTGAGGAGAGCTGTCTGACCCATGCAGAGATGCCGCACAAGCTCAACAGACCCGGCACTGAGGGCAGCAGGGGTCGCAGGGGCAGCTGTGCCTGGTGTGAAGGACACTCTATCCTTCATCCTTGTGCCGACACGTGTTGCACCAGTGGAAGTAGATGGGAGGGCGGGCATTGGCCTCCGCGTGGCTGCAGAGGAGCCAGAGTATACGTCCCCTGTGCTAGCGAACATGGATGCATGACCTCTGTCCTCAGATGACGCAGCAATTGTCATCTCGGCCTGTGATTCATCCAGCACACGTCTGCCCCCTCTGATGCGCCGGTCACATTTGTCTCACCCAGCTCCTGTGCAGCTGCTCCATCCAATGCCTCACCACTGTTGACCGTCCCCTGTCCCTCAGCACCCATGGGAGATGCTACATGAGGGAGAGCGAGGTGGCCTCACTCATTTGGCATCAATTAAACAGACATGTGCAAGGGAGCCAGCACAGAACATTCCCAAATGCACATGTTGCACGATACCTGTGCAATTGTATACAGCTACCACAATCAACACGTAATGGCTGGCATACAGGAAAAGAAGCCGCTAATAAGTGGCACATGTGTTGTGCACATAGCACAACACCCGGACTGTGTCACCCTGCGGCCATAGCCACTAATCGCTGTGTGCACACCCACTGTCCTGATGGTGGCAAGGATGACCACTACGTAATTAGGCCGAGGACATACCTGCATGGAGCAGAATGGGACACCACTCACACAGACTGCAACATGACAGTCCACAATGGTCATGAGCCCATGCCATACACCTGTTGTTCGCACAAGCACAACTACTGTTGCACAGTGTGCCGGATGTGTGAGTATCAGGATTATGAGGTGAAGCATCACACACATATGTTTAGAACGAAATCAGAGTAGGCAAGGTGCCTCAAACATACATGTGAATTGCCACTCCAGCAGACTACAGGCTGTTCCTGAGGCCTACGACTCTGAACGCATTGACAATGCAGAGTGCTCCAATTACATCTTGACCCTCAGGTATCGCATATGCATGTCCAATGCACCCAGCACAGAGTACACTTACAACCCACTGCATCACACAACAAACATCACATTACCCAGATTATGGGTAGGCTGTGGACACATGCTGCCTCGCGCAGCAGAAGACACCATCCCACAATACTGTACACCTGCTTGCTGCTGATGCCCCTACAAACGTGCATCCGGCACAGGCTGTGTGACTGTCAAGAAGCAGACCATTAGTGGTGAAATGCAGCACCGTGCCAACCTGACAATACGAGGGGGCATCCCCCGATTAGTCCCCGCCACATGGTCTCACATCCGTTTGATGACGTCACACCCTTTGTGGGATTGGCTGCACTGTCGGTTACACATACACAGAGGCATCAACTTGGATGCAATGGCTCATCACAAGGCCTTTGGCCGGAGGACTTCCAAGTGCAGGGATGGTACACAAGAGGGTTGAAATATCACTCATACACTTCTCATCATCACCCACATCCACCAATCACAGTGGCATGATGCTGACCCATCCAAAATACTCAGAGATGTGTAACAGAGCCAAGAAGTAATCGGACATGGCATAACAGCATGTGTACACCACACGTGGATGCATGCTGGTGGGAGTGTGTACACAGTACCTGTACATCCCATTCACATGCAGGATGCCAGCACTTTGAGTAATGTGTAGTCTGCCCACATCTACTGTCCAGTGTCAGGTAGACCGACACATAGATCACAAGGCTACACATCTGTGTGGGTGGACTCACTGTGTCCAACACTGCGCAGCCCTCAACGTACTCGCCCTGTGAATGGCTTACCCCGCAATGGAGGTCACATTCAGTGCCACCATCTCTCACACACATCCCTATCACAAGGCCTGGAGTGTTCAATCGACTGGGTTGAGTTTGCGCATTTCCGGAGAGTTGTGAACTGATGACACATGTAACCCACTGTACAGTCAGTGTAGTTTCCTTCTACAATTGGGCGGTCAATGTGCAGCCCAGGTCTGCTGAGACTGAGAAGGCCAGCAGGGACCCAGCCAGCCATTCACACAAGCAATGGCTGCCCAGAATCATGCATTGCCAAGTGGCTGCGTCACTGGATGTCTGACATGAAAATGCCATGTACCACCACTCGGGAGGGACATGCATGGGGAAACACCAGAGAGCCTACATACCCCTTCCACCTGTAGTTAGCATGGTAAGCGGTGCATGTTGGAACCCCACATGCTCTGACTCATAGTGCTGCGGATCAACGACATGTGTGTCCCCCACATGCACTCCCACACACACTGTAGTTGTCTTACACACACATGACTTTTGCCGGTATTCGCCTTGGGCAGTGTGCGTGGAGCTAGGAATCCAGGAACTCCAGCTCCTCGCTGGTGAGTGGACCTGGACATATCATCAGAGTCGTCGACATGAAGGTGGACAGGTGGCAGCAGCAGCAGGTGTTGTTGAGGGATGCCAGTCAGCAGTCCCTGGAAGCTGTGGTAATGCCTGTCACCCTCCCACACTCATACAGCCCCCTGGGGCTATTTCTGCGTGTGCAAGCTGCTGCCATTGGTGTACCGCTCAGCCTGTGTACGTTGTGTTGTTGGTGTGTGCCATACTCACCCAGCCTCGGAAGCGGTGTCAGGCACAGCAGCTAGGTATATTGCTGTGGTGTTTCCGCTTCCCACATAGGCAGTCTGAATACATCATCATGCCTTTCAAGCTAATATGGCCTAAATCCCCATGTGCATGCTCATAGCAATGGTATGTGTCAGTGGTCCTTGCTATTGGTAAGGGGACCTGTGTACGAGTAATGTTGCTGTGCTGTCCCTACTTGTCAGCTGTTCGGTGATTCTATTGCTTTGTCAGTGATCTTTGTTTTGTGTATGTGTAAATGCCATGTGGTGTGTTGCATTGACATGTGTCCACTTCCTTCTGTCCTAGGAGGAGACCAAACATACATAGCCCCTACCAATTGCTGGCAGACATGGAGGATGTGGAGGTCATTAGGAAGTTCCGTCTGGACTGACCCACCCTGCATCACCTATGTGCAATGTTGGAACCCCACCTCCGTCCTCCCAGGGTGTATCCTACAGCATTCATCCCCACGGCTGCACTCCATTTCTTCGCTACCGGATCCTTTCAACACACAGTGGGCAGTGGAGGTGGAATGTCCCAGCCCATGTTCAGCATGGTGCTACGGGATGTCCTGTCAGCTATGATGCTGTACATGAACCGGTACATCCGATTCCCCAGGGCTCGTGATTTGGCGGCGGTGAAGGGTGCTTTCTATGCCCTTGGACGCATCCCCCAGGTTGTTGCTGCAATTGATTGCACCCATGTTGGCCTTGTTGCACCACAGGCCATGGAGCACAACTACAGGAACCGGAAACATTTCCACTCCCTGAATGTGCAAGTGGTGTGCCTGGCGGACATGATCATCACACACGTGTGTGCGAAGTTTCCCGGATCCACCCATGACTCGCACATCATGCGCCACAGCATCCTCCCACGTCTGATGAGCAATCTGCAACCGGACCGTGCATGGATTGTTGGTGACTCTGCATATCCTAATGGGCCTTGGCTGCTAACCCCACTACGCAATCCTCGTACACCAGCTGATGTCAGATACAATGAGGCACATGGGAGGACTTACCAGCCTCCACTCCCCCTGGTATTCCGATGAGACTCTCCGGATGTAGAATGCCTCGCACCTTCTCCTACCACGCCTTGAAGGTCTTGAATGGCGCGGGATTTCTGCTGCCAGTCCTGTCAGCCAGCTCACGGTTCTTCGCCTCCTTCTTCCTGACCACGCTTTTCAGGTCCTGCCACCTCTTGGTGATTTCCCCCCGGTTGCGTGGCACGTTCCCAACTGCATTCACCTGGTCTACGATCCTGCTCCACATCCTGTTTCTGGTGGCTACTGGTGTCTGTTGGACCTGGTTCCCATAGATTTGTGGGTACACCTTGATGACCTCGTCGACCATGACCGTCAACTCTGTGGCAGTGAACTTGGGCATTCGTTGTGTTGCCATGGTGCGTGGTTTAGTTTTTGTGGTGCTGGTGTGGTGTGTTTGGTGTGTGATGTGCAGGGGGTTTGTGGTGCCGGTGTTTAGGTGGTGGTGGTGGGTGTGATGTGTGCGTGCGTGTGGTATACTGCTTTCCTCTGTGGCTCTCTGTGTTCTCTGCTGTGGTGTTGACTTTGTAGTGGTGCAAGGGTTTGTGGTCTGTGAGGGTGCTGCTTTTGTACTCACCTATGTGGGTGTGTCATGATGGTCAGTCGTTTTCAGGTGTGTTGGGCGTGGTGTCCTGGGATTTGTTATTTTTTTGTTTTGCCAGGGGGATGTATCTTTGGGATGGGTTTTGTGTCTGGGTATTTTGGCGTCGTTTGCTGTGTGGACTTGTTGGCCGTGTTGTGTGTATTTCTTTGTGCCGCAAATGATTTCCGTGCACGGACGTGGCCGTCAGGCCTTCCGCCTTGGCAGTTATTCATTTCTGTTGTTCACCGTTGCGGGCGGGAAATATGGTGGTTTCCCGCGCTCATGTCTGGGGGATCATAATTTGACGGCCGGTGTCTAGTTCGTCCGCGCGGTCGTATTTGGAGTTTTCGGGCGGTATTGCGTCCGTGGCGGACGGATTATCTTGGACTCTGACATGGACGGGCGGTATTCTGTGTGTTTTTTCCGCTGCGGGCGGTGGTTGCTTCGCGTCATCATAATTGCTCGGTCGGTATTCCCACGGTGCAGGCGGGCGGTCTTTTCAGGCTATGGCGGCTGGCGGTTTATTTACCGCCGGTTATCGTAATGGGCCCCTTAACTATTAAAAAAATTAAAACGTACATTTCGCAATACAATAAATACAACAGTAGGGAAAAAGTTGGATAGCGGAATAATTCAATTTACTATTCCAACTCCAGTGAGTGCAACAGTAGGGAAATTGTTGGATAGCGGGGAGTAAAAATTACTATTCCCACTCCAGTGAGTGCAATAGTAGAGAAAGTATTGGATAGCGGAGGGGTAAAAATTACTATTCCCACTCCAGTGAGTGCAACAGTAGGGAAAGTATTGGATAGCAGAGGGGTAAAAATTACTATTCCAACTCCAAAGAGTGCAACAGTACGGAAAATGTTGCATAACGGAGGGGTAAAAATTACTATTCCCACTCCAGTGAGTGCAACAGTTGGGAAAGTGTTGGATAGCGAAGGGGTAAAAATTACTATTCCCACTCCACTGAGTGCAACAGTAGGGAAAGTGCTAGATATCGGAAGCGTAAAAACTACTACTCCCACTCCAGTGAGTGCAACAGTAGGGAAAGTGCTAGATAGCGGAGGAGTAAAAATTACTCTTCCCACTTCAATAAGTGCAACAATAGGGAAAGTGCTATATGGCGGAGGGGTAAAAATTACTATTCCCACTCCAGTGACTGCAACAGTAGGGAAAGTGCTCAATAGTGAAGGGGTAAAAATTACTATTCCCACTCTAATAAGTGCAACAGTAGGGAAAGTGCTGGATGGCGTAGGGGTAAAAATTACTATTCCCACTCCAGTGAGTGCAACCGTAGGGAAAGTGTTGGATAGCGGAGGGGTAAAAATTACTATTCCCACTGCAATGAGTGCAATAGTAGGGAAAGTGCTGTATGGCGCAGGGGTAAAAATTACTATTCCCACTCCAATGAGTGCAACAATAGGGAAAGTGCAGGATGGCGGAGGGGTAAAAATTATTATTCCCACTCCAGTGAGTGCAACAGTAAGGAAAGTGTTGGATAGCAGAGAAACAAAAATTAATAATAACATTTAAACAATTGAAAACATTTAAATAATCTTATGAATAAATAAACTATATTTTAAAAATATCAGATTAAATATATTAAACATTAACATTAAATATATTAATTACATATAATAAAAAGGTACAACGATTGTCTTAAATAAATTAATAAATACATTTATAAACAATATTTATTTAAAAGAAGCAAATATTAACAAACATTTTTTTTAAAAACATGTATTTATTTTATTTCCTACCCTTCAACAACACACCAATAAAAAAACTTCAAAATTTTTGTTTAAATTTATTTCCATAATTAACATAAAAAATAATAATTAAAAAAAAATATTATTAATAAAAATAATTAATAAACATTCATTGAATACGCATTCTGTAACACTAAAATAGGCACAACACACACCCAAAATGAGTTACACAATTACCATAATTAATTACTAATTAATTAATTTTAATTAATTAACTAATTATTAATTCACCAGTTAAAAATAAATTACTTCCCACCCTTCCCTCCATTTTCACCTATAAACACCACAACACACACCTACAATAATTACACAATTAACATGATTAATTGCCAATTAATTAATTAAATTTAATTAACAACTAATTATTAATTCATCAATTAAAAATAAATTAGGGGCCTATTACGATGGCGGTCGGAAAACCTCCCCGACCGCCATGGTAACGGGAAAAGACCGCCCGCAAGGCCCGCGACATAACCGCCGGTCGTATTACGATGTTCCTTGCTCGAAATCCGACCGCTGCGGTCGGATTGCGGGCTTTAACATTGCGGCGGTTGCTGATGCACGCAGCACCGCCGCGATGTCAAAAGGAGCATGTCCTGCATTTCCCTGCACTGCGTGGCAGGCACTGCACAGTGCCTGCCACCTGGTACAGGGAAATATAGGGGGGGACCATGGGTACCCCCCAGTGCACCCCACCCACCCCAACACATTGGGGGCCCACAACGGGCCCCCGGAAGACATTCTCCGCCTGTCTTTCCATGGCGGTTTGACCGCTGAGGGAAGGCTGGCTACCGCCGGCATCATAATCGTGCCGGCGGAGCCAGATCGGCACCACCACCATTATCCCGGTCCTTCTCCGTCCGCAGGGCAGGAGTGCGGATGGCAACCGGCGGAAAAGCGGCAGTCGGAATTTCCCACCGCCGCGGTCACCACCGCCATCCTAATCTGACCAGCGGTTTTCTGGCATGCGATCGCGGCGGATGTCCGCCGCAGGTCCGGCGGTTGCCACCGCCGGCCGGGCGGCGGTCATCCGACCGCCATCGTAATAGGCCCCTTACTTCCCACCAATTTCACATATAAACACCACAACACACACCTAAAATATTTACGCAATTAACATAATTAAATCCAACAAAATTAATCCATCTAAATTCAACAAATATTAATAAATAAAAATTATTCAATACATTTACTATAATTAAATTACTTCCCACCCTATTCCCCTATAAACCCACAACGCGCTACAGTACTAAAAACGCAAAATTCAAATAAAAAAGAATAATAACTACTAAAAATAATCAATAAATTTACTATAGTTAAATTACTTCCCACCCTATTTCCTTATAAACCCACAACCTGCTGCGGAACTAAAAACGCAAAATTCAAACAAAAAAAATGTAATAAGTACTAAAATTTTAACAAATATAATAAAAATACAAACAATTCTTATATAAAAAATACATGCATCACACACATATAAAATACATAACATTAATCAATATTTTTAACATCTATATTTTTGCAAACGATATTAAACACTTCGATTTTTTTTACGTCGATATTACTTGCCCAAAATGTATATTCGTGACCACGATATTTTGTCTGTCAATATTCTTGACCCACAATATTTTTGCCACGATATTTGTGCAATTCGATATTTTTTACTTGATATTCTGTCTCTGCACCAAATGTAATCAGTTCTTCACCATTAATAGACTGTATTTGACTCCTCAAAAGATTGCAAAGTTTGTACAGGAACCTACCCCCAGATGTTCTAGGTGTGGCCTTCTAAAAGCGGATGACTTACATGTTTTTTTTACATGCCCAGAGATAAAATCTTACTGACGGGACGTTCAGGATGTGGTTGGGAATATTCTCAGGATGAATATAATCTTGAGTCCAACTTTAGTCTTAATGGGGGTGGGCATTTCACCCCAAAAATCACAGTCATGGCCACAGCAGGCTTTGCTGTTTTATCTGATGCTTTTGGCTAGGAGGGAGATTTGTAAACGATGGACAGACCCGATACCCCCAGGAGTGGGGGACTGGCTTCAAGCAATTAGCTATAATTGTCAAATGGATAGGGTCGGTAGACCTGGAGGGGCTAAGGAAAAGAAAATCTGGGCTGATTACCAAAGGTGGGGCGATATGAGGGTCGAATTGGCAATCTAATGAGCAGTCCTATGATTACACTTGGGCACAGCCATAAACCAGGGATCTGGTTTGGGCTAGGTGGTGATCCAGCGGTGTACTAACAACAGATACTCCACAACCATATACACACCTGGGCCCATATAACTACTTCCACATAAACACCATGTAGACTGCTGGAAAACTTAGTTTATGATTTTCATACTTCAAGATCTAGTTATTTCTTTCCCTAACTAAACCTTTTCACTGATCAATTAGTTCTTTCCTCTGGTCAATGGACCATTAGTTGGAACTAGTTGATGGTGATAATTAACATAATTTATTAAACATTTCTTAATTAAATAAAATAATCACAGACTCAGGAAGTTTTAAAATCTTTATCTAAATTAATTGCGTGTGAACCATCTCAAACGTTTCAGTACAAACACCCTCATTCGCAAGAGTGTCAATTCAATCAAGTTTCAAATAGGCATTTAGCAATTCAGATCCACACAATAACTATGCTCAGAAAGAAGAGGATAGAGAGAGAAGAACATCTATCAATACGATGAATTTATATTTATCAAGTATGGTGTGAAGACCAACACCCTGGCCAAAGGGCTGGTAAGGGTCCCCCGGGATAGATCAGGAGACAAAGACCTCAGGACACGAATCAGGACAGGATACTTCACCTCTCTAAATACCGACGACTGCGTCGCACCCCTCTCTGACACTCTCTTCCTCCACGTGGTTCTTCTGCGATCTTCTTTTTAACCCAATTAAGTTAAGTAGATGGTTCTGCATTCGATTTTCTTCATCAGCGTCTCACAGCTTCAGCACCACCCCCAGCACCGACAACATCGACGCTTCTCCCCGTGTCTGCTCTCGAATCATCAGCAAGACTCCCGTCAAAAAGCTCTCTCGATAAGCTCCCAATAAGCTAAGCTAACTAACTAAAACTACCTCAATTGTACCTTTTCATTACCGAGTACCACCCATTAATCTTTCAATATTGTAAAACGCTAACTTCTGATTGGTCAGGCGAGGGGGGATGATCATCACACTATGCTTGCATTTCACTTATTTCTTTAAACCATTGAATTCAAATCCCTCCCCTCAAACTTTATTAAATCATTTGCTTTCCCATACATCTCCAAACTTTATTAATACAAATGTTGCGATATTATGAATAAAGCTCCTTCATATGAACTCTTCACCTTCATGTTCCCAGGGCACATCTTCACTGGCCTTGGACACGTGACAAGTCCTTACTCATCCTTTCGTATTTTCTCTCTAGTACGCATGCGTAGGGTCAAGACAGTCAGCTTCATTCAGACAAGTATAGAGGGCCCAAATGCGCACTAATAATAAAGTCAAAAGAAGAAATGTTATTTTCAAAAATAAATGGTTTCACTGTACACCACCAACCTCTACTCTAACCCACTTCATTTATTATTACCCTTTCTGCATTTGTGTTAGTATAAAACTTGTATTCTATTTCAGCTAAGCAGGTGCCATTCATGTGAACTTTCAAGCGGCCATTTTATTGTCTATTGCGCAGGCGCAAGATTTTCCCTCCAAGCATTAGTACGTAGATGTAATAGACGCATGCGCAGTAAAGATCCCTTGTTAAAGTGCGTTTTTAGTCCTTCGTTCATGTTAATGCCGTTAGTAAACACATAGGCAAGCTTCCTTGTCCCGTGTGTCTTGTTCTAAGTGCAATTATTAATTACAAACACGTCGTTAGTAATTCGTTAGTGAGTTAAAACGAAAGTATTGCTTCCGAGCAAGTCTCATTTACGAGTCCTTGCTCCATCAATCCCCTCTCTGATGGCACCTTAAGCCATCACAAAATTACCCATCCCATTCAAGATACCAACGTTAACACTTCTCAGTTTTCTCTATTTCTTCTCTCAATTTTTCATCAATCAACTCGTTACCTTCTAAATCTCTCATCTTTTTATATAATCTGCCTTTCATTTCTTCCAGCTGTATTTCATCATATTTTCTTTTTCATTTCTGTCCCTTTCCTTTAATTTCAAAATGTACTTTCTCTTTCCTACCTCTTCTACAACACTTATATGTAATCATTATTATCATCACTACTGTTATTATCATAACTAATGGTATTATTATTTGACCTAGAAAACCCTTCTCAAAATTAACAAACCATTTCCCTATTGATGTTATACTTTTTGTTAGTCTTCCCCACACACTGTCAACCTCCAATTGGGTCAAGTCTTTATGTATTCTTGTAATGTTTTCAATATATCCTTTAATTTCTCTGCTCTTGTCCGGAATATAAGTGCAGTAGTGTTGAACTTTCAACATGCCACAGACTCCACCTTCTTTTGCTAACAATATATCAAGAGCAAGACGGTTCTGTAAAACCATAGACCTGATTGCAACCATTTCTGTGTTAATCATTAGGAATCCTCCTGCAGTGTCTGTAGAAAGACGATCAACTATGGTTGATAACTTACAAATTTTCTGTGAATTCAGAATGACTCCAACTGAGGGTATCAATGCACTAAAAATGTCTCCTACAATTTCAGAAAAACTAGCTCTTCTTCTACGTGTTAGTCCATTAGAATTTCCATTGGTTCCACTGATTTTATCTACATGATAGATCTTTGGAAGAACTATTCCAAAATCACAGCTCCCGTACCATCTTGCAGGTAACCTGTAATAGGCATTGCTCCCACAAACATAATACACTCCGGGAAATACAGGATCAGTTCCCCCTTTTAGTCCCCACCCTCCTAAAATTAGGAAGTTGTGTTCACATTCACTGGAACCAATGTAATTATTATTATACTCTGTCTTTAATCTATGGAGGCAGAATTTCCCTCTTTTCACAAAATCCAGGGACATCGCAGCATGAGCCTTGCCACTAGCATAGATTCCCTCCTTCCCAACCCATGGAGGTACATGGGTTTTCTGTTCAGTTGCTTTCTTTATTAAATCCTGTCTCCTTTCTTCTACTAAATCCAAAAAATCTTTTTCTTCTTTTCTTAATGTACATGTTAGATTATCTTTATGTGCCTGAACTAAATCTATTGAACTCATTGTTAAGAAAAATTCACCCATAAACTGTGCATTTTTACTACTAACTACTGGATTCATATTCTTTCTAATAGGTAATTCAGAAAATACTACATCTATATCTGAATAAAAATATTGAAGTTTCCCTGTAGCATAAAATAAACTTGACAAAATACTACAAGACACACCATACGTTAAAGGTATATGGTGATACGTCATCCCTTCTGATACTGATGAGGGTAATTTCATACACACGTAACAATTATTAATCTTCATAGTATTAACATATTGAAATAACAATTTAATAAACACATTAGAAGACGTATTATAGTCTGATTCGTTCTGATACTTTACTTCATCTTCTACCCCTATTTATATTTCAGTTTCTTTTATTCTATCCACCTTAACATTAGTATCTGTATTATTCTTGTCACTTGTTTTAATTAACAAAGGTACTCCTACTGTTAGAAATAGCCATACTAATGCTGCTAATAAAATACTACAAAAACAAAATCTAAAACACTTTCTTTTTAACCCACAGTTTGGTTTTCCCGTCACTTCAATTTCTGCCATTTTTACTCCTGAGAAAATGTCTTTTCTCTTATCTTTTCTTTGTCATTTTTTATTTATTTTCCTTTTTTTTTTTTTTTTTAAGGAGGCCTCAATTTGCTTTCATCAATCTGGACAATATGAATTTTTTTCTGTATCATCGGTCAGATCTAGGGATTCAAATTCCTCGAGTATAACGTACGTCCATTCAGGAGCCTTGTATCTCCTGTTTAAATTTCTCAATCTTGGACTTCTTCGAGTTATTCTTGCCAAAGTTTGTTTGGATTGCGTTTGACTTGTGACTTCGTTTACTTGTTCTGGTCTCTTTTCAGATTTTCTCAAGTGATATTTTAGTTTCTTTACTCCAGTTGGCCAATTGTCTCCCTTTCTGACTCTTTTGATTTGTACTGCGTTTTCACCTTCTTTATCTCCTTGTAAAGTTCTTTTTATTTCATTTATTCTGGGCACAATCTGTTCTGTTTCTCTGTTTTCTGTGCTTGTACATTCTTTTACTTCCTCCTGCTCAGGTCCTACTGTATTTTGTTCTTCTTCTTCCTGAGCTTGTTCTTCTAATTCTATATGACCCTGTTCAGGTCTTACTTCAAACCTTTCTTCTTCTGCCTGAACCTGTTCTTCTAACTCTATCTGGTCCTGTTCAGGTCTTAATTCAAAATTTTCTTCTTCCGCCTGAACGTGTTCTTCTATTTTTCCCTCCTCAGGTTCGTGTGTGTCTTTTTCAATTTCCACCTGAGTGTGTTCTTCTTCCCCTGTCTCTTCCTGACTACTTTCCTGTCTTTTCATTTCTGTTCTTCTTCTGGTTTCAATAACATCATCAATTATTTCAATCACTGGTATCCAGTCTTCCTGACTTGTACTTGGCTGTTCGTCATATGGTTGTCTTTCAGAATCTATCACTCTATATTCTTCAATTTCACAGTTTACAACTCCTGACTCTTCAGCCAGTTCAGTCAGTGGTTGCTCTTGTTGTTCTGATGGGCTCGGAACTCTTCTGGTATGGCTGGCATGAATCCAATTGGGCGAACCTGCACACTTCACTGCTGTGGTAGTGACTAGTATGACTTGCTGCAGTCTGTCCCACCTTGGTGCTAGGCACGACTTTCTTGCGTGTTTCTTCACTAGCACCCAATCTCCAGGATTCAAATCATGCGCTTGGTCTGGCTGTCTTTCAACTGCGTCTTCTCCAACCTGGTGAGAGATAGAACGCATCATTTCAGCCAATCCTTTGCAATAGTCCAATACCAGATCATCAGTTATACTCATTAGTTTATTTCCAAGAATAAATGCCTGTCTCATGGCTCTTCCCATGAGAATCTCTTGTGGGCTCATTCCTGTTTTTCTGTCTGGAATAATTCTGAGACCCATCAATACAAGAGGTAATGCATCTGGCCATTTCAGCTTTGTGGATGCACACACCTTTCCCAATCTTGACTTGATTGTGCCATTCATTTGCTCAACAATTCCAGAAGCCTCTGGACGATAAGCACAGTGCAGTTTTTGTTCAATGTTAAATGCAGCACAGATTAATCGAATTATTTCATTATTAAAATGAGGGCCTCTATCTGATTCCAAAGTGACTGGAAAACCAAATCGCGGAACTAACTCCCTCAACAACAATTTTGCAACTGTAAGACTGTCATTTCTTCAATTGGGATAGGCTTCTACCCATCTTGAGAAAAGGCATACTATGACAAGTATATATTTCAGTCCATTGCACGGGGGCAATGCAATAAAATCTAACTGTAATCTAGTGAAGGGTCCTTCTGCCTTTCCAATCTTTCCCCAGCTTACCACTGTCTTTCTACCTGGATTTTGCTGTTGACAGGTTAAGCACTTTGGCAAAGGCTCTCTGCGACTACCCTGAATTTCGGATTGTACCAACTCTGTCTGAATGGCCTGATCATTGAATCTCTCCCTATGTGTGTTGCTCCATGATACACTCTTGCCATTTTTGAAAGCAGACAATCTGGCATGACTGGTCTTCCATCTAAATACACCCATACCTCATCATGTGGTCTTTTTGTACAAGCTGCCTTTATCCAAATTTCCTTTTCCTTTTCCTCAACTTCTTCCTGCAATTATCTAATCTCATCCCATGTTTCTGGTACTGAGAAATACATAAGTTGGCATCTGGTTTCACTCGTTTCAATTTTTCGGTTTATGGCCACTGAATTTTTAGCACAGTATTTAGCCACTTGGTCAGCATAATTATTGGCAGCAGTCACATAGTCATTTCCTGACCGATGTGCAGCACATTTTACAACTGCTATCTCTTTTGGCAATTGTAATGCTTCCAACAAATCCTTTACATTTTTGCTGTTTCTGATTGGAGATCCTGAAGAAGTCAGAAATCCCCTCTGCATCCAGAGCTGGCCGAAGTCATGCACAACCCCGAACTCATATTGACTGTCCGTAAATATGGTTACTCTCCAATTTTTCCCCTTTTTACATGTCATTGTTAAGGCAATCAATTCAGCTACTTGTGCAGACTTGACCCCAGGTAAACAGGATGCTTCAATTACCCCAGATATTTTACAAACAGCATATGCAGCACTTAGGGGCCTATTACGATGGCGGTCGGAAAACCTCCCCGGCCGCCATGGTAGCGGGAAAAGACCGCCCGTATGGACCGCGACATCACAGCCGGTTGAATTACGATGACCCGCGGTCAAAATCCGACTGCGGCAGTCTGATCGCGAGCCTTAACATTGCGGCGGTTGCTGCTGCCCGCTGCACCGCCGCGATGCCGAAAGGAGCATGTCTTGCATTTCCCTGCACTGCGTGGCAGGCACTGCACAGTGCCTGCCACCTGGTACAGGGAAATGTAGTACAGCCACACCCCCCCAACACATTGGGGGCCTGCGACAGGCCCCCGGAAGACAATCTCTGCATGTCTTTCCATGGCGGTTTAACTGCTGAGGAAAGGCTGGCTACCGCCGGCATCATAATCCTGCCGGCGGAGCCTGCTTTGCACCGCCACCATTATCCCGGTCCTGCTCCGTCCGCCAGGCAGGAGTGCAAATGGCAACCAGCGGAAAAGCGGTGGTCGGAATTTCCCACCGC
The DNA here is from genome assembly GCA_963921515.1 of Calotriton arnoldi. NCBI lineage: Eukaryota > Metazoa > Chordata > Amphibia > Caudata > Salamandridae > Calotriton > Calotriton arnoldi. The sequence continues at coordinate 3,614,600 of CAWUFW010000107.1, read as the reverse complement.
CGCGGTCACCACCGCCATCCTAATTTGACCGGCGGTGTTCTTGGTTGGAATCTCGGGCGGATGTCCACCGCCGGTCCGGTGGGCCCCACCGCCGGCCCGGTGGTGGGCATCCGACCGCCATCCTAATAGGCCCCTAAGTCCTCCTTCTTCTGTTCTAAGGCAGGACCCATCTACAAATAACTCATGGTCAGCCTCTTTCAAAGGTGTCTCCTTTATGTCAGGCCGGGGCTTCGTGCATAATTCAGTCACGTCCAAACAATCATGATCACTCTCATCCCTCACTTCTTCATCGCAGGGGTCTGGCAATAGGGTAGCTGGGTTCATGATCGTACACCTTATCACAGTCACGTTCTCAGCTCCCAAAATTACTCTTTCATACTTTGTCAAACGACTAGGGGTGAGATGCTGTGTTCTTGTTCTTGTCAAAAGAATCTCAACCGAGTGTGGAACAAAAGCCTTTACCGGATGTCCCATCACTATCGACTCACTTTGCTCCAGACTCATACAGGTAGCAGCTACTGCTTTTAAGCAGCCAGGCAATGCTGAACCCACCGGGTCCAATGTAGCTGAAAAATATGCCACTGGACGTCGACTCAATCCATGTCTCTGTGTTAAGACTGAAAGTGCACAATTTTCTCTCTCACAACAGAACAAAGCAAAATCTTTTGAATAATCAGGCATGCCCAAAGCAGGAGCCTCACACAAACAGTTTCTTAGTTTCACAAATGCCTCTATGCAGTCATCATTCCAATCAATCGGATCTTTTGCTCTTTTCCGGATCATCTGTATTAATGGTTTTGCTAACATCGAAAAACCATTAATCCATTGCCTGCAGTATCCAACCACTCCTAGAAACATTCTCATTTCTCTTTGAGTCTGTGGCAATTGCATTTTCCAGGCATAATCAATGATTCCAACCACTTTTTCAAAATCTGATTAAAAATTGAAGGACTCTCTGTGCACCCTGTGTACCCTTGAGGAACTCGACACCATGCGTAGATATGATCCTCAAACTTAAACGTAAAAAGATACTGGCTGTCTGGGTGCAAAGGAATAGAAAAGAACGCTTGGCATAAATCAATTACTGTAAACCAACCAGCATTCCAAGGTATCTGATAAAGGATTACTGCTGGATTTGGCACTATTGGGCAACATGGCACTACAATTTTATTTATTTTCCGTAAAGCCTGCACTATCCTGTACTTTCCACTAGGCTTTTTCAATCCCATTATTGGCAAATTGCAGGGACTACCCATCACTTCTTTTAAAATACCTTGTTTAACCATTCGTTCAATTTCTGGAATAATACCTGCTTTTACTTCTGGACTCATTTTGTACTGTCGCACCTTCTTTCACTGTCACTTTAATTGGGTCTATATTTGTCATTAGCCCAATGTCTTTTCCTGTAAAATCCCACACTTCTGGATTAACTGTGGTTCTCAACTCTTCTGGTAATTCATTCTCAGTTATTAATGAAAACATTTCATCTACTTCTGTTCCCTGTTTGGCCAACATCATCTTGTATACCATGTCTTCATCAGGGGTTTGGAAAGCGACACCATCCGGTGTACAATAGATCGTGCAATTCATCTTGCACAAAAGATCTCTTCCCAACAGATTTACTGGACTGGAATCGCAAACTACAAACCAATGCATTTCTTTGAAGTTTCCAATGTGTACCTCCATTGGTTTTGTGATTGGGGTTCTAATCTGTTGGTTAGACACGCCTACAACTTGGATTGATTCTCCCGAGAGGGGTAGGTTTGGGATGTCTGCTGTTCTCACAGTAGACCTGGTAGCACCAGTATCCAATAGGAAAGTAATGTCTTTACCTTCTACTCTCCCATCAACAAATGGACCTGACTGATCTACCGGCAAGGATGCTCCAAGCACGCACTCCTCTTCCTCCCCCCTCAGGCACCGTCATTGTGCGGCATCTGAATGTTCTTCATCATTCTGAAAAAAATATTGTGCAATTGTTCTATTATTCTTACCACTTTCTCCTTGAAATCCGGTGTTCGCACTGAAACTTTGATGGTTCACAAAATTTGGCATAGGAGCTGGAGGCACCTGATATTGTGGAGTAACTACCTGCTGCTGCTGATTCATAAGTACTTCATTCTGCATCTGTGGGATTAAATTTTGATTTGGCCCATTATTATTCTTATTATTCTGAGTACTCTTACACTCGTTCTTCCAATGTCCAAGCTTTCCGCGCACATGACAAGGAAACTTCTTTTTCGCTTCTTCTCTGTCCATTCGTCCCTTATATTTATTACAATTCGCTCCTTGAATATTCTGACTCTGTTCTTTCACTTAGTTATTATTTTGGTCATTTGTTTTCTCTTCTTGCTGTTCTGCCAATTTAACTTGTGCCCACATCATTTTCTCCTTTAGCTTCCTATGCCTGGCCTCAATGTCATCTCCGCAATATTTCGCGTACTTTAAAATCTCATCCACTGTCTTGCTTTGCCAACACAACGGGCCTGATTCACAGAACTAACTTACGTCAAAAACGTAAAGTTAGTACTTTTTGGTATTCACAGAATACACTTACTCATTTTGGTATTCACAGAATGAACTTACTCATTTCGGTATTCACAGAAGTTAGTAGTCCTAACTTTAGGACTCCTAAATGCCTTCTGTGAATACCAAAGTCTTAAAGTTAGGATTTTCTCAGTTTAGGAGTAGTAAAGTCCTAACTTTACTACTCCTAAACTGAGAAAAATCCTAACTTTAAGACTTTCGGTATTCACAGAAGGCATTTAGGAGTCCTAAAGTTAGGACTACTAACTTCTGTGAATACCGAAATGAGTAAGTGTATTCTGTGAATACCAAAAGTACTAACTTTACGTTTTTGACGTAAGTTTGTTCTGTGAATCAGGCCCAACATGTGCTGCTGTATCATCTGACTGATTTCTGGTTTCAAACCATATACAAACCGATACACAAAATGTCCCATATCCTTATCACCAATATTCTCAAAACCACTCTACGGCTTAAACACCTGCAACAACCTTTCATAGTACGCATGTACAGATTCATTTGGTTCTTGTGTTGTTCTATCTATTTTTACCCAATCTGTTTCTTTAGGAGGAATTTTTCCTTTCAAATACGTAATCACTTGGTGATACTTTTTCATCACCTCCTCCGAGGGCGCCCCTGTCTTTGCATCTCTAGGGTACTCCTCATTAGGCCAATCAATTGTGATCTTACATTCTGTCCATAAATCAGCAGGTACCACTATATCAAATAGACCATCCAAGTCTTTCAATAACACCTTTGAAACCTTCACAAATCTCTAGCATTCGAATTATTGTGTCATCCCTGAATGGATGCAGTCTTTCTTGTACTTTCATATCTCTGTATGTAGATGTTGAGGTTTTGCACATTCTGCATTTTTGTGCATTATTAACAATGTGCAGAACGTAGATTTACTTTTGAATTTACATGTGCACACGGGTATAGTACAGTTGTATTTTAAACAAATTTGCTATGATTTGTTGAGGTGTGTTTTTATGACGTATTTTAATTAGGCCTCAATTTAGCCCTCAATGCCATCTTCTTCAAAATGGTTTCCTCTTCCTGTATTTTTATTTCTATTGACCTTGTTCTTGTGGTTCACAAAGAAAACTTTCCAACAAGGACACAATAATGCTGCATTTCCCTTGGCCCTTCCAGTAGCTCACAGTCAGTTCTTAATTTGAGCCGGTGGTGTCCGGTGCTCAGCACCAGCGCTAAATTGTCACACAGGACTTATAACAGTATGCCACATGGTTGCGCTGTATATCTAATTTAGAGATGAGGACAACAGGTGTTTTTTCGCTCAATGTATAGTTCAATATATAGTAAAAATGACTTATTCTTGTCGACCAAGCCATTCTTATAGAATTGGGGACATGGAATAGTCTGAATTGTCACACTTGTAGAAGTGTGATAGTTAGTAGTTATGTTGGTCCTGTCATTGGCAGCGCTGGCAGGGGCAATAGGTGTCGCAAGCTGCAGTTGCCTCCTGACGAGGCCCCTGGCACTTATTTTTTTTTTAGAAATTAAGCACCGACACTGTGCCGTATTCATTCTCACTAGATTCCTGTTGTTCTGTAAAGAGTTTGTCCTGCCATCTCCAGATGACATTAGGATAGAGCGAGCAGAATCAATATTCATGTAGTGGGATAGTGATTAGAAGCAAAGGCAATGGGACGTTTAATAACCCTGGGCGTAGTTCCCGTAGTAACGCTACGTGTAGCTACGCGAAGTGCACTTCGCACTACGCCAGCTACGCGTAGCACTACGCGAACTGCGTAGTGCGGTAGGAAATGCTGTTCGCAATGATTGCACAGTGCCGGATGCTTGTCCGCACTGTGCAATCATTGCAAACGGCATCTTGCACAGTGCAAGCGGTCGTTTTCTGCCGCTCGAGTAGATTTGCACTCGTGCGGCAGTTTTCTCAACGCGGACTGGTAGTTTCTCATCGCGAGCGGTCGCGAGCATACGCGACCACTCGCAATGAGAAACCTGACCTCCCCACGTTGAGAATCTCGCCGGGAGGTTTATTTTCCACGCTCGCGATCGGCAACTTGATGTTGCTGATCGCGAACGAGGAAAAAGTCTAGCCGGGTTGTCATTTTGCTCGCTCGCGGTAGCCAACTTGACGTTGAGGACCGCGAGCAAGCAAAAAATGCCCACCACGCTACGCGTTTTTGCACTGTGCTACGTGCAATTTGCGTAGCGCGTAGTTGCGCAAACTACGCAAACTACGCGAGCGTAGCGTAGTTTTCCGCCCAGGCCTAACGTTTAATAGAGGTGTGCTGTGAATTGCGAGAGTATCATTCTTTTGCTCATACCATCATGATTTGCTATGCAAGACACCTGTATATAAGCCCTCAATTTTGGGGGTCAGGCAGAGTTTTCTCCGATGCTACTAGGGGTGCTGTATTTTTACTGATTTTACTGCACACTTGGGACTTAGAATTATTCAGTTTTGCACTTTATTCTGTATTACTCTATTTATTGAGAGCCTTTATGGCAATGACTTTAGGCATTTACATTTTGTACCTCTGTACCGCACCTGTTACATTTTTGTAATAAATTCTTAATTTTTTATTCTTGTCCTAGAAATCAGTTATTGAGTCTGTCCTTCCGTTTTTTGCTGTTTTTTTTGACATGCTGTAAGGTGCCTTATCTCAAGGACTCAGTTCCATTCATTCACCCGTGGTTATGCTGTTGACATTATGTTTTGAAGCGTGAAACTTTAGGGGTTCTCCACGCCTTCACAGGCAGTAAGTACTATACACTTCCTGCTCTAAAACAGACTGTTCTAATTAAGGAAAAATGACATGAACGCAAGAACGGCGCAAAATGTTTTCGAGTCACCTCGTTTTTGCGCTAACACCATAGTCTCAATCTGTGCCTTGAACGCAGAAAAATAGGATTAGAGTTTCTGAAGTGAAAGAAAGGTTCTTTCAAACATAACCAGGACACTTTCCTTATTGGCTGAAAGTTCAGCAGCGAAGAAGGCAGGAGGACAGGTGTCAGTACAGAAGCGTTTATAACGTGCCTCAGGCTGGTTTGCACTTCTTTCATCCTCCTCTCTTTCCCGTCTATTAGACGGCGAGGAGGAGCGTGAAACATATGTCTCGGAATAATTCAGCACACTTTTTCCCTTAATAGTTAAAACCCAAAACATAAATAAGAGGCATTGTCATTTACAATGCCAATAGCTCAAACTCGCGTGACCTATTGCATTGCAAATGCTTGTTTACATTGGAAGCTGTTTGGGTCATCAGCAATGTAGCAAACAGTGCATCCACTGTTTACTTTGGTGAGTGGCTCTCGAGAAATTCTCGGGGAAGTGTAGGCGTTTGTTATTATTTTATGCAGCATTTGAATAGGCCGCGAGACTTACATAAGAGGATTTGACTCCCTCCCTTCCTCTCCAAACCCACGGAAATCAACTGCGGAGTACTCCAGGGATCATCACTCAGCCCCACGCTCTTCAACATCTACATGGCCCCCCTCGCCGCCATCGTCAGACAGCATGGGCTCAGCATCGTATCCTACGCTGACAACACCCAGCTCATCCTCTCACTCACAAAGAACCCCAAAGACACCAGACTCTGCTTCCAGGAAGGAATGAAGAATGTGGCAGCCTGGATGAAAGACAGCTGCCTTAAGCTAAACTCAGAGAAGACCGAGGTCCTCATCCTCGGACCCTGCACCTCCGCCTGGGACAACACCTGGTGGCCCTCCGCCCTCGGGAGCACACCCACCCCTACAGACCACGCTCGAAACCTCTGCATCATCCTTGACTCCTCCCTCTCCATGAACCGCCAGATCAACGCCGTCTCCTCCACTAGTTTCAACTGCCTTCGCATCCTCCGTAAGACCTTCAAATGGATCCCCCCCCGACTGCAGAAGGACTGTCACCCGCGCACTCATAACCAGCAGACTGGACTACGGCAACGCCCTCTACGCCGGAATCAACAAAACTCTTCTACACAAACTCCAAACCATCCAGAACGCCGCAGCCAGACTCGTCCTCGGGACACCGCGCCACGAGCACATGACCCAACACCTACGAGGCCTCCACTGGCTCCCCATCGAGAAGAGGGTCACCTTCAAACTCCTCACCCACGCCTACAAATCCCTCAACAACATCGGACCCAAATACCTCAACGAGAGAGTATCCTTCCACGTACCCAAGAGGAACCTCCGCTCCGCCGACCTCGCCCTGGCAGAGGTCCCCCGCATCCGCAGAAACAGAACCGGTGGGAGAGCTTTCTCCTACATCGCAGCCAAAACCTGGAACGAGCTCCCTGTGAACATCAGATGCTCCCCGATCCTGCACACGTTCAGGAAGGACCTCAAGACCTGGCTCTTTGACTGAACCGGAGCCGCTCCCCCCCCCCAAGCGCCTTGAGACCCTCACGGGTGAGTAGCGCGCTTTATAAACCCCTGATTGATTGATTGATTGATTGATTGACATAATCACTAGGGGGGCGCACACCTTACCTTACTCGTTGGTGTTGTGTGAAGCTCTTGCGCAGTTATTGGCTGCCATCCTTGACGCAAGCTGTCCCACGATGTTGTGCTGTCCTGTGACGTAGGGGGAGCACGCCCTCGCCGTGAGCCACCCGACGCTGCTCACCCCTGCGTGTCGCCATCTTTGTTTCGGCAAAGCCCGGGGTTGCAGTTCCAGTCACTGCCAGCTGAAGTTCAGGAGTCAGGCCGCCATCAGCTCGAGAGGGGACTCTAACATCGGGCATTTGGAAGAGCCAAGGTAGTAAGTGCACCCGCGAGCGGAGGAGGCCGCGGATCGAAGCATCAATCTGGTCTGTGGAATTTGTTAGCTCGTGTGAGTCCAATGTAGTGAGGTCGCGCATTGGTTGCTCGCAATATCTAATTTAGAGATGAGGACAACAGGTGTTTATTCACTCAATGTATAGTTCAATATATAGTAAAAATGACACACCTGTCGATCAAGCCATTTCCTATGCAAGACAACTGTATATATGTCCTCAATTTTGGGGTCAGGCAGAGTTTTCCCCGATGCTCCTATGGATGCTGCCTGTTTTCTTACTGATTTTGCTGCACACTTGGGACTTAGATTATTCTGATTTTGCACTTTATTCTGTATAACTCTATTTATTGAGAGCCTTTATGGCAATGACTTTAGGCATTTACAGTTTTTACCTCCGTACCGCTCCTGCTTCTCCACGCCTTCTCAGGCAGTAAGTAATATACACTTCCTTCTCTAAAAGAGACTGTTTTAATTAAGGAAAAATTACACGCACGCAAGAACGGCGCAGAATGTTTTCGAGTCACCTCGTTTTTGAGCTAACACCAACGTCTCAGTCTGTGCCTTGAACGCAGAATAATCGGATTCGAGTTTCGGAAGTGAAAGAAAGGTTCTTTCAAACATAACCAGGACGCTTCCCTTATTGGCTGAAAGTTGAGCAGCGACGAAGGCACGAGGACAGGTGTCAGCACAGAGCGTAAACGTGCCTCGGGCTGGTTTGCGCTTCTTTCATCCTCCACTTCTCCCGTCTATTAGACGGCGAGGAGGAGCGTGAAACATATGTCTCGGAATAATTCAGCGCACTTTTCCCCTTAATAGTTTTTGTAAAGTCATGACGCTTCGTGAACAAAAGTTGAAAGAAAAACATTAGGTCCCAGCTCAGAAGTCAGCCTGAATGGAAATTAGAAGCTGATTTCTCTCGTTTTCCGCGGAGGTGTCAGGCACCTTAGATCATGTTCAACCCACGGGGATATATCAAAGGTTACTGAAAATAACAAGGCTCATAAACTGCCGGGGCTCAGATGCCAGCTTCAGCCCTTTATCCCGCCAGTTGCTGAATGGGCTCCTGTGGCAGCGATAAAATAATTAGTCTGGAAGATGCCCGGGTCCGCGTTAGCAGTCTCATCATCTCCCCGCTTCCCTCGGCGAGGCGGGACCCGAGGGGAGCCTCGTATTGTTTGATTAAAGTTTACAATTTGGAGTCGGGTGAACTTGCAGCTACGTCACAGGGTGATTCATGCGCCCATTAGCAGGAGCCTATGGAAAAGATTAGGTGAAAATGATGATGACCTTACTCGACCCCGGGCAACATATTGTGAGCATGACCTATGCTGCGGGGGGATGTCTGGGAGAGAGATGTATGACAGGGCGGCGATAATTAGGCTTTAAAGCAGGCAACATAAATCTGACGGCGCTAAATGAATGGTCGGCGAGGACGTGAAGCTTGGTGGAGCCGCTATAGCACGCGATCCTTAATATTACTGCGCGGTACATGCACTATTAATGTGTGCAGCCTTTACCCTAGGCATCTTGCAAATGGCTGCATCCGCCACCCTCCATCTTGTCTCTTTGTGATGTTTGATGAGCACTGCATTCCGCTCACCCACCGCAAAATGAAAACATTGTTTTGGAATATAAAAAAGTAGTTTAGCTTTTTAACTCTGTATTGTCATCCTGTAAAATGAGGCTGCTGGAGTAACATCTAGAACCTTCAAGGGTGAAGGTTCTGTTGTCATGGCACTTCCCTCAGAAACCAGTAGTTGTTACAGTAGCCGCTGGCTGATGAGAGGAACACCACTTTACGAAAAGCTTTGCTTAAATAAAAGAGAAGCTTGTATGGAAGGTGACTCCAGTGCCTACCCAGGTCTAACAGGATTACTTTAGAAGCCATCCCAGAGTCATTGGATGATCATCCAACTACTGTAGAAGTCATTTTCCCATCATCAGACATCATCAAGCTCCTGAAGTCATCAGCAGAGTTTAGAAACCTGTACCTGATGATTTGAGGATGACATGAAAATGAGTATTTGATGACTTCTCAGGACCTGATTGTTCCTGATGACTTGAGGATGACTAGAAAATGAGCATCTGATTACTTTACAATGATATCATTGCGGATGACTTGAGGATGATGTAAAATGAGCACCTGATTACTTCACAAACATTAAAAAAGATAAATGCATTCCTGAGGGTTAGGTAGCAGCCCAATAGCAACATGCAGCTGTTGGTGCCAGAGAAAAAACAATTAAAAAATAAAAAGCAAACCTTAGGGTAGGGAGTAAAAGAGGGGCGGGCATAATTTGTGTAATTTGTTGTAGCATAATTATGCAAAATTACAGCAAAACTTTGGGAGATTACGCATAATTTTGTAGACATGGTATGCATATAGGTGTCTACAAATGTAAGCGGTCATTGGTGGCCACGTCATCGTACCTTTTTTCTTTTGGTAATGCGGCACAGCATCAACAAAAAATGCTTTTTGACAATGCTGTACAGCATCAACGAAAGGTACTGGCAAAGCCACTGGTCCCAAAAGCAAGACCTACAGGCTTTACCAATGCTTGTTATGTCAATCACTGTGTTGCAATGTTTGGAAGGCTACATTTTATTCATGTAAAGAGAAGCTGTTTGTGGCTGCGTCTTCCTCTGAATGGAGGGTGGATGTCTGAAGGATGCAGTTCTTAGCTGTCTATCTCTTGACTCAAAAATGCTAGTGAAGTCAGGGGTTTAAGGTAGTGCTCTCATTAAGGTGAATATAGGATGAGGACTTTTTTGGAGGGTGATATAGGTTTGAAAAGTGGGTGACAGCCATTAAAGACTGTGGAGGCATTTTATGTGTCAGGTGGGTGAATATAAGTGAAAAAGAGGGTGACGCCTGCCATATGCGGGTAAAAAATGGGTGCTGCCCATACAGTACCATAGTCTGGATGTGAAGTGCCCAGTACCCACCCCTAGGCTGCCAGTGATTGGGCCAGAACCATGCCCTCACTCAGTGCTTTACCAAGGCTGACAGTGCCATGGTCGCAGCAGCGCATGCACCCATTACTGACTCCCTAGCCTGCTGGGGTCCTGACAAACACTTACTCCTACAGCTGCAAATACCGAATGGCTGCAGGTTCCTGGACCATAGCAGTGTACTTCCCCAGGGCCAGGAGAGATGCCCTGGGCTGAGTGCCCGGACCGCAGTACCATCTTTTCCCTAATCATGAATTATTTATGGTTCAGCCCCCAACAGCCTCCCCCTCCCACCTTTCACGAACATTTACATTTTTCATCAACCCACCATAATATCCATGTTAACACTTGGGAGATAGCATTTGAAAACACTCTGGAGAAGTTAATTGCTCCTTTCTGCTGCACCCAATTGTCTTTGCGTGCAGGCACTCATTTGCATATGCATGCCTCAAAGAAAACCGGTCTTTTCTGCAAATGAATGCCGCCTAACACTCCTCCTGCAAAGTTACTACATGTAATAGTTAGCGGTCCTGTGTTTGGGGTAAAAAGCCGGATGTTGTATTCGCATCATCCGCAGGCCAGGTGTGGCCTGCGGGGTCAATAAAAGGGGAGGACCCGCACGTGGGTCATTCTCCTGATACTATAGTACAGAGTGTGGCTCTCATTATTTGTATCCCCTACACATCACTGCGGGTAGCACCGCTAGGCCTTACCTCCCTATCGGCCAGACAAGACGGTACACTGGCGACGAGGAGGGCCGTGACCCTCGCTGGTATCTGGCTGTTGCTCTTGCCGTAATCCCAGTACGGCATGTACAGCCTCTGCCGCGCTGCTCGGCGGAGGCCCGCCGCGACTCTGGCTGTGGGTGAAGAGCGGCGTCCGGGCAGCCGTCTTCGGTGAGTGCCTGCATTCCAGACACACCACAGACACTGAGCTATAGCGCAGAGATGCCTGGCGACACCCTGACCTACTCGCCATCACCGAGCGCCCAGTGCGCCAAACGCGAGCTGCTGCGCTGCCTACTGGCTCGTTCCTGCCACCGCGCTGGTGAACACGCAGCCCGACGGCGGCCCTGTCTGATGTTCAGTCGACACACGCTCTGTGCACAGGTGAGCGCGCAATGAGTGGCATACCAGAGTAAAGGCCCACTGCAGTGCACGCTCCCCACACGTGGACCCCTGGGGGCAAGCAGAGTTTTTTCACACGGTGCCAATCCCTCAAGAAGGAGAAGGGAAGGAAACAAGAGGCTGCATACCTGTGGGGAAAGGAAGGGGCACCCCATTAAGGAACACACCACCTGGCAGCGCACCAGGACAGACAGGCAACAGCCCTGGGAAGAACAGTGCCAGTGGAGGAAGGCACCACCAGGCAGCACGCCATTGAGGACAGACAAGGGGGCAGCAGGCCTGGAAAAAAAAACCAAATAAGAATAACAAGGACAAATACCAGTAGATAGCCCAGCAAAGGAACACAAGACCTCACTGAGAGGGGAAAGGAAGACACAGACAGGGAAAAGCACAGAAAGAAAAACGAAGGGCACCATCCACCAAAAGCATGGCGGACAATAACCCAGCACAGGCCCAACAAAGACCCCCAGTACATCACGCACTTACCGGGGTGCTACCACCTTTCAGTGAACTAGAAGACCCAGCGACAGCATCCCCCAGGTGGAATATTTGGATAGAACGCCTGAACAACTATTTCGTAGCCACGAGGGAGACCGATGGGGCAGTGAAGAGGTCGTTACTTCTCCACTATGCCAGAGATGAAATGTTCAAGCTATTCAAACACTTGCCCAACACCGGCATCGCCACAGACTACGAGGCTGCGGTGGCAGCGCTAAATGCACACTTCGATCCCCAACTTAATCCTGATTTCGAACTATTCAAGTTGCGCCAGGCACGCAATGGGAAGGGGAGTTGATTGACGCATTCTACGCTCGTCTGCGCGAGCTGGCCAGCACGTGCACTGAGGATGATCAGCCAAAGGAAATAAGGGCCCAGCTCATCCAAGGGTGCCGAGACAAGACGCTAAGAGGCCTCATCTTGCGTCAACCTAAAATCGCCCTGGAAGACATCCTCATACTAGCCAGGACCCACGATCTATCCGCAGCAAGAACAAACGAAATGGACCAGGCCCTCACGAAGACGCAAGGAAGACCAGAGACCATCAAGACAGAACAAGCTGACGCTCTCCGAGCACGGACACGGGGTGATACACCCAGGAGGACAAAGCCTGAGATATCGAAGACGCGGTGTGGATACTGTGGGCATGATGCAAAAACAACAATTGATGGACAGAATGCAGAACAATGTCATATATTCACCCCAGTACAGCGATCTGAGCCACATGCAGCAAAGGACTGCCCAGCGCAAGGCACAACATGTGCGAACTGTGGGATTCCCAACCACTTTGCAGCCATCTGCAGATGACGGACCCGGGGCCGAGACACCTGAGGACAAAGGCCACCCTCAGCTGTCCATTGCAGACTCCACGCAGAAGGAAGAACCACAAACAACCAGCCGAAGATACCAAGGGCCAGAAGACTCGTCCACGGAGGAGGACAAAGTGGAGACATACCTGATCTCGTTCACACGAGAACTCAAGCGTCACAGAGGCCACAACCCACATGCGTGGTCAGGATTGCAGGATCGGAGGTGAGAGCGATCATCGACACAGGGGCGTCCGTAAATGTGATGGGTCTCCAACAATACCGGCGCCTCCAACCTTGACCGCCGATCACCCCGTCCCGGACCAAGATATGTGCTTATGGGAGCCAAACCCCTCTGCCATTGAGAGGAAAAATATCCGTCCCGGTCAGGTCAAAGGACCAAGAAGTCATCATCGTCATCCATGTTATAGACCATGAAGCAGACACCCTAATCAGCAGTTACACTGCGGAAGATCTTGGTTTGGTGTCATTTGTCAGAAGTGACCAAGAGAACCAAGTCGACGAGATACTGGATCAGTTCCCAGAACTCTTCCAAGGGCTTGGACACATCAAGTGTGACCCGATAAAACTACACATTGATAAGACTGTCACCCCAGTGGCGCTACGACATTGGCGAGTCCCATTTCACCTGAGGCCCCTGGTGGAAAAGGAACTTGAAAAACTTGAGAAGCAGGGGGTGATCGAGAAAGTCTCGGGATCAACGCCATGGGTGTCCCCGATGGTCATCGCGGAGAAGCCTAAACAGCCGGGAGCCATACGTCTCTGCATCGACATGAGGTTACCCAACCGGGCCATAAAAAGGGAGCGCCACATAACGCCGACCATGAATGACATAATTGCGGATGTCAACGGGTCCAGATGGTTTTCTAAATTAGACCTAAACGTGGGGTATCACCAACTACCCTTAGCGGAAGAAAGCCACTACATTACAACCTTCAGTACCCATCTGGGGTTGCGGCGGTATAAACGATTGAACTTTGGGATATCCTCAGCCGCAGAGGTGTTCCAGAACACCATCCGCATGATGTTATCTGGCCTACCTGGGGTGATAAATGTCAGCGACGACATCCGGATCCACTCGGCGACTGCCGCATGGAGCGACACTCCACCAGGAGAAGTGTCTGTTTTTCAACCGTCCTTAGAATTCTTCGGATACGTGTTCAACCAGGAGGGCATCCAGGTGGATCCGAAGAAGTCACAAGCCATCCGGAGCGCCCCGGCTCCAACCACGCCTACTGAAGTGAGGAGTTTTCTTGGCATGGCCACTTGTTGCGGGAGGTTCATCCCCGATCTCGCAACCCGCGCCGAGCCACTGAGGGCTCTCACAAAAGTGGATGTCAAGTGGAACTGGGGGCCACGGGAAGAGGAGGCGTTCCAGAGCATCAAGGACGCACTACTGGGAGAAGCCACCCTTGCCTACTTTGATCCGGCGAAGCGTACTGAACTACTAGTAGATGCTAGTCCGGTGGGGCTGGGGGCAGTGTTCGCCCAGGAGCAGGAGCCAGGCCGATGGTTGGCCCTATCATTTGCCAGCAAGTCGCTGACCCCCACTGAAGCAAGATATGCTCAAACTAAGCGGGAGGCACTCGCAATAAAATGGGCCTGCAACCATTTTCATCTGTACCTGACAGGCCAGCCATTCACTGTGGTAACGGACCACCAGCCTCTGGTCCCCTTCTTCAAAGGATCGGCCCCTCATCCACCCCCCCGAATTGAGCGATGGGCCATACAGCTCCAGCCATACCAGATGGAGGTAGTCTACTGCCCTGGGGCGAGAAACCCCGCCGACTTCCTGTCCCAACACCCGCCTCCAAAGGAGGAGACGGACAACCTCGAGGAGGTGGAACAGTATATAAACATGATCTCCGCGACAGCATGCCCCCAGGCGATGACGCTGGAGGAAATTAAGAAAGCCGCTGAACAGGACCCTATATACACCCGGACTCTGCAAGCAGTTCAAGAATGGTCATGGAAGACATACCTCCAGAAAACCAACACGTGGACGCCCGAGGACTGTGGAGAATTGACAAAAATATGGAGAGTGCGAAGCGAGCTGAGCGCTACGTCAGATGGAATACTCCTGCGAGGCCCGAGGCTGGAAATCCCACAAGCTCTGAGGCAACGAGCAACCCAACTGGCCCATAGGGGTCACCAAGGAGTGACGAAAATGAAAGCAAGAATGAGAGAAAAGGTCTGGTTTCCAGAACTCGAAACGATGGTTGTGGATCTCGGACGCCGCTGCCCAGCCTGCCAAATGACAAGTGCACTTGAGCGACCGATCCCGGTAATTACTGAAGAAGCTTGCACCGTCCCATGGTCGAAAGTCAGCATAGAGTTTGGGAGCTTCCCGGGAGGGAAGCATACGCTCGTCCTTATAGATGCATTCTCAAAGTACCCCATAGTGGAACCAGTCATGTCGAACGCATTCACACAGGTCTTGGATAAGGTATTTGCCACATTTGGGTTCCCCACCGAGATCCGAAGCGACAATGGGCCACCATTTCAAGGGGCTGATTTTGCCATGTTTCTTCAACAACGAGGGATCCACCACCGCTGTGTCACGCCCCAATGGCCCCAAGCCAACGGAGACGTAGAGCGATTTATGAGGACACTAAACAAAATGCTGCGCATTGCCAACGTAGAACAAGCAGACCCGGAGCGGCACCTCCACGAGTTCCTTCGGGAATATAGGAGCACCCCGCACAGCACCACGCTGAAGAGCCCCTGGGCACTCATGTTCAGAGGGCCGCGGAGAGACCTGATCCCCACGTGTCCAGGATGGACACCTCCGCCCCACGATGTGCAGGAAACCCAGGCGAGGCGTGAACGGCAAAATTGGCGGGCAAACATCCGACGCCACGCCGTACCCCGATCAATCCGACCAGGTGCCACAGTCCTTCTTAAAGATCGCCGACCGGGAGGGAAGTTCCGGACCGCCCATGAACCAGGTGTATGGACAGTCGTCTCCAGCAATGGCACCATGGTGACAGCCCGGAAAGGAAGTGAGGAAATATCCCGCAACATATCCTGGTTCAAAGAAGTCCTGCCGGTATCCTCAGAGTCAGACCCTCGAGACCCACCGGATCAGGACAGAGATACCCCCTGCCAAGTGGAGGAAGCGACAAATATCCCAGACTCCGTTTCATCAGGGCCTCTGCCTCCCAGCTTGCCACCACTCTCACTTTCACCATGTAGACCCTCCATCCGGGGTCAACAACACCGCTGTGGTTTTCGACCCAATCCCCAGCCCAACCAGCATCTTCTGGACTTTGCGTGCTAAATACGTCACAGACTTATACCAAAACATCCTAAGCGTTAGTTGGTCTTCCTGGACTAGATTTTGAAGATCCAAGTTGGGGAGGGATGTAATAGTTAGCGGTCCTGTGTTTGGGGTAAAAAGCCGGATGTTGTATTCGCATCATCCGCAGGCCAGGCATGGCCTGCGGGGTTAATAAAAGGGGAGGACCCGCACTTGGGTCATTCTCCCGATACTATAGTACAGAGTGTGACTCTCGTTATTTGTATCCCCTATGCATCACTGCGGGTAGCACCGCTAGGCCTTGCCTCCCTATCGGCCAGACAGGATGGCATACTACGCACATCCGGTGGTGCCGGAAATTACATCACACGCCGTGCAAACGTTTGTGTGATGATCTCCTCGAGGAAGCAGAAGGGCCACAGCGATATGTTTTGGTTGTTGTAGGATTTCGAAATTTTCAGAGTGCTTGGAGATAGGTGCCTGCTGTCCAAGATCTGCTGCAGGGGAAAGGTATCCCCAGCGAGCAGGTCGGATCGGACTGTAAAATCCCAGCTGGTATCAGTAACAATTGTGGGGCAATTTGTTGGTTTTCCGGTTTCTAGGGCTCAATTTTCGTTGAAATTCAGCTGTAGTTTACGCTTCCAGGCTTCATGTTGGCAATGATCGAAAGGCCCGACTTGAGGGAATATACTTTTGTAAACAATAGAAGTTTGAAACGGACAAAAACATAAAGAATAAACTTACCTAACAAACCTTAGTGGCTGAATTGAATATTTGTTTAAAACGTGCTCTCTTTTTCCATTCACCTTAATTACTGATCTTGTACATGTATAAATAACTAACAGCATTTTTCCTAAATATTCATACAGTTCCATGGCTATTGGCACACACAGCGAGAGTGAGGGAGAGCCATTGTGGACTTTCAAAGTGTGGGTATGGCGTTTCTCGTGCATTCGTTTTCTGCAAGTAGGCAGAGTGCATGGCTGTGAAAATATTTTGGAAACTAAGCACACGGAGATCGGATTCTCATCTTTGCCAGCAGGACGAGTCGGGTAATAATTTATTTCTGTTTTGGATGGAGTGGAGATTTATTGACTTCTGTCTGATTAAAGGAGACGTTTTTCAAGTGCCCCATGGGCAACACAGCAGAAAATCAGGAGGTGACGCTTAATGGCACGATCTGTACTTTTGTATAAATGTCAAATGGAGTCATGCATTACAGTTCTAATTTTTCTCGGGGTACTTAGGAGTCAGTGCATATCCTAACTGCAATTTTTGCGGTGTAAAATCCCTTGCACTTTTCACTTTATCTACAATTGTTTTCTTTAAATGATTTAGTGGCTTCAAGCAGAGGTAGGTGCTGTTCTGGGCACCCCAGCGGATGTACGATGTCACTGACAGGTAAAATAAACATAAACTTTTCCTTTCTAACTGGACAAGGAAATAGAGGGGGATATTTACAAGAACGTGCGATAAACATCGCCAAAATAGGTTAACGCAAGTTTTCATATCGCCGTCTATCACGGTAAAATAACTCCGTGTTAACGTCGTATTTTCAACACAGCGGTAAAATGCGATAGTCTCCCGATAACGCGTCAAATGTCCGCGATAACATTACCGGGACGGCGATGAAAATCCAAACCCGAACGCGAAAAAAGTTGCGATGGGCCGAACCGCGATAAGACAATCAGCGAAAAGCAGCGCCAGGCCTGCAATTCACACATGTCAGGCGGGAAAAAACACTACAAAAGCAGAAAAAAAAAACACAAACAAAAACCAAACTACAGCGAAGCACAATGGAGGCAGCCGGAGCAGGTACAGAGGACAGCCAGATCCCCACAAGGCCCCCGGAGGAGCAGCCTGGGACTTCGGGGACAGGGAAGGGCAAGGACAAGAAGAAGAGGAAGAGGAAGACGCGGTTCAGCCCGCAGGAAAACAGGATCCTGATCACGGAGGTGATAGAACACCATCAACAACTGTTCGTCACCTCCACTGTGTCATTGGCAGTCCATCGTGGACAAGGTGAATGCAGTCGGAGTGCTGAGGAGGACAATGGACGAGGTCAAGAGGCGCTGGAATGATGTGAAGCGCAAGACCAAGCAGAAACTCGCCAACAACCAGAAGGCAGCAATGCAGACTGGAGGTGGGAGTCCAGCGCCACTGGAGGAGCTGGATGAGATGGAGGAAATGGTGTCCACAGACATCAGTGGGGAGACGATGGCAGGAGTTGGGGGACCGGACACTGCTCAACATGACCCGACACAACAGCAACAGGATGAGTAACGACCAGGGACTGGGGGGACGGGGGAGATGGGCACAATGGCACACATGCACAATCAAGCGGAGCACAGTGCACACCCACAATGACTCTGGATCATGTCCCAGATCCCCTTGGCACACTGCAGCACACATAGCAACAGCACGTAGGCCCCCGTCGACTATGTGCCCAGAGGAGGTCCACCCACACATCACTTATCTCACAACCAACCCATGCACATGTGCTGAACCCAGCAAAGCTGCGGGTCCGTGAGCCACACTGACAATGCAAGTGACACTGCATGACGATTAGCATGGCTGCAGTTCGATCATGACATGGTGCACGCCACCACACTGAGGTGGCTGAGTGTGGACCACATCCATAAAGGAGCAGGTCACACTCTGACACATCCACCTGCACAAACAACCCCTGACGTCAACAACACATCTGCAGACAAACCATGCACCAGAGTCCCAACTCCCACCAAGACCCAAATTCACCCAAGTCTGCAACATCTCAGCACTGTATGGGCACAGAATTCAAAGGCACACTGCCTGAAAGGGAGAAGGGGCAGCAAAATCAGAGCTGCAGGGGCGACTCTCCCAAAATGCAGAACACACACATGACATTCAGAGCACATCAACATTGAAAACAATGTGGTACAAACTGCAACACGTTTACAACAGGACAGAGGACACAACAGGTGCCGCTTGTGTGTAGAAACTGGCCAATCACATTTGGCATAGCAGGGAAATGTGAGATGTCAATGTACAAGTACAAACACATATCCGTGATGTTGTCGAAATGTCCACTGTCCCGCATCAAATAGGCAGCTCCTCCTAAACAGTCACAATCTACATTGTCATGCAGTCTGTATGTGAACTTGTACAATGCGTCAACATACATGTGAACACAATGTAATACTGCATCTCCCCTTCACATTGTAGAGGGAGCATCAACACCTCCTGCAGAGCAGCCCCAACAACTCTTCACTGATGACGATGAGGACATCCCCAACATCGACACCGAAGCCCTCCAAGTCCTCATTGACAGCTTCGGCACCCCACCTCCAGGAGCAGGGCAGCCCATCTGCATCGAGGAGACCCCACCCCCTGCACAGACCACACAGCAGGAAGCACCTACCACCCCGGCTGTCTCCCAGGACCCCCACGAACAACCCATGGCCTTCCAACGCCGTGTGTTAGAGGTCCAGGAGAAGATGGCTGATCATGTGCGGGTGGGGTTCGACCTGATGGCATCCAAACTTGATGCCATCAGGGACATCCACAGTCCGCTCATGCTCTCCAACGATCCATGGCTGACATCGCTGGAGTCATGATACTGAGACAAGAACAACTGTCCAATCAGAGTGGCTCCAGCGATGTCAGCCGGGAGTTGGGATAGATGCGGGGGCTCATGGAGAACATGGAGCGGATGCAGGCAGAAGAATGGCTGCCATGGCTGCACACCAACGAGATGTGGCTGGGACCTTCCATGCCCTGCAGCACATCGTCATGGCATTGCTGCCTCAAGGCCTGGCGCAGATGAATGCTGCTGCTGCTTCAACATCCACATCTCCGCCCCCTGATATGTCAGTGCCTCACAGTGCGGCAGGCAATCCACCTCCGGCCCCTGATGTGTCAGTGGCACACAGTATGGCAGGCAAACCACCTCCGGTCCCTGATGTGTCAGTGGCACACAGTGCGGCAGGCAATCCACCTCCGGCCCCTGATGTGTCAGTGGCACACAGTGCGGCAGGCAATCCACCTCCAGCCCCTGATGTGTCAGTGGCACACGGTGCGGCAGGCAATCCACCTCCGGCCCCTGATGTGTCAGTGGCACACAGTGCGGCCGACATTCCACCACCACCCACGTGTGAGGCACATGTGACATCATAGGACGAAGATGTGGGTGAATCAACCTTACTGGTAAGGAGGAGGCAGTAGCATTCATCTCCGCCATATGGCCTGTTTCTGCTTGGTTCTGCCCTTTGCATCATCACCTTCCACTGTCCCCCGATACACTCTGCGACACTCACCTTGGACCTCGACATGGACTGCCATATTCTGTTTGGTTACCAATGACACAGTGATCAGACTGCGGACTGAACTCTTCCTCTTTCGATGTACTTGTCAGTCCCTGAAGGACTCTGGCTGGCCCTCCACGGACCAATAATGTGAAGTGGGGTTTGCATGGCCCTGTACTGCTCCAGCTGCAACACTCCACTGGATGTGCATTAAACATTCAGAATCGCACAGATGTGTCATGTCTTTGATCATTCAAGTATGAAAGTATGGATGAATGTAGGGTCAGTGATTCCCCCTTACGTCCATGTTGCTCATGTCGTGAGACTTGAGTCACAGGGTGCAACATTGCCGATTGCGGTCTGTGTGGCGTAGACACTACAACAGAGACACAAGCATCAGTTACTTCCTTGTCCAGCCCAGAACTGAAGCACGCCCAGAGCCCAGGGGTCATTGTTCCCACCCCTACGCTGGCCTGGCATACGCCAGGCCAGACCCCTCCGCTTACGCTCAGAGGGGGGGGACAAAGCTACATGTCCCAGGTCTTCCCTGTAGTGATCTGCTGATCACTGGTCTAGTTGTCAGCATGCCACAGCCACTCCCTGAGGGCTGGTTAACACCCACACCACACCCATCTAGCACAGGCATCACAGGACATTTGACCCTGCCAATAAAAGGGGCCTAGCACATCACATTACCCACTGCCGGAGATGACATGATGGCGTCCGCACCACGAGACTTAATCATGAAGGGTCCATGACTTGTGGAGCACGGAGTTAGCGGCTCCAGATGCCCTGCGGCCTTGCACGGGCCTACCGGCATGGGGCCATGACTTGCATTGCACAGGGTTAGTGGCACCCGCTGCACTGCGGCTGGCAGGGGCCTACCGGCACATGACCATGACTTGCGTTGCACAGGGTTAGTGGCACATGAAGAGCTGTGCGGGTGTGCAGCCTGCGATGATGCGTAGGCCTCGATGAGCCGTCCTGCTAATCGTGCCTCGATTTGAATTGTGAGCCCGGCTGGACCGTAGTGTACGCCGAAGGCAGCAGTCAGCACACACATGACTCCGCGGTGCGGTGCCGCAGGGTGCGCTGGGGGCCTGTGGCGCGGAATCCAGCGATCGGCTGAGGAGGTTGAACCGGCATGTGGTGGGCCCTCTTGGAGACATGCCGGTGGCGGCAGGTGAGCATTGAGGCCTGGGTGTGCAGGGGCGGCCAGTCATCGCTGGGCGGCGGACCGGTCTGGGGACCAGGGCTGGGGTGCAGCAGGCGCACAGGATAGCGCAGGCACCACCGGTCACGGCGGTGGCCTCGTGGCTGGGTGGGGGGCGCAGCCCTGGCAGACACGACCCTGCATGCGATGACGTGATGTGCGCAGGGTGGTTTGGGACATAGCCACCTCGTCTCCAGTGTGAATCTGCCCGTTGAAGGTGGTCGGCCACGTGTGTGTAGGCCTATGGACAGGTTATGGCGGAGACTGAGACACACGCAGTAGTCTCTTTGGTGGTGGATTTGTGACGTGTGCATTCCCACAGTTGTGAGGAGTAGGATTGTGGATTCGAGGTGTGTGGTGTGTTCAGTTGGTACTTGCCGATGGGCAGTGCATTACCATTGGTGTCATCCTCAAAGTGCTGGTTAGTGGCGGACTTGCGGACATGTGGGAATCATGCACACTGCCTGGGGAGTTTGTGACGACATTGGCGGACAGGCCACGGTGGTCCACTTTTGTCTGCACATTGATGGCATGCGTGTGGTTGCTGTTGCGGTGATTGTGTGCAGTGTCAGCAGGGGGCACAAGTCGTACACGTGTGCTGTGAATTGCCCCAAACACGTGCATGGCGCCAGCTATGGCGTAGTTCCCTTGCGTGGTCTCAAGATGTTCCTGCGCAGTGTGGGGGGAGTGAGGGGCAGGGGTATCGAGCTGACACACACTGTGATGCTTTCAGGTCTGATGAGTCCTGCATGATGTGACCGTAACAGCAGTTCGTGTGGTCGTTACCTTCCTTTTCATTCCTCCGACGGTTACGACCACATGAACTTCTGTTACGGTCTTCTCATGCATGATTTATCATGCCTGTGAGCATTCCGGTCTGTCCAAGTTTGTCCGGTTTTACACTGTACCAGATTAGGCATGTGACTATACGGAAGTTTGACCATTGTCACCATTTCTCCCACAGGTTTCTGAAGACACGTTGCCCTGTTGAAGTTCCCCGTTGGGAATGGAACGCGTTGGCTGAGCTTTTCGTTTTGTTTGCTTGTGTATTTGTAATAAAGTTCTGTTTTTACACTACTGTTGACTACTGGACTTCATGACCTGGCGCACCCACATTTCGGTTACTACGATCTTGGGTCTGGGGCACGGAGGCGTCTAGCACAGCTGGCGTTGGGGTTGGTTAGGCAGATACACTACGAATTGGAACTATCGTGTGGTGCGGATACAGGGGCCCACCGTTGCTTTTGTGGACATGCATCCATGACATGTGTGAGGGAGTTTGATGGGGCTGGCTGTGAGACTCCTCCGACTCTGGCAGTTGGTTGGAAGGTACCAGGGGCCAACAGGTGCAGCACAGCCAGCAGCTATGTCTGCGGGGGGATGTTGGTTGTCCGCTGTGTTGGTACCGTCAGCCTGTGGGCAATGTGGGTCAGGATGTGGGGGATGGTTGTCCTTTTGAGCCTGTGTTGGCCAATGGCTTCCTCTGGCGTTGAGACTCTGGGGCTGGTGCGTTTTAGGGTCGTCCGCTGTCCTGCACTGCCTAGGTGGTAATCCGGGGGTGGTCCGGGGGGGCCTGGGAGTGGTGGCAGTGGGTGTTGTGGCCCTCTTGGTTCTCCGAGCTGCATGATCAGTAGCTCCATGGCATCTGTTGGTCTTCAGATGTGGCTCTGGGCTGGGCTCCCTTTCATACTGCAGGTAGTTGTCCTGCTTAACACCAGCAAAAGGCAGGTGTTAAATCCCTGCTGCTAACGCGCCTTATCGCCTGTTCTTGGTTCGCATCGCAGATCTGACTGGTCGTTGAGAATCTCGCGAAGTGGTGTTTTCGTGTGTTTTTGCACGGGAACGCCTACTCTGCATATCATTAGCGTTAGGTGTCGCACTCATCCGTGGCGATGTTTTTTTGCGGTAGCTATCGCAGGAAAACTGGCGATGTCGGCAGTTTGCACCAGCTTGTGAATGGGGCGATAAATCTATTGCCACTTTGCGGCGCTAAAGTGCCGATAAATCGGCGATAAGTCCTTGTGAATATGCCCCTGAGTGTTTGTAAAGGCAACTTTTTGGTGAGTGGATTGAAAAGAGGAGCTAGTTCTTGTGATGTTTTGGATAGTTTGCTTGCAGGGGAAGAGATAAAGAGTAAGGCGAAGCAAACAAGTTCTAAGCAGACTGAGCCTTCCACACCAATGCACCCTTTTACTGAACACTTGATTTCATTCTTAGGTAGCACTGAGATGTGTGTCAGTACACCTCGCAACACAGCAGACCGCAATGAATTTAGGGCTCTACAAAAGGTAGTTCTAATGTGGAAAACCCACCTGGGCTCAGGTTATTTTTAGAAAAGTGGCCAAGGCTTGCTGCTGGTACCTGAACACAACCTGTAAGTCACAGGGTCGAGATCTGGCTAGTCCAGTCAATGT
This sequence comes from Calotriton arnoldi, assembly GCA_963921515.1. Lineage (NCBI taxonomy): Eukaryota > Metazoa > Chordata > Amphibia > Caudata > Salamandridae > Calotriton > Calotriton arnoldi. The sequence continues at coordinate 3,590,727 of CAWUFW010000107.1, read as the reverse complement.
GTTTGCTTGCTAATTATCTGCAGCGCTATGAGTCCACTACTGTGATAGAATGTGCAAATGGCTGTCAGTACAAGTACATGTGCGGACACGTGTGTAGGGGAATTTGATTTTATCTAAGGGGTTCTTACCAGACTAAAGAACATATGTTCATTCTGGACTTAGGGCACAACGGTTTTATGTGCAGGCTAGTACACGGTGTAACTAAAATTGCAGTCTAGTAAAGATTGTGGAGTTGTCTGTACAATACAGAAGTGCAAGTGTGTGAGTGCCTGCTACTGTAATACTGGGCAGCTCCTACGGAGAGCAACGCTTATGTTCACAAGGATGTATGTTTACAAAAACATTTGTACACATTTGTACGTCTTGGTGCATACTTGCAAAGAAACATAGTTCGAGTGGCTTCTGAGGACCATGTGTTTATATCCATCAGAGTGCATGTGTTTGTTGCGGAGTATATTTTATTGTATATGGCACATACTTCAAACTAGTGTACATTTAGGTGCATTGGGCCCTTCGATGTTTGAATTTAGAGCCTGTGAAAGGCGATGGATCAAAAGCACTAGAAATTAAGGATGAACATGTTTCACCTCTGGAGTTTTGATGCAAGCTTTCACCTTGTGAGTGCTGTGTTGCTGTGAGTGTCTTGGTGTTGTAGTTCTCCATCAGTTGTGATCATTGTGATGTGGTGAGTTGTTGTTTTTCAGTATTCTGATGCTGTGAAGGTTTAAAGTTGTGAAGCGTTCTGATGTGGTAAGTGTTGGGTATGACTGGTCTTGTATGTGTTTACAGTCCCAGGAGTTTAGCCCCCTAAGGTGTAGTGGCACTGGGGCACATATGCCTCAACATCGCACTGAACCCTGATTATTTCTGTATTTTACAATTCAAACAACAGCCATGGTGGGGGCACTTCCTTCCTTACCATAGGGGCCATGACACCGTGGCTACGCCACTGCTAGTTCCCCATGTGCCAGGGTTGTCATCTCTAGCCACTAGACCACATCGCCTGGGAAAGCTAGTCTCATTTCTTTTTGAGGTTCCAAGAGGACTTCGCCCTGAGCCATCAGTGCTCACCCGCCTCTATTGAGTGGGGTATATGAATGAGCTCACCTCTCAACACCAGCCGGGCAGTTACATTATTATTGTAAAAGTGTGTTTGTGTGAGGTTCTCAGAAAGCGGTTGAATGAGGAGCCCGATTTCAAAAGAGGTGGCAGTGGGGTTTTGATCTCAAAGCCTGATCATGTTTTTGATTATTTGTTTTAAGTATCAGAATGTGATTCTCCACCTAAACGTAATCCTGATGTAATGACTGACAATTTATTATCACTTATCAGGAATAACTATTGTGCTGCCACAAAAACATTGTTTGATGGCAGAAAACCCTAGGCCGAAGAAAGACTCAATATACATTAGGTAAGGCAGGCCCAGGAATGATACAGCGGTCATCCCTCAACTTTAGATATTTTATTACTGTATACGTTATGAGGGAGAGAGGTATGCTCTTTCTGGCTCTCCCTCACTATCTGCTTTTCTTCCTCTGCTTCTCTTCTTCCTCCTTTTCTGCTCTCAGTTCTTCTTTCACACACTGTCTGTTTTTCTTCTGTCTCTCCGCTCTCGCCTCACTAATTGCTTTTCACTTTCCTGTCTTTCCTTTCCACTTTCTTTTCTCTCCCCTTTTACTCTAGCTTCTCTAGGTCTACTTTTCTTCCAGTCCCCCTATTTTCACTTTTTGTTCTCCAGCACTCCACTCTCTGCTTTCTCCCGTACTCTTCACTCTTCTCATTTCTTGTTTACCCCATCTCTCTGGTTCCCACATCCATCTCTGCTCTTTCCTCACGCTTCCCTTTATATGTTTTTTCTTGCGCCTATATTTCATGCTTTACACCTCTTCCTGCTTCCTTCTTCTCCATTGTTCTTTCCTACTCCTCCAGTTAAGAAAGTGTCTGCGCACTGTAATCCTTACATAATACAATAGTGCAATGATGGTTTAAGCACTTGAGAATATTTTTTATTTTTAGCAGTACTGCTATCACCCCACAGAACTGTGTATTCTGAACTCAACTGCCCAGCACAATTCTCAACTGGCCACTGGCAAACCGTAGCATGCAATCTTCTCCAGGCAGTGGAACTGAAAACAACCACCCAACCCTCTTCCCTGGGGCTACTAGATCACTAAGTTGCAGGCCTCAGCCAGCACAAGCCACAAAGCTCTGAATCGCTCCCTCACAATGATGCCACTGCTTTGCAATGGGTGGCCACAGCTAGGCCTCAAAGTGACAGGCTGGGCAGAATCTGATGTGGTTAAGGCTCAGCATTAACTCTGATCTGCTGATGGTGTTTCTACCTATGGTAGTAACGCCATCATTTGGGTCTGCATGTTTGTACCTTTTTGAATACATTGTAGGTCCCTGATTGGGTTGTAATGTTCTAAAATATGAAACAAGCAATGGCAAAACTAATCAGTCTTAAATAACCACCAGCATTTAGGTTTTGTCGATATTTTTATTTTGTCATGTTTGTTGGGGAAGCTGCCAGGCACACATCAATAAAAAAACAAAATTGGCTAAAAGCAAACATATTTCTGGTCTCAAAAAGCACACATTGCCACAGTAGTCCCTGGCTTTTAAGGGAGTTATTTTGTGTGTGGACGTACTTCTTGGGAAAGGGAAGAATGCTGTCACTGCTGGTTAAGTTAGCAAATGACTGAAGTGGGCTGACTTCTTTCCCCTACTGTGCTATAATGGATGGAAGGATGAAAAATATGACTAATGCAATAACAGACCAATGGGTGAAGAGAGCTAGCTGAAGGCCTCACTAACTAAGTATATTATACATATAATTTTAGTAAAATCAAAAGGTCATAGCTAACACCAGACTTAATAATGGAACTATGAGGCAGGGAGGCTCCCTACATTGTACAGAGATTATATAGTGATAGCATAGAACCCTTTTAGAGGCAGGGACACTGTCATGAATGCAAATGATCACACAGTGAAGTTAGCCAGCTTTATGGTGAAGTTTCTTACTTTAAAGTTCAAGTGCAGATCTTCGGTGATAGGTGGCTATCTAATCTTTTCCAAAGTCTCTTCCTTAAATATATCCACCATTATCTGAAGGATTGTCAGGTTTCAAAACCAGAAATAGTGTTTTGTTGACATCACTTGAAATTGTGGCTTTGTCCTGAAGGAAGGGACCCGGAAAGGGCCACCCGGGTTATCTACAACCACCTACTCGCCTTCTACCAAAATGAAGAGTCGGGCAGACAGTAAAGAATACAAACAGATATTTATTAGCAATACTCTGCAGAGGAGTCCAATCTTACCTGCACCCTAAGATGTCTGCCGAGGGACTGACCCCCCAACAGTCTGCAACGCATAACCATTCCTCCCAAGAACCTCTAACCACGCCCACAGTGGAATGTTACTGGCTTAGGCCAGACATGAACAAAGGAGGCACCGAAGGATTGGCTACCACCTGCCAGATGGGTACACACTATCACAGTTTCAAGGTTGCAGTGTTGGGTCTCAGTGTCTCCTAACGTGGGAGCAGAGCTACACATACGGATAGGTATGCGAGGGCAGAATGGCCTATTCATTAGTAAGTCGGAAGGCAACCTTGAGCAGGAGAGAAAATAATAACTAAATACAGTATTCTGCTGAAGCAAGCAAAACGAATAATGAGGCCTAGTTCAGACACAGCCCAATAGGGGTTACGAAATACAAAATGGAGTCGCACTTGCTAACCGAAGCTTGCACACGACAGGGATAACTCAGTGGGTTGCATAACGCAAATACAAATGGTGCCTAATTTAGCCGCACACTGCTAACCTAATAAGAACTAAAACGAGTGCATAAAGGGAATGGGGTTTTCAAACCTAACAGACCCTCCTTTTAGAAGTGGAGGCTAAATGCTTTATTGGCTATCCGGTAGGGTCTTTACAATTCTAGACAGGGAAAAAAGAAATTGCATAGCCATTGAAATCACAAAGGAAACAAAGCAATATATATGTATCAAAATCACTTTAGTATTCGAAAATACCCTCATCGATCAGCATTATGTCTTGTTTATCTTGCATCATCATAACAGAAACTTTATTATCACGCCCTGGCAAAGTAGGGGTAGGTGTGAGCTTGCTCACGCAATAGGTGCAACACGCTAGAAGGCAATTAATACATAGAAAGCACGTGAAGATGACTCCTCCGATAGCTACTAGGAAAAGAAGTATCTTCCAACCCCAGGATGATATCAAACCCCAGAACCACCCTGCCAAGGACCATGAACCATTGTCCTGATGGATATCAGATGCAAGCGTATGCAGCTTCTGGATAGCGGAATATACATTAGGGGCGTGGTCTAGGATATAGACACAGCAGCTGCTGCCGATGAGGCGGCAAGCTCCGCCCCTATCTGCAAGGATGACGTCTAAAACCATCCGATTTTGAAGACCAACAAGCCTGGTCGCCTGGAGCTCAGCAGTAATGTTAGTGAGTATGCCTGCTGTAGTATTAATGACCCCTTTTACAACCCTGGTGAGGCGACGAATGCTAAGACTGTTATACATAGGTCCCCAAAAGGGCACTATACTCTTCATGGCATCCGTGATTTGCTGTAAAGTGGTATCTGTCTGATCAATATCTGCTGTGTCAATAACTCTCCTCGCCCGGGACAAGTATATGCTTTTCTGCTGCAGTATGTGGTCCTTGTGATAATTGGAGGGCGCAATATAAACAGGAGGTAAAAGAAAAGAGACATAACACTGGCCAGACCATCCTCTAGGGAGCCATGTATAAGCATGCGCTCAACAGACAAAGTATGCATTAGGCGGCGTCAGTAAAGGTGGGCTACTAGTAGTGTTTAATCGATATGTGTAATTACAGCTGCTCTGTCCCGCTGGAATATTCCCAAAGCCTTCGACACAGAAACTAACTGCAGTATCAATCACAGGTACGGGCATAACTGTATCACTAGTGACATTTCGTGCATGGAAACAGTGAAAGTATTCAGACACATTGAATCCCTGAAAATCCAACATTTCGTCTTGCAACCATGTGACATTTTTGTTATTGTCATATACATTCATGCAAGCATTGGGATGTAAAGTACCCTCCTTTCCATCTGGTCCCGCAGTGTAACCCTGGTGTACTACTATATATTCCAGAACTGTCTCATAATCAGACTCCGTCATATTCATAGCATCAGCATGATAATGAATGTACACCATAGAGAGCAACTGGAACCGTGCCTCACAGCTACCTAAGTACGACAGGGGTAAGGACACTAGTAGATCATTCTTGTGCATAACAGAGGGGAGTAACCCAGACACCCAGCAATTTGTTGTATTAGACGTATTATGAACCTGATGAAGCATCTGTTCAAAAGCATTGTCGACATATGTCTGTCTATGTCTTTCCTTATGCGGGGTCAATGTGACAAACAGGTGCTCAGGTGGAACCGGCGTAGTCCCTATCAGAGTGTGAACTGGATGTTGTTCTTCTAAATACCACACCACCCCAAACAGTATTATTGTTACAATGAGAAGGAAAATCACCACTACTATCTTACTCCTGGTAGACCAGCTAGACCAACCAGGACCATTCTGCTCTAGTGGAGGGGCCACTAGGGGCTGTTCCTCCTTCATGACTGCACAGCCAAATGGGTACATAGAAAACACTGTGGAATTGGAGCCACGAGCCACAACCAACCACAGGGGCACAAGTCACCCAGCGTCCATTTAGAGCCTCGCTGGTAGGCTCCTATCGTTCATCAACGACTGTGCTATGCAGCACTCCCTCGATGGGGCTGCACGATCGCAACCCTTTCCCCCAAAAAATCCTTCTTTCAGGATAGGGCACCCTCCCTCCAGGGCAAGTACCCTCAACGATCCTGTCCTGTGTCCAAGGCAGTGCACCTGTTCAGCTCACCCTACTCTATCGTAGGCACCTTAGACACAGTACCCACACCCAGATCTCAAGTCCTTCCCTAACTGCTAGACTGTCCCTCCGGTGCACTGTCCATCTTACGGGGGCATAGGTTATACCTGGTGACTCCAGGCACTGTTTCGTCAACAAAAAGGGGGTAAAACTTAGGATCAGATGGGGGCTGAGACTCAGATTCTTGTGGATCAGAAACGGGAGAAACTGGGGTGGCCCTTATCTGCGGGGGAACTGCCTCGAGCAGGGCAGCATCACTCTCCTTGTCTGTCTGTGCCCACCTCAACCGGGGGTCAGAGAAAGGAATGAAATGGGGCACCCATTCCCCTTCCTGGTCAACAATGCCTTCAAGCACCCACTTGTCGTAGGGCAGCGGGAGAGGGACCTTCTTGCAGTGGGTTGCATGCACCCAGTGCTTCCAGCCATCGAGCTCCACCGCGGTGCGAGTGGCAAGGAGGACCAACAGTGGCCCTTTCCAACGAGGCTCCAGGCAGCTCTTCCTCTGGAAATGTTTTACCAGAACGTGATCCCCGGGCTGCAACTGATGTCCTGGCCCCTCTGGTACTGGTCGCAGTGTCTCCTGGATCTGTTGATGAAGAGAACGAAGATCTTTAGTTAACTCATACAAGTAGTCCACAAGTAGAGGATACTCTATCTCGGAAAAGCGCTTGGGTCTTGGGACGCCCCAGATATTAGCAGGGCGGCCAAAGACCACTTCATAAGGTGACAACCCTGTCCTAGAGTGTGCAGTCGCCGTGGTAGATAACAAAGCCAAAGGTAATGCATCTGGCCATCGCAATCCTGTACTTTCTTGTATTTTTGCTAGCTTCAGTTTGAGAGTACCATTGTACTTCTCAACCAGACCTGCTGGCTGGGGATGGTTCGCTGCATGAAACTTCTGCTTAATATGCAAGCCTTCGCACACCAATTCGATGACTTTCGAATTGAAGTGGCTTCCGTTATCACTCCAGATCACACGTGGCAATACATAGCGTGGGAAGTACTCTTTTAGGAGTGCCTTCCCCGTAGCCATAGCTGTATTCTCTTTCGTGGGGTAAGCCTCAATCCATTTACTGAATGCACAAATCACTACCAGTACATATTTTAGATTGTTAACTCGTTCCATTTCGATGAAATCCACCTGGAGGACCTCGAAAGGGTAGGAATGCGGCGCAAAATTACCTGAGGGTGTGGGAGTACCTTTTCCAGGATTATGTGTCATGCAAATCATACAATGCTTCACTAAATGGGTGGCTACCTTAGAGATATTGTCATTCTGCCATACTGGGTCCTACACCTTACATATTCCTTTGGCACTAATTTGGGCTGGGCTGTGAGCCATGGTAACCACTGGGAGCACATAAGCGTTGGGTAACATCCATCTCTGTTTCTCTGACTTATCTGTCCAACACCCATCCTCCTCTAGACACCCTTTACTCTCCTGCCAGATTGCCAATTTATCTAATGTTGCCTCACTCTGGATCTCTTTAACATTTTCTAACGTGTCTTCAAACATTCCATTGTCTGGGACCCACAAAGCAGGTCCTGCCACAAACATCTTTTTCATCTTTGATCTCGCTGTCTCTTTAGCTGTTTGGTCTGCTGATGCGTTCCCTCTTCCAACATCATCTACTATTGCCTTGTGTGCACTACATTTTATTATCGCTAACTTGTCGGGAAGTATTAGGGCTGACAAAAGTCTATGTATCAGCGGGCCGTTCTGTATTCGCAATCCATGTGAAGTCAAGAACCCTCTCTCCGCCCAGAGGCGCCCAAAATTATGGGCGACCCCAAAGGCGTACTGGCTGTCGGTGTAAATATTGACAGTCAGTCCCTCACTCAACTCGCAAGCCCGAAAAAGGGCAACTAACTCTGCAGCCTGAGCTGATTTGTACGGGACACGGGATATCTCAACTACAGTGCACAACGTTGTAATTGTATATGCTGCAGTGGTGGTGCCATCTGGTAATTTGAAACAAGAGCCATCGACATATAGTACACCTTGGGGGTCAAATAGGGGAACATCAGTCAGGTCTACCCGTCCTTTTGTCTCCTCTTCCATTATATACACACAATCATGTGCATCTGTGTCATTACTCGCCGAAGGGAGGGGTAGTAACGTGGCTGGGTTCAGAGTGGCACATCGTTTGATGGTAATGTGCATAGCAAACAATGTTAGCTCATATCCAGTCAGACGTGCACTGGTAAGGTGCTGCGTCTTTGTCTTGTTCAAAAGCGTATCCACAGCATGAGGTACCATTACTGTGAGATCAGTGTCAAGAACGAGCCCTGCCGATTGCCTGATAGAAATCGCCACTGCCGCGGCAGCTCTTAGGCAGCTCGGGAGAGCTCTGGCGACATTATCTAAGATGGCAGAAAAATAAGCGCAGGGTCTTTGCTTACCACTAAAGCCCTGTGTTAAAACAGAGAGCGCGCAATCATCCACCTCATGTACATAAAGCACAAAAGGCTTCTGGTAATCAGGAGTACCAAGCACCGGAGCAGAGCAAAGCGCAACCTTTAATTGCTCAAAAGCTTGCTGGCATGCAGATGTCCAAGGCAGGGGTTCATGCACATCTTTGGTAGTCAGGTAGAAGAGGGGTTCGTTAGTCGGGAATAGTTGGGGATCCAATGCCGACAATACGAGGTAATGCCAATAAATGCACGTACTTCACGCTGGGTCTTGGGAACAGGCATGTTAGTGATAGCAGCTATGCGTTCAGGTGTTAGTCTGCGACCCTCCTTCGACAGTAGGTGACCCAGTAGGTGTCGACAATATTGAAACTTGGAAAGGGACACCTTATGGCAATGGTGCCCTAAATGCAACAGCAATTTAACAGTGGCGTCTTTACAGCCATCTTCAGTATCAGAGGCCACAAGGAGGTCGTCAACATACTGCAATAGCGTGTTACCAGGAGGAAGGACCAAAGAATCCAATTGAGTTTTTAAAGCTTGACTATAAATACTAGGACTTTCTGTATAGCCTTGAGGAGCACGACAGAATATAAAGCTCCTGCCGGCTGGGGCAAATCCAAACAGATATCTGCTATCTGTATGGATTGGAATACTAAAGAAAGCATTCTTTAAATCGATCATGGATTAGAATTTGGCTGAGGAGTGAATCATTGTCAGTATCGTGGTAATGTCTGGGACTACAGGATGTTGTGGCACCACTATTTTATTAACCTCTCGGAGGTCAATTACAAAGCGATAGACGTCAGGATGAGCATCAGAGGAGTCCAAGGGTGCCTTCTTGAGAATCGGGAGGATAGGGCTATTACACACATTCGCCGTTGTTTCTTCAACCACACCAGACTCAACCAAATCCTGTATTATTCTCAACAAAGCCTTCTCTCCTGCTTGGGAAATCTTATACTGGGGAACACGTGGCAATACAGTATTATCTTTGATCTGAATAGAGACCGGCGGGATCTGCTGTAACCCAACGTCCGTATCTCCTGTTGCCCACAAAGTACGTGGCACCTCTTTGAACTCAGCAGGGAGGGGTGCATCTGTTGCGAAGCACTCTGGTGCACGGGCCACCTTTGGCCCTATGGTCATGTAGACACCATCAGCAGAACAAAAGATAGTTGCATGTAATCTTTTCAACAAATCCAAACCCATCAAATTCTCTCCACAATTTGTCGTTAACATAAATGGCAAATCTACTGTAAAGAGACCAATAGTCAGAGCAAGAGGCTTGGAGATGGGGCTCACAACCGGCATGCCTGAAAAACCTACCGAAACGTTGTTTTGGCCAGACAAAGCTGCCCCCGGGACCAGTGAACGGGAAACAGAGCTATTCATAGCCCCTGTATCAACTAAAAAGTTCTTGGCCATGCCTTGCAAATCTGCTGTGACATAGGGTCCGCGCTGATCTACAGACACCGGAACTGGTCCCTCACCCTGTCCCTGGCTGTCCTAGCTGTGGGATAACCTTGTCGCTTCGTCCATGTCATAGTCATCCTGATAGTACTGTCTGCCTCGAGGGTCGTCAAAATAGTTCTTGTTCTGAGGAGTGTATGAAGAATCCTCTGACTGCACCACCCCTCGGCCTCCTCCTCCTCTACCACGTCCTCTAAAACCCCGACCTCTTGGGGCCTCAACCTTCTGTAACAACTCCGGGCACTCACTTCGCCAATGCCCCTCCTTTTTACAATACGCACATTGGTTGTATCCTACGGGCACAGCTTGAGTACTGTTCCTGTCCGGCCGGGACCCTCGCTGAGCCGGGCCCCAACCTCTACCCCTTTCATTTCCCCTCGTCACTTGCTGCATCAACACCTTCGTCTTCAACTCCTTGGACTTTTTCTCTATCTTCTCTTTGTCCTCATTCTCTCTATGCTCATAGTACTGCGCCATACTCCAAATTACTGAAGGGGAGGATGTGGTCCAAGTATTCTCTGAAGCCTGCAACCTAGTCGCAATCTCGGGAAGCAAATTAGTGACAAATCTGTTAACGAACAAACAAACACCACCCTCCTGTGACAGATCTTGGCCGCTAAAATCCCAAAACACCCCTTCAAACCTAGTAAAGAAATCAGATACACTTTCATCCTTCTTCTGATGGCAAGCAGTCAACTTGTCCCAGTCCACTCGTCTCGGCAGGATAAGGGAATGCATGTAAGTGATAATACGCCCCGGCAAAGCCAATAGCTCCTCCTTCGGCTTCTCGCCGGGCTTGCGGTCCCTATCCCACGCTCTGATCTCGTCCCATGTTCCACCCAATTCCACTACATGATCCTGCGTATGCACCTGTCTCCAAATATCCACCGGTACCAACAGGCCGAAAAACAACTCTATATCAGCTAAAGTCATCACCGTGGAGGAGGCCGCCTCCGTCAATTCCTTATAATACGCAGTGGGGTTTTTCCGAGGGTCCGGCAATTGACCCTTTAAGGATAATACCTCACTCCTCTTCCATGGAGTGTAGACCCACTGTTCCTGAAAATGGGCTGCCACCCGCGGGCGAGTGACAATGTCATGATCGTCTCGCAACTCCGGTATTTCAGGGTGATAAATGGGATGAACTTTCCTCATGGGAAACTGCGTCACTGTCATGGTGACCTTCTTAAGCAATCTACCACGATAACCCACCAATGTTGTCACATTACTGAAAACCTCATTAGGGGCTATATCTGTTGTGTATACCCTATCCCGAATGTCATAAATGATCTGTGGTGCAATACCCTTGAAACACTGTTCCCCCAATCCTATCAACGTAGCCGACATATGCTTAAGAGCATGTTACTGTATGAACGGCTCATAATCTTTCATCACGCACCACATATCTTCCACACTATAAATCCGATTCCGAGCCCACTGTGCAGCCTGGACAGCCACCATTCTCTTTTCCTCATCACCCACAGCAGAGCGCACCAACACTTTCTCCATGCGGTCACGTGCCGCTGCCCAATTCGTTCCTTGAGCTCCACGCACAGGCGTCTCGGCATCTTGTAATGCCTGAGGCACCACACTCAAGGGAGAAGGAGCAGACGAGGAAACGGGAACCATCGCAAACAAAGACTGTGTTGTAGGAGTAAGAGAAGGCGTAGCCACAGATAAAGAGCTAGGAGACAGAATAGGAGAGCTAACGGCACCCGCCCCTGTAACTTGCAAAGGTGGGAAAGAAACAGGCGGGGCTGGGGCAAAGGCAGCAGAGCTGTAAACAGAATGACTAGGAATAGAAGAACCAGAGGCCGAATGCTGAGATATTGGGATCATAGGGTATATCCGATCGGGGGCATAAGGAGGGGGGGGTCGAGAATCCAGTAACTCTTCAATGAAATCATCACCTTCCTCTCGAGCATCATAACATTTATCGCTCTGTAATCGGAACTTCCTATCCGCACACTCTATGCCTTTCTCGATCTTTTCCCCGTCATAGGCCATTGCTTTCTGCATTATCGTTTGCGTCTGCCCCCTCCGAGCTTGCTTCTCTGCCCTCATTCGTCGCTGCTTGGCTTCCTTCTGCCATACCCTCAGAGAATCGAACATCGACTGCCTGCTCCTTTTGGCGAACAATTTGTCCTACAAGTAATTCAACTTTTGCTCATCAAATGTGCCGGTAAGTGGCCACTGTAAGTCAGCATTGTCCCTCGTATATTTATTCCACAACGTGCTAAACATAATAGGGCCAATGCCGTGCTTGACGTATACATCAAAATTTGGGGTACCCTCCAGAGGCGCAGGCTGCCTCTCTTCCAATCGAGCCACAGTGGAACAACACCGACATCCAAAACACCCTAACTTACTTAAACAAGGCATCTTAATATAAGACACATGCACTGTCCCCAATGGACAAATATAACATCAACCACAAAACGGTCCACCAACCAAATAGAAGGCAGTCTAGACACCGCACTCCACAGTCCACAGACTGCACCAAGACACGACAGTCCAAAGACTGTTTCAAGACAAGAAGACAGGCTTCAACCCCAGACCTTTTCAAGAATAGACCGAATTTCCAGTTGGCCTGGCAGATTGCTTGCAAACAGTCCCAGTCCTTTTCAAGAATAGGCCGAATTTCCAACTGGCCTGGTAGACTGCTCACAAACACTACGCGTCTTTAAGGGTCCGCAAACCCACTAAGATCAAGACGAGACAGTCCGGAGACTGTACCAGACACAGCCCGCAGGCTCATGCCATTCAACCATGGCGCCACATTTTCCAAGAAGTCAAACCACTCACCTGGTGCACTCAGGTCGAGCAAGATTATTCTCCACTGCTGACTCTTCAGACCAAACGGTCAGATCCAAGGTTTCGCCTACTCAGGACCCCAGCCGGTGACCACTAGATGAGGAGTCGCCCGATCAGACGGGCGGGGCAGCCAAGAGAACCAGGCTCTTATCATGTGGGGATCCCTGATCCGCCCGACCAATCGGACACAACCCCGACCCTGCAACCCGGTTACAGGTGAGTCGGGTCACCTTGCGGGGTCCCTGTTCGGGCGCCAACTAAAGGAAGTGACCCGGAAAGGGCCACCTGGGTTATCTACAACCACCAACTCGCCTTCTACCAAAATGAAGAGTCGGTCAGACAGTAGAGAATACAAACAGATATTTATTAGCAATACTCTGCAGAGGAGTCCAATCTGACCTGCACCCTAAGATGTCTGCCGAGGGACTGACCCCCCAACAGTCTGCAACGCATAACCATTCCTCCCAAGAACCTTCAACCACGCCCACAGTGGAAAGTTACCGGCGTAGGCCAGACATGAACAAAGGAGGCACCGAAAGATGGGCTACCACCTGCCAGATGGGTAGACACTATCACAGTTTCAAGGTTGCAGTGTTGGGTCTCAGCGTCTCCTAACGTGGGAGCAGAGCTACACATACGGATAGGTATGCGAGGGCAGAATGGCCTATTCATTAGTAAGTCGGAAGGCAACCTTGAGCAGGAGAGAAAATAATAACTAAATACAGTATTCTGCTGAAGCAAGCAATACGAATAATGAGGCCTAGTTCAGATACAGCCCATTAGGGGTTACGAAATACAAAATGGAGTCCCACTTGCTAACCGAAGCTTGCACACGACAGGGATAACTCAGTGGGTTGCATAACGCAAATACAAATGGTGCCTAATTTAGCCGCACACTGCAAACCTAATAAGAACTGAAACGAGTGCATAAAAGGAATGGGGTTTTCAAACCTAACAGTCCTAACAATAAAGCCCAGGAAATTGCATAAAACGGGATTGGGATTAAAAAAAATGACAGTGTGGCTTCTGATCTACAGTTCTGATTGACAGATTTTCCATTTGCAAAAAGTGAGCAAGTTACGCACCAAATACTGCAAATAGGTTCACTTTAATATGCATGAGGCAGGTCGTAATTGCGACCCACTGCAATTGGCTAGAGTTAAAGGCATGGTGGCCTGCTGGGGTCAGCAGACCACCATGTCTGTGATTGCTTTTAAAGGAAGTAATTTTTTTAATGCACCCCTCCCTATTTTCTTAAGTGGAAACTTTTTAAGAGTAGGCAGTGGTTCCATTGAACTACTGCCTACTCCTAACAAACTTTTTTGTCAACATTCTCAAAGGGCAAGGGGTCATCTGGAGACCACTTCCCGTTTGCGAATGACAACACCAATTTGGAGTAAAAATGTTAGTTTTGCGACTGGATTTTGGTCACAAAACAATAATACATCTCTTCAAGATTCAGTATTTGAAAGGAATGCCCTTGAAATGTCCCTTCCAAAAAGTGATTACATAATGTTAACTTAACCCATATAACAATTCAGAAAACCTTGTTGGATCTTTATTTGATTTTCGTAAATTACAAAACGTTTTTTAGCGATTACAAACACACAGATTTCCTGAATCTGGGGGTATGCATCTGTTAAACCATTTTGTAAATCAGGCCCCAGAAAATATTATGTGATGTAAGTGCCATAAATGAGTAACATTTGATTACTGTGGGTGATGATGGGGCACAGAATTTGTCGGGTGAAAGTGACTGAAGACTTCAGGTGGTGATGGGGAAGCAGGCAATAACTTTTTATACAGCACTTTTTATGTTCTGAAAGTCGTAAATGACAGTTGTTAATGTTGCACTCTTTCATCATACTTCATTTACCAATCTCATGAGGGTGTAAGACTGAGTTTGTGTTGGAGGGTTTCGAATTTGTGACCTGCAGATTACTTGAAATCTATATGAGTATTTACCTCACAGTTATTTTCCTGATGTCAGAAAAGAAGGTGGGCTGACAGAAGGGAGCAATCTGTCGGGACGCCTAATGAATGTGACAATACAATGAAACCCGGTGCCCCACATCTGAGAATGACCGCCCTAGCCGTTGGGCCACATCCTCTCCCCAGTTGTCGTTGCTTGATGGGAGAAGATGCAGTCAAATAGGAGACAGCTGTGAATTCATAAGCATAAGCATAAGCACAATTGGCAGCCAGGGGATGGGCCACAGATGGGAATAGGTGCAAAGGATGTGATATAGCTGATGGGTGACAGGGGGTGAAAGGAGACATGACAGATGGAAGGTGAGGTGTACAGTTGATAGAAAAGGACTTAGGATGCATGATGGGTATTGTTGAGAATAGGGATAGGTGGGAGGAGTGGATGCGGGGCAAGTGAAGGCGGAGTTGGGTGACACGAAAGGGTACAAGAAGGGATAGGCCTACGTGAGGGGATGAATATGTTTAAAAGGAAAGAGGTTTTGGTGCTAAGAAAGGATCACAAAATGGTGATTAACCTAAACATATCCTGAAGATGTGAAAGTTAAACCTGGCTACGTTTTCTGTGGTAAGCTGAATTGAATTCCAAGCCAAGTCTGCTTTTTCTGCTTTTGTCTTCACCACCCCCAGGCTTCACCCATCCCTCAACCCTAAAAAATCCCTCACTGCCCTTAGGCAGCACACATCTACAACCCTAAAATCCCTTACCACCCCTACACCCTACCCTTCCCTGAACCCTAAATCACTTTCTACGTCTAAACTCCACCCAGCCATGAATCCTTGAAACCACTCACCAACCTCAACTCCACCTAATCCTGAATGCTAAAAACTCACAACCCCTAAACTCTACCCATCTCTGAACTTTAAAAACCTTCAGCATCCCTAGTCTCCAAAAATTCCTAAACCTTAAATTCCCTTTGTATGCCTGAACTCCACCCATTCCTGACCACAAAAAAACCCTCCGGACTCCTAGTGATGTAGTCATCCTTGAACCCAAAAACGAGCCACTTCTATTAAACTCCACACAAGTTTAATGTAATTTTGGATTTTTGTTTAAAATTATTGTTCTTTTCAAATGTTTCCTTTACTTTTCAATTTATTTGTTTTTCCTTAAAATTATTTTTCCCAGATTTGGTTTCCTTCAATGTGGTTTCACATTGGGGGTTTTCGTTTTTCCATTAATTCACATATATCACTCAAGATTATCTTAGAGCAGTGGTTCCAAAACTTTTTCGAACCACAACCCACTTTTTAGAACAACAAAGGTTTGCAACCCACGTACCTTTAATGGACATGAAGTGGGGCGATTTTTTTTAATCCAACTAAAGCATCATGTGGGAGTACATTGTCATTTGCAGGCAGACCTCACATTTTCCATTGAAATGGCCACAAAATTTGCACAGGCATACAGTTTTATTGATAAAACTATATAGCACACAAATCATAATGTGTGGAAATCCGATTTCTGTTAATATTTTTCGTTTGTGCATAACCAAGTGAGAGTATTGATTTGTTTTGATCATATTAAGATCTTTGTTTCCAGTACATTTCAGAATTTAAAAAAAAGCTTAATTTTTGCTTTAACTGTTGTAAGCATATTGTTCATTTGCAGTTATTTACATTGTGTTGTGTAATGCAAAAATGAACATCCTACATTGTTACTTAATTCACTTGAAAAAAAAAAATCCTCTCACTTTGCAGTTAGAGAAAGAAAAGTAAAGAATCACCGGCAAATGTGACAAGTTCAACGCGGAATTTAAAGGAATCTTTATTTATTCTGACTTTCATGACCTACCAAAAATCAGATCACAACTTAATAAAGTCTCATTGAAAAGTTATCTTGGGATCATCCTTGAGTAATGCAGTCTCATTCTGAAGTAATCACAAGATTATTCTGTAATAATACAGCCGCATCCTGAAATACTCACAGGATCATCCTGGAGTACTAACCGCCTAATCCTGAAATCATCATGAAATCATCCTGCTGTAGTCAATTATCATCACATGTTTTCCACTGAAGTAATCTGGAACCCATCCTGCTGTAATCTAACCTCATCCTGAAATCATCACCGGGTCATCCTGCAGTAGTAAATGATCATCAGATGGTTTCCACTGAAGTAATCAGGAACTTATCCTGGAGTAGTTTCAGTGATGACTCTGGAGTCATCTCATTTAAATATTTTTCCTTATAGGCATACTTCAGGATGGCTTGGGATGACTTCCCCAGATAATTACAGGAATAGCCCAGCAGAAGTCATCAGATTACTTCAGAATGACATATACACACAAAAGAAAGTTAGGTGAATACAAGTTGCAATTTTTATATATAAAGTTAAATCAGGAGCACATTCACTTTGTAAAAACTGCCCTCACCCACAACAAGTTGTGGCATGCTTCATCATAGGGCTGCTGCAAAACGCCTCAGCGCAGACCAACGCTAGAGGCTGAGCAATAGGGAGGGGTAGACAATACAGACAAATAAAGAAGGAAAAGAAAAGGATCATTAATAAGTGCAGACAATGAATGTTAAAACTAACTAAGGGATATTGTCATAACAATTTTATTCCTGGATTCCCTTGTCAAGATTAAAAAAGGGTAAAGGATACCCCCGGATGGTGGTGGCATGAGTGAGTTATGCACTCTCCACCCCTCCGTTCTGCATAGAGGTCAACATGTTTCTGCTGGATCCCGTCTCTCTACCGGCATTTATCAGGACAAAAGGGATCCCTATGCTAAATTTCCTTGTTGTCACATATACCCCTGGTATTACCACTGTACTAAGTGTTACTCCACCTGTTAGTATGGTGCAGTCCAGTACACTTACTCATCTATGAAATCGAGTTTACTGAGATGAGTGCTAGAAATGGCACTGGAGTAGAGGGCGACCCCCTGTAGTCACACATTCGTCAAGGGTGGTCAGCCGCTACCAAATCGGTCCCCCCTAGTGCCGTGTAGGTACCATGACAATATCCCTTAGTTAGTTTTTAGTCTGCCTCTAGCATTGGTCTGCGCTGAGGCGTTTTGCAGCAGCCCTATGATGAAGCATGCCACAACTTGTTGTGGGTGGGGGCAGTTTTTACAAAGTGAATGTGCTCCTGATTTAACTTTATATATAAAAATTGCGACTTGTATTCACCTTACTTTCTTTAGTGTGTGTATATTGTTTTGGAGGAGGGCAAAGTAAGGTGTTTTTCTTCTCCCCCTTATCTCGTGTACAGTACTTCAGAATGACTCCAGGATGATCTTCCTTTTTGACTTGGGTAATTACAACACTCTAATCTCCAAAATTCTTTGAGTTACTGCTGAAATGATTACGAGGTGTGAGCCACATATGGAAGGATTTACAATGACCAGTTTTAAAGGCGCTTCAGTGATTTACTCATATCCGTCTGTTATTTTGGTGTTATTAAATTGAGTACTATTTTATTACATTACAGTGTACCCTGTTTTTTTTTTTTTTTTGTAGTGCACTGATGTTGGAAATTGGGTTTGTGGTTGATAGTCGTTTGCACCTGTCCAAGCAGGAACCACAATCTTAGTCAGGGTAAGCAAGATACACACTAAAAGTTAACCTTTGCTTACTCTCAGGTAGCTTGGCACAGAGCAGTCAGGTTAAACCTAAGAGGCAATGTGTAAAGTATTTGTGCAACACAACACACAGGAACACAATCGAAAAACACCACAAAAAGACTAGGCCTGGGCGGAAAACTACGCTACGCTCGCGTAGTTTGCGCAAATACGCGCTACGCAAATTGCACGTAGCACAGTGCAAAAACGCGTAGTGTAGCGGGCATTTTTTGCTTGCTCGCGGTCCTCAACGTCAAGTTGGCGACCGCGAGCGAGCAAAATGACATCCCGGCGAGACTTTTTCCTCGTTCGCGATCAGCAACATCAAGTTGCCGATCGCGAGCGTGGAAAATAAACCTCCCAGCGAGATTCTCAACGCGGGGAGGTCAGGTTTCTCATTGCGAGTGGTCGCGTATGCTCGCGACCGCTCGCGATGAGAAACTACCAGTCCGCGTTGAGAAAACTGCAGCTCGAGTACAAATCTACTCGAGCGGCAGAAAACGACCGCTTGCACTGTGCAAGATGCCGTTTGCAATGATTGCACAGTGCGGACAAGCATCCGGCACTGTGCAATCATTGCGAACAGCATTTCCTACCGCACTACGCAGTTCGCGTAGTGCTACGCGTAGCTCGCGTAGTGCGAAGTGCTCTTCGCGTAGCTACGCGTAGCGCTACTACGCGAACTACGCCCAGGGTTAAAAAAGACTCCACACCAGGTTAAAAAAATAAACAATAATTTGATAAATAAATCAAGACCAAAACAACAAAAATCCAATAAGTAGAAGTCAAGATATGAACTTTTTAAAGAATAAAAGTGTTCTTAGCGCTTATAAGCGATAACCGCCTATAAGGGTTATCTGGTCACGCTGGACAGGGGCAAAGTCAAAACGTTCAGGCCGACCACAATGGAGCGCAGGCCGGATATAGGAGCCACGCAGGCCCGCTGAACAAAGAACCTTGATCCTGGTCGCAACAGCGAGATGCAGGGTGCAGCCGAGCGATGCATCGGTGTCGATTCAGCAGTCAAGGTGATGCCTTGATTTTCTTCATGTAATGGGGTGATGCGTCGATTCCAAAGCCAAAGCGCTGAGTGCGAGAGGTGTTAGTTCAGAGTGCAATGTGCCAGGTTTCTCCATGCAGTCGAGGGGATGACTTGATCTTCCCACACTGCTGTGGTGTTAACGATTGGTTCTGATGCAGTGGAGGTGATGTGCTGATTCTGAGTGCGGTGCACCGGGTCCACTCCCGCAACAAGGGCGATGCATTGATTCTGCTTTACGCAAGCAGAAGATGCATCGGTTCCAATGGAGCAAGCACCTGGGTCCACTACCAATGGACCAGGCACAGGAGCAGATGATGAGACTTTGATATCCCTGAGTTTCAGAAAACAGGAGACAAGCCTACAAGCCCTTGGAGATCTTTCTGGATTCAAGGCAGCGTCCAGCTTTCCCTCAGCAGGGTCAGAGAGCAGCAGGCAGCAGGGTACCACAGCAGAAAAGCAATCCTTCCAGGTCAGCAGTCCAGCATAGTGACAGTGCTCATAACAGCACATCATTCCTTTTCACAGAGGTTATTTACAGGTCCAGACGTGTCTGATTTGATGGGGTCAGAGACCCAGGACTTATGCAGAGTTGTGCCTATGAAGTGGGGGTGATTTCAAAGAAGTGTCTTTGAAGTGCACAGAAGTCCTTTCTTCCTAACCCTGGCTCTAGACTATCTGTAGGGGATAATCAACCCTTTGCGCTGGGACAGGACACTGCCTATTAAGGTGCAAGTGTCAAATACTCCCTCCCATCCTGCCCAGGATGCAGGTGGGGACTCAGACACACCTAGCCTTCCTTTGTGTGTGGCTGTCTAGGGGGAATGCACAAAGTCAAGCTGTCATCCACCCCAGGTGTGTATTGGAGACAGGCTCCAGGCACACAGAGCCTTAAGAGCAGAGAAAGGCCAACTGTCTAAGAGTGGCATTTGTAAAATAGTACTGTTAAATCCAACTTTACCAGTACACAGGACTTATCATTACCATTCTAAAGATATAAAACATAATATAGCTATTCCTTCTCAGTCAGGAATTAAAGCTTAAAATTGTAATAAGGAATTTCCAATATTAACCTATGAGAGGGACAGGCCTCTCAGTAGTGAATAACAAATGTAGGTGTTTTTCACAACTAGGTCATGCAAAACCTAAAAGTACATGTCCTACCTTATACTTACACAGCACCCTGCCCTATGGACTACCTAGGGCCTACCTTAGGGGTGACTTATGTGTAATAAAAGGGGAGTTTAAGGCTTGGCAAGGGGTGCTGCAGGCTCATCAGTAGCATTTAATATACAGGCCCTGGGTATATGGTATACCAATGTACCAGGGACTTACAAGTAAATTAAATATGACAATTGTGGATAAGCCAATGTTACCATGTTTAGGAGGACACACATGCACTTTAGCACTGATCAGCAGTGGTAAAGTGCTCAGAGTCCTAAGTCTAGCAAAAAGAATCAGCAAAAAGAGGAGGTAATCATGTAAACAGTTTGGGGGAATATCACTCTAAGGCTGACAACTAACTTGGCAGAATTGTGATATGAAGCGATAATACTTAATGGCAGTTATCCTCGTCAAACTGCCCCAGTCTCTGGAACAATCTTCCACCCTTCCTTCGTAGCATTTCCAATGAAAGCCTGTTCAAGGCACAGTTAAAAATAGTCCTGTTTAGCGAGCTCTAACCTTCCAATCTACCCTGATCCACGCATGCACCAGGATGCTTCTTCTTCTGAAGAAGTTGTGCTATTTAAGTATCTCTTCATTCATTCATTCATTTATTCATTCATTCATTCATTCAGAGTCATTTCTTTTAAGGTGCATCCCATCTCATAAGAGAAAAATGAATAGGAATTGTGAAGAAATTCCTACACCCCTCACACCCGTCCAAGTCATTCATTTTGAGGAACACCAAAGCTCTGCTGCCCTTCTATCAAGAAATAAAATATAAAATGTCAGCAATAATGACAAATAAGAACTTTGTAAGGGAAATAAACACTATGACATAACAGGAACATTTCTGAAGATGAAACATAGTGCAAAACAGTTTGTCAAAAAGAACAACCTTCTACTCAAAACTCCTGAATTCGATAATGGTTCACAAATGTGTGGGAAGAAGCCCAAGTGGTAGCTCTACAGATCTCTTGTAAAGCTGCTCCTTGAAATCCAGATCATGATAAAGAAACTCTTCTGGTAGAGCTCTGGAATAGTGGTGTCAAATAAAGCACAAAACATGGAAATTGTAGAGTGAATGCATCTGCTAATATAAATATTAGAAGCTTTTTGACATTGTACCAGTGCAGACCTGCTGTGGGTACATTATCCAGAGTTTCCAAACACAGCTTACCTCTCCAGCACACTCCACATTAATAAGAGAAAAAAAGACTGGCATCAGAACAGAAACCAAAACACTGCACATGCACATGAGTGACCCAATCTCTCATAATGTGCATGCATTACTGTTAGAAATGGGGGTCTCTAGTTGGCAATGGTTTGCACCTTTGTGGAAACAGGGACCCTTCTTTCTAGTCAGGATAAAGGGGATACACTACTGAAATAACCTCTGCTCACCCCCTTGGTAGCTTGGCACAAGCATTCAGGCCTATCTCAGAGGCAGCGTGTAAAGAATTTGCACATAGCCAACAGTAGTGCAGTGAAAACACTACAAAAGGACACCACAGCAGTTTTAGAAAAATAACCAATATTTATCTGTGCAAACAAGACCAAAACGATAAAAGATCAACATACAGTAATCAAAATTATGCACTTTGCAAGATTGACTTTAAAATGCAGTTCCTACAAGCCGGTAGCTCCGTCCGGGGCTACCGTGGTGCTGAAAACAACGAAATCCAACAGTTCTGGCCGACTGCATTGGTGCGGACCGGCGTTAGTGTCAGCAGACTTGTAAACAGTACCTTTGGTTCCGACTAACCGCGTTGGTGTGGGCCGGTTGTGGCAACCGTCGCAGTGACGGTCCTCCAGCGGCGTCAGTGAGACCAGGCCTGCGGTGCGGAATGAGGCGGTGCTCGTGGCGGTGCTGAAAGGTCAATGTGCAAGCAACAGTGCCAGTTGATGGGAGCTGGCGTAGGTCGGCCCAGGCTGTGGTGTGGGACTTACGAGCAGTGCCCCCTAACAATGGTGCAGTCACGGGTGTCGAGGTCAGCATGCAGCGTCGTCGTCGGTGAGGCCGGGGCAGAAGAGTGAAGTGAGACGGTGCAGAGTGCAGTGCCCACAGGTTGTGGTGCAAGCAGCAGCTCGGTGGCGGCGGTGGTCGTCGTCGTTGGTGAGGCCAGGGTTGCAGTGCAAAGTGTGGCAGTGCCTTCTGCTGTGCCTTCAGGACACGGAGCCCACAGCGGTGTCGGTGGCAGTGTCAGCTGCTTTGCCCCTCTGTGGCAACTGAAACCCACGGTTCCAGAGGTGGTACCCAGATGTAAGTGAAGTCTTTGCTGTCCCTGAGACTTCGTGAACAGGAGGCAAGCTCTATTTCAAGCCCTTGGAGATACTCAGCAACAAGTGAAGAAAGTTCAGTCCAGTCCTTTCACTACCCAAGGCAGAAGCAACAACTGCAGGCCAACCCAACAAAGCAACAGCACAGCAAAGGGGCAGTACTCCTCCTGGCAGTTCTTCCAGCTCTTTTCTTGACAGGGTCCTTGATCCAAGCGAGTTCTAAAGTTCTGCGGTCTGGGCCCCAATATTTATACTCAGTTTCTCTTTGTTCTATGGGGCAGAGAGTGTCTATGCTCAGTCCAAACCAGTTTGGTCCTCTCTGGTCCAGCTTCTCGGCAGGAGGTGGAGACAGCATTGTCCAAGGCAGACCAGGCCTAATAAGGTGCAAGGGAATCTCCTCCCACTACTCTAAATGCGGCCCAGGTCTAATCAGCCCAGCCCTGACTTATCCAAGACATTCAGGACACACCTCAAACCCCTCCCCCCCCAGTGGCTGTCTGAAGAGAATGCACATCCCCAGCCCCGTCACTCCAAAGCCAGACAGTCAATCCACAACCCTGCATAGGCACACAGGATGGCTAAGCAAGAAAATACCTACTTTCTAAAATTGGTATTTTCAAACACAGAACATAAAAATCATCTTTACTAAAAGATGCATTTCTACATTCTGAGTTCAGGCATACTAAACTCCATTTCTCTATCTTGTCCCAATGGGAAGATATCCTATGGGACAGATAGCCTTTCAACAGTGAAAAAACGAAATATACTGTATTTCACTATCAGGGCATGTCACACACACCAGTACATGTCCTACCTTTCAAATACACTGCACCCTACCCATAGGGGTACCATGGGCCTACCTTATGCTTGACTCTTATCACCTAAAAGGGAAGGTTAGGGCTTGCCAAGTGGGTGCACTTGCCAAGTCGACATGGCAGTAAAAACTACATGCAGACACTGCAGTGGCAGGTCTGAGAATCCTTTGAAAGGCTGCTCGTGTGGGTGGCACAATCAGTGCTGCAGGCCCACTAGCAGCATTTGATTTACAGGCCCTGGCACTCTCAGTGCACTTTACTAGGGACTGTACTAGTCCATCAAATATGCCAATCATGGAAACACCAATCCATAATCCAATTTACAATAGGAGCGCTTGCACTTTAACACTGAACAGCAGTGAAAAAGTGCGCTTAGACACTAAACTAGCAAAAACAGAGTCAAAACCAGGAGGTCAGAAAACAAAAAGACAGGGGGAACACTCCAAAAGATGCCAGGTCTAACAATTATCCAGAAATCAAATCTGACCATGGAGATTGACACTACATTCAGCAGTCAGGCACAGAGAATACCTCCTCTTTCATAAGCAGATAGGCCACTCACCTAATTAACCTTCCTAAGGCCCGTCAAGGTCTTGCTGTTTGTCAACCTACCCACAATCAAGAGAGGGTGAAGATAGTCCTCCGTCCATGTCAATATCACTGCCATAACTTCCCGATGCACTTCTGGTGCGTAGTGCAGCCCTGACATCCCTCCCCATGCTTGACACAGAGAGGAATACAGGTGAGATGTAGGGGACTTGAGCCCAGAGGTATCCCAAATTCCTATCCTTATCTCAGCCATGAAACAGAAGAAACCCAGGAAGAATTCTGCTTAGGGCTGGGTGGGGTCATGAGGTAGAATCCACCTAAAAAGGAATGACTGGGACTTGGGACATAGGCATAATGATGGTGTTTCCCTTGATGAATGTGAGAGACTGGGTGAATGTGAGTAGGTTGGTGAGTTAGGGAAGGCAAGATAGCCGTACATAGCCATACCAGCACATTGATGGAGCCCTTGTCAGCAGTCTCTACTGAGGTTTATATGACCAAGGAGCCATACAAAACTCATACTACCTTCTCATCCAACAGTGTACATTTTTGTACAGTGTAGGCTGTTCTAGAATGTGAATAACTCTTCCAAATAACAGTGGCTAAAGGGGGATGATCCATCACCCACCTAAATGTATATTGTGTGCTGATGGCATTAGGACTGGGAGACAGCAACAGCTGACTATAATCAGAACTAAAAAACACACAAATATAGAGGAGCCCACAACATTGCTGTCCTGCAAGTTATTTCCTTATAACTCTTCAAAACGTATGCACTAGATTTTTGAGTCAAATGTGGTATGATCAGTACTTTATTAGTTGTATACTACTGTTACTGGGGTCTAGAATATTTACTCCCTTATTAAATGAGGTCCCCATTTAGGCCGGCCTTAGTGTTAGAACTGGGCTTTCTTGTTTGAGGTTCCCAGACCTGCCCACTCCTCTAAGGGTTGGGCCGGATGATGTCCCTATCTTGGACTTTCTTTTGTGCTTGGACTGTGGTGTTTGCTAAAAGATCTTTCTGGTGCTGTTATTTTGGTTATAGGTCTCAAAACAAGCTGTTCTGCAATCTTTACTGGTGTGCTTCTAGAAGACTGCATTGCATTTTTCAACCAAGCCTCTTTTCCACATTCATCCTCTGATGGCTAGTCATTCCCAATAAGAATTTTAAAGTTCCGCTCTTCTAGACTCAATAAGTAAGACATTCCTACTGAAGACTGACAGCGTGCCCACAGCCCTGTTGCTCTTAACTGCCTCTCTGTCATTTACATTGTGCTGCAGTCCTCACATCATGAGGCATATTGACAGCCCAAGGCGGGCATTCTGTTGCATACCTGAAAAAACCTCCTCCTTCCCCTCAAGGGATGTGTGTGTCTATAAAGGGCCATCTATTCACAAAAAACTCCTGAGTTCACCACCAAAACAGTCCAACATGCCACAATCAAAGCTTGGAAGACAGCAGGGAGGGTCGTGATGGAATGGAATAAGAAAGTAAATTCAGGATTGTTGGTAAGTAAGGAAAGCATTACCTGATCATCACTTCCTTGCCCCGGTCCTCATGTCATGAGTCGATACCAAAGCATTCAAGATCTACATCGATTGCTATTATGTACCTCCCACAAAGAAGACCCTTCATCCAGTGGTAGTTTAAAGGTGAGTTTATTCCATTACTCAAAATGAGTTGTTGCTACATAGAAAGCCTGGGCCAACTGTCATTGTATAGAATCTGGACTACAGTTCTATCAACCAGATTTCATCCAACCTCATTGGGCAAACTTATACCTATCCCTGTACTTGTTCTTGTTCCTACACATTCGAGCATAATGCCCTTTACTTTTGCAATATCTGCAGATTTGTCCTACAGCTGGACATGGCCTATCATTTGCTAAATGTCCAGATAAACCATATTTAAAACATACATTCTTTTTTTTCTAAATTTTGTGTAACTAACTTAGTTCTGCTTTTGCTACTCTCATTAGATATTTTATTTTCCTCAGTTCTCTTTATGACCTGCACCTCAGTGGTAAGTTTTGCAGCTAATTCCTTCATATCTAACTTCATCTCTTCAAATCTATGACAGATATATAAAGCTTTTTCTAGTGTTAAATCTTCTGCAGCTAATAATTTTTCGTGTAACTCTGCATCACCAATTTTATGAACCAATTGGTCCCATAACATCTGGCCATGAAAGTCATCATGTTTACATTTGGCCGCTAAAATTCTTAGATCATTGACAAAAGAATCAATTCATTCATTGGGTAGTTGTCCTCTACTTAAAAATTTGTGTCTGGCAACCACCTCGTTAACTTTCTTGATGTAAAGCATATCCAACTGTGACATAGCAATTTCATACTTGACACAACTATGGCAGATAGGGAAAGGGCCCTTCCCCTATGCCGTAAGGGCCGAGAGGAATTCTCATGAGGGAGTACACCCTCCCGTGTGCAAAACACTAAATCACGAAAAGTACTCCTTGAGTGCGTGGATGGAAACCACGTATTTTCGACAGTAGACCCTGATGAGGTACAAATGGGAAGTCCTATTGTGAAGAGACCCACAAGGGAGTGGGGAAGGAAACAATTCCTTTTGTTATAATTACCCTCACACACCCTAGTGGTGTCATGCTTCATCATTGGGTCACCCTGACGCCTAAAAGTCAGGGTGGGCTCGACCGTATTTCAGGGAGCTCTTGATGAGAATATGACCAGGGGGAATAAAGATTAAAAAAACGCAGACAGATCCCAGTATCCCTTTATTCTTGGATCTGCTAGGGTTATTAAAAGCGTAAAAGGGGGTCAATGGGAGTATTTATAGTCCTATGACCCTAAAGCCAACATGTTTCAGTCCTATATGGGCCTAGTTAGGTCCTGGACTTTCTTCATTTTCATCGTCATCCTCCTCATTCATAAAAATGGGTGCAAAGTGACTTAAAACACATCTCCCCTCGGCACCTAAACAATGGTTCAAAATGGCTAATTTGCGTTGATAAGTATATACATCCCCACCTATAGCTTCTAAATAAGCTTCAAAACCATCTTTCCATTGTTTCCATTTTAATACTGGATCACCTGGACTGGGAAGAAAAGATTGGGGTGCCACAATACCATCCATTTGCCAAGGAAATTAACTTACTACTTATTGTTTTTACACACCCCAAACTACAATTTAGGTTCTTGAACACATATATATAATACGAGACAACATGAGTAAGAATTACCATGAAATATGTTTTGTTTAAAGTAGACTGTTCACATTTATAAATATATATCCCCTAATAAACCTATTGTCAAATGTACTGTTTTTTACCATATAAATATATTTTTAACAGGTGTCAGCACAGGTGTGCGAATCACCGCAATTGAATTGCTTCCAGACTATAAATAGAACTTTTTTTTTCCCAATGTAAATTTTATTGCATAACCTTCACTGGTGTGCGAATCACCTTGGCACTATAATTGTCTTTTGAGCACAAAGTATAATTGGTGTCCGCACAGGTGTGCGAATCACCGTAATTGAATTAATAAAAGTATCGCAAAATGGCCTCCATGCAACATGCAGCCGTTTTTTAGAGCCGGTGTGCCCTGTTTTGCAAGCACAACATCGTTGATATCCGCACTAGTGTGCGAATCACAGTGATCAGTTTATTAAAATGCTCCAAGATGGCCTCTGTAGAACATCCGGGCCGATGTCTAAGGCCGATACGACTTGTTTTGTTGTGCCTGGCTGTCTGTTCGACAAGTCAGGCTGCTGCAAATGGCCGCCAAGCACGCACAATACCTGCAGAGCGAGTCGTGCGGCGCTAGGTTGCGCACCCATGCGCAGCTGCCTTACTTAAATTTCCCAAACCTTGCAAACCCACTCACGGTTTGATCTGGGGCCAAAATCGGACTCCCGCGGCTTCCAGCAGTGCCTTTCCGCTCGACAGTCCTCTGGAGCGAACAGGAGTAAACAGCACCTTCCCTCTCACCAACAACCGCTTATCACTGCTCTCTGGTCTGCCGAAGTCTTAACTCCACAGATTCCGGCAGTACTCCAGGCTTTCCTCTTTCCTCTGGTTCAATCACAGTCGTCGCCAGTATTATGTTCTTCTCACAAAGAAGACACATTATCCAGTGGTGGTTTGAAGGTGAGTTTATTCCATTACTCAAAATGAGTTGTTGCTACATAAAAAGCCTGGCCAACTGTCGGTGTATGGAATCTGGACCACAGTCCTATCAACCAGATTCCATCCAACCTCATTGGCCAGGATACCACAATTGCCTAACAAGGCTGCCAGTCAGATGGGCAGAGTCAACCTACAAAGATATAAGGGCTGAAACCAGAAGGCCAAAAGTCTCAAGACCCAGTCCTAAAGCAAGCCAATATTACAAGCACAAAATGCAGAAGACAAAACAAGTGCACCTATTTGAGCAGTGGTCATAAAGAGGGGGCATCAATAATGGTAACACCAGGAAGATCCTCTAGAAAAACAGTAACTCTGCAGCCCAAGCAAAAATAAAAAAAGTCCAGGAAGGAGATTCCACCAAACCCAATCCAATGTTGCCATCTATAAAAAAGCGCTTCTCAGTAGTAAGGCCGAATACTATGAACACAGGATCTTGGAGGCAGCCAATAAACAAAAAGAAACATTTAAAATACTGAAGGAGTTGAGTCAAAAACAGACGCATGAAGCGCCGTCCAGCCAGGAACAATGCAACAAATTCCTGTCCTTCTTTTCCGACAAAGTACAAGATATTCTGGCAGACATTGATAACTCCCCCTTTAAACAACTTATCGGAGAAGCGGTGAGCCACGTGGAAATAGGGTAGAGTTGATTACCTCCTTCCAAAATCTCGACCTGGAGACCCTGCGCCGCATTACGACCAGAATAAAATCAGGCTCACCCGCAGATCCATGTCCACCAAGGATCTTTAAACTAGCACTTCCAGCGATTGAGGGAGAAATCCTCGCCATGATGAACCTCTCGCTGGAAACTGGGAACGTCCCCAGGAAATTTAAGGAAGCAAGAGTAATCCCCCTGCTCAAAAAGACAGGAGCTGATATCTCTAACATGAAAAATTACAGACCCATATCTCAACTCCCCTTTTTGGCCAAAATCATGGAACAATATGTCCTGCAAACTATATCTAGGTTCATGGAAGATCACCTACTTCTCGGGGACAGGCAGGCAGGCTTTAGGGCCCACCACAGTACCGAGTTAGTGATGCTGTCAGTACTAGATGAAATTAGGATCCTAGCTGACAGCAATAAACTGTGTGCGTTAGTCCTCCTCAATCTGTCGGCAGCGTTCGACACGGTCAACCACTCCCAACTCCTGGAAAGAATCCAGGACATTGGCATTGGGGGGACAATCCTACAATGGATCACATCCTTCCTGACGGACTGCACCCAAAAAATCCAGATGGGTGATTGGGTGTCAGAGAGGGGGCCCATTACCTGTGGAGTCCCGCAAGGGTCGGCACTGTCCCCACTATTGTTCAACATATATCTCAGACCACTAGTGAGGGACCTGGCCCTGATGGACTGCCAGGTATTTAACTATGCAGACGACACACAGATCATCCTACAAATAGAAAACACTCCACAAGCCCACACACGGGTGAAAGATATACTGAGATTTGTGGTAAACTGGATGACAGCCAACTCTCTCAAGATCAATCCGGATAAAACGGAGGTATTGGCTGTGACTACGGACTGCAACCCATGGTCCTCCCAGTACTGGCTACTTGAGCTGGGAGACACTCCACCTCCAGCTCTGGTGGTGCAAAGTCTGGGCATTAAAATAGATGCCAAACTGTCACTGGCCAATCAAGTATCTGCTGTGTTCGGGACATGTGTGGGCCTACTCAGACAGTTGAGGAAACTATCTCCCATCCTCTCCTTCTCAACCATGCGGACGGTGGTGGCCGCCCTTGATCCTGGCTCGTCTTGACTATGGGAACTCACTTTACATCGGATTGCCCGACAAATTGCTGGGCAAACTCCAGGTGGGGATGAACGATGCTGCAAGGCTAATCTTTAAGTTGCCAAGACGCACTCGGGCCTCTCCCCTACTGCAACAACTGCACTGGCTTCCCATTAAACAGAGGTCTAGATTTAAAGACCTCTGCATCACACACAAAGCCCTATATGGGCAGGTGCCTAAATATATTAAAGAACGCCTGGTGAAATACGTGCCTGGCCGTACCCTAAGGTCCTCCATGGAGGGCTTACTAAAATGTCCACGGTTCAACTACACCAACAAAGGGGGCCGAGCCTTCTCGGTCCTCATCCCGCAATTATGGAACAGGCTGCCTGTCCAGCTTCGCTCCGAAAGTGCCCTCCTTCCGTTCAGGAAGAAATTAAAGACATTACTATTCACAGAAGCCTGGGCATAGCTCTCCCTACTGATAGACAACATTCACTCTGGGACTATAGCTGATCTTCTCGCAGCGCTTAGAGACCTGTTGGTATTAAGCGCTCTATAAGTCACAATTAACAATAACAATAACAATGGGGAACTGGCAGGATTGGGAACCTCTAAAAAGAAAGCTCAGATCCGAGAAAGGAAACAAAGACTTCCAAAACAAACCCAACTCAGCATCCTGGAGAACGTAGGTTGAAGGCCATAAACTTGCACCAAACCACATCTAAAATATGCCAAAAGAGCACACTGGCCAAAGCTAAGCAACAGGCAAACCAGAAACAGGGCTGACCGTGATCCACAAACCATTAGTTCCACACTTAACACACAGAAGGTGAAGACCCAGCCAAGAGAAGCAGACACATCAAGGTAAACCAGCCAAAGAAGGCTCCAGGGGAAGCACAGTTTACTCAAAGGCCAGGACCAGGCATTACACTGAGGGAGATCAGTCCAGAAGGCAAAATACATCGACACTATACACGAAGGTGGGCCAAGAGCACAGGTAAGGCCAGACAATCACTAGACCGCCAGAATGCAAGCAAACAAGACTGAAAAACTAAAATAGGGAAGCAAACAGTCCTAGTTAAAGGCAGCTGCATTCCATGTCCAGGGCACAACTGGGAGCACAGGACAAGAAACATGACCAGATCATACCAAAAAATGTTAGGAGCAGCCTTTAAAATTGTCTGCAAATCAATTATGTTCTACACTCTACAGACAGCTGTAGTTAGATCTCAAGTCCTTGCACGCTTTTTCTCATTTTTAGCTACTCTTTTTAAAATTATCTGTAGAATTGTATATAAGAACATCAGTTACAAAAATAAAGTCTGGCATAAACATCAAGTCCTAAATATTATTTACAAAAATATCGCTCCATTGTATGTATATTTTCACTATTTATTCCAATTGGGCAATATTTTTGTAAATTATGTTTAAGGCATAGTATGTTTTCCAACAATATTTAGGACACTCTGTTTTTGCCCACTGATAATTAGGGCACAATTCTAGTACCATACCTCTTTTACAGCACTCAAGGCAGCTTTCGAGCACTCAAGGCAGTTTGCTAAATCCTATACTTTTTAACTGTTATACAAAACCTCTGGCCAATCTTATTAATCTAATTTTCCTACTGTTTTTCTGTGCTGCTGACAACACACAAATTGTCATCCATTTGGATGGTAATTGAATATTGGCTAAAGCCTGTTCAGGAATATGCTCTAGCGGTCACCATTTGCACAAGAAGCACTTTTTTTAAGTTGAACTCAGAGAAATAGAGCTGATGGTGGTTGTGGGACACACAACCATTTGTTCCTTAGACTGGAACCTGCTGAAATGGTCATGCAAACAGTCAACACTGTTCAGATATTGTCTTAGACAATGCTCTCTCTTTGTCACCTCGCCTTAGCACAGCAGTTGTAACCTAATTTTTCTATCTGAAAGTCTTGAGGAAAATTGTTACTATAGGGCCAGTAGCCTAAGAATGGTTTCTGTGTAGTCTATCATTTCTTCACACTCTACTGGAATTACATAAATGTAGGGCATCTCAAATATTTTCCTTTCTGGTTTCAACTGCTGATGTTCCCTCTAGGAGAGCGTTCCCCTCAAACTTGTGTGGACTGCTCCTGTAGGTGGGTGGCCTCAGTCAGGAGGTGACCCTTTGACTCCTGCTGACACAAAAGCACCCGGCAAGTGGCTAGGAAGGAATGGGGCTGGGGTTGCAGACAGGGAGGGTCCTCTGCTTGAGTACTGTGGAGTGCTTCTGGAGGAGATCCTGGGTTGAAAAGAGAACCAGGAGCACAGAAAGAGGATAGGTCACAAGAGAGGAGCTAAATGGCAGGAGGCGGGCCCTGAGCTCCCCTTCATCAATGGAAGAGCAGTAGAAAATAAGCTTCAGAAAACTACAACGTTATAGGGGCCAAGAGGCCAAAATAAAATGTACCTGTTGGCTAAAACTCACCAACAGGAGCAAAAGAGTTCAACTCCTATCAACATTGGCCAAGAGGGGCCAGAAAAAAAGCAATGTTTATAGTTCCCCTTGCAGAGAAAGTGGCATGGCTGCAGTGCTGCCATGCCGCAACATCCTTGCCCATGCTTGATTTCTCCCAAATAGCCCCCAGGAAAGGCAATCACTCGACGAAACTATAAGTGATGAGGAGCACATGGCATCCCCCTGGTACATGTTAAAATTAAAAGTCGCACTAACAGTGCTTGTGTTTAGTAAAAGCAGCACATGAGAGTGTTTTTGGGGAGGGGGGGCCCGGAGGGGCCCGGTGGCAAAGTAGCACCCAATAAGACATTGTGGTTTCCATAAAAATGTACATATTTACTTCTGGGGTGACCCAGGAAGGGTACCACCAATGTTTCAAAACATGTTTTGGAGGCTGCCAGGAGTGCATCAGCCCCCACAAACCCCCCCTTTAAAGTTTGGAAAAACAGCCTAAGTCTCCAATGTGCACAGAATAGTGACCAAGGGAGAATTGTCTTCATTTTTCAGTGTCCCGGGAGTTGGGACTTTTAGTTGTAGTGCTCTGGGGTGCATGAAGTTTTACTTTTAGGCCCTAATGCTGCTCAAGAGAATTACATTTTGTTCCATAAACAACTTAAATAGTGACTTCAGGATCATGCTTTGAGGGTTATCCTGTGCCAGGGTCAGCACCAAGACATGCTGTCAGAGTAACTGTTGCATTTTAGAAATGTAGATTCTACTGCTAGGAGCTACCTTCTCACAATAGTAGTTCACAGTCATTGACAGAAGCTTCATGCTTCTGGTAGGCTTCTTGGCACCTAGGAGGAGCTGATCACCTGCTTGCATTGCTGCCTCGCCATTCATTGTGCTGCCCCTTTGGTCTGCCTCCAATGCACGCTGCCAACTAGTCTCAAGATGGAGTGCTGGTCATACTTGTACCCACCATTGTAGGAGTGTTCGAGCCCCTCAGAGTGGTCGTGAGTGACCTCATCACCCAGTCAGTAGTGGACACATTGAATGAAGGTTTGCAGTAGTGCAAATTAAGGTGAGCGCCAGTTCGGTAACACAGCCCTTTGTCCTCCATCCTGCCCCATCTTGGTTCTGGTGGATAACACTCTTGGCTCCTAAGTTATGTAATCATCTTCTTGCCCATCCCGGCCTCTCCTGTCAGTCTTCTAAATCAGGTTTGTTGAAAATATCTCTTGAAGCAACATCTGCTAACTAATGCTTTCTGAAATTATATTTCTGCTCGACCGGATATTGTACTTTGGGTAATTCGTGCTGCTTTTATACTATCAACAATTTCATTAAAAAACTCTGCATAAGTGTGTGTTATAAAACCAAAACGGACAAATAAAATACATATTTGACCTGGTTCATTTTAAACTCATTGGAGACTAGTATTAAGCTACTTCTTGCGTAATATGATTCCTAGTGCAGCTTTGCAGACTTTGTTTATCCTGTGTCACTCCTCCAAGACGAGGTAGGGGCTCATTCCACAGGGCATGAATTCATCGAAATCATGAAATGAACCGACTCACTGAAACCAACTCCCAGCCTTGCAGAGCGAGTGCTGTCAATCAATCACCTGAACAATTGCTATGAAGAAAACAGTGTTGGACGTTTTACCAGAGCATACCAAATAATGTATAGCAAAAGCCGTTCAAGCACAAACAAAATAAAGATAATCATTCTCTCTGGGTTTTTATGAGGTTGTTTTATTTATGTTGCCAACATGCAAAAACCAATTCAGAATCGCATCTTTTACATTCTCTCTGCTCATCCGGGAGCCATGTTCTCCCAGTACTTCTGCAGAACTTTAATTTGAGGTACGCTATAAATATACTATCACTCAAGTGAATTAATGCACTGTAGATGCCTGCAAGGGTTGTGTGCCCTCTGTTCAAGGAAGAAGACACAGCTGCCAAGTCTTTAATTGCAATTACAGTTTACTATTGATTTTAAGAAAGCCAGATACTGTAACTCATGCGTCTCTGCTTCTGTTCTTTTTTATTTGAGCTTTCATTTATGTAGGCAGAGTTTTTTATGTTTAGATAGGGTTAGAAGAGAAAATGAACTATGCTGACACTGGTGGATTATGGATATGTGCTTTCATTTTACAGCAATAGTAATCGCAGCATTGCTTGATCAGTTTTGCGAGGCAAAGTTAATTTATGAAGCAAGGCACTTGACACTGAGGGGTCATTACAATGCCGGTCGGACTGTAACCGACCGGCTATTGGTTGTGGTCCCACTGACATCTGTCCCTGCCGTCCGATCGCCGCATTACGATGCGGCAGTCGGAGGCAGCAGGCGGAGGGACCGACTGCTGCTGTTCCGACGGGCTCAAGGAGCCCGTCAACCCAGCGGTCGGGATGTATTCCCTACAGTAAGGGCCCCATTAGGATGGCGGGCGGACTACAGTCCACCCGCCACCCTAGCGGTGTTGGGACCGGCCGCCAGCGGTGCGGCGGTCCCGCACCACCAATTAGGATGCGGCCGCCACCCTGGCGGTCGCATTCCGTATTGTTAACATTGCGGCGGGTGCTGCTGTGAGCAGCACCCGCAGCAATGCCAAAAATACATGTTGTGCATTGCCATGCACAACGTGGCAGGCACCGCGCGGTGCCTGCCACCTTGTGCATGGCAATGAGGGGGGTACCATAGGTACCCCCAAGTGCAGCCCCCCACCCCCCGGAAAGCCGCCATGGAAAGGCCTTCGCATCACACCATCCTAATATGGATGGCGGTGCCTGCTTGGCACCGCCACCATATTAGGGGCCAATTCCGCCTAGCCGGCAATCGTTCCGATTGCCGGCCGGCGGAAAAGCGGCGGACGCACTTTGCGTCTGCCGCGAAACCCTCCACCATTGTAATATGGCGGGGGGTTTCACTCGTTACGATGTCGTGGGAGTCGCCACCGCCGGCTCGGTGGTGGCGAACGTCACGACATCCTAATGAGCCCCTTAGGGCGGCGCCTGCCCAGGCACCGCCGTAGGGATTACAATGTCCCTTTCCATCTGCCTGTCTATGGCGGTCCGACTGCCATAGAAAAGCAGATAGAAAGTGACTTTGGGGGACCCTAGCAGGGTCCCCATCGCCCTGGGCCTCCGCTATGGGTCTTGGGGGCACCTGTGGTGCCCCTCTAAACATTCAAAAACACAAGAGAGAGAAAGGGATAACCACAAAAAGTGGAGGGGTATACTCCTGATCCCCTTTAAATTACGTAAACAAACAATAAGAGGAGTACAACCTGGAGACACAGAGAAGTCTCCAAAGTATTGGGATAAAGGGCACAAGAGAGGAAATATCCTTTCTTAAGAAGACCCCTCACTCACCAACCTAGTTGGTGACATGCTTCATCATCGGGGTCCCACCCGAATGGCCGAATGCCATCCGGGTGTGCTTCGACACCTGATTACAGTGGAGCAGGTTTATTTTCTGTGTAGGTGAATGAAATAGTGATTTAAAAATTGGCCAAATATTACTCAAAATTAGTATTTTTAATAATAGAGCACCTGGACAATATTAAAAAGAATTATAAGACACCCTTTTTGGTTAAATTGACCAACTGGTATCTTTAGGTAAAAAAGTGCAAAAAGTGCGAAAAAGAAGGTCTACATGTTTCAACCTAATGTCGATATTACTAGGTTTTCGTCAGGACCAAGAGTACGTGACCCGGGTGGTCTACACACGCTAAGGTGTATCCTGCCCTTGATCACTGCTACCTAACTCTGTACTCACAGTTAGGAGACCTTTCATCCTAGTAGTTGAAAGGAAAGAATTATGTAACGCATGATTGCGTGCCTCATGGGAAAGGGGGTCATGGTGCTGGCTCAGTCGCGTGATAGCGAGTCACCAGTCACCGGCTGCTATGCCTATACTAAAGACCTGCCACCGCTCCCCGTCACGACATCCTAATGAGCCCCTTAGGGCGGCGCCTGCCCAGGCACCGCCGTAGGGATTACAATGTCCCTTTCCATCTGCCTGTCTATGGCGGTCCGACTGCCATAGAAAAGCAGATAGAAAGTGACTTTGGGGGACCCTAGCAGGGTCCCCATCGCCCTGGGCCTCCGCTATGGGTCTTGGGGGCACCTGTGGTGCCCCTCTAAACATCCCTGCATCATGTGGCAGGCACCGGATGGTGTCTGCCACACGGTGCAGGGATGTTTAAAAAGTGCATCATTCCTATTGCGGCTTATGCTGCACCCCACGGCACAAGCCACAATAGGAAAGATACACTTCACGACTGCCGTGAAGGTGGACGCATCATTATTAGGGGAGCAGGACCTCCGACTCCTTGTTGGGCGGTCCATTTGCGAAAATGATACCAGTCGGACGCTCGTCCGACCGGCATCGTAATGATGCCCTTAGTTTTTGATGGGAAGTTGGTTTCTTTGACTCTTGAAGTAGTTATGTAGGAGCAGTCAGGGCCCAGGTCAAAGGAGATCATATAGGGCCTTATTTGCAAGCTTCATTTTTGGAGCATGCAAAATAGGACTTCGGTAGTTCTACTGAATTGCTACAATATGCAATTCACAAACTTATTGCGGGACATCGTCACCACCACCTCTCCTATCTTTTCTATATGGACATATCCGGCACATGTGTGTGGAGATGTCTGCACATGTAGGTATCTGATTTTATAGTTAATGTGGGACGATATAGGGAATTGGTAAGTAAATGGGAAAACTACTTCAAAATAGGAGGTTTTTATAGAAATTTAGGGAGGGACGTGCTCAAATAAAAATACACCAAATAATTAGTATGAGCATTGCTAGTCATAAAATACACTACGAATTCTACTACAGGTTTAATAGGGACAAAGATGCTCAATTGTACTCGAGCCAGGTCTTGGAGTAAGCTAAGCACTACTCATGACCAACCACTAGTACTGCAACAAATTGTAGTGGAAATAAAAGGTGTTTTCAAATAACACTATGGAAAAATAGGAAAAAGAAAAATGTTTTCATGACAATAGCTATTTAAAAAAAAAACTTGTAACATATTTTTCAACAAACGTGACAAGAAGGCTTAACCCCTTCGCTGCGGAGGTAAT
This sequence comes from Calotriton arnoldi, assembly GCA_963921515.1. Taxonomy (NCBI): domain Eukaryota; kingdom Metazoa; phylum Chordata; class Amphibia; order Caudata; family Salamandridae; genus Calotriton; species Calotriton arnoldi. The sequence goes on along the minus strand of CAWUFW010000107.1, from coordinate 3,553,272 downwards.
TCCCCCACGGGTGCGCGGGGGCGGGGGGGTGAGTGCGGCGCCGCGGTGCTCGTGGACGAGACCAGCTCGTCATGAGTCACAGTGGGGCTGTGCTCAAGACGAGCTGGTCTCGTCACAAACTCCGCCCACTCATTAATTCTCCCGCACAGGCGGGGAATTAATCCCGCGTGGGCGGTGCGCACCTGTTATGACGAGACCAGCTCGTCATGAGCACAGCTCCACTGTGACTCATGACGAGCTGGTCTCGTCATAAGCACCGAAGGGGTTAAAACAGATGGAAAACAGCTTATGTTGCGAGGGGTGATAGAGTTTTTACTCAGGGATCCACCACCCATGTAGAGGTGAAACTGATTACATAACCAACCAATGGCATGCAGGTTTACCATATAAAAAATAAATTCACACATCAAACACCTTTTATGTGTTGACTATGTTGGTTAATCTTCATTGTGCAGCCACTGTGGGTTTCATTGCCTGCACTACCCTAGTGCCCCTGGGGGCACCGGAAAGAGTGAGGAGGAGCCACTGTGATCTGCATTGCTGCCGCTGGGGAACTGCAAGTCCCAGAATCCCCTCCTTTTCCACACCTGCAACTGATCTGCCCCAGAACAAAAGTAGCGCTGCAGTCCCACAGCGCCGGCCACACCCAAGCCAAGGGCGGCCCATCTGCACCCGTCAGAGACTGGAAGATCCTGGGCTGGGCCACCACCCTTGGTTTTATTGGAAAGTTAAGAACTCTTGCCATCTGAAGACATTTATTGTGCACCTTTCCTAAGGTACTTCTCCCTTCAATGGTACGATTATCGCATGTGACTTCTGCTTTATTGCCCCGCAGTGAAGCTGTAAGAATTTTATACTGGTTTTCACCCGGGAGCCACTCAGGAACCCCAGTTTTCATTTTTCAAAATGTTTGTGCATGCCTGTTTACCTCCTGCCTGACTCCCCTCCTTTGTTTTTTTCCTTGCTGTTTACTTTTTTGTTGTTATTGCAGTGTTGTAATGGGCAAAAGGAAAGCCCAGGATGGGGCCCATGGACTTTCATTAACCAAAAATAGTCCTCAGGAGCATCTTGCAGTAATGTCATGGACAAAACTGATACTTTGCTATCGGAATGCCAAGTCATTGTCCGTACCCTTCCCCTCCTATACCTACAACCTCTGATGTTTTAACTTCAGAACCAATGGAGACTTCATCCTCTTTCTTTTCTGCTATTAAAAATACTAAACTCATTCCTCAAATGTTTAGCAAATCTCACTAGTGTACCCGCTCCCGCATTCGTACCAGCATAGACACTAGCAGTAGGAGAAGTAGTGTAGAGTTACACCCCGGTATTTTAGAGCAGTCCCCAAGGGAACAAGTAGTAGATCAGATTGAGTGCAGCAATAGGTATGATATCCTCTCTGTTGCAGAGCCTAGTGCAGAGGAGAGAAACATGCCTGTGTTGGACATCTAAAATAAGGAAGCCCTGTCCTTGTTCTATAACCTAAGGCGCGTAATTGAAGGCCTTAAGGAGGAGGTAGCGGCACTGAAAAGGGTCGTTGAGGATCTAGAGCAGAGGGCAACCAAAGATCTAGGCCCTAATCCAGTTACCCAGCAAAGGCTTCGGTAGGGAGATGTGAGGGGACTACAATTGGCAATGGGCAGCAGGAGGCCCTCCCTTTCCCTCCTAAGCAACAAGAACATGTGCTGGACACTGGCAAAAGTAATTGGACTCCCCCTGCTCCTGGTCTGCTCATATATCAACTTTCATCCAAACATGCTGTTGTTCCGACTTGGCTAAGCGATAGAAGTTTCAAATAACAAGGTACCCCTCAGAGTAGAGATTTGGGAAAAATATTGGACAGAGACTAGGTGGTGCTAGAGGAGGGCAATCTCCTTGATAAGAGGTTTTCTCACTTCCATGCAAGAGGGAAGGTTGAATATGGTTTTTATATTAAGAATCATGCCTAGAGGAATGAAGCTGTGATTTTTCTTATGCAGGTTCCCAAACTCCCTATTGGCAAATGGGAAGATCATGATTCAATTAAAAAGAAGGTCATACATTGGTTCAGGGAGACCTGCCATTGATACTCGATTGTAAGACACAATATTGATCAGATTGAAAGGTTAACTATTTCCGGGTCAGTATTTGATAGGGTGAAAGTACGTTTTGTTCACAAAGCCATAGCAGATGGCCTTATGTCCATAGACATTTGTACAATCCTGATGGCCGGTACATCCATCAAGATCGAGTATTGTGAAATCTTGTATGAGAACCTCCTCCACTAGTAGTTCTGCTTGTAGAGGAGGGGTTGATATGGCCAGTGTAGTAATTAGTACACAGGATTGACTCCAGGAAGAGGTTGAGGGCAATTTGGAGGAGAATAGGGTGATAGATGGGACGGATCTTTCACCAGAATACCTAGTTTCCTCTCCGGCCAACCAACAGGTAGCTGAGGACCCAAATATATAGCTGCCTATTCCACCAGTTACCCAAGCGAGTGATTGGGGGGGACTGAGGTGGGAAGTTAGTGCAAGTGGGGATGACTTCCAGGAGGTTAGTAGGGGTGCACCAACGAACCAGAGTTGTGAAATGTTGCTGCGATTGCCCAAATGCCCCTAGAACAAGAATGGGGAAATTGTATAGATTCCCATGATGTGTATTTGATGCAAGAAACATGGAGTCTAACCCCCATACTCAGGAGTGGATACACCTCTTATTGCAAGAATGCAGTGAAGATTGGGAAAGGGAGACCATTGGGTGGCCTAGTGATCTGGGTGAAAGTTACATTCCAATGTAAAATTAAAACTTTCCTAGTTAAATCCCCAAATATTCCAGCAATTGATCTTGCCCTTCCCTCCGGCTTGAAAATGAGGGTCTTTAATGTGTATAATAGAGTGGGACCTAGTAAGGAGGAAACTAGCACCATAGCCACTGTTCACCAAGCTCTTGTGGATTACACTGGCAGCAGCCCCCTACTGGTAGCAGGGAATTTTAACTGTACATTTGAGCCTTTTGCATCTATTTCATCAGATTTCACAGCAAAATGGGACAGCACCTGAAAAATTCCATCGCTAGAGTTGTCAACTGTCAGATGGACAAAAAAATGAGCCCAGGTTTGGGTCCTATTATTTCAGCATGATTTGAGAAGTACTAATAGTAGGACAAACTCTGATCACAAAGGTGCAATGACCTTTAATAAACCTGGCCATTCAAGCTGGATTTACTACTGTTTGGTCGATTATAGACTTTGGCCTGCTGTGCTAGACATGAAGGTGGGCAAAGATTTGATAGCAACCACAACGCCCTGAGCCTAACCTTCTCCAACTCAAAAGTGATAAAAGCTGTTTGCAAGGGGCTTAGAGTTATGGGACTGCTCTCCTAAGCCAATAACTTAAGGATGATAAGCTGGGATTGGGTGGAAAGAATCTCATGGCCCTTGAAATTGTTGAGAGCAAGGTATCGAAAGAGGTGGCAGTGCTGTTGAATCTCTCTAATGAAGACGGTCTAGAGAAAATGTATTTTTTGCATGAGGCTCTTTATAAGCAGATCAGAGAAACCCTGGTCCAATCCAAAAATTTGGGGAAAACTCAGCACAATCCAGCAATGTGGTATAACCAGGATTGTAGGAAGGCCAAGGGCACACTCCTTCAAGCAGTAAAATCTAAGTCACGCCTGTGATTTGTTGGGGTGCAGGGCTAAGGACAGACAGACAGTGGACGATGCCAAGAGGCAATGGGAATGCTCACTATGGTCTTCCCTGCATAAAGCTTTGGTAGTCAGGCATAGTAAATTCTTTTGGAAGAAAACTTCACTCTGTCTGAATGGTCCCAAGACTGCTCTGGAATTTACTGTTCTGTCAGACGAGTGGGTGTCCCACTTTGGGCACTTGTATGCTTGTGGAAATTTTGATGAAGAGGAGGATAGCTGAATCCTGGATCAATCAGGGATTTATAAAGCACAGCTACTCACATGTGAGGGTCTCCAGGTGCTGGGGGGGAGCTGCTGATCCTTCTGGGCATTGGGGTTCAGTCGAAGAGCCTGGTCTTGAGATCCTTCCTGAATTGGGTCAGCGACGGCAGGGTGGAGAGGCAGGGTGTTCCAGGTCTTGGCCGAGAGGTAGGAGAAAGATCTTCCTCCGGTTCTGGTCTTGTGGATCCATGGGACCGTGGCCAGGGCCAGTTGGGTGGAGCAGAGGTGTCTGGTGGGTATGTGGAATGAGAGGTGGTGGTTCAGATATGCTGGTACTGCGTAGTGGAGGGCTTTGTAGGAATGTGTGAGGAGCTTGAAATTGATTCTTTTGTTGACTGGGAGCCAGTGGAGTTCTCCAAAGTGTTCGGTGATAGGGCTGCGGTGGGGGAGGTCGAGGACCAGTCTATCTGCGGCATTTTGAATGTTCTTTAGTTTTCTGAGGAGTTTCTGGTGATGCCGGCGTAGATTGCGTTTCCGTAGTCGAGTGTGCTGCGGGTGACCGTCTTTCTGGATTCTGTGGGAATCCTTCTGAATGTCTTACGAACTAGGCAAAGTGTGCGGAAGTAAGATGAAGATACTGCGTTGATCTGGCACTTCATTGTGAGCAAGGAGTCCTGTATGATGCAAAGGTTTCGTGAGTGGTCCATGGGGGGGCGTTTCCAGTGCGACAGGCCACCAGTGGTTGTCCCAAGCTGAGGGGGTGGGTCCCAGTATGAGGACTTTGGTCTTGTCTGAGTTGAGTTTGAGGCAATTGTCTTAGATCCAGGTGGCAAAAGCCTTCATTCCTCTGTTGAAGTTGCTTCTGGTGGTTGTGGGTTAGTTGGTGAGCGAGAGGATCAGTTGGGTGCCGTGGTACCTGACGATGGATGCGAGCGGAGCCATGTAGATGTTGAAGAGAGTGGGGCTCATGGAAGAGCCCTGGGGCAGCTGATCTGTGTGGGTTCAGAGAGGAATGGTGGTAGTCTGACTCACTGTGTTCGACCAGTGAGGGAGGAGTAGATGCAGTCCAGGGCCTTGTTGTGGATGCCGGCGTCATCAAGTCTTGTGATTAGGGTGCAGAGGGAGATGGTGTTGAAGGCAGCTGAGAGGTCCAGGAGGATGAGGGCTGTGGTTTTGCCCAGGTCGAGGAGGGAGTGAATATCGTTTGTGGCAGCGAGGAGTGCAGTCTTGGTGCTGTGGTTGCTTTGGAAGCCGGATTGGGAGATGTCCAGGACTGGTGGCCTTCTCGATGACCTTGGCAGGGAAGGGAAGCAGGGAGATGGGTCTGAAGTTCTTGAGGGCTGTCGGGTTGGCGGATGGCTTCTTCAGCAGGAGGTTGATCTCGGCATGTTTCCAGTAGTTGGGGAAGGTGACGGTCTCGACGGAGCAGTTGATGGTGTGGCGAAGCTCGGGCGATGGAGGTGGCTGCTCTCTGGAAGATGTGGTGCAGGCATGGGTCTGAGGGTGCTCTGGAGTGGATGCTCTTCAAGTTCTTGAGTGTGTCGTCTGTGGTGAGCAGGCTCCAGTTGAGCAGGATCTGTTGGTGTGCGGCGTGGTCAGGTGTAGTGGTGTCAGGCGTGGTGGGAGGGTCTTGGGTATCGAAGATGTCGTAGATGTGCCTGATCTTGTGCTGGAAGAAGGTGCTAAGTTTATTACAGAGGTCATGGGAGTGTGGGACATCTGTGGTCTCAATGTTGGGCCTGGCGAACCTCTTGACGATGGCAAAGAGTTTGTTGCTGTTGGGTGCGTTGGCGTTGATTCTGTATTGGAGAGCGGTTTTCTTAGTGGTTTTGAGGAGAAGGTGGTGTGCGGTGATGGCGTCTTTGAAGGTTGCATGGGTTTCTGGGGTTTTGTTGTTTCTCCATCACTTCTCAAGTCATCTACAGGTGTGTCTGTACTTGAGGAGGGTGGGGTAAACCAGCTGGCTTTCTTGGAGTGTTGCTTGCTAGGTGCCTTCATGAGGGGTGCCAGAGTGTCAGGGGAGTTGGAGATTCATTGGTGGAGGTTGCGTGCTGATGTATTGGCATTGGAGGAAGTTGGTGGAGTGGTGGTGCTGAGGGAGGCAGTAATATGTTCAACTGTGACCTTGTTCCAGCTATTGCGGGGGGCAGTGAGGGCCATTGTGTACGGTGGGTTTTGTGAAGGCGAAATGCACACAGTGGTGGTCGGTCCAGAAAAGTTTGGTGGTGTGGCTGTAGGTGATGTTTTCACTGGTGGAGAAGATGGGGTCAAGCGTGTGTCTTGCTGCATGGGTTGGAGAGGTGACTAGCTGCTTGAGTCCTATGTTGGCGAGGTTCTCCAGGAGTGATGCAGTATTCTGGTCATTAGGGTTGTCTGGGTGGAAGTTGAGGTCGCTGAGAAGGAAGTAGACGGTGGAAGCGAGAGCCTGGGGTGCGATTAAGTTGACAATGGCATTGGTGAAGGGTGAGTGAGGGCTGGAAGGTCTATAGATAAGGGTGCCATGGAGGGTGGTGTTGGGATTGGTCTGGATCTGGAGGTGTTCCATGGTTGCTGTTGGGTTGTCCAAGTGGGTGGTCAGGCTGAGGGTGTTTTTGTGGATAATTGTGATGCCTCCTCCTGGTGGGTTGGTGTGGTCCTTGAGAGTGGCGGTGGTGATGTCCGGGCCAGAGCTAGGATTTGGCCCGGACATGGTCGGGAGAGGCGTGGTCGGGAGAGACGGAGTCGAGGAGGTCCGAGATTTCTGTGGCATGCTTGTGGAGGGATGCAGCTGAGCTTGAAGGGTGCGCTGTTGGTTGGCTGGGCGGTCGGAGGAGCTGGAATGCAGAGGTGGGCGAGGGTGCAGCTGCAGTTGTGGCAGGAGAAAGGCCCTTTGCTGTCCTTTGGTGATGCAAGTTGGCAGGGGGCATGGCATCTGGTGTTGAGGGCAAGGAGGGTTGTGGCGTCGTATTGGTGGAAGGTCCAAGGACCAGGGTCCGTGTCTCTGGGTGCGGTCCAGGCATGGATGGGCGCAGACAGGCTTGCCTTTGGCGCACCTTCAGCATGCCAGCGGCGCAGCTGCCATTAAGTAGTGTGCGGGGCTGGACAGCTGGGATTCTGAAAACACGTGGAGCGGGAAAGTGGCATAAGTCATTCCCTACCAAGGTGTTTTGTAGCAGATGGCAAAGCAAAGCTCTCCATGATGACACATGTCCAGCATGCAAAGGACGTCCCGAATCCTTGGTCCATTTATTATTTTTTGTCACCACTACAAAAATATGAGGGCCAAATGGATCATTCCATTATGTAGTTGCATTGGACATAGACATTATTTGGAAATGCTTAGAATACTTAGTACAGACACAAGGAGAACTGTGGAATTTGGCTTAGCGAAATTCCTGATGTTCGAGGTGCACTGTGTGATAGCTTTGCATGGCTGTTTTTAACGGACATATGTCTTTTTATTATTGCCTCCCTTACCTCTATTTTATTATGTTTTGATTATTTAATCACTAGTATTGAAATGAATAGGCTACTTTTGGCACTTTTTATGCATATATGCAATTGCGTGCTTTTATTAGATTGCTGTTCTTAATATGCAAATCATATTTGCTTGCTAAAAGTTTACCAGCTTCTGTGTTAGCTAGAAGGTAACCTTGTTATTTTAAATAATCTTTATGGTGTTGTATGTATATGTATTTATAGAAATGTACTTTATAAGATCGTTGTGATTGTGACCTCCACTGGTTGCCGGTGAAAGAGATCGTGAAGTTTAAATCCTTGGTAATTGTTCACTCCGCCCTCTATGGTCATGTTCCAGACTACCTGAGAGCAAGATTTAGCCTCTACGCTCCGGCTAGGCAACTAGGTTCTTCTACCAAGCTAATGGCATGCATCGCCAGGTTTCGCAAACAGAGGACCAGTGTCACTCTCTGTCACGGATGGGGGCTGTAGCCTGGAACCAACTCCCAGTAGAGCGGGATGCTCTGAGTGACCCAAAGGCTTTCAGAAAGAAACTGAAGACCCTACTTTTTAAAAAGTCTTCTGTGATTTGTCTAATCACCCCGCAGGGCACGTGCTGGGACACTCCTTGGAGTAGCTGTGCGTGCTACAAGTGCTGTTTAACATAACATAACATAACATCGTAAATAAATTTTTATGATGATGATGTGAGGATTCACTGACATAATATCGATGCATACAAAATCAAAACAGACAAATATCGGAAATTAAATATCGATTACAAAAATATCGACTTCCTATACTGAACCAGTAAAACCACAGATATCAATAACACAAATATTGTTACTAACCCCTTTGCTGCTAGGCCTTTTCCCCCACTGTGCTAAACCTTTTTTGGGCCATTCGGGGCAGTTTGTGCTTAGGCCCCCATAACTTTTTGTTTTGTCCACATAAGGTATCCACACCAACTTTGCATCCTTTTCTTCCAACATCCTGGGGATTCTAAAGGTACCCAGGGTTTGTGGATTCCCCTGGAGGGGACAGAGAAATTAACCAAAATACAACAAAATTTTGTTTTTTGGGGGAAAAGCTCTACATTTTCCAAATGTAGACACACTTCTGAATTCAGCAGGAGGTCATTTGTGTTGATCCTTCAAGGTTTTCCTATAGAAAGTAACAGTTGAAATAAAAACATATTGAAGTGAGTTAAAAACAGCCATTTGTGCCTCTGTTTTCACCCGTACAGTCTTCTAAGTATGGCAGATTTTTTAAACTGCGACCTGCTGCCTGAATTTGGAGGTAGCGGCTTGTGGCGGGGCCCGGTGAGGTGGAAGGCAACGTCGGCCTTGAGGTTGGTGGCATCGGGGCGAGCGGGAGCGAGCCGCGAGCAATGCGGGGCTCCCTGATCGGACCAGCCCAGTAAGGGAACTGATGGCCTGGAGGACTCACCGGCAGTGGGCGGAGTCCGGAGAAGAAACGGCAGGATCCCCTACATCGGTGGCGGCCGCTTGTTGAAGGGTGGTGTGAGAACTGCATGCTCCGGAGTGCCTGTCCTTCCCGCGTAGGTGCCTGACCCCAAGATGGCGTTGGCTGGGGAGCCGTAGGGCGACTCGGAGACTGAGAAGCTAACGGGTGGGCAGAGGCATCTCCTATCTGGCGGGGCATGAATTAACGGTACCAACAGGACTCTATCACTCCATCCCCTCAGGAAAGAGAGCCCACATGAGAAGGGCGGAGCACTCAGAGTTTTGAGACACTGGGGGGACCTATTCTGGGTCTGGGACTGAATTCCTTCACAACGCCGACACATGGAGCGCTACCACAATGCCTTACTCTCAATTGCCTTTCTCTCAATTGCCTTTCTCTCAATTCTGCTTCTGGGAATTGGGGTCGATCTGCTTACCTTCGGAGCTGTCCCTTCCACCTCTCTTCTCATGGGGAAAGCTGGAGGATGAGGCTGACGGCGCTTCCTAGTAACACCGGGACTGCTACCGTCGATGGAACTCTGACGATGCCCCATGGCCGGAAACCAAATCTGTTTATACTTACCTCGGAGACCGAGTACCCTTGGCCGTTGCCCGGTGGAGCTGTCCTATGCAGCTATAGAGGAGTCTGGTTCTGGTTCACCTCTCGGCCGTCACCTACCCAGCCGGACATCAGACATTGTTTTTCACGGTTCTTCTTGGTTTATCTGTCTTTCACACTGACTGCTTGGTTCCTCCTGATGGACTTTCCCCTCCTGCCTGCCTTGACTCTATCGGCATTCCCTCCCCTGTTTTCCTTGCCCTCTCTCTGTTACGCCATGCACTAGTAATACATACTACTATGTTACTGTGGCTTCATCATGTGTCCTTATGTGCCATTTGCTAGTAATTCTTGTTGTTACTATGTAATCACTGTGTAACTTATGTAAAATGTTTGTAACTTGCAACTCGCTGTTCCTTATGTAAAGCGCTCTGATACCTCCGGGTCTAGCCAGCGCTATATAAAACTCAAATAAATAAATAAAGCAATATACCGTTACATTTGCTGGACAATTCTGGTTTGGGGGTATATATAGGACTTGTAAGTTCACAAAGAACCAAAGGTACCTAGAGCCAATAACTGAGCTGCGCCTTGCAGTGGTTTTTCATTGTGTACCGGAGTACCGCAATTAATTTGGTAAAATATAAGGAGTGACAAATAGGTAACAAGGAAACCTATGTATTTCCGAAATGAAAACCAAATATGGAGTTTAGAAGCAGTGGTTATTTGCACATCTTCAAAATTGTGGGTACTTATACTAGCATGTGAATTAGGGGGCATTTTTCCAAATGACTTCTTTTTTACACACTGTCATACATTTGGATGGCAGAATTACAAAGAAAGTCAATGGGTAATAACACTTGCTCTACTATTCTGTGTTTCCCTAAGTCTCCTGATAAAAATGGTACCTCACTTTTGTGGGTAGGCCTAGTGCCTGCAACAGGAAACGGCCCTAAACTCAGCATGGACAGCTCAGGAGGAACACCTAGGGGAACCTAGCAAACTTGTAAATCATTTAAAAATAGACACCCAGGGAAATACAGGATGGGGTGACTTGTGTAGCTCTCACCATGTTCTATTACTGAGAGTCCCTTGCAAACCTCAAAGGTTGTAAAACAAACATATTTTCCTCACATTTCTGTGATGGAAAGTGTTGGAATCTGTGTTAAGCCACAAACCTCCATGCACCCAGTATTCCCCTAAGTCTCCCAATAAAAAATAGTACCTCACTTGTGTCGGTAGGCCGAGTGCCCTAGACAGGAAACGCCCTAAAACGCTATGTGGACACATCACATTTATCCTGTGAAATCTGACCCTTTTTTTGCAATGTGCCTAGCTGTGGATATTGGACCCTAGCTCAGCCGACACCTAGGAAAACCTAGCAAATCTGTGCATTTATAAAAAGTAGATACTCATAGAAATCCAGGCTAGGGTGACTTGTGTGACTCTCACAGGGTTCTGTTACCCAAAATCCTTTGCAATCCTCAAACAATTTTTAAAAAAAAACAAATTTTCCTCAAATTTCTGTGATGGAAAGTTCTGGAATCTGCAGGGAGCACAAACTTCCCCCACCCAGCATTCCCCCATGTCACCCGATAAAGATGGTACCTCACTTGTGTGGGTAGGCCTTTTGCCCCCAACAGGAAATGCCTCAAAACGAAACGTGAACACATCAAATATTTCCAGTGAAATCTGACCCTTTTTTTGGAAATGTGCCTTGCTGTGGATTTTGGGCCCTAGCTCATCTGGCACCAAGGGAAACCTAGTAAACCTATACATTTTTGAAAACTAAACACACAGGAAAATCCAGGATGGGGTGACTTGTGTGGCTCCCACCAGGTTATGTTACCCAGAAACCCTTGCAAACTGGAAACTGTCAAAAAAACACATTTTCCTCAAATTTCTGTGATGGAAAGTTCTGGAATCTGCAGGAGTAACAAACATCCACCCATCCAGCATTCCCCCAAGCATCCTGATAAAAATGGCACCTCACTTGTGTGGGTAGGCCTAGTGCCCGCATAAGGAAATGCCCCAAAACGCAACATGGACACATCAAATATTTCCAGTGAAATCTGACCCTTTTTTTTGCAATGTGCCTAGCTGTGTATATTGGATCCCCCTCAACCAGCACCTAGAGAAACACAGCAAACCTGTACATTTTTTAAACTAGACACACAGTGGAATCCAGGATGGGGTGACTTGTGTGGCTGTCATCAGGTTCTGTTACCCAGAATCCCTTGCAAACCTCAAACTTTGTCAAACAAAAACAAATTGTCTTCACATTTCTGCGATGGAAAGTTCTGGAGTCTGTGGGGAGCCACAAACTTCCACACACCCAGCATTCTCCCACGTCTCCCGATAAAAATGGTACCTCACTTGTGTGGGTAGGCCTAGTGCCCTTGACAGTAAACGCCTCAAAACACAATGTGAACACATCAAATTTTTCCAGTGAAATCTGACCCTCTTTTTAAAATGTGCCTAGCCGTGGAGTTTGGACCCTTGCTCAGCTGTCACCTAGGGAAACCTAGAAAACCTGTATTTTTTTTTAAACTAGACACAAAGGGGAATCTAGGATGGGGTGACTTGTGTGGCTTTTTCCCGGTTCTGTTAGCCAGAATCCCTTGCAAACCTCAAACTTTGTCAAACAAAAACAGAGTTTCCTTACATTTCTGTGATGGAAAGGTCTGGAATCTGTGGAAAGCCACAAACGTCCATGCACCCAGCATTCCCGATAGAAATGGTACCTCACTTGTGTGGGTAGGCTTAGTGCCCGCATCACGAAAACGCCCCAAAACGCAACTTGGAAACATCAAATCTTTCCAGTGAAATTGGACCCTTTTTTTTGCAACGTGCCTAGCTGCGTATATTGGACCCTAGCTCAGCTGGCACCTAGGAAAACCTAGCAAACCTGTATATGTTTGTAAACTAGACACCCAGAGGAATTCAGGATGGGGTGACTTGTGCAGCTGTCATCAGGTTCTGTTACCCAAAATCCCTTGCAAACCTCAAATTTTGTAAAAAAAAATAAAACACATTTTCTTCATATTTCTGTGATGGAAAGTTCTGGAATCTTTGGGAGAGCCACACACTTCCACCCACCTAGTATTTCCCCAAGTCTCCTGATAAAAATGGTACCCCACTTGTGTGGGTAGGCCTAATGCCCGCGACAGGAAACGCCTCAAAACGCAACGTGGACACATCAAATCTTTTCAGAGAAATCTGACCCTTTTTTTGCAATGTGCTTGGCTGTGGATTTTGCTCCCTAGCTCAGCCGGTACCTAGGGAAACCTAGCAAACCTGAACATATGTGAAAACTAGACACCCAGGGAAATCCAGGATTTAGTGACTTGTGTACCCAGAATCCCTTGCAATCTTCAAAATTTTTGAAAAAAAACCTCATTTTCCTTCTATTTCTGTTTGGAAAAGTTGTGTAATCAATGGGCTGACACAAATTTCCTACCACCCAGCGTTCTCCCAGGTCTCCCGATAAAAATGGTACCTCACTTTTGTGGGTGGGCCAAGTACCCACGACAGGGAAGGGCCCAAAACATATTGTGGAGACATCAAAATTATCTATCACAAGACGACCTGGTTTGCAAGGGGGGGTCACCTATGTTTTTGTTCCCAGGCTTGGCGACCAGCTTGGGAAATCTACTAAACCCACACAGTTCTGAAAACTAGACACCCAGTGGAGTCCAGGGAGGTGTGGCTTGCATGGATCCCCCAAAGTTTTCCTGCCCAGAATCCCCTGCAAACCTCAAATTTAGCTGAAACGATCACATTTTCCTTACATTTCTGTCTGGGATCACTGCACCGGCACAATTGTCCTACCACCCAGCAATCCCCTTGGTCTGACAATAAAAATGATGCCTCACTTGTGTCTGTGTCCAATGTAAAGTCAGCCTAAAAACACATTTAAAAAATATAGCGCTTAGAGCTAGAGCTGCTATCCCATAAATCCCTATGTCTTTTGTCCCTTCCCAGCCGCAAGCTCTTAGACCACTCACGCAAGTGAGGTATAATTTTACTCGGCTGACAGAGGGGAATGCTGGGTGGTAGGACATTTGTGCCGGCACTGTGATCACAGACAGAAATGTGAGGAAAATCTGATTTTTTAGCTAAATTTGAGGTTTGCAGGGGATTTTGGCTAAGAAAATGTTAGGGTATCCACGCAAACTACACCTTCCTGGACTTCCTAGACTTCCTGGAGTGTCTAGTTTTCAGAAATGTATGGGTTTGGTAGGTTTCCTAGATGTTGGCCAAGTCCAGGACCAAAAACGCAGGTGCCTACTATATATCACAAAGCGACCTGGTTCTGCAAGGGGGGCACATGCGTTTTTGGTCCCGGGCTTGGCGGCCATCTATGTAAACCTACCAATCCCAGACATTCCTGAAAACTAGACACCCCGGGGAGTCCAGGGATGTTTGGCTTTCATGTATCCTTCAATGTTTTCATACCAAGAATCCCTTGCAAACCTCCCGTTTAGCTAAAAAATCATATAATCAAGTGAATGATTAGGTGTTTCAGTGAATGTATGAATGAGTGACTGGTTGTGTGAATGTCTGTATCTGTCTGTCAGTTGGTTTCTAAGTGGCTGTGATTGGTGTGTGAGTGGGGGTATGTGAGTGGCTGTATGGGTGACTGATTGGTTGTCTGAGTACCTATATGGCTGTATGAGTGTCTGTGTGGGTGTGTGAGGGTGTGTGTGATTGCCTGCATGGATGAGTGACTGGGTGAGTCAGTGGCTGTATGGTTTAGTGAGTGCATCTGTGAGGGGCTGAATTGGTGACTGAGTGTGTATGGCTGTGTCGGTGAGTGAATGGATGCGTCAGTGGTATATGGGTGAGTAACTGCATCTGTGAAAGGCAGTATAGGTGAGTGTTGGAGTATATGAGTGACTGTATGTGTGGGTGAGTGATTGTGAGAGTGGCTGTAAGGGTTAGTGTGTGCTTCTGTCACTGACAGTATGGGTGAGTGAATATGTTTTAGTATCTGTATGAATAAGTGAGTGGGTGTGTGTATAACTGTGTAGGTGAGTAAGTGTCTTTCTGATTGACTGTGGTTGAGTGAGTAGGTATGTGAGTAACTTTATGCATGACTGACAGTGTGTGAGTGGCTGTATGGGTATATGAGTGACTATATCAGTGGCTGTATTACTGAGTGAGTTGGTGTATGAGTAGCTGTATATGTTTATGAGTGGTTCTGAGTGTAGACCTATGAATCAGTGACTGGGTGTGTAAGTACTAGTATGTGTGTGTCAATTGTTTTGACAATGGTGGTGTGGAAGTTGGAGTGGGTATATGAAAGTTTATTTTGAGGTGTGAGTGGGTACATCAAATATTCTGTGAATTATGTCATCAGAGATGTCATTTGAGATGTCATCAGTGATGTCACTGACCATGTCATGAGGTATGTAATATGTGAGGTCATAAGCAGTGCATTGTGGGGGAACGGGTTACAGTTAACTGCTGAATTTCACAGGTTTTGTACGAGTGAAATCTGACTCTAACTATAACATCCCTGTAGCCTTTGGTTTTTTCCAGTGAATTTCTAAGATTTTTTTAAATTTAATTTCTAACTATAATATTCCTGTAACCTTTGGTTTCTTTCAGTGAATTTCTATGGTTTTTTAACTAGTAATAGCGTTTGCAGAGTGGTAGCGAAAGGGGACTGAGCCTCCAACCAGCTCTCAGGAATCCCGCTGTGTAGGACTTACAGGAGGTACCAAGAGGGCTTCTTGTCCCCCAAGGTTCCTCAGGAGTAAATTGGACTTCATTCCCAAATCAGTAGTGCACCACCCGCCGCATATGGATTACTTTTCTAACCACAGGACTGGATCCTAGATTCAGTCCTGGGACATCTCCTGTAAACAGTTGAGTAAAAGCGTTTTGGTTACAGTAGTGATTTTTAAGGAATATTATTGTATTTTAAAAGTTGACACTTAGAAACTTTTTCTCATAGAATCACCAATGTTATCCTATGGAAGGAAATTCACTTAGCAGGTAAAAACTGTTATCGTTACTTTTTCTTACTCAGTGTTGGATCCTGGATCCAGCACTGGTGCATCTCCTGTAAACAGTTGAAAGAATGCGTTTAAGTCATACAGGCGATTTTAAGGAATATTTGTAGTTTGTGAAAATCGACACTTTGAAACTTTTCAGCTGAAAACCAGACAATGGATTCCTAAGGAAGAAAATATAAGTTACTGGTAAGTACGGTTAAAATTACTTTTCAGGGTCAGTGCTGGGCTAAAAGATGCAGCACTGAGGTCTCTCCTGATAACAGGTGAGTAAATCGGAATTCGTATTTCGGCTGATTTTAGAGGAATATTTTAAAGTTCCAAAACTCCACACTTAGAAGAATTTCCAAGTGAAACCAGTCAATGTTAGCCTATGGAAGGAAATTCAAGTTACTGGTAAGTACGGTTAAAATTACTTTTCAGGACCAGTACTGGGCTGAAAGATACAGCACTGAGGTCTCTCCTGATAACAGGTGAGTAAATCGGAATTTGTATTTCGGCTGATTTTAGAGGAATATTTGTATGTTTCAAAAATCAACACTTAGAAACTTTTTCAGCAAAAAGCAGACAATGATATCCTATGGAAGGAAATTCAAGTTACTGGTAAGTACGGTTAAAATTACTTTTGAGGATCAGTACTGGGCTGAAAGATGCAGCACTGAGGTCTCTCCTGATAACAGGTGAGTAAATCGGAATTCGTATTTTGGCTGATTTTAGAGGAATATTTTAAAGTTCCAAAACTCCACACTTAGAAGAATTTCCAAGTGAAACCATTCAATGTTAGCCTATGGAAGGAAATTCAAGTTACTGGTAAGTACGGTTAAAATTACTTTTCAGGACCAGTACTGGGCTGAAAGATACAGCACTGAGGTCTCTCCTGATAACAGGTGAGTAAATCGGAATTCGTATTTCGGCTGATTTTAGAGGAATATTTGTATGTTTCAAAAATCAACACTTAGAAACTTTTTCAGCAAAAAGCAGGCAATGATATCCTATGGAAGGAAATTCAAGTTACTGGTAAGTACGGTTAAAATTACTTTTCAGGATTAGTACTGGGCTGAAAGATGCAGCACTGAGGTCTCTCCTGATAACAGGTGAGTAAATCTGAATTCGTAGTTCGGCAGATTTTAGAGGAATATTTGCACAATGGTGAAGGTAGGGGCGGGGCCTGAGGTGACATCTGTGCAAACGCGCCCGTGGCGCGTTTTAAGTTGGGGGATTATGCCCCCTTGAATCATGAGGGTCCCTAGGGGCCAACTAGCCCACCAGGAACCTCCAGAATGCGCCAGGGGCTGCGTTGCAGAGACGTGTAGAGAGGCCACACCCCTTTACACCTCTCTGCAACGCAGCTCTGTGGCCCTTCCTGGATGTACCTGTTGGGCTAGTTGGCCCCATGGACCCTCAGGATTGAAGGGGATTTAATTCCCCATCTTAAAAACGCGCCACGGGGCCTGTTTGCACACATGTCACCTGAAGCCCCGCCCTCCCCTTCACCACTGTGCAAACGGGCCCCGTGGCGCGTTTTAAGTTGGGGATTAAGTCCCCTTGAATCCTGAGGGTTCCTGGGGCCAACTAGCCCACCATGTACCTCCAAAAAGCGCCACAGAGCTGCATTGCAGAGAGGTGTATAAAGGGGCGTGGCCTCTGTACACCTCTCTGCAACGCAGCCCCCTGGCGCATACTGGAGGTTCCTTGTGGGCTAGTTGGCCCCCAGGGACCCCCAGTATTCAAGGGGAATTACTACCCCATCTGCAAACGCGCCAGGGGGCGCGTTTGCAGAGTGGTGAAGGAAGGGGGCGGGGCCTGCGGGCCGATCGTTTTTTTTTTTTTTTTCCCTGAAGGGGGGCTGTGTGGCCCCCCTTCCTTTTTCTTATTTTTGGGCCCTGGGGACCCCATCCCCCAGGGCCTTACCCCCTTTTTATTTTTTTAATTTTTTTTTTTAAAATTATTTCTAGGGAGGGGGGCGCGTGGCCCCCCTCCCGGGCCACTACTTGCCCCGGGGACCCCATCCCCGGGGCCTGGCCTCTGGTTGGGGACTGTGGGGGGGTCCCCAAACCCCCCACAGTCCCGCCGGCTCCCCGTGTCCTACGGGAGCCGGCATTGCTTTTACACATGGGGAGCAGCTAACATGCTGCTCCCCGTGTGAAAAGCAATTGTCTTTGGATATTGGAAGTGAGAGCAGGTTTCCCTGCTCTCTCTTCCAATATCCAAAGCAGTTTGCAATGACAGGACGGGAGCCGCGAGGCTCCCGTCCTGTCATTGCAAACAGCAGTGTCCCGGGGTAGGCACCCCGGGACACTGCAGGAGCCGGCCCTGGGGGTGGCGGTCCCCAGGGCCACCACAGGCTCCAGGGAGGGGGCCGCGCGGCCCCCTCCCCACATCAGCAAAGCCCCGGGGAGGTGGTGGTCCTCGGGGCTTCGGGGTCCAAAACAGACCCCCATTTTAATTTGTTAGTGCCCCGGGGAGGTGGCGGTCCTCGGGCGTGTGGGGGCTCGAGCCCCCCACACAGGAAAAAAAAAAAAAGCCCCGGGAGGTGGTGGTCCTCGGGGCTGCGGAGGGCTCAGAGCCCTCCCGCACCATTTTAAAAGAAAGCCCCGGGGGTGGTGGTCCCCGGGGCTTGGGGGCCCCTTGAGGCCCCACATACATAAATTTAACCCCCACCATGCCCCCGGGACTTGGGCCACCCGGGGCAAAATACAATCAAAGCGCGGAGACCGCCCTTCGATTTTTGTGGGACCCCTGAGCAGACCTAGGGGTCAGGGTGTTTCTACCCTGCCCCCTTTGTGCGTTTGCACACTTTTTTACTGCTTTCTTGTTCCTCGGTTCTACCGAGGAACAAGATGGCTGCCAACACTTCCTGGTTTGGAGTGTTGACAGCCAATTAGCAGACAGCTCGTGATCGGGAGGGTGCGCGAATCCGACGCGGCCATAGATATATATGTACTTTTACTTTTGATTTTCTCAGCAACTACTGAACGGATTTACACCATTTAACAAAAGGGTTCTTTCTGAACCAAGAACTACCTCTTGCCAAATTTGGTGTAATTCCGTTCAGCAGTTCGGGCTGTAGCCGTGTCTAAAGTTTCCTATGGGAAATTGATTTTTGACTCTTATTTTTTAATTTCTCCGCAACTACTGAACGGATTTACACCATTTAACAAAGGGTTCTTTCTGAACCAAGAACTACCTCTTGCCAAATTTGGTGTAATTCCGTTCAGCAGTTCGGGCTGTAGCCGTGTCTAAAGCTTCCTATGGGAAAATGAATGGGAAAACACGTTTTGGGACCCCCTTTTTCTCGGCCCGCTTGACGAATCACCCTGAGACTTTCAGGGTAGGAGCGGACAGAGCGGGCCATACAGTTTGAAAATTTCGCGAAGATTCGTCAACCGACGCAAGAGTTATTTCAAATAGAATGTCGCGGATTTCCTATGGAAAATAGGTCCTAACTATAACTATCTACTGGCGACCGCCAGTAGATAGTTATAGTTACAACCTATTATCCATAGGAAATCCGCGACATTCTATTTGAAATAACTCTCTTGCCGGTTGATGTATCTTCGCAAAATTTTCAAACTTTATGGCCCGCTCCGGTCCGCTCCTACCCTGAAAGTCTCGGGGATTCGCTAGCGGGGCCGAGAAAAAGGGGGTCCCAAAACGCGTTTTCCCATGCAATTTTCCATAGGAAACTTTAGACACGGCTACAGCTCGAACTGCTGAACGGAATTACACCAAATTTGGCAAAGAGGTAGTTCTTGGTTCAGAAAGAACCCTTTTGTTAAATGGTGTAAATCCGTTCAGTAGTTGCTGAGAAAATCAAAAGTAAAAAGATAGTGATATCTATGGCCGAGTAGGGTCCGCGTACCTCCCGATCACGAGCTGCATGTTAATTGGCTGTCAGCTGGCTGTCAACATTCCGATTCAGGAAATGTTGGCAGCCATTTTGTCCCTCGGTAGAACCGAGGGACAGAAACAAGTGCGCAAAGCGCACAAAGGGGGCAGGGTAGAAACACCCTGACCCCTAGGTCTGCTCAGGGGTCCCACAAGGACCCCTGGGCAAAAAAAAAATTTTTTAAAAATCGGCAGGATGCGCTCAGGGTGCGCGAATCCTGCCGAAAAAAATCGAGCGCGGTCTCCCACGCTTCGATAGTATTTGCCCCCGGGTGGCCCAAGTCCCGGGGGCATGGTGGGGGGATAATTTATGTGTGGGGGCCTCAAAGGCCCCCAAGCCCCGAGGACCGCCACCCCCGGGGCTTTTCTTTAAAATGGTGCGGGAGGGCTCTGAGCCCTCCCGCAGCCCCGGGACCACCACATCCCCGGGGCTTTTTTTTTTTATAATTGAAAAACCTGCATCTTAGCAGCTCCCCATGTGGAAAAGCAATGCCGGTGCCCAAGGGACGCGGGGAGCCGGCGGGACTGTGGGGGATTGGGGACCCCCACAGTCCCCAACGGAGAGGGCCAGCCCGGGGATGGGTTCCCCGGGGCAAGTAGTGGCTCGGGAGGTGGCCACGCGGCCCCTCCCCAAATAATAAAAAAAAAAAAAAAAAGGAAAGGCCGGCCCCGGGGATGGGGTCCCGGGGCCTTAAATGGCCTGAGGAGGGGAGCCATGCAGCCCCCTCCAAAGAAAAACAAAAATCGAGGCCATGCCCCGTGGGATGGGGTCCCCGGGGCCAATACAGGCCCAGGGAAGGGGGCCACGCGGCCCCTTCCCGTTTTTTTAATAATATTTAATTTAAAGAGTGGTAAGGCCCTGGGGGATGGGGTCCCCAGGGCATAAAAACTGGAAAAAGGAAGGGGGCTACACAGCTCCCCTTCAGGGGAGCAAAAAATAAAATAAAAAAACGATCGGGCCCGCAGGCCCCGCCCCTTCCTTCACCACTCTGCAAACGCGCCCCTGGCGCGTTTGCAGAGGGAGCGAATTCCCCTTGAATACTGGGGGTCCCTGGGGCCAACTAGCCCACCAGGAACCTCCAGTATGCGCCAGGGGGCTGCCTTGCAGAGAGGTGTACAGAGGCCATGCCCCTTTTTACACCTCTCTGCGACGCAGCTCTGTGGCGCTTTTTGGAGGTATATGGCGGGCTAGTTGGACTCCAGGGACCCTCAGGATTCAAGGGGACTTAATCCCCCAACTTAAAACGTGCCACGGGCGCGTTTGCACAGTGGTGAAGGGAGGGGCGGGCGTCAGGTGACATGTGTGCAAACAGGCCCCGTGGCACGTTTTAAGATGGGGAATTAAATCCCTTCAATCCTGAGGGTCCCTGGGGCCAACTAGCCCAACAGGTACATCCAGAAAGCGCCACAGAGCTGCGTTGCAGAGAGGTGTAAAAGGGGCGTGGCCTCTCTACACGTCTCTGCAACGCAGCCCCTGGCGCATATTGGAGGTTCCTGGTGGGCTAGTTGGCCCTAGGGACCCTCAGGATTCAAGGGACTTAATCCCCAACTTAAAACGCGCCACGGGGCGCGTTTGCACAGATGTCACCTCAGGCCCCGCCACCTCCCTTCACCATTGTGCAAATATTCTTCTAAAATCATCCGAAATACGAATTCCGATTTACTCACCTGTTATAAGGAGAGACCTCAGTGCTGCATCTTTGAGCCCAGTACTGGTCCTGAAAAGTAATTTTAACCGTACTTACCAGTAACTTGAATTTCCTTCCATAGGATATCATTGCCTGCTTTTTGCTGAAAAGTTTCTAAGTGTTGATTTTGAAACATACAAATATTCCTCTAAAATCAGCTGAAATACGAATTCCGATTTACTCACCTGTTATAAGGAGAGACCTCAGTGCTGTATCTTTCAGCCCAGTACTGGTCCTGAAAAGTAATTTTAACCGTACTTACCAGTAACTTGAATTTCCTTCCATAGGATATCATTGCCTGCTTTTTGCTGAAAAAGTTTCTAAGTGTTGATTTTTGAAACATACAAATATTCCTCTAAAATCAGCCGAAATACGAATTCCGATTTACTCACCTGTTATAAGGAGAGACCTCAGTGCTGTATCTTTCAGCCCAGTACTGGTCCTGAAAAGTAATTTTAACCGTACTTACCAGTAACTTGAATTTCCTTCCATAGGCTAACATTGACTGGTTTCACTTGGAAATTCTTCTAAGTGTGGAGTTTTGGAACTTTAAAATATTCCTCTAAAATCAGCCGAAATACGAATTCCGATTTACTCACCTGTTATCAGGAGAGACCTCAGTGCTGCATCTTTCAGCCCAGTACTGATCCTCAAAAGTAATTTTAACCATACTTACCAGTAACTTGAATTTCCTTCCATAGGATATCATTGCCTGCTTTTGCTGAAAAAGTTTCTAAGTGTTGATTTTTGAAACATACAAATATTCCTCTAAAATCAGCCGAAATCCAAATTCTGATTTACTCACCTGTTATCAGGAGAGACCTCAGTGCTGCATCTTTCAGCCCAGTACTGGTCCTGAAAAGTAATTTTAACCGTACTTACCGGTAACTTGAATTTCCTTCATAGGCTAACATTGACTGGTTTCACTTGGAAATTCTTCTAAGTGTGGAGTTTTGGAACTTTATAATATTCCTCTAAAATCAACCAAAGTACGAATTCCAATTTACTCACCTGTTATCAGGAGAGAACCCAGTGCTGCATCTTTTAGCCCAGCACTGACCCTGAAAAGTAATTTTAACCGTACTTACCAGTAACTTATATTTTCTTCCATAGGAATCCATTGTCTGGTTTTCAGCAGAAAAGTTTCAAAGTGTCGATTTTCACAAACTACAAATATTCCTAAAAATCGCCTGTATGACTTAAACGCATTCTTTCAACTGTTTACAGGAGATGCACCAGTGCTGGATCCAGGATCCAACACTGAGTGAGAAAAAGTCACGATAACACTACTTACCTGCTAAGTGAATTTCATCCCATAGGATAACATTGGTGATTCTATGTGAAAAAGTTTCTAAGTGTCAACTTTTAAAGTACAATAATATTCCTTAAAAATCACGACTGTAACCAAAACGCTTTTACTCAACTGTTTACAGGAGATGTCCCAGGACTGAATCTAGGATCCAGTCCTGTGGTTAGAAAAGTAATCCATAAAGTAACTAATTGCATTTAACTAGAAATTCACATTGAGCTGAATGTTGCATTGTGTTTGAAAATGTGTTGCCCATTGCAACAACTGTAACTACTGTACTTAAAAGTCTATTGCCTATGTGCAAAGTATTTAAACTAAAGTAATTCATTCTGAGAAAGTATTTTTGTAATGTAATGTATAATGTAATTACAATGTAATTTAAAAATAAAATATTTTAAAAAAATTGTTTCTAAAATGTAGTAAATCAGTATGAAATAAATTTATATAACAATTAATACATTTAAAAATTGTCATTTACAAAACCTTTGAAATTCACTGAAAAACCGTAGGTTTCAGACATGTTATAGTTACAAATTAGCATTTAAAAAACTTTGAAATTCACTGAAAAAGCCATAGGTTTCAGGGACGTTATAGTTACAAATTAGCATTTAAAAACCTTTGAAATTCACTGAAAAACCATAGGTTTTAGGGACAGTTATAGTTAGTTGGACATTGCACTCGTACAAAACCCGTGAAATTACCCCGTTATAGTTAGTCCAGCTAACTATAACTCGCGCCCCAGCAATGCACTGCTGATGACGTCACATATTACATCACTCATGACATGGTCAGTGACATCACTGATGACATCACTGATGACATCTCAAATGACATCACTGATGACATCATCCATGTGATAATTTCATGCATCTTCTCACACCCTAATATAACCTTTGATACACCCACTCTAAATTACAGACTGCCATTCGCAAAACCATAGACACTCCAACACCAATAACTACATACCCACTCACTGATTCTTAGGTCTACGCACACATCCACTCACTCACCCGTACAGTCACTCATACTTACGGTCGCTCAGTACAGGACTATCATATGCACTCATACTCCTATATAGACACTCAAACACCGCCACTCATCCATAGAGGTACTCACACACCTAGTCAGTCATGCAAATAATTAAACACACTACCATTTACTCACCTATACAGTTATACACACACCAGCTCACTTACTCATACAAATACTAGCACATTCTTACGCTCTTATACAATCACTGATACAAGCACACACTCATCCATACAGCCACTATCACAATCACTCACTCTCGCTTATAGCTATTTATATACTCCAACACACATATATACTGCCTTTCACATATGTAGTTACTCACACATGTACCACTGGGACATACATTCACTCACTAACACACTCTTACACACACTTACCCACCCATACAGTCTATCACAGATGCACTCTTGAAACCATCCACCCAGTGAATCACCCACTCACACATCTATGCACAGAGTTGCACACACCCTCCCACACAAACACTCAGGCACCCATACAGATACTCACACAAGCATTCAATAACTCATATAGACACTCATGTAGCTATTCACAAACACATGCAGCCACTTACACAGCAACAGACAGATGGATACAGACATTCACCCAGTTTAGTCACTAACCCATGCATTCAGTAAGATACGTTAAATCACTCACTTATACAGTCAGTCACGCACCTACTAAATCATCCATACAGACACTTACACACCCACTCATTCTTCAATACGTCTTTTCCTATATATATTAAAAATATTTAAACTTTACAGAAACACACAGTCACTGGATGATGTCATCAGTGATGTCATTTGAGATGTCATCAGTGATGTCATCAGTGATGTCACTGACCATGTCATGAGTGATGTAATATGTGACGTCATCAGCAGTGCATTGCGGAAGCGTGAGTTATAGTTAGCTGGACTAACTATAACGGGGAATTTCACGGGTTTTGTACGAGTGCAATGTCCAACTAACTATAACTGTCCCTAAAACCTATGTTTTTTCAGTGAATATATATATATATATATATATATATATATATATATATATATATATATATGTATCTCACAAAGACCACTTCATTGGAAAGTAATCAGAGGACACAGCGGGGAAATTCGGGAGGTCCACTTTATTGACAAATACGGCATGACGCGTTTCGACGGGGTGTGCCTTCCTCAGATGCCGTTCACAACGGGAACCCACCCCAACCATCTTTTAAATATCATGCGGTACTCCCATTGGTGGGAATCCAGCTGGACCCAGTTCTTTATTTTGAGTTTGACTGCAGTCCTGGATTGTGAACTACAGCTCCCACCAGGCAAAAATCGCCGGGTAAGTAACTCACAACGGGGGCCCATTTATTCCCATAATGAGCGCTGGTGTTCCTGGCAAAAGATGGTTGTGTGTGACTGGTAAGTCCCATTTTATTTAATGTCCTGGAACTTCCTTAAGTCCCCATACGTCCTGCCACAATAGCAAGAGTCAGCCGGGCCATGAGACGTCGATTCAGTGATCTCGCCTCTCCGTGTAGTCACGGACTGCTCCTGGCAGCAGCCCTTTGCTTAACTTGATCCTGCGGCGGTCCGAGGTATTCCAATCCCTTGGTAAAACAAGAAGAGCATTTGCCAGTAGAGCCACGGACACTTGTAGGATGGGCCCTCTTAACGCGCCACTGTATATATATATATATTCACTGAAAAAATCATAGGTTTCAGGGACGTTATAGTTAGTTGGACATTTCACTCGTACAAAACCAGAGAAATTCGGCCGTTATAGTTAGTTGAGCTAACTATAACTTGCGCCCCCGCAATGCACTGCTGATGACGTCACATATTACATCATTCATGACATGGTCAGTGACATCAATGATGACATCACTGATGACATCACTGATGACTTCATCCAGTGACTGTGTGTTTCTGTAAAGTTTAAATATGTTTTATATATATATATATATATGCCAAGGTGTATTGAAGAATGAGTGGGTGTATAAGTGCCTGAATGGATGATTTAGTAGGTGCGTGACTGACTGTATAAGTGAGTAATTAAACGTGTCTTACTGAATGCATGGGTTAGTGACTAAACTGTGTAAATGTCGGTATCAGTCTGTCAGTTGGTGTGTAAGTGGCTGCATTGGTTGGTGAGTAGCTACATGAGTATGTATATGGGTTATTGATTGGTTATATGAGTATTTGTATGGGTGCGTGAGTGTCTGTGTGGATGGGTGGGAGGTGTGTGACTCTCTGCATAGATATGTGAGTGGTTGATTCACTGGGTGTATGGGTTCAAGAGTGCATGTGGAAAGGGCTGTATGGGTGGGTGAGTCTGTGTATGGGTGTGTTGGTGAGTGAATGGATGTCTCAGTGGTACATGTCCGAGTAACTACATACGTAAAAGGCAGTGTATGTGAGAGTTGGAGAATATAAATGACTATATGTGAGAGTGAGTGATTGTGAGAGTGGCTGTATGGATGAGTGTGTACTTGTATCAGTGATTGTATAAGAGACTAAGTATGTGTTAGTATCTGTATGAATAAGTGAGGTGGTGTGTGTTTAACTGTATAGGTGAGTAAATGGAAGTGTGATTGATTCTTTGCATGACTGACTAGGTGTGTGAGTAACTCTGGATGAGTGGCGGTGTGTGAATGTTTGTATAGGTGTATGAGTGCATATGATGGTGTTGTATTGATGAGTGACTGCATGTATGAGTGACTATATGGGTGAATGAGTGGATGTGTGTGTAGACCTAGGAATCAGTGAGTGGGTATGTAGTAACTGGTATTGGTGTGTCTATGGTTTCGAAAATGGTAGTCTGTATTTTAAAGTGGGTGTATCAAAGGTTATATTAGGGTATGAGGAGGGGCATCAGATTATCACATGGATGATGTCATCAGTGATGTCATTTGAGATGTCATCAGTGATGTCAACAGTGATGTCACTGACCATGTCATGAATGATGTAATATGTGTCGTCATCAGCAGTGTATTGCGGGGGCGCGAGTTATAATTAGCTCAACTAACTATAACGGCCAAATTTCTCTGGTGTTGTATGAGTGAAATGTCCAACTAACTATATCGTCCCTGAAACCTATGGTTTTTTCACTGAATTTCAAAGGTTTTTTAAATGCTAATTTCTAACTATAACGTCCCTGAAACCTATGGTTTTTTCAGTGAATTTCAAAGGTTTTTTTAAATGCTAATTTCTAACTATGCCTACAGCGGTAGGACATGTGCAGAAAGAGGAAGAAAGGCGCAGAAAGAAGCAGGAGAAATGCAGAAAGAGGCAACAGAAGTCCAGAAAGATGGAGAAAGGTGCAGAAGGAAGCAAGAGATGTGCACAAAGAACCAACTGAGGAGCAAAAAGAGGCCTTGTTGCAAAGTCATCCTGTGCCCCCAACTTTTTGCTGACGGGTACTGGTGGTAACTGATTCTGAGTAACCAGGCCTAGAACCAGTGCTATGCTAAAAGACACTTAGAATACAGTGAAAACACATACATACACTAGGGAACACTATGCGTTGGGGTACCCTGTGATTGGCATGACCTCCTCTGTAAGGCCCTAGTACATAATAGGGCAGGGGGATTAAAACTACCTCTAAGTCAGAGGTGCAGAAATATGCTTCTTTAAGTAGTAGTCACGTTTGCAGAGTGGTGGAGAAAGGGTGCTGGGTCTCCGACCAGCGCTCAGGAATTCCGCTGCGTAGGACTTACAGGAGGTACCAGGAGGGCTTCTTGGCCCCCAAACTCCCTCAGGAGTAAATTGGACTTCATCCCCCATCCCGTAGTCTGCCAGGAGGCGCGTTTGCAGAGTGGTGGAGAAAGGGAGGCAGGGCCTCCGAAGACGTCATAGCAATCCCACTGTGTGGGACTTACTGGAGGTAACAAGAGGGGTAGTTGGCCCCCAAGGACATCCTTGGGGGCCAACTACCCCTCCTCTTACCTCCAGTAAGTCCCACACAGCAGCATTGGTAAGTACTCATAGCAGGCCACGCCCCCTTTGCCCACCACTCTACAAACACACTCCCTGGCGTGCTCTTGGATGGGGATTGAAGTCCCCTTCGCTGCTGGGGGTCCTTTAGGGGCCAACTAGCCTACCTCTTACCTCTAGTAAGCCCCACACAGTAGGATTGCTGAGAGGTGGACAAAGGCCACACCCCCTTTCTCCACCACTCTGCAAATGTGCCCCCTGGCGCATTCTAAGTTGGGGGATTAAGTCCCCTTGAATACTGAGGGTCCCTGGGGGCCAACTAGCCCAACAGGTACCTCCAGTAAGCGCCACACAGCTCAATTGCAGAGAGGTGGTCCGAGGCCACGCCCCCTTTTTACACCACTCTGCAAATGCGCCTCTTGGCGCACTGCTGCTCGGGGGAGGAAGTTGTTGAAGGTACAAAGTCCCCAGGAGGCCAGGTTGTAGTTCCAGGAAGTAACTTTATTCAGGTTCAAGTTACAGAAGCTTAAAGTAAAGCCAAGGTGGTAAGTAGGTCAATATGTACGCCCCACCAGGAGCAGCCTCCTAGCTGCTCAGCCTGCAATCACCAACTGACTCAGATCAGGCACCCAACATTCCAAGGCATCATCAAGATTCCACACATGCTCAGGCTGAACAGCAAGGGGAAAGGGAGAGAGTACAGAAAGAGGAAAAGTCACAACACTACATATCCTCTTTCTTTACTCTGAAAAACAAAACAAAGCAAGAAGATATACCAAGAAGTAAATACATCACTAGAGCAAATACGTGCAATAGGAGATAGATTGAGAAATAGTCCAAAATGCAATAAAATGATAGCAAGAATAAAATGGCATATGGACGATGTAACGCAGTAAGATAATATCATTAAGAAATGGAACAGGAGTAAAAGATGATACAAACTAATGCAATAAAAGAAGACATAAATGCAATGCAATATAGCAATACATTGTGGCATAGGAAGGCACACACACACCATCCGCTTTTCTGACAAAGGAGTGGAAAAGCAAAACAAAGTAAAAACAGTATACCAGGCACCTGAAAGGACAACAGTCTCAGGAAGCATACAACACGTACAAGACTTGTACACCAGACGTCTCCGGCACCCCTACGATCTGTGAATCAAATCCGCCGTATGGCGCACAGTGAACCAGCACTGTAAGCGTGGCAGGACACAAAAGACAGATCATAGAAAAATTGTACGTACGTGGTTAACAATGAAAGATAAGTAAAAACAGAATGGCGCAAAGAATGCATACCCACAAACATCAGACAAAATACTGGATACACTCACCCACAAGCGAAGTACAGGGATACACTCACCCGTCAAGCAAAAACATGAACTGGGATACACTCACCCATAAGCGAAGTACCGGGATACACTCATCCGCCAAGCGAAAAAACATGAACTGGGATACACTCACCCACAAGCGAAGTACCGGGATACACTCACCCGCCAAGCAAAAATATGAACTGGGATACACTCACCCACAAGCGGAGTACATAGATACACTCACCCATCAGACGTTTACGTAACCTCCCACTAAGAATTGTAAAGGGGTACACACACCCATAGCACAGAGATAAGGCAAACCACACAATGCAATGCAAGTGGATTAAGGACTGCAGCAACGCAAGATATAAAATACGCAATAGATCAATAATAACACTAGTAAAGATTGGTAAATAAAAATGAAAAAAAACACACCGGTGAGCGAACTCTCACCCGGGTTGTAGATCCAGTTGTTGAGTCAAGTCACGTGTACAAGGTGTGTTGCTCGAGTTCCACTTGTAAAAGTCAGAAATGCCCGCAGACTCCCAAGAGCTGTGAAGCCAAGGGCTGGCACTTAGATGTTGGTACGAGAGGATAGCGCAAAAGCACAGAAACTTGCAGGTCAAGAAGAAACGGAGTGAAGAGACAGAACGTCATGACTGCCAACTCGCAGGGAAGGGCTGAAGACCAAACGTCATAGAACAATCTCCTTCTGTGGTACTTGCGCTTCAGGTGTGCAATATATGGTGAAAAGTACTTCTTCCTGCCAAACAACAAAATGGCGGCACGCAATAGACGTGCTTGCAGGGTGGCTCTCGGTGTGTGCGTGCGCCCACTGGCTTGCGCACAGAAGAATGTGGATGACAGAGACAAGAAGGCCACGACCGTCACAGGCAAGAGGTGAGAGCGCACGCTCACTTTAAAGATTTGAATGATACATGACAGTTGCCACTAGCCTCAATGTAGAGAAATCAAAACCCTAATAAAAAATATGTAAGAGTGGACATTGCTCACCATGTCGGTCTCCTCTCAAACAGCAGGCACGGAGACTCAGCGAGACAGTCACACGGAGACAGACTGAATCACACGCAGATCTCCGGAATCGGAAGCCTCCGATGTGACATGACTAGAGCTTTCCATTTCATGCAAAGTGGATGAAATGATAACAGCAGCTAAAAGTCACTGTCACTTTCTTGAATTTCTTGAAGCAGGTGGCTGCACAAAGCTCACGAACGAACGTTGTTGAACATCCAAATACTTGTAGAACAGGGAGTTGAAACGCTCAGGTTTGAATGAAGAAGAATCTGACACGATGGATGACAAATGCCAGCTGGGTTTGAGACAGTTGCGTCTCTGTGGGAATAGTGGATGAAGATGCTGTAGTCACACTCCCAGGTTGGGTAGGTAATGTAAGCACACACTGGAAGTACGATGAAATGACACGGCAGGGATGTAACAATAAAAGCAAGACTCACCAAGCTTGAGAGAAGTGAGAACTGGCCCGCCCGAGTTGAGGCTGACCGGTGTGAAATGGTCACTGGTGGGGCTGGGGCTGCCAGATGATAACACGAAGATGGTTCAAGCTTGGATTTCTAGAAGTAGTTGAAGAGTTAGTAGGTTTCTTAGTTGCTGTAAGACGGTTACTAGTAATGTAAGTCCATTGAATTTGAATTCACACAGGGTTTGAAGACCAGATCGTCGCCAAAATGTTGAAGGTGACGACGAGGAAGTAACTTTATTCAGGTTCAAGTTACAGAAGCTTAAAGTAAAGCCAAGGTGGTAAGTAGGTCAATATGTACGCCCCACCAGGAGCAGCCTCCTAGCTGCTCAGCCTGCAATCACCAACTGACTCAGATCAGGCACCCAACATTCCAAGGCATCATCAAGATTCCACACATGCTCAGGCTGAACAGCAAGGGGAAAGGGAGAGAGTACAGAAAGAGGAAAAGTCACAACACTACAGAAGTCCACTTGTGTCCTGAGGTCCTCATGCTGCTCCAAGGAGCAGCATGTTTTTGGAGGTATACGTAAAATTTAAGTGTGGAGGGGTGAAGCTTCCCCAGACTGTCCCGGGGGGACTACTTCTTTCGGCATTCATGAATTAAAATGCGGGGGTCTGTTGCGGATTGCCGGCCTCGGGGAGTACGATGTTCGCGGGCTATGGACATTGTAGTTTGCTATGGCAAGACGGGATCTATGCAGAGTTGCGGCTCTGTCATAGTAAACTTTTGCTTCGCTTGATGGAAGCGAGAGGAGGAAATTTGCTCTCACTTTTATGAGGCGAAGCAGATTTGCTTTTGGGCAAAGGGAGTTTGCATTGAGTTGCTGGCTTTGTTGAAAAGGAATACTGGGTAACGTTAACAAAAGGGTGCAGGTCACAAGTTCACCAAATTTTATTCCAAGAGTTTCTGCAACATTGAATGCCACATGCAGGTCATAAGTTCACCATATTTTATCCTAACAGTTTCTGGAACATTCAACAGTACGTGCAGGTCAGAAGTTGACTATTTTTTTAAGTTAGAACAGTACCTTCCAAATGCAAATAGTAGGTGTGGTTGCGCTCTGCACGTGTGATCTTATCCTATGTAGTGTACATTTGAAACATTATTTATTAACCAATCAAAAGCATAGTTTTTCACGAAAGTAATATGCACATTCGTTTACACTACATAATGTTGTTTATCACCTAATCAGTTATCAATTTCTGGAAAAAAAAGCTTGCTTTCCACATTTGTGATGTTGCAATGGTTATATGGTCTTGTGTGTAACTTATAGGGAGGAATTGGGGTGTAATATCGGCCGGGGTAATGTACAAGAAATGTCCTTTTGCAGATTGAAGCTTGTGGGAAAATACTGGGGGGGGGGGCTTTAACACGGACATGCTTTATTAACTTCAGTGAGATGAAAAAAATGAAATGTTGTTTCCACACTTCGTACATTGGTTTGTGCACACTTGTGAAGCACACGTTAAGGTATTTAGAGGCAACCAGCTCGTGCTGTACCTAGGTATATCACAGGGGCGACAGATCGAGAGACTGGGAATGACACGTTCCTTGAGCCCCAGCCCCCCACGCTCCCCCACCCTCTTCCTCCCGGTCTCTAACAGTTTTTCTCCCGTGGTTTGTAACAGTGACTCTTGTGCGTTCACTGTCACTGGGCTGCTGGGGGCATGTGACGGGCAGACAGAAATTATAATTGATTTCTGTGCTATATAAAAAAGCTGCACACAGGGGCATATTATTAAGGAAGTGGCGGAGAGAGGCGTTAGTGTTCTTGGCTTAATGTGTCTTTGCGCCACTTCGGAAATGCGAGGCTGCACTATATTAACAAGGATATGGTGGAGCCTTGCATTTGTCACTGCAATGATGCTAAGTTTCACAAGTTAGCGCTAACGCTGGCATCCTTGCACCAGAGTGTAAGGGTGTCTGCGAGCAGGGAGGCTTGTTTATGTATAGGAAGGTGTCCCTTCCACCACATAAAGAAACCTAAAATGCCTGTTTGTAATTTACGTGTGTGCTGCTTCATGCAGCACAGATGTAAGTTACAAAACGGCGTTTTGAAAAAATGTTTGTTTATGTTTATGTTTATGTACAGGAAGGGACACCTTCCTGCACATAATGAAACTATGGCATTTTGCTTTTTGCATGTGTGTTGCAGAAGGGAGTACACATTGAAAAAACAAAAACGAATAGAAATAAAGCATTTCTCCTCGTTTCGCTAAATTAAGACCAGCGTTTTTCTATTAAAGCTGCCCTTATTAATAGGATGTAGCATCAAAATCAATGGGTGTTGAGGTGGAATGCCCGTCACAATACTCACTGGACGCCCCTTTAACGGATAACATAGCGAGAAAGGTTGCTTTTTTAACAAGGCAGTGTTAAGCTACGTTAAGTGGCTTAACGCTGCCTTGTTAATAAGGCGAGGCCCCTATCACCACCACAACATCAGTGAAAATGACGTTGTGGTGGCGATAGGGGCTTGTAAATATGCTTCACAGTTGTAACTTACATATCGCTCCAATTTACATTGCTCGACTATTGGTGTTAACATTTAATTTTGCTAAGGTATGTCTATGCTTGAACATGTATTTTCACACGAGTTATATATTGGAAGATGCGATAGCTATAAAACACAGGTATACAAGTAGATGTATGTTTGTTCTAAGTATGCTGCCACTACGAAAAGGGACAGGAGATGTATGCCTTGTAATAGTAATATGGTGACACTGTCAACTGTAACTTGAAAAGAGATTCCGGTTTGCATTTGCTTAGGCTGAAGATTGTTAGTAGTTGGTGGGTAGTGAACATGGGGCAGGCAAATGACGTTAAAAACATGGTGGGAAAGGAATTAACTGTCAGTAATGTGTTTGTAACATATGACACAGACATGATACATTTAAAAATTTTTATTTTAAAGTAGATGGCGTAATGTGCAGTATATGTGCCATAACAAAAAAAGAAAGTGTATGATAGAATTATAATCAGTATAGTAGTAAATCAATATTTGATAAATGGAGATGTTATCAGAAAAAGAGAATAGAGAAAGGACCATTTTGACTAACGTTTCTCTCTCAGCTAAAAATAATTGTTAATATATAATAGAACATGTCAGAGGTTTGTCTGCAGACTACATAACTTTTAATATAGATAGTAAAGTCCCGAACTGCCAAGTCGCCCGTTTCTATGAGTAGCTCTGTAACAACCAGGCAAACAGAGTGGAAACATCAAAAGAGCGTAATGAAGTCTGTAACGGCGAATTCGTTAAGAAAGTCAATGTCTGAAAATCCAAAAAGGAAAGAAAAGCAAAAAGAGAAAAATTTAAAAAAAACAGTGTTCTTGAACTGTAGAAATAAGAGCTTGTCAAATCGGGTTACCATGCGCACTTATGGAGATTGATTGAAGCTCAAGAACTCAGAAGCACTGTGATATGCAATCAGTTCCAAAAGGTCATCTGCACCTCTCCAAGCAAAGAGGGTGGCCATCCAATTTAGGAAGTCGAAAGAACACACAAGGTCATCGTAATCTTCTGCAAGCAGGAGCATGTCAGGGCAACTTGCATGATATTCGATGGAAGTCTGCTGCAAGAGGCTCTCCGTATGAGCGCATGTACTCCATCTTCCCCTTATTGCACTATTATAGGCATCCATCAAGCGTGTGTCTTCGGAACAAAGTTGGTCATGAGCCACTAATGGACGCAGCAACACTTCATAATCCAGGGGATTGTGTGAAGTAGTAGAGAGGCAGACTTGGAGGTCGCATTCATAGTGGCACCGGAGACAATAGAAAACAGGTTGAACACAGGTGAAGTACACATAGCGGAAATTCAGGCGATATCTGATGGCAAATATCGCCAATGGCAAGCATTTAAAAAGTTGTAGCATTCATCCACGGTATAGCTCCATTTGCCGAGGATGGGGTTGAAGCAGAGGATGGGCAGCCATTTCGTAGTAGGAGCTATAGAACAACTTTTCCGGAAACAAGGAAGGAGCACAAAGGGACCCGCCAAATGCGCTTGCAAAGTTAGAATGAATTAAATCTGGAATTACTATGAAAATAGTCTGAAAAGAGATAACAAGGCGGGAGTGGGATAGTTTAGAAAAATGTGGTAGGCCTTGAGTTTCAGACTGATTAAATATTTGGTGTATAAATAATGCAAAATGTAGTGGGAGATTTCCATAGAAGACTGAGTCAATGTCAGTTGGTGGTTTAGCCACCTGTTATTTCAAGGTCGCACGAGGTTATATGAGACCCGCTTGATGTTGAAACAATAGCGTTTTCTGTTAGTTTTCGCTATTAATATATGTTTTCAAAGTAGGAATGGAAGGCTAGACCAAACTATCTTGAAGCGCATGTGGGGGAGGAGAAAAGACAGTGGTTGAACATGTTACATGTTGTGAAAGAGTTGCTCTGTACGGGACACCTGCTTGTAGGTCAGAGCAGTTGCGGCTATTTGGAATAAGATAATTTATTTATAAAAGCACACTGAGCATGGGATTAACAGTAGCTACTGGAGTTTGTTTAAAAAAACAGTTTAAAATAGGAGCAGAAAGTTAGAATTGCCGTTTAATTTAACTTGTGTATAAACTAAAGAATATTGAACAAAAGCAAAGTGTGGTTGTCTGTTACTAAAAGATACTTATCTTCATTTTGACAGCAAAATGCAAAAACAAAGAATGCAATTCATGAATACAAGTAGTTTCAAGGTAGTTACATGTATAAACTGGGTAATGTTTTATGCAATCATGGAGGCTGTGGTATAGAGGGATCAATCAATCAGACATTAGCAACAGAATTATGTAATCCCCCCGTTTGTATTTTTGCACTAAATTAATGATTGAGGCAGAATGGAAGCACTGATGGATTCCCTCAGGTACTACTCATGCATTCCCACAATGACCGAGAAATTACTGTTGAAGTCATTATTTTACTTAGGCAGTTTCCGTGCAGTATTGTAAACAGGAAGGTATAATCTTTTTAATGATATAGTTACTTAGGCAGAATCGATGCAGTTATAGAATCAAGTAGGCACTACTACCACACAAATGAAATGAATCATGGAATACTTATGCAGTTATGCAATTAGCGAGGGAGGGAGTACTTTTGCACTGAAGCATTCATAGAGGGACTATGCAGTTTTGAATTTTTTAAAGTAGTATTTTCAACTTATCCATTCAGTGAAGTACAAAGGAAGTATTTCTTTAATTATTGTGGGAGTACACTGTGATTCATAGAAACTGTGCCCCACCGCCCCGCAGCACGCCCTATGCGAGCCGCCAGTGCTTAAGGGCCACTAATCTGTATTCCAGATTCTTTAGTCCTGGCGCCGACAGGCCCCCAACCCGTTTGAGGTAAAAAAGGGTGACCCTAGTAGAATATACACGGTGACACTATATTATCTCATGGGAGAAGGAGAATAAGGACGAAAAGACAGAAAAAGATAAATGACGAAATGTTATCAAGTGTCTTACTGTTTTGAAGTTTCTGTTCTGTGGAACTCGGGAATGTTCAGTCCTCGCGCCGACGGGCCTCCAACGCCTCCGAGGTGGAATAGAATGATAGTAGTAGAATATACACGGTCACACTATATCATCTCAGAAGTGAAGAAGAAGAATACGAATTAGAAGAGAGAAAAAGACATGACGAAATGTCACTGAGAAATGTAGGGATTCTTAAGGCATTCAGTTAGGAACTATAGGGCATATTAGCAAGGAAGTGGTGGAGAGAGGCGATAGCCTTCTTGGCTTAACGCCTCTCTCTGCCACTTCGGAAATGCAAGGCTGCACCATATTATCAAGGATATGGTGCAGCGTCGCGTTTCCCCCTGGGATGGCGCTAAGTTTTACAACTTAGCGCCAACGCAGGCACCCTTGCACCAGAGTACAAGGGTGTCTGCGAGCAGGGAGGTTTGTTTATGTACAGGAAGGGACACCTTCCTGTACATAAACAAACCATGGCAAAAAAGCAAAAAAGAGGAGAAATAAAGCATTTTTCCTCTTTTCGCCATCTTAAGACCAGGATTTTCCTGGTCTTAAGTTCGGCGCTGCCACCTATTATCGCCACCCTTGATAATAGGTGGCAGTGTCGAATTCAATGGGTGTTGCAGTGGAAGGGCCACCGCAACACCCACTGCACGCCCCCTTTCACGCTAAGTTTAGCGTGAAAGGGGCACTATTATCAAGGCAGCATTAAGCCACTTAACGTGGCTTTAAGCCACGTTAAGTGGCTTAACGCTCCCTTGATAATAGAGAGCTGACCCTATCGCCACCACAACGTCACAAAAAATGACATTGTGGTGGCAATAGGGGCTTGATAATATGCCCCCATGTATGTAGACATACATTTTTTAGTTTACTATTTGGCAATACTGTGTGACTATCAGAAACTGTGAGCCACTCAGTTTTGAAGGCCAGTGCCCTGTATTCCAAATTGTTTCATCCTGGCGCCGACAGGCCCCCAACCCCTTTGAGGTACTACAGGGTCACAGTAGTAGAATATACACAGTGACACTATAATAGCTCATGGGAGAAGGAGAATACAGACGAAAAGACAGAAAAAGATAAATGATGAAATGTTATCAAGCGTTTAACATCTTTACTGTTGTTGTTGTCTGGGACTTGGGAATGTTGAGTTCTGGCGCCGACCGTGCCCCCAATCCCTCTGAGGTGGAATAGAATGACAGTAGTAGAATATACATGGCCCCACTATATCACCCTAGGGGAGAAGGACAATAGGGGCGAGAAGAGAGAAAAAGATAAATTACTAAATGTTATCAAGCGTGTTACTGTTTTTAACTTTTTGCTGTTTGGGGCTCGGGAATGTTGAGTCCTAGCGCAGAAAGGCCTCCAAGTCCTCTGAGATGAAACAGAAAGGCAGTAGTAGAATATACACAGCTCCTCTATATGAACTAAGGGGAGAAGAAGAATATGGACTAGAAGAGGGAAATGACGAAATGTTATCAAGCGTCTTACTGGTTTCATGTTTGTGTTCTCTGGGACTTGGGAATGTTCAGTCCTAGGGCCGACAGGCCCCGAACTGTTCTGAGATGAAATAGAAAGACAGTAGTAGAATATACACGGTCACACTATCACATCCCAGGGGAGAAGGACAATAGGGGCGAGAAGAGAAAAAAAGACAATTGTCTCCTGAATTCTGTCTGTTTGTGAACAGGTGTTGCTGACATTAGATATAAATGCAAATAAACAAACAATGTAACAACTGAATATCAAACACACGTTGAGCTTTTTAGAATCTTTTATACAAATACCTAAAGTTTTGAAATCTTGATAACTCTTGATATCCATATATAATAAAACTGTAAACTGAATATTATTCTTTGAAGAAATGCTTTTAGTTAGTTGTTTCCTAGAACACAAAAAGCAATTACAATGGTTAATTCCACTATTCGGATAAATAGTTACATTTTATACATATCTACTATCCCTTAATCTAACAACTTACAAGTCCGTAATCTCTTTTGTTGTCGCAAAAGACGAATCCGACGCTGGAGAAGGGATGCTGGATCGCTGACTGGAGACAGGGAAATGACTCGCAAAAACAAAACTAATCGATTGTCAAAGGGCTGGGTGTGGTTTATATAGTCTTTGGTTACAAAGTAGTCTATGAAAGCAACGTGGTGCGCACGCACATAGATATCACGTTTTCCGGTTAATATGTGCTCACGTTTTGACTGTATGACATGTGCACGTGTTGGGAAAAGGTTGAAAACTGTTAACCGCTAAAGCTTTTCATTTGCATCCTCACACATGTTAACTGTTTGACATGTGCACATGTTGGCAGAGGTTGAAAACTGTTAACCGACAAAGCATCTCATTTGCTTTCTCGTGACTGAAAACGACTAATACTTGCTATGATTCTGAATACAAGACATATGAATAAACTATGGTTCAGATTACAAAAAATTGAAAACAACATAGGAAACATTTAGCATTAGAATTGTTTAATATCTTGATCAGTGCGAAGTAAGTTTTAATCGTGGTTGAATTATGAGTCATGACACAGTACTGTTACAGTCATTTTTTGAGTACAGAAGTATGGATGTATTTATGTAATTCACTGAAAAAAACATGGGTTTCAGGGACGTTATAGTTAGAAATTTTCATTTAAAAAACCTTAGAAATTCACTGAAAAAAACATAGGTTTCAGGGACGTTATAGTTAGAAATTAGCATTTAAAAAACCATAGAAATTCAGTTAAAAAAACATAGGTTTCAGGTACATTATAGTTAGTTGGACTTTTTACTCGTACAAAACCAGAGAAATTCGGACGTTATAGTTAGTTGAGCTAACTATAACTCGCGCCCCTGCAATGCACTTCTGATGACGTCACATATTACATCATTCATGACATGGAGGGGGGCGTGGCTAGCCGCCTAATATGGCGGACATGGTTTGGTGAGGCTCCGGACCCCGGGGGGAATAATCCTGAACCATCGCCGGGCAGTGTGCTGCTTTTGACGTTTTTACCGCAGCACTATTGCCGTTATGGGTCTGTGATGTGGGCCTGCTGGTTTGCCCCGGCCAGAACAGTGACGCCGCTGGAAAACTGCACATATCGGGAGCTGCGGACGCTGCGGCCTGCCTGCCCCGAAACCACCAGCGCTGCTGCGCCACGACTCCTGCCCGCTCCCGGCGGCTCTGGCCCCTGCAGCCGACACCGAACGTTGCAGCTGACCCCATCTGGCTGTTGGGGTGTGATGGAGCCGGAGTGACTGTGTGGTGGAGTGCGGTTGCAATTGGGCGTCGCGGGGGACGCCGGGCGGCCAGCGGAGATGAGGGCTGTGGACTTCCAGTGAGTGCGGGCCCTGAATGCTGGGCCTTATGGGTGTCCCCCCCCTATGCTGCTGTGATACGAAGTGAGGAGTGCTCGACAACTTCGCCTCCCGTTAACATTGTCCCTCGCCTGGCATGAAGTGGATGAAGCGGAACCGGCCATGGCACTAATGCTGATATGTACTTATGATGCACGCCTGCTGATTTCCCCGACCGGAGCGGTGGCGCTGCTGGGAATCCGCTGCGGCCTACCTGCCCCGAAACCACCAGCGTTGCTGCACCACGATTCCTGTCTGCTCTCGGCGGTGCGGGCTCCCTGCAGCCTACGCCGAGCCTTACAGCTGACTCCATCTGGGATCTGATAACACCGGAGTGGCTGTGCAGTGGTGTGCGGCTGTAATTGTGGGTCGCGGAGGGTGCCAAGCGGCCTACAGAAATGCAGACTTCAGACCTCCGGTGAGTGCGGGCGCTTCACGCCGAATGCTGGGCCTAATGGGCGACCTCCCCCGACACGGCTGTATTGGGTAGCGAGGAGTGCACGGCAATCTCGCCTTACTCTAAACTTGTCCATCACCTGGCCTGGAGTGGGTGAAGTGGTAGCTGCACCTTATAGTGCCCTAGACTGGTGTATGGGTCTGTGACCTGCAGCGGCGTGTGTGTTGTGCAAGCGGCCGGGGCCACGATTCATCTGGGCTCAATTTGTCAGGCACGCCCAACAGTATACTGAGCCAGGATAGCACCATCCCCATTTGAAACCGGCATACACAAGCATGATTGCCTGTGCCTTGGTCTCTCTTTGTGGATAGGCAGCATACCTACGTCAGCAGTTACTCTGAAGGACGATATTGTCGCGCTCGCGGCACTTTGTGAAGCACCCCTCTGATCGCCGCATTACTCGCACAGTGCATACCCAATAAGAGCTTGTAGGCACAATGGGGAGACTTAAAGGGAAGACTCTGGACAATAATCCTGTTGCAGGGGGCTCAACAGGCGAACCTGAAACTACCGCCGGACCCCCATCGCCCGGCTCCTCTTCCTCCAGGTCCCTCGAGATCCCCCCTGATAAACTTGACCTGATCCTACAGGAAGTCAGAGACTCCCGTAAAGTAATAGAGCAGCAGATCGGAACCCTTACCACTGGCTTTGCACTCCTCCGGGCGGATCATGTGAAACTTGCTGATACAGTCCACGCACATGAGAAAACCCTGAACAGCGTAGAACCCCAAATTACGGAACACACCAAACATATACAACAACTACAACAGCAGGTCAATGGTCTACAGGATAGGATCGA
Source organism: Calotriton arnoldi (assembly GCA_963921515.1). Lineage (NCBI taxonomy): Eukaryota > Metazoa > Chordata > Amphibia > Caudata > Salamandridae > Calotriton > Calotriton arnoldi. Next base: position 3,513,167 of record CAWUFW010000107.1, on the reverse strand, counting down.
GGACGCGGAGGGCAGGAACCGCCGGAATAATATACGCATCATAGGACTTCCAGAGCGCAGCGAAGGTCCCAAAGCTGCTGACTTCATGGAAACCTGGTTTCGAGAACATGTAGCCCAGGAGGGCTTGTCGCCATACTTCTGCGTGGAAAGGGCCCACCGGATTCCTACTGGAGCGCAAGGGCCGGGGCACCTCCGCCACCCTTGATCGTTAAGATACTGAACTACAGAGACTGCGATGTACTATTGCAAAAAGCGAGAGAATGAACGCAGATCCAATTCAAGAACCACCGGATCGCGCTCTACCCTGATTACACGGTAATGGTGCAACGCCAACGCTCTTCCTTTCAAGCAGTGAAGAAAAAACTGCGTGCTGTTCAGCTCAAATATGCGCTACTGTTCCCGGCTCGATTAAAAATTATTCATGATCGGAAAACATACTTTTTCGACAGCCCGAATGATGCGGAGGAATGGCTGGAAGTTATGAACCTTGAATCGAGCCAGGGTGTGTCGTCCGGCTCTATACACCACAGCCCTACAAGAACTCAAGGCCGCGGCCCTCGCCGTACCGCCAAGGGACTGCACAGCTCCGCCACTACTGGTCCTACCCATGAACAGATGATGAACAGCAAGACCGAGGCGCTGGCAACAGCTAACTCCTTTCGCAACTACAACCTTAAGATCACGACCGACTCGTCGGAGGACAGTACCATTCAGTCGGATTCCGACCATAGTATCACCCTGTTCCCCTCGGTGACACCTCAGACTGTCGATGATCTGGTGGATAACTAACATGACTTGCTCAATAACTTTGATCATCACTGCAATGGGGGCATATAATTTCTATGGCGAGACTAACAGGACTACATGTATCCTTTTCTTTTTTCCCTATATAACACTCTTTAAATAGAACTTGTCATGGAATGCTAGTTAAATCATTTGCTAAGTTTATGTTCCCCATCTACCTGTATTCGGTATAATATTTGTACCTGGTGCCCATACGGCCTGACATTGTCTCCCTTTTCAGGTTTGGTAGACTTGTCATTATCATGTTCTTATTCAGTATGTAGGCCCTAAAGGCGACTAGCTATGTTAGACGAAAATGCTCATATATACCCCCCCGGGTCCTGTTGAGCTACCAGAACCTTTGTAACTACACAAGCAGCATTATGGACGGTGGCAGCGACCCCCCCACAAAGCGAACGCACTGTTTTATGCTACTTGTATGTTTTTGTTCTTTGTTTGGCCCAGCACAGTTCAATAGCTGAGCCGGGTATTACTAGTTTGAAGGGGAAGGGGTACTCCTGGCCTGCGATAGTTAATTGGCTCCGAGTTAGGGGGAGCGCCGCTTACATTATTGACCCATGCCTAGCTACTCCACCACTTTAGGCTCATATAACTTGCTGACCTGGAACGTGCGGGACTGGGTGCCGTGCATAAAAGACATCGAGTCCATGCCCACCTCCTTAGGTGTAAAGCGCAAATAGTTTTTCTTCAGGATTCGCACCTTACCGATTCGGATGCTTTGAAGCTTCGTAAGAAATGGAGGGGCCAAATTTTCTCTACTAATTACTCGGCTTTTGCACGAGGGGCGGCCATATGGATCCGCCACGGTGTCCCATTTACAGAACTAGACAGACTCACTGACGAACAGGGTAGATACATATTGCTAAAGGGAACCCTTGAAGGCCTGCCCGTGGTTTTGGGTAGCATTTACGCCCCGAATTTTGACCAGAACAAGCTTTTTAATAAACTAGGTACAGCCCTGACTGGGTGGGACACATATCCCTGGATATTGGGAGGGGACTGTAACACTGTTATGGATATGGACTTAGATAGGTCCCACCCCCGCTGCATGGTGCTGGCACCCACAAACAAGCTGATTCCCTGAAAGCCTGGACAAATGGATGGGGTCTGAGTGATCGTTGGCGAATGCTACACCCTACACATAGGGAATATTCATTTTATTCACCAGTACACCAACTTCATACTAGGATCGATAGATTTCTATGCTCCCTTAATAGCACTACCCAGATTCACCATTCCACGTACCTAGCCAAGACCTTCTCTGACCACAGCCCTTTAGAGATCACACTTACATGGGGCAGGGTGCCCACCCCGGTCCCCACTTGGAAACTCTGGCCCCAGCTGCTGGAGGATGCCCCCTTTCGTACTACGCTGTCCGCAACTATCACAAACTATTTTTCTGAAAACTGGAACACAGCTTCCTCCAATCTAATCGAATGGGACGCACTCAAGGTAGTCGTGCGGGGCGCTGCAATTGGGTCTACGGTGGGGGCTAGTCAAGAGATACATAAAAACCTTAACCAAATAGAAAACCTAATGGCCGAGCTGGAGCACGCAGCAGCGAATGACCCAGGCAAACAGGCCCCTCTACGGGACGCACGCATTCAGCATGCTGAGATCCTTGAAACCCTCCGGGTCATTGACTACAGGGCATTTACACAACTGAAGCACACCGAGGCTGATAAGTCTGGATCATTGTTGGCCCGGATATTGCGGGATAGCCCAACACCTCCCATCGTCACCCGGATTAATATACCTAACAAGGGCACGGTCCACACTCAACATGAGATAAACAATGCCTTTTGTAACTATTTCAGTAAGCTTTATAACGAACCTGCGTACATTGATGACACTTTAGTGGATGATTTCTTAAACGGCTTAACATATCCACGTCTTACAGTAGACACACAGAAGGCTCTTTCAGGCCCCATAACTAGACACAAAATACGGGCCGCCATCAAGGGCCTATCGCGTAACAAGGCTCCGGGCCTCGACGGCCTGCCCGTAGAATTCTTTGATACTTACTCAGACGCCCTCGTTCCTAAGTTAGAGGAGCTATACAAGACAGCCTTAGAATCCAGTCATTTACCCCATTCCACTATGCAGGCATTAGTCATTTCACTCCCCAATCCGGGACGAGACGGCACTGACTTATCTAGTTACCGACCCTTGTCTCTTTTAGCGACCGAATACAAGATCCTAAGTAAGGTCCTAGCTAATCGACTCCTGCCCTACCTAAATACCCTAATTCACAAAGACCAATGCAGGTTTCTCCCCGCACGCAGCACTTTCCTAAATATCAGATGCTTACACCATATTATGCTGGCTACCCCAGCGGATTATGACAACGCTGGCTGTATAGCGTTAGACTTACGCCAAGCTTTCGACTCCATTAAATGGGGCTACATGTTCGCGGCCCTGGGACGCTTTGGTCTTTCTCCTGAATATCTTAACTGGGTGAGTTTACTGTATACTGGCCCCACTGCAAGAGCTCGCACCAGAAGTCATATTTCATGAGAATACACTGTACACAGAGGCACACGACAGGGTTGTCCCCTTTCCCCTCTGTTATTTGTCCTTGCCATAGAGCCATTAGTGATAGCATTGAGGCAAACTGCCGATCACCTGGGGATACCAATAGGTGACACCACACACCTAATATCAATCTATGCAGACGATATAATCATCTACCTACGAGACCTCTCTGACCGGGCAGAGCCCCTTCCCACCATTTTTTCTACCTTTGAACATATCTCTGGTCTTGCTATTAACGAAGGGTAATCGAACGCCTTCTATCTCCATGATGGACCCCACCCAAACATGCTCAAATTTGGTAAATATCTGCTAGTGGCTCACCATACATTTAAGTACTTAGGAATCCAGATATACAGAGCGCAAGCAGACCAACTTGATGGCAATCTGTCAAGGGCAATTACTGCAATACGCTCGAGCGTATCCTTTTGGACATCTCTGCCATTGTCAGTGATGGGGCGGGTTGCCATCTCCAAGATGGTGGTGCTCCCCCGTCTCCTATATTTTTTTGCGAACTTATCTCTAGTCGTTCCTCAGTCCACCTTTCGCACACTCAATACAATACTACTAGAGCTTATTTGGGGGACGGGCCGACACAGGCTAAGCCTCAAGAAATTGCAGTTGGAACCTCACAAGGGTGGATTAGGGGTACCCGACTTTAGGGCCTACTATTTAGCTTGTCAGCTTCAATGGTTATCTTATTGCACAGCAGGCAGGAACCTGCAGGAAATAGGTTATAAGACCCGAGACTTAGAGCTAGGAGCCCCACATACTCTACTGTTACCACAAGTAAAAATCCCTCCTGCTGCGCCTCCGTTACTTAAAACAGCACTCCACTGCTGGAAGAAGGCTCTGCTTTACACCTCAGATGCGATCCCGTACGCTGGCAATATCCCACTATTGGGAATACCAACCACTGGTGGCAGGCTCACGAAGGCTCGGCTCCATGCCTGGCCGGAAGCTGGCGTGGATGAGGTCGAGTCGCTGTTTGGCGATGGAACCCTCCTTGATCATGACACCTTTGTACAGACCACTGGCATGCCGGATCGTCTTTACTTAACTCACGCAGCAGTTTCTCACTACGTTAGGTAGACATGGGCACCTCAACGTAATGAACCTCCGCAACACGAACTGGTCCGATCACTCTATTATATGGGGGAGGGCCGCCATCTTATTAAACGGTTGTACGTTGGTATTCGGAAGCAAGCCTCCAACCCACTCACTGACCTTAGAACAAAATGGACAGAGACAACTGAAGCTGCACTAACTGATAAAGCATGGGCGAGTATCCTAGAACACCCGAAGCGAGTATCCCGCAACGCCAAATTTAAATTCATACAATGTATGGTGTTACACAGATCCTATTTAACCCCAAAGAGAATACATCACATGTTCCCAGATCCCAACACTGCTGCCCACGTTGCAGGTCCGAGGAGGCGGGCTTTATCCACATGCTAAGGGCTTGCCCTCACCTTCGTGATTACTGGGGGGGGGGTCCGAACTGCACTTGGGGAGATCACGCATTTGCAGATTGAGGACAACATACTGGAGTGTTTATTGGGTCTCCGCAAGCGCACAAGTGCTTTGAAAGTTCAACTGCGCTTCCTTGACCTTGGCCTCAAATTGGCCATACGAGCGATCACCATGAGATGGAAATCCCCTAGATGCCCCACTTTACCCACGTGGCAGGAAGAGGTGATACGCTGGTGCGGTGCCGAAAGCACGGCAATTAGGCGCGAGGAGGCATGCGGACTACGAAAACACCCCATCTCTATGGAATGGGATCTCATGCTGGAAGGTTTTAAAACACTAGATCTTCTTCCACAACATATCATCTCTACCCCATAGTGAAACCAGTTGTATGCGGTTCAAGGCTTAAAGAACTGTTAAATGTCCATATCGCATTATCAACCGCACACCAGCAGTAGCTCGTAGCAAAAGGTATATACACAAGCACACAAGGTCGAGTGGCACACAGAAACCGGCAGGCCAGGAGGGGGGTGGAGGGTGGGGGGTTATATGTTAATGGGGTTGTTTAGAAATATGTTGCATATTGAACCGAATGCTATTTTTGCATCTTGTATGTATTCATGTTTTCATAGCTACACAGACTGCCTTATTTTTACCCTGGCATATGCAAGCAAATCTTTAGTATGCACGAATCAAACATTTGTATACAATAAGAAAATAGAAAATGCCATGATGTACTTGTTATGACAACTTGAAATCACTCTGTGGTGCTCAATAAAGTTTGTTAAAAAAAAATCATGACATGGTCAGTGACATCACTGACGACATCACTGATGACATCTCAAATGACATCACTGATGACATCACTGATGACATCATCTAGCGACTGTGTGTTTCTGTAAAGTTTAAATATGTTTTACATATATAAATGCCAAGGTGTATTGAAGAATGAGTGGGTGTATGAGTGTCTGAATGGATGATTTAGTAGGTGCGTGACTGACTGTATAAGTGAGTGATTAAACGTGTCTTACTGAATGCATGGGTTAGTGACTAAACTCTGTGAATGTCTGTATCAGTCTGTTAGTTGGTGTGTAAGCGGCTACATGGGTTGGTGAGTAGCTACATGAGTGTCTATATCGGTTATTGATTGGTTGTCTGAGTATCTGTATGGGTGCCTGAGTGTCTGTGAGGGTGGGTGGGGAATGTGTGACTCTGAGCATAGATGTGTGAGTGGGTGATTCATTGGGTGTATGGGTTCAAGAGTGCATCTGTGAAGGGCTCTATGGGTGGGTGAGTGTGTGTATGGGTGTGTTAGTGATTGAATGTATATCTCAGTGGTACATGTGTGAGTAACTACATATGTGAAAGGCAGTATATATGTGTGTTGGAGTATATAAATGGCTATAAGTGAGAGTGTGTGATTGTGAGAGTGGCTATATGGATGAGTGTGTGCTTGCATCAGTGATTGCATAGGAGCGTAAGAATGTGCTAGTATTTTTATGAGTAAGTGAGCTGGTGTGTATAACTGTATAGGTGAGTAAATTGGAGTGTGATTAATTATTTGCATGACTGACTAGGTGTGTGAGTACCTCTATGGATGAGTTGCGTTGTGTGAGTGTTTATATAGGTGTATGAGTGCATATGATAGTCCTGTACTGAGTGACTGTAAGTATGAGTGACTGTACGGGTGAGTGAGTAGATGTGTGTGTGTAGATCTAAGAATCAGTGAGTGGGTATGTACTTATTGGTATTGGAGTGTGTATGGTTTTGAGAATGGCAGTCTGTAATTTAGAGTGGGTGTATCAATACTTATATTTGGGTGTGAGAAGATGCATTAAATTCTCACATGGATGATGTCATCAGTGATGTCATTTGAGATGTCATCAGTGATGTCACTGACCATGTCATGAGTGATGTAATATGTGACGTCATCAGCAGTGCATTGCGGGCGCGAGTTATAGTTACCTGAACTAACTATAACGGGGGAATTTCACGGGTTTTGTACGAGTGCAATGTCCAACTAACTATAACTGTCCCTAAAACCTTATGTTTTTTTCAGTGAATTTCTAAGGTTTTTTAAATGCTAATTTCTAACTATAACGCTCCTGAAACCTATGGTTTTTTCAGTGAATTTCAAAGGTTTTTTAAATGCTAATTCCTAACTATAACGTGTCTGAAACCTATGGTTTTTTCAGTGAATTTCAAAGGTTTTTTAAATGCTAATTCCTAACTATAACGTGTCTGAAACCTATGGTTTTTTCAGTGAATTTCAAAGGTTTTGTAAATGACAATTTTTAAATGTATTAATTGTTATATTTATTTTTTTGATACTGATTTACAACATTTTTTTAAACTATTTATTTCTAGATATTTTATTTTTTAAATTACATTGTAATTACATTATACATTACATTACAAAATATACTTTCTCAGAATGAATTACTTTAGTTTAAATTCTTTGCAAATAGGCAATAGACTTTTAAGTACAGTAGTTACAGTTGTTGCAATGGGCAACACAATTTCAAAAACAATGCAACATTGAGCTCAATGTGAATTTCTAGTTAAATGCAATTAGTTACTTTATGGATTACTTTTCTAACCACAGGACTGGATCCTAGATTCAGTCCTGGGACATCTCCTGTAAACAGTTGAGTAAAAGTGTTTTGGTTACAGTAGTGATTTTTAAGGAATATTATTGTATTTTAAAAGTTGATACTTAGAAACTTTTTCATATAGAATCACCAATGTTATCCTATGGGAGGAAATTCACTTAGCAGGTAAGTAGTGTTATCGTTACTTTTTCTTACTCAGAGGTGGATCCTGGAACCAGCACTGGTGCATCTCCTGTAAACAGTTGAAAGAATGCGTTTAAGTCACACAGGCTATTTTTAAGGAATATTTGTAGTTTGTGAAAATCGACACTTTGAAACTTTTCTGCTGAAAACCAGACAATGGATTCCTATGGAAGGAAATATAAGTTACTGGTAAGTACGGTTAGAATTACTTTTCAGGGTCAGTGCTGGGCAAAAAGATGCAGCACTGGGTTCTCTCCTGATAACAGGTGAGTAAATTGGAATTCGTACTTTGGTTGATTTTAGAGGAATATTATAAAGTTCCAAAACTCCACACTTAGAAGAATTTCCAAGTGAAACCAGTCAATGTTAGCCTATGGAAGGAAATTCAAGTTACTGGTAAGTACGGTTAAAATTACTTTTCAGGACCAGTACTGGGCTGAAGGATGCAGCACTGAGGTCTCTCCTGATAACAGGTGAGTAAATCGGAATTCCTATTTTGGCTGATTTTAGAGGAATATTTGTATGTTTCAAAAATCAACACTTAGAAACATTTTCAGCAAAAAGCAGGCAATGATATCCTATGGAAGGAAATTCAAGTTACTGGTAAGTACGGTTAAAATTACTTTTCAGGATCAGTACTGGGCTGAAAGATGCAGCACTGAGGTCTCTCCTGATAACAGGTGAGTAAATCGGAATTCCTATTTCGGCTGATTTTAGAGGAATATTTGTATGTTTCAAAAATCAACACTTAGAAACATTTTCAGCAAAAAGCAGGCAATGATATCCTATGGAAGGAAATTCAAGTTACTGGTAAGTACGGTTAAAATTACTTTTCAGGATCAGTACTGGGCTGAAAGATGCAGCACTGAGGTCTCTCCTGATAACAGGTGAGTAAATCGGAATTCGTATTCCGGCTGATTTTAGAGGAATATTATAAAGTTCCAAAACTCCACACTTAGAAGAATTTCCAAGTGAAACCAGTCAATGATATCCTATGGAAGGAAATTCAAGTTACTGGTAAGTACGGTTAAAATTACTTTTCAGGATCAGTACTGGGCTGAAAGATGCAGCACTGAGGTCTCTCCTGATAACAGGTGAGTAAATCAGAATTCGTAGTTCGGCTGATTTTAGAGGAATATTTGTATGTTTCAAAAATCGACACAATGGTGAAGGGAGGGGGCGGGGCCTGAGGTGTCATCTGTGCAAACGCTGCCCGTGGCGCGTTTTAAGTTGGGGGATTAAGTCCCCTTGAATCATGAGGGTCCCTGGGGCCAACTAGCCCACCAGGAACCTCCAGTATGCGCCAGGGGCTGCGTTGCAGAGACTGTACAGAGGCCACACTCCTTTACACCTCTCTGCAACGCAGCTCTGTGGCGCTTTCTGGACGTACCTGTTGGGCTAGTTGGCCCCCAGGGACCCTCAGGATTGAAGGGGATTTAATTCCTCATCTTAAAACGCGCCACGGGGCCTGTTTGCACACATGTCACCTGAAGCCCCGCCCCTTCCATTCACCACTGTGCAAACGCGCCACGTGGCGTGTTTTAAGTTGGGGGATTAAGTCCCCTTGAATACTGAGGGTCCCTGGAGTCCAACTAGCCCACCATGTACTTCCAAAAAGCGCCACAGAGCTGTGTTGCAGAGAGGTGTAAAAAGGGGCGTGGCCTCTGTACACCTCTCTGCAACGCAGCCCCCTGGCGCATACTGGAGGTTCCTGGTGGGCTAGTTGGCCCCCAGGGACCCCCAGTATTCAAGGGGAATTACTTCCTCTTCTCAAAACGCGCCAGGGGGCGCGTTTGCAGACTGCTGCAGGGAGGGGGCGGGCCTACGGCACGATGCCGGTCTTTTTTTTTTTTTTTTTTTAATTGGGAGGGGGCTGCGTGGCCCCCTTCCCTCAGCACTTTTTGCCCCGGGACCCCATCCCCCGGGGCCTGAGGAGTTGTTTTTTTTATAGATTTAAAAACGGGAAGGGGGCCGCGTGGCCCCCCTTCCCTGGGCCTGTATTGGCCCCAGAGACCCCATCCCCCGGGCAAGCCCTCTTTTTTTTAATTAAAATTTGGAGGGGGCTGCGTGGCCCCCTCCTCAGGCCATTTAAGGCCCCGGGACCCCATCCCCGGGGCCGGCCTTTAAATATTTTTTTTTTTTTTTTTTAGGGGAGGGGGACTGCGTGGCCCCCTCCCTGGCCACTTATGGCCCCGGGGACCCCATCCCCCGGGGCCTGGCCTCGTTGGGGACTGTGGGGGTCCCCAAACCCCCACAGTCCCGCCGGCTCCCGCGTCCCTTGGGAGCGGCATTGCTTTCCACATGGGGAGCAGCTAAGATGCTGCTCCCCGTGTGGAAAGCAATTGCTTGGATACTGGAGGCGAGAGCAGGTTTCTGCCTCGCTTCCAATATCCAGCAGCTTGTAGCTGGCAGGACGGGAGCCGCGAGGCTCCCGTCCTGTCATTGCAAACAGCAGTGTCCCGGGGTAGGCACCCCGGGACACTGCAGGAGCCGGCCCTGGGGGTGGCGGTCGCCAGGGCCATCAAGGGCTCCAGGAGGGGGCCGCACGGCCCCCTCCCATCCAGTGCACAGCCCCGGGAGGTGGTGGTCCCCGGGCTTTGGGGTCCGTAACGGACCCCCATATTCAAATCTTTAGTGCCCCGGGGAGGTGGCGGTCTCGGGCGTGTGGGGGCTGGAGCCCCCACACAGGTCAAAACATTTTTTTTTAAAAGAAGCCCCCGGGGTGGCGGTCCTCGGGCTGCGGGAGGGCCAAGAGCCCTCCCGCACCATTATGTTTTTGAAGCCCCGGGGGTGGCGGACCTGGGCTTGGGGCCTTAGAGGCCCCCACATTAAATCTAAACCCCCACCATGCCCCCGGGACTTGGCCCACCCGGGGCAATATTAACAAGCGCGGGAGACCGCGCTCGATTTTTTTTTTCTCGGCGGGATCCGCGCACCCTGAGCGCATCTCGCCGATTTTTTTAAAAAATGCTTTTTTCTGCCCAGGGGTCCTTGTGGGAGCCCCTGAGCAGACCTAGGGGTCAGGGTGTTTCTACCCTGCCCCCTTTGTGCATTTTGCGCACTTGTTTCCTCTGGGGTTTTTTTCTAATCGGCAGGATCCGCGCACCCTGAGCGCATCCTGCCGATTTCTTTTTTTTAAAAAAAATGCTTTTTTCTGCCCAGGGGGTCCTTGTGGGACCCCCTGAGCAGGCCTAGGGGGTCAGGGTGTTTCTACCCTGCCCCATTTGTGCGTTTTGCGCACTTGTTTTTGTGCCTCGGTTCTACCGAGGGACAAAATGGCTGCCAACACTTCCTGGTTTGGAGTGTTGACAGCCAGCTGACAGCCAATTAGCATGCAGCTCGTGATCGGGACGGTGCGCTGAGAGTACGCGGATCCGACGCGGCCATAGATATATATGTGATTTTACTTGTGAATTTCTCAGGAACTACTGAACGGATTTACACCATTTTAGCAAAAGGCACCAGTCTGAACCAAGGGCTACCTCTTTGCCAAATTTGGTGTAATTCCGTTCAGCAGTTCGGGCTGTAGCTGCGACTAAAGGTTCCTATGGAAAAATGAATGGGGAAAACGCGTTTGGGACCCTCTTTTTCTCGGCCCCCGCTTGACGTATCACCCCGAGACTTTCAGGGTAGGAGCGGAGCGCCCCAACAAGTTGGAAGCTTTCGCAAGATTCCGCCAACCGGCGCCAACGTTATTTCAAATAGAATGTCGCGGATTTCCTATGGATAATAGGTCCTAACTATAACTATCTACTGGCGACCGCCAGTAGATTATATATATATATATATATATATATATATATATATATATATATATATATATATATATATATATATATATATATATATATATATATATATATATATATATATACGACCAAAACCAGAAAGTGGTATTGGTAAGATGTCTTCGGAGGTCACGGCCCCCTTTCTCCACCACTCTGCAAACTGGCCTCCTGGCACACTACTGGTTGGGGGATGAAGTCCACTTTGCTCCTGAGGGACTTTGGGGGCCAAGAAGCCCTCCTGGTACCTCATGTAAGTCGTACGCAGCGGAATTCCTGAGCGCTGGTCAGAGGTCCAGCCCCCTTTCTCCACCTCACTGCAAACGCGACTACTAGTTAAAGAAGCATTTGCAATGTAATAGGTTTCACATTTACGAGAGTTAGAGCTATAGGCGTTGTAAATGTAAAAGTGTTTTACTAATTTTATGAAGGAGCTCCTGTATTTGAGGGAGCCGCTCTGCACCCCGGTGTTCGTGCGTGCGGGAGGCTCTCTGGGTGGAGTTCTTTATTATTACTGAGGGAGGAGCTCCACAGTCTCCTGTCTCGTTACTTGGAGGGACCACTGGCAGTTACTTGTCTTGCTGCTGTTGAAGGAGCTTTGTGTGCAGTGATTTATCTGATTGTTACTGGGGGAACCCTTTGCAGCCCGGTATCTCATAAGGATTTAGGGAGGGGCTCTTTGTGGAGACCCGTGTCTCACACTTCCATTCTTATCGAAGGGGGAGCAGTTAGTTATTGTAATATTGAGGCAGGAGCTCATGGTTGGTCTTTGCCTTTGCTCGTGCTTTATTGCTGGAGTATTTATAGGAAGGGATCCTCTTTACCCACTGTTCAGTCACAGCAGGTACTTCTGCTTCACCTGTGAACTTACAAAGAACATCAGGACAGACATGGACCACAGGCAATCGGACAACGTGAGTAAGCTATTGTGGAAACTCTTTGTCATAAAGGAAGACAGCCCGCCTGAGACCTCGGGGGACTCTGGATGGAAGCGGAGACATCGGCGTTGCAGTGGCGGCTCGGGTGCATCCCGGAGCTGAGCTGCTGCTTCGGCAAAATGGTGTCCTCGCCCGGCGGACACGACCAGCTGCAATGGTGCTCCCCCAGAGTGCACTGGGCATTAGACGGGGGGTACTGGACGCACGGTCGCTCCCGAGAGACGGCGGCCGGTGAGAGGAGACCCTGAGGTGTGGATCGGACCCCCAGATCAGACATGCACGAGCAGATGAGAGTGGCCTCCGCCCCCGCAGTGCGCTCGATCACCAGGGCAGCAGACAGGGAGGTGCTTCACCCGAGCCTGGGCAGAGGAGAGGCTGATTCCCCTAGCCGGTCCTGTTGGGTCCCACGGTGCGCTGGGGGAGATGAGTGCCCCCGGAGAAGTTGCCTGGCCTATCGCCTGACTCCAAGATGGTGCCGGTGGTCCTCGCAATCGGTACATGGTGATCCCAGCACAACGAGAGCCACCTGAAGTCACGCACTATACCTATCTGAGGTAACCATCTGCCAACGCGCTCCAGGGATCCAGGTGGCCCATTGGGAGGCGGAGGGGGTGATTAGAACCGGGTGTTCTTGTAAAACTCCCACGATGATACAGCACTCCCTCCTCTAACCACGAGGCCCTTGAGACATGATGGCGCCGGTGCGGGGGGCCCGAGTATTGCCATTATCAGCTTCCTTCCGCATATCATCAACTACTGACAGGATCACAGCCTCTGTAGAGTGCGCCAGCTGCTGCAAGACTCAGGAGTGGCCGTACTTAACCCCCAATCTCCCTACCTAATGTCGCCTGGCCTCCACATCCTAAGGACTTCCCCCCTGGGACCCTTTTCAAACAATTTCAGACAAGAATTGGGGCAGCAGACCTAGCAATTTGGCCGATGCCCGGTGGAGTCACCAAGGTAGCTATAGAGGAGATTGGCTGTGGATCACCCCCTCGGTCGTCACCTACCCAGCCGGACATTGGTCAGACTTTCTTTAGTCTCTCCGCCGTGTCTCCTTCCTTCCCCCCTCCGATGAATCAGCCGGCTTGTTTGACTTTCACCTTGTCTTTTTGGTTCTCCTGAATTACTTTCCCCCTTGCCGGTCTTTCCTGACCTGATCTTCATTCCAACCCCATTTTACTCTTCTCCTCTTCCTTCTATACCCCATAGGATGTGTGTATATGTTAAGCTATGCTCTAGTAACTCATGTTACTGTGTAACACTGTTTTTGTTTTCCTCCCTTTGTTATACTAGGCCCCTGTAACTGATGTAATTTTGTAACTCACTAATCCTCATGTAAAGCGCTCTGATACCTCCGGGTCTAGCCAGCACTATGTAAAACTCTGCAAATAAATAAATAAAATAATGTTTCTTGGAGTGGAGTGAATGTAGGTTGTGTGTAGAGGAATTATGTGGTATGATGTGCAGTGAAATTATGTGGATAGACTTTGACTTTGATGTGGATAGAAGGCATGTGGTATTTAGTGTATAGGAATTATGTAGAATGGGATTATGTGTTATGGAGAGTAATTATGTGGTATGGTAGTCTGTGTTGTGGAGTGGTAACCTCAGGTTTAGTCTTCCTCGTTTCCATAGAAGCTAAACTATAAAGTCAATGAGACAAAAAAACTTCTGGACCTAGTCAGAGGTACGAGCAGGGCCACTGGAACTATGCGACTGTTTGGCTGCACCGACTTTCGCCCAATTATACATTTTCCGCATTTGCCACATAATCCATCATCTGCTGCCTAATCTGCAGATTTGAACAAAAAAAGCCTTGTTTCTAGCTCAAACGGCTCAAACTTTACCAAAAATGCAGCAACAAGTGTTACAGCGTGGTGGAAGGTCATTGCAAACCTAGAATGGTCACCTGTTACTTATTGCTAAATGTGGGTGTTAAATTGGCACTAATGGTGTGCAAGCCACTCTTGCTTCTTTCGGCGCCTCTCTTGCCTCTTTCTGCATTTCTGTTGCTTCTTTCTGCACCTTCCTTTTTCTGCACTTCTCTAGCCTCTTTCTGCAAATCTCTTCTACTTTCTGCACCTCTTTTGCCTCTTTCTGCACATCACTTGCTTCTTTGTGCACCCCTCTTGCCTCTTTCTGCACCTCTCTTGCCTCTTTCTGTACCCCTCTTCCCTATTTCTGCACCCCTCCTGCACCCCTCCTGCCTCTTTCTGCACCTCTGTTCCTTCTTTCTGCACTTCTTTTGTTTCTTTCTGCACATCTCTTGCTTTTTTCTGCACCCCTCTTGCAACTTTCTCCACCCCTGTTCTCCCTTTTTGCATCTCTGTTGCTTCTTTCTGCACTTCTCATGCCTCTTTCTCCACTCCTCATCCCTCTTTCTGCACCTCTATTGCTTCTTTCTGTACTTCTCTTGCTTCTTTCTGCACCTCTGTCTCTTTTTTCTGCAACCCTTGTGCCTCTTTATGCACCCCTCTTCAATCTTTCTGCACCCCTCTTGCCTCTTTCTGCACCTCTGTTCCTTCTTTCTGCACTTCTTTTGTTTCTTTCTGCAACTCTCTTGCTTCTTTCTGCACGCCTCTTGCTTCTTTCTGCACCCCTTGTGCCCCTTTCACACCCTTCTTCCCTCTTTCTGCACCCCTTTTGCCTTTTTATGCACCTCTGTTCCTTCTGTCTGCACTTCTTTTGTTTCCTTTTGCACCTCTCTTTTTCTTTCTGGATCCCTCTTGCCTCTTTCCCCACCCCACTTCCTCCTTTCTGCATCCCTGTTGCTTCTTTCTGCATTTCTCTTGCTTCTTTCTGCATCTCTCTTGCTTCTTTCTGCACCACTCGTGCCTCTTTCTGCACCACTCTTCCCTCTTTTTGCACCCCTCTTGCTTCTTTCTGCAGCCCTCTTGCCACTTTCTCCACCCCTGTTCCCCCTTTTTGCATCTTTGTTGCTTCTTTCTGCACTTCTCTTGCCTTTTTCTGCACCCCTGTTGCTTCTTTCTGCATCTCTGTTGCTTCTTTCTGCACTTATTTTGTTTCTTTCTGCACCCCTCTTGCCTCTTTCTGCACCTCTGTTCCTTCTTTCTGCACTTCTTTTGTTTCTTGCTGCACATCTCTTGCTTCTTTCTGCACTCCTCGCGCCTCTTTCCGCACCCCTCTTCCCTCTTTTTGCACCCCTCTTGCTTCTTTCTGCACCCCTCTTGCCACTTTCTCCACCCGTGTTCCCTATTTTTGCATCTTTGTTGCTTCTTTCTGCACTTCTCTTGCCACTTTCTGCACCCCACGTGCCTCTTTCTGCACACCTCTTCCATCTTTTTGCACCCCTTTTGCCTCTTTTTGCACCTCTGTTGTTTCTTTCTGCACTCCTCTTGCTTGTTTTTGCACTCATCGTGCCTCTTTCACAACCCTCTTCCCTCTTTCTGCACATCTGTTGCTTCTTTCTGCACTTCTCTTGCTTCTTTTTGCACCCCTGTCCCTTCTTTCTGTAACCCTTGTCCCACTTTCTGCCCCCTCTTTCCTCTTTCTGCACCCCTCTTCCCTCTTTCTGCACATCTGTTGCTTCTTTCTGCATGCCTCTTGCTTCTTTGTGTACCCCTCGTGCCTCTGTCACACCCCTTTTCCCTCTTTCTGCACCCCTCTTGCCTCTTTCCGCACCTCTGTTCCTTCTTTCTAAACTTCTTTTGTTTCTTTCTGCACCTCTCTTATTTCTTTCTATATCCCTCTTGCCTCTTTCCCCACCCCACTTCCCCCTTTCTGCATCTCTGTTGCTTCTTTATGCATTTCTCTTGCTTCTTTCTGCATCTCTCTTCCTCTTTCTGCACCCCTCGTGCCTCTTTCTGCACCCCTCATCCGTCTTTCTGCACTCCTGTTGCCTCTTTCTGCACCTCTGTTGCTTTTTTTGCACTTCTTTTGTTTCTTTCTTCACCCCTCTTGCCTCTTTCTGTGCCTCTGTTCCTTCTTTCTGCTCTTCTTTTGTTTCTTGCTGCACATCTCTTGCTTCTTTCTGCACCACTGGTGCCTCTTTCTGCACCCCTCTTCCCTCTTTTTGCACCCATCTTGCTTCTTTCTGCAGCCCTCTTGCCACTTTCTCCACCCCTGTTCCCCCTTTTGGCATCTTTGTTGCTTCTTTCTGCACTTCTCTTGCCTCTTTCTGCATCCCTGTTGCCTCTTTCTGTATCTCTGTTGCTTCTTTCTGCACTTCTTTTGTTTCTTTATGCACCCCTCGTGCCTCTTTCTGCACCTCTGTTCCTTCTTTCTGCACTTCTTTTGTTTCTTGCTGCACATCTCTTGCTTCTTTCTGCACTCCTTGTGCCTCTTTCCGCACCCCTCTTCCCTCTTTTTGCACCCCTCTTGCTCCTTTCTGCACCCCTCTTGCCACTTTCTCCACCCTTGTTCCCCCTTTTTGCATCTTTGTTGCCTCTTTCTGCACTTCTCTTGCCACTTTCTGCACCCCACGTGCCTCTTTCTGCACACCTCTTCCATCTTTTTGCACCCCTCTTGCCTCTTTCTGCATCTCTGTTGCTTCTTTCTGCACCCCTCGTGCCTCTTTCTGCACCCCTCATCCCTCTTTCTGCACTTCCCTTGCCTCTTTCTGCACCTCTGTTGCTTTTTTTGCACTTCTTTTGTTTCTTTCTTCACCCTCTTGCCTCTTTCTGCACCTCTGTTCCTTCTTTCTGCACTTCTTTTTTTTCTTGCTGCACATCTCTTGCTTCTTTCTGCACTCCCCGTGCGTCTTTCCGCACCCCTCTTCCCTCTTTTTGCACCCCTCTCGCTTCTTTCTGCACCCCTCTTGCCACTTTCTCCACCCTTGTTCCCCCTTTTTGCATCTTTGTTGCTTTTTTCTGCACTTCTCTTGCCACTTTCTGCACCCCACGTGCCTCTTTCTGCACACCTCTTCCATCTTTTTGCACCCCTCTTGCCTCTTTCTGCACCTCTGTTGTTTCTTTCTGCACTCCTCTTGCTTGTTTTTGCACTCCTCGTGCCTCTTTCACAACCCTCTTCCCTCTTTCTGCACCTCTGTTGCTTCTTTCTGCACTTCTCTTGCTTCTTTCTGCACCTCTGTCCCTTCTTTCTGCAACCCTTGCCCTTCTTTCTGCACCCCTCTTTCCTCATTCTGCACCCCTCTTGCCTCTTTATGCACCTCTTTTCCTTCTTTCTGCACTTCTTTTTTTCTTTCTGTAACTCTCTTGCTTCTTTCTGCATGCCTCTTGCTTCTTTCTGTACCCCTCGTGCCACTTTCACACCTCTTTCTGCACCTCTGTTCCCTCTTTCTGTACTTCTTTTCTTTCTTTCTGCACCTCTTGCTTCTTTCTGCACCCCTTTTGCCTCTTTCTGCACCCCTCTTGCCTCTTTCCGCACCACTGTTCCCTCTTTCTGCACTTCTTTTGTTTCTTTCTGCAACTCTCTTGCTTCTTTCTGCACGCCTCTTGCTTCTTTCTGCACCCCTCGTGCCCCTTTCACACCCTTCTTCCCTCTTTCTGCACCCCTCTTGCCTTTTTCTGCACCTCTGTTCCTTCTTTCTGCACTTCTTTTGTTTCCTTTTGCACCGCTCTTTTTCTTTCTGTATCCCTCTTGCCTCTTTCCCCACCCCACTTCCTCCTTTCTGCATCTCTGTTGCTTCTTTCTGCATTTCTCTTGCTTCTTTCTGCATCTCTCTTGCTTCTTTCTGCACCACTCGTGCCTCTTTCTGCACCCCTCTTCCCTCTTTTTGCACCCCTCTTGCTTCTTTCTGCAGCCCTCTTGCCACTTTCTCCACCCCTGTTCCCCCTTTTTGCATCTTTGTTGCTTCTTTATGCACTTCTCTTGCCTCTTTCTGCACCCCTGTTGCTTCTTTCTGCATCTCTGTTGCTTCTTTCTGCACTTATTTTGTTTCTTTCTGCACCCTCTTACCTCTTTCTGCACCTCTGTTCCTTCTTTCTGCACTTCTTTTGTTTCTTGCTGCACATCTCTTGCTTCTTTCTGCACTCCTCGCGCCTCTTTCCGCACCCCTCTTCCCTCTTTTTGCACCCCTCTTGCTTCTTTCTGCACCCCTCTTGCCACTTTCTCCACCCTTGTTCCCTATTTTTGCATCTTTGTTGCTTCTTTCTGCACTTCTCTTGCCACTTTCTGCACCCCACGTGCCTCTTTCTGCACACCTCTTCCATCTTTTTGCACCCCTCTTGCCTCTTTCTGCACCTCTGTTGTTTCTTTCTGCACTCCTCTTGCTTGTTTTTGCACTCCTCGTGCCTCTTTCACAACCCTCTTCCCTCTTCCTGCACATCTGTTGCTTCTTTCTACACTTCTCTTGCTTCTTTTTGCACCTCTGTCCCTTCTTTCTGCAACCCTTGTCCCTCTTTCTGCACCCCTCTTTCCTCTTTCTGCACCCTTCTTCCCTCTTTCTGCACATCTGTTGCTTCTTTCTGCATGCCTCTTGCTTCTTTCTGTACCCCTTGTGCCTCTTTCACACCCCTTTTCCCTCTTTCTGCACCCCTCTTGCCTCTTTCCGCACCTCTGTTCCTTCTTTCTGCACTTCTTTTGTTTCTTTCTGCACCTCTCTTGTTTCTTTCTATATCCCTCTTGCCTCTTTCCCCACCCCACTTCCCCCTTTCTGCATCTCTGTTGCTTCTTTATGCATTTCTATTGCTTCTTTCTGCATCTCTCTTCCTCTTTCTGCACCCCCCGTGCCTCTTTCTGCACCCCTCATCCGTCTTTCTGCACTCCTGTTGCCTCTTTCTGCACCTCTGTTGCTTTTTTTGCACTTCTTTTGTTTCTTTCTTCACCCCTCTTGCCTCTTTCTGCGCCTCTGTTCCTGCTTTCTGCTCTTCTTTTGTTTCTTGCTGCACATCTCTTGCTTCTTTCTGCACCACTCGTGCCTCTTTCTGCAGCCCTCTTCCCTCTTTTTGCACCCATCTTGCTTCTTTCTGCAGCCCTCTTGCCACTTTCTCCACCCCTGTTCCCCCTTTTGGCATCTTTGTTGCTTCTTTCTGCACTTCTCTTGCCTCTTTCTGCATCCCTGTTGCCTCTTTCTGCATCTCTGTTGCTTCTTTCTGCACTTCTTTTGTTTCTTTATGCACCCCTCATGCCTCTTTCTGCACCTCTGTTCCTTCTTTCTGCACTTCTTTTGTTTCTTGCTGCACATCTCTTGCTTCTTTCTGCACTCCTTGTGCCTCTTTCCGCACCCCTCTTCCCTCTTTTTGCACCCCTCTTGCTTCTTTCTGCACCCCTCTTGCCACTTTCTCCACCCTTGTTCCCCCTTTTTGCATCTTTGTTGCTTCTTTCTGCACTTTTCTTGCCACTTTCTGCACCCCATGTGCCTCTTTCTGCATACCTCTTCCATCTTTTTGCACCCCTCTTGCCTCTTTCTGCATCTCTGTTGCTTCTTTCTGCACCCCTCGTGCCTCTTTCTACACCCCTCATCCCTCTTTCTGCACTCCTCTTGCCTCTTTCTGCACCTCTGTTGCTTTTTTTGCACTTTTTTTGTTTCTTTCTTCACCCCTCTTGCCTCTTTCTGCACCTCTGTTGCTTCTTTCTGCACTTCTTTTTTTTCTTGTTGCACATCTCTTGCTTCTTTCTGCACTCCTCGTGCCTCTTTCCACACCCCTCTTCCCTCTTTTTGCACCCCTCTTGCTTCTTTCTGTGCCCCTCTTGCCACTTTCTCCACCCTTGTTCCCCTTTTTGCATCTTTGTTGCTTCTTTCTGCACTTCTCTTGCCACTTTCTGCACCCCACGTGCCTCTTTCTGCAACTCTGTTGTTTCTTTCTGCACTCCTCTTACTTGTTTTTGCACTCCTCGTGCCTCTTTCACAACCATCTTCCCTCTTTCTGCACCTCTGTTGCTTCTTTCTGCACTTCTCTTGCTTCTTTCTGCACCTTTGTCCCTTCTTTCTGCAACCCTTGTCCCTCTTTCTGCACCTCTCTTCCCTATTTCTGCACCCCTCTTGCCTCTTTATGCACCTCTTTTCCTTCTTTCTGCACTTCTTTTTTTCTTTCTGTAACTCTCTTGCTTCTTTCTGCATGCCTCTTGCTTCTTTCTGTACCCCTCGTGCCACTTTCACACTTATTTCTGTACCTCTGTTCCTTCTTTCTGTACTTCTTTTCTTTCTTTCTGCACCTCTTGCTTCTTTCTGCACCCCTTTTGTCTCTTTCTGCACCCCTCTTGCCTCTTCCCGCTTTCTGTTCCTTCTTTCTGCACTTCTTTTGTTTCTTTCTGCACCTCTCTTGTTTCTCTCTGTATCCCTCCTGCCTCTTTCCCCACCCCACTTCCCCCTTTCTGCATCTCTGTTGCTTCTTTCTGCATTTCTCTTGCTTCTTTCTGCATCTCTCTTGCTTCTTTCTGCACCCCTCGTGCCTCTTTCTGCACCCCTCATCCCTCTTTCTGCACTCCTCTTGCCTCTTTCTGCACCTCTGTTGCTTTTTTTTGCTCTTCTTTTGTTTCTTTCTTTACCCCTCTTACCTCTTTCACACCCCTCTTGCCTCTTTCTGCATCCCTCTTGCCTCTTTCTGCACCAGTGTTCCTTCTTTCTGCATTTCTGTTATTTCTTTCTGTACCTCTCTTGTTTCTTTCTGTATTTCTCTTGCTTCTTTCTCCACCCCACTTCCCCCTTTCTGCATCTCTGTTGCTTCTTTATGTACTTCTCTTGCTTCTTTCTGCACCTCTGTTGCTACTTCCTGCACTACTCTTGCTTCTTTCTGCACCTCTTTGCTTCTTTCTGCACCTCTCATGCTTGTTTCTGCACACCTCTTCCCTCTTTCTGCACCCCTCTTGCCTCATTCCTTACCTATGTCCCTTCTTTCTGTTCTTCTTTTGTTTCTTTCTGCACCTCTCTTGCTTCTTTCTGCACCACTCTTGCCACTTTCTCCACACCTGTTCCCCCTTTTTGCATCTATGTTGCTTCTTTCTGCACCTCTGCTGCTTCTTTCGGCACTTCTCTTGCTTCTTTCCGCACCTCTGTCCCTTTTTTTTGCAACCCCTCTTCCCTCGTTCTGCACCCCTCTTGCCTCTTTCTGCACCTCTGTTTCATCTTTCTGCACTTCTTTTATTTCTTTCTGCAACTCTCTTGCTTCTTTTTGTACCCCTCTTGCTTCTTTCTGTACCTCTCGTGCCTCTTTCACACCCCTCTTCCCTCTTTCTGCACCCCTCTTGCCTCTTTCTGCACATCTGTTCCTTCTTTCTGCATTTCTTTTGTTTCTTTCTGCACCTCTCTTGTTTCTTTCTGTATTTCTCTTGCCTCTTTCTCCACCCCACTTCCCCCTTTCGGCATCTCTGTTGCTTCTTTATGTACTTCTCTTGCTTCTTTCTGCACCTCTCTTGCTTCTTTCTGTACCCCTCGTGCCTCTTTCAGCACCCCTCTTCCCTCTTTCTGCACTCCTCTTACCTCTTTCTGCACCTCTGTTGCTTCTTTCTGTACTTCTTTTGTTTCTTTCTACACCCCCTCTTGCCTCTTTATGCACCTCTGTTCCTTCTTTCTGTACTTCTTTTGTTTCTTTCTGCATTTCTCTTGCCTCTTGCTGCACCCCACGTGCATCTTTATGCACACCTCCTCCCTCTTTTTGCACTCCTCTTGCCTCTTTCTGCACCTCTGTGGCTTCTTTCTGCACTCCTCTTCTTCTTTTTGCACTCCTCGTGCCTCTTTCACAACCCTCTTCCCTCTTTCTGCACATCTGTTGCTTCTTTCTGCACTTCTCTTGTTTCTTTCTGCACCTCTGTCCCTTCTTTCTGCAACTCTTGTGCCTCTTTCTGCACCCCTCTTCCCTCTTTCTGCACCCCTCTTGCCACTTTCTCCACACCTGTTCCCCCTTTTTGCATCTCTTTTGCTTCTTTCTGCACTTCTCTTGCCTCTTTCTCCACCACTCATCCCTCTTCCTGCATCTCTGTTGCTTCTTTCGGCACTTCTCTAGCTTCTTTCTGCACCTCTGTCCCTTCTTTCTGCAACCCTTGTGCCTCTTTCTGAACCCCTCTTCCCTCTTTCTGCACCCCTCTTGCCTCTTTCTGCACCTCTGTTCCTTCTTTCTGCATTTCTTTTGTTTCTTTCTGCATTTCTTTTGTTTCTTTCTGCACATCTCTTGCTTCTTTTTTCATCCCTCATGCCTCTTTTTGCACCCCTCTTCCCTCTTTCTGCCCCTCTGTTGCTTCTTTTTGTACCTTTCTTGTTTCTTTCTGCACCATTCGTGCTTCTTTCTGCACCCCTCTTCCCTCTTTCTGTACCCCCTCCCCTCTTTCTCTACTCCTCTTGCCTCTTTCTGCACCTCTGTTCCTTCTTTCTGCTCTTCTTTTGTTTCTTTCTGCATCTCTGTTGCTTCTTTCTGCATCCCTCTTGCCACTTTCTCCACCCCTGTTCTCTGTTTTTGTATCTCTTTTGCTTCTTTCTGCACTTCTCTTGCCTCTTTCTCACCCCTCATCCCTCTTTCTGCACCTCTGTTGCTTCTTTCTGTACTTCTCTTGCTTCTTGCTTCTTTCTGCACCTCTGTCCCTTCTTTCTGCAACCCTTGTGCCTCTTTCTGCACCCCTTTTCCCTCTTTCTGCTCCCCTCTTGCCTCCTTCTCAACTCCTGTTTCTTCTTTCTGCACTTCTTTTGTTTCTTTCTAGAACTCTCTTGCTTCTTTCTGTATCCCTCTTTCCTCTTTCTCCACCCCACTTCCCCCTTTCTGCATCTCTGTTGCTTCTTTGTGCACTTCTCTTGCTTCTGTCTGCACCTCTCTTGCTTCTTTCTGCACCCCTCGAGCCTCTTTCTGCACCCCTCTTCCTTCTTTTTGCACTCCTCTTGCCTCTTTCTACACCTCTGTTGCTTCTTTCTGAACATCTTTTGTTTCTTTCTGCACCTCTCTTGCTTCTTTCTGCATCCCTCTTGCCTCTTTCTCCACCCCTCTTCCCCCTTTTTTCATCTCTGTTGCTTCTTTCTGCACTTCGCTTGCCTCTTTCTCCATCCCTCATCTGTTTTTCTGCTCCTCTTTTGCTTCTTTCTGCACTTCTCTTGTTTTTTCTGCACCTCTCTTGCTTCTTTCTGCACCCCCTTCCCTCTTTCTGCAACCCTCTTGCCTCTTTCTGCACCTCTGTTCCTTCTTTCTGTACTTCTTTTGTTTCTTTCTGCACCTCTGTTGCTTCTTTCTGCATCCATTGTGCCTCTTTCTGCACCCCTCTTCCCTCTTTCTGCACCCCTCTTGCCTCTTTCTGTACCTCTGTTTCTTCTTTCTGCACTTCTTTTGTTTCTTTCTGCAGCTCTCTTGCTTCTTTCTGCAGACCCTTGCCTCTTTCTCCACCCCTCTTCCTTCTTTCTGCACCCCTGTTGCCTCTTTCTGCCCCTCTGTTACTTTTTTCTGCACTTATTTTGTTTCTTTCTGCACATCTCTTGCTTCTTTCTGTGCCTCTCTCGCCTCTTTCTGTACTCAAATGAAAAGTGCGAGCTGTCAAGTTTAAAGGTCTGCGTGCTCTTGTGACTGAGGTAAATGTCTACTTGTATATGTATTCTCACATGTGTTATACATCTGAAGATGGTAGCTTAAAAAGTGGGTAGCTTCTTCTATAGGTGGTTAATTGTTCTCAGTTCTGCTCTGTCATTCAGTTGCACAGATGGACATGTCTTATGCATATAGGTGTTATAGAGCTCCTCAAATATACTATTGAATACCCATGTGCCCTGCATTATGAGCAGAAGGAAATACATACACCTTTTTGTACACATATTTACAGAGTATGCTGTTTGAAACACAGGTATTCAAGTATGTCTATGTTTATTTTTATGTAACATGTCACTCTGTAAAAGCAGAAACACGCTTGCATACCTTCACAAACTTGGTCAGACTTACAACAGTGATATGCTTAGGATTGCTGTTTTATAATTGCTGGTAGGCCTAACATTCTGAGCAGTCGATTAATAGTGAACCTTCAAGAGAAAAGTGAGGTTTAAGACATCTTGGGAGAAGGATTAGTGATTAGACTACTTTGTATGAGTCTGTTGTAAGGCCTCTTTCTGCACCTCTTTTGTTTCTTTCTGCACTTCTCATGCTTCTTTCTGCACCTTTCTTCCTCTTTCTGGACTTCTGTTGCCTCTTTCTGCACTTCTCTTGCATCTTTCTGCGCCTTTCTTCATCTTTCTGCACATGTCCTACCTATGTAGGCATATTTAGAAATTAGCATTTAAAAAGCCTTAGAAATTCACTGAAAAAACCAGAGGTTTCAGGGACGTTACAGTTAGGAATTAGCATTTAAAAAACCTTTGCAATTCACTGAAAAAACCACAGGTTTCAGGGACGTTATAGTTAGTTGGACATTTCACTCGGACAAAACCAGAGAAATTCGGCCGTTAAAGTTAGTTGAGCTAACTATAACTCGCGCCCCCACAATGCATTGCTGATGATGTCACATATTACATCACTCATGACATGGTCAGTGACATCCCTGATGACATCTCAAATGACATCACTGATGACATCATCCACTTAATGACACACCTCCTCACACCCTAAAATAGCCTTTCATACACCCACTCTAAAATACAGACTACCATTCTCAAAACCATAGACACACCAATACCAGTTAGTACATACCCACTCACTGATTCATAGGTCTACACACATCCACTCACTTACCGATACAGTCACTCATACACACAGTCACTCATCAATACAGCCTCTGATATATGCACTCATACACCCATACAGACACTCACATTCTGCCACTCATCCATAGATATACTCACACAGCTGGTCAGTCAACCAAAGACTCAATCACACTGCCATTTACTCACCAATATATTTATACACACACCACCTCACTTATTCATACAGATAATAACACATACTTACTCTCTTATACAATCATTGACACAAGCACACACTCATCCCATACAGCCACTTTCACAATCACTCACTCTCACATATAGTCACTTATATACTCCAACATTCGCATATACTGCCTTTCACATATGTAGTCCATTCACTCACCAAAACAGCCATACGCACACTCACTCACCCATACAGCCCCTCGCAGATGCACTTATGAACCCATACACCCACTGAATCACCCACTCACACATCCATGGACGGAGTCACACACACCCCCACCCACCCACACAGACACTAAGGCACCCATACAGGTAATCAGGCAACCAATCATTAACCCATATAGACACTCATGTAGCTACTCACCAACCCATGCAGCCACTTACACATCAACTGACAGACTGATACAGACATTCACACAGATTAGTCATTGACCCATGCATTCACTAAGACACGTTTAATCTCTCACTTAAACAGTCAGTCACGCACCCACTAAATCATCCATTCAGACACTCATACACCTACTCATTCTTCAATACACCTTGTGTATCTATAATTAACATTCTTAAACTTTTAAAAATCACCTAGTCTCTGGATAATGTCATCAGTGATGTCATCAGTGATGTCATTTGAGATGTTATCAGTGATGTCATCAGTGATGCCAGTGACCATGTCATGAGTGATGTAATATGTTAATATGTGATGTCATCAGCAGTGCATTGCGGGGTCACGAGTTATAGTTAGCTCAACTAACAATAGCGGCCGAGTGAAATGTCCAACTAACTATAACGTTCCTTAAACCTGTGTTTTTTCAGTGAATATATATATATGTATATATATATATATATATATATATATATATATATATATATATATATATATATATATATATATATATACATTCCGCTCCCAACTCCATCGGGTAATCGTACCCGTAACAGATGACAGCACTCGCGGGGAAGAGTTCCGAAAAGCTTATTCATAAACTCGGACTCAGGGCACACAAGACGCGTTTCGGCATATAGCCTTTGTCAATATTTGCACGAAACACCGCAGCCATCATTATTTTTTTATACACAAACACATCATTGGTATCCGGTACAGAAACTAAAAAAGGACAATTCAGGAAAGATGGCAACAACACTAATAAAAGTTCCGCCATCTTTGAATAACCAAAGCAAAACTACAATGCAGTAAATACGACATTTTAGTGACCATTAAACATTCGGTTACTTTTCATATGGGATCATAAAGCCATGAATGGGCTAATTCAATTAAAGCCGAATATGCAAAATCAATTAATAAATCCCTCATGAACACCCCCGCTTGTCGTGCACCCGTTCATGAGTGCAACTGGCTGGTGTTTTGGAGCTGAATATATATATACATATATATATATATAGGAGTATGAGTGCATATGATAGTCCTGTACTGAGTGACCGTAAGTATGAGTCACTGTACGGGTGAGTGAGTGGATGTGTGCGTAGACCTAAGAATCAGTGAGTGGGTATGTAGTTATTGGTGTTGGAGTGTCTATGGTTTTGCGAATGGCAGTCTGTAATTTAGAGTGGGTGTATCAAAGGTTATATTGGGGTGTGAGGAGGTGCATCAGATTATCACGTGGATGATGTCATCAGTGATGTCATTTGAGATGTCATCAGTGATGTCATCAGTGATGTCACTGACCATGTCATGAGTGATGTAATATGTGACGTCATCAGCAGTGCATTGCGGGGCGCCAGTTATAGTTACCTGGACTAACTATAACGGGGAATTTCACGGGTTTTGTACGAGTGCAATGTCCAACTAACTATAACTGTCCCTAAAACCTATGGTTTTTTCAGTGAATTTCAAAGGTTTTTAAATGCTAATTTGTAACTATAACGTCCCTGAAACCTATGGTTTTTTCAGTGAATTTCAAAGGTTTTTTAAATGCTAATTTGTAACTATAACATGTCTGAAACCTACGGTTTTTTCAGTGAATTTCAAAGGTTTTGTAAATGACAATTTTTAAATGTATTAATTGTTATATAAATTTTTTTCATACTGATTTCCAAATTTTTTAGAAACAATTTTTTTTTAAAATATTTTATTTTTAAATTACATTGTAATTACATTATACATTACATTACAAAAAATACTTTCTCAGAATGAATTACTTTAGTTTAAATACTTTGCACATAGGCAATAGACTTTTAAGTACAGTAGTTACAGTTGTTGCAATGGGCAACACATTTTCAAACACAATGCAACATTCAGCTCAATGTGAATTTCTAGTTAAATGCAATTAGTTACTTTATGGATTACTTTTCTAACCACATGACTGGATCCTAGATTCAGTCCTGGGACATCTCCTGTAAACAGTTGAGTAAAAGCGTTTTGGTTACAGTCGTGATTTTTAAGGAATATTATTGTACTTTAAAAGTTCACACTTAGAAACTTTTCCTCATAGAATCACCAATGTTATCCTATGGAAGGAAATTCACTTAGAAGTTAAAAACTGTTATCGTTACTTTTTCTTACTCAGTGTTGGATCCTGGATCCAGCACTGGTGCATCTCATGTAAACAGTTGAAAGAATGCGTGTAAGTCATACAGGCGATTTTTTAGGAATATTTGTAGTTTGTGAAAATCGACACTTTGAAACTTTTCTGCTGAAAACCAGACAATGGATTCCTATGGAAGAAAATATAAGTTACTGGTAAGTACGGTTAAAATTACTTTTCAGGGTCAGTGCTGGGCTAAAAGATGCAGCACTGGGTTCTCTCCTGATAACAGGTGAGTAAATTGGAATTCGTACTTTGGTTGATTTTAGAGGAATATTATAAAGTTCCAAAACTCCACACTTAGAAGAATTTCCAAGTGAAACCAGTCAATGTTAGCCTATGGAAGGAAATTCAAGTTACTGGTAAGTACGGTTAAAATTACTTTTCAGGATTAGTACTGGGCTGAAAGATACAGCACTGAGGTCTCTCCTGATAACAGGTGAGTAAATCGGAATTCGTATTTCGGCTGATTTTAGAGGAATATTTTAAAGTTCCAAAACTCCACACTTAGAAGAATTTCCAAGTGAAAACAGTCAATGTTAGCCTATAGAAGGAAATTCAAGTTACTGGTAAGTACGGTTAAAATTACTTTTCAGGACCAGTACTGGGCTGAAAGATACAGCACTGAGGTCTCTCCTTATAACAGGTGAGTAAATCGGAATTCGTATTTCGGCTGATTTTAGAGGAATATTTGTATGTTTCAAAAATCAACACTTAGAAACTTTTTCAACAAAAAGCAGGCAATGATATCCTATGGAAGGAAATTCAAGTTACTGGTAAGTACGGTTAAAATTACTTTTCAGGACCAGTACTGGGCTGAAAGATGCAGCACTGAGGTCTCTCCTTATAACAGGTGAGTAAATAGGAATTCGTATTTCGGATGATTTTAGGAGAATATTTGCACAATGGTGAAGGGAGGGGGCGGGGCCTGAGGTGACATCTGTGCAAACGCGCCCCGTGGCGTGTTTTAAGTTGGGGATTAAGTCCCCTTGAATCCTGAGGGTCCCTAGGGGCCAACTAGCCCACCAGGAACCTCCAATATGCGCCAGGGCTGCGTTGCAGAGACGTGTAGAGAGGCCACACCCCTTTTACACCTCTCTGCAACGCAGCTCTGTGGCGCTTTCTGGATGTACCTGTTGGGCTAGTTGGCCCTCAGGGACCCTCAGGATTGAAGGGGATTTAATTCCCCATCTTAAAACGCGCCACGGGGCCTGTTTGCACACATGTCACCTGAAGCCCCGCCCCTCCCTTCACCACTGTGCAAACGCGCCCGTGGCGCTTTTAAGTTGGGGAATTAAGTCCCCTTGAATCCTGAGGGTCCCCGGAGTCCAACTAGCCCACCATATACCTCCAAAAGCGCCACAGAGCTGCGTTGCAGAGAGGTGTAAAAAGGGCGTGGCCTCTGTACACCTCTCTGCAAGGCAGCCCCTGGCGCATACTGGAGGTTCCTGGTGGGCTAGTTGGCCCCCAGGGACCCCCAGTATTCAAGGGGAATTCGTCTTCTCTGCAAACGCACCAGGGGCGCGTTTGCAGAGTGGTGAAGGAAGGGGCGGGGACTGCGGGCCCGATCGTTTTAAAAAAAATATATATTTTTGTCCCCTGTAGGGGGCTCTGTGGCCCCCTTCCTTTTTCCAGTTTTTATGCCCTGGGGACCCCATCCCCCAGGGCCTTACCCCTTTTTTTAATTACAAATTAAAAACGGGAAGGGGCCGCGTGGCCCCCTTCCCTGGGCCTGTATTGGCCCCGGGGACCCCATCCCCGGGGCATGGCCTCTATTTTTTTTTTTTTCGTAGGGAGGGGGCTGCGTGGCCCCCCTCCTCAGGCCATTTAAGGCCCCAAGGACCCCATCCCCCGGGGCCGGCCTTTCCGTTTTTTTTTTACTTTTTATTTTGTATTTATTGGGGAGGAGGGCCGCGTGGCCCCCTCCCGGGCCACTACTTGCCCCGGGGACCCCATCCCCCGGGCTGGCCTCTCGTTGGGGACTGTGGGGGTCCCCAATCCCCCACAGTCCCGCCGGCTCCCCGTGTCCTACGGGAGCCGGCATTGCTTTACACATGGGGAGCAGCTAACATGCTGCTCCCCATGTGGAAAGCAATCGGCTTTGGATATTGGAAGAGAGAGCAGGTTTCCTGCTCTCTCTTCCAATATCCAAAGCAGTTTGCAATGACAGGACGGGAGCCGCGAGGCTCCCGTCCTGTCATTGCAAACAGCAGTGTCCCGGGGTAGGCACCCCGGGACACTGCAGGAGCCGGCCCTGGGGGTGGTGGTCCCCAGGGCCATCAAGGGCTCCAGGAGGGGGCCGCGCGGCCCCCTCCCATTCAGTTCACAGCCCCGGGAGGTGGTGGTCCCCGGGCTCTGAGGTCCGTAACGGACCCCCATATTTAAATGTTTAGTGCCCCGGGAGGTGGCGGTCCCCGGGCATGTGGGGCTGGAGCCCCCCACACAGGTTTTTTAATTAATAAAAAAAGCCCCGGGAGGTGGTGGTCCTCGGGGCTGCGGGAGGGCTCAGAGCCCTCCCGCACCATTTTTAAAAAAGCCCCGGGGGTGGCGGTCCTCGGGGCTTGGGGGCCCTTTGAGGCCCCCACACATTAAATTATCCCCCCCACCATGCCTCCGGGACTTGGGCCACCCGGGGGCAAAATTCAATCGAAGTGCGGGAGACCGCGCTTCGATTTTTTTTTTTTGTCCAGGGGGTCCTGGTGGGACCCCCTGAGCA
Source organism: Calotriton arnoldi (assembly GCA_963921515.1). Classification (NCBI taxonomy): domain Eukaryota; kingdom Metazoa; phylum Chordata; class Amphibia; order Caudata; family Salamandridae; genus Calotriton; species Calotriton arnoldi. Next base: position 3,482,836 of record CAWUFW010000107.1, on the reverse strand, counting down.
AACCTAGGGGGTCAGGGTGTTTCTACCCTGCTCCCTTTGTGCGCTTTGCGCACTTGTTTCTGTCCCTCGGTTCTACCGAGGGACAAAATGGCTGCCAACATTTCCTGAATCGGAATGTTGACAGCCAGCTGACAGCCAATTAACATGCAGCTCGTGATCGGGAGGGTACGCGGACCCTACTCGGCCATAGATATCACTATCTTTTTACTTTTGATTTTCTCAGCAACTACTGAACGGATTTACACCATTTAACAAAAAGGGTTCTTTCTGAACCAAGAACTACCTCTTTGCCAAATTTGGTGTAATTCCGTTCAGCAGTTCGGGCTGTAGCCGTGTCTAAAGTTTCCTATGGAAAATTGCATGGGGAAAACGCGTTTTGGGACCCCCTTTTTCTCGGCTCCCGCTTGACGAATCCCCCGAGACTTTCAGGGTAGGAGCGGACCGGAGCGGGCCACAAAGTTTGAAAATTTTGCGAAGATACGTCAACCGGCAAGAGAGTTATTTCAAATAGAATGTCGCGGATTTCCTATGGATAATAGGTTGTAACTATAACTATCTACTGGCGACCGCCAGTAGATAATATGTGTATATATATATATATATATATATATATATATATATATATATATATATATATATATATATATATATATATATATATCCTACTGTATATAACCTATAAATATATATATATCTTTTTTTTAAACTATCAAGTTATATATCATACATTTTAAATTAATTCTAAATTAGCATTTGGGATAGAACAGGGGTCTCCAACCTTTTCTGTAGAGAGAGTTACTCATCATGAGCTACCGAAGGCCGAGCAACTTGCGCATTGTTAACAGATGCCCCAACACCCAACTTAATTGGCTTGAAGCCCAATGTGCATAAAGCCAGGTGCTATGGTTTGAACAAAATACTTTGACTAGGGGCACTATGGGCACTATGACAGGGCTGCCATGTGTGTCAGTGGGAGCGTGGACTTTGAGGATGTTTGAACATGTATGTGTATGACTGGGATATATGTGTATGAGTGTTGTATGTACTTGTGGCACAGGATATACCTTTTGCCATATGTGGCACGGTTACATGTATAACACAAATGGGAGAAATTTAAATTGCAGAAAAATGTTCTTAAAAACTGTTCAGAACATGGAACTTTTTTGCACTTTACATTTCTCCAACTTAAAATAATGGCTGTATTTCCCACTTATAAATATGGCACTGTATCGAGAAGATTAAACTGAAGAGTTAACTGTTTATATGGATTCCATAAAACTCATCTTTTAATTTTCTCCCATTTCCAAGCATCACATTTGCAAACACCAAGCATCTTGCTCCCAGTGGCCTGTAGATATGGTGCCATATTTATTATAGAAAAATACATTTGTCTAAATGGGAGGAGTTGTAAGCAAATAAACATGCTTTATAAAACATTAAGGGGTATTTGGCTTCATTGAAAGTGGAGAAAGACATTAATACTACTTAATGTTTCATAGAAAAAGTTTTCTTCACTTTAAATTTCTCCCATTTGAAAAAAATAACTATTTTCAGTTATAAATATGGCACAGTGTCTTCTGGCCACTGGGAGCTAAATGCAACACTTTGAAATAGGAGAAAATTCAAATGAATAGTTAATCATTAAGGTAACTTTTCATTTTAATTTTCTCCCATTTAAAAACATTCAGAAACATGGTCAAATATTGAGTCAACAAAGACTTTTATTTAAGAGTAAAATACTTCAGTGCTCAGATTCTTGATTTGATTTAGAGTTTTGTAAAGTGCTCATGTGCCCGAAGGCCTCTTGGCGCTAACCTATGCCATGGAGTAAGGCTCTGATTAAATGCCATATAGTCACGTCTTTAGGGATTTCCTAAAAGTCCAAAGAGTCGAGGCAGAATATATGCTGTGAGGCAGAGTGTTCCAGTGTAAGGCAGTGCCTTTAATGAAACTGCCACCTCCCCAGGAAACAAACTTGTGAGAGGGGACCACCAGATTCCTGGTGGTACTGGAGCTAAGAACTCCGCCTAGAGTGTACAACCTAAAGTTCATCTCTAGGTAGTCTGGACCTATCCCATTCAGGGATTTAAATGCTATGCATAGCACTTTAAAAATAGAAAAAGTTTCACTGGAAGCTAATGTAGTTCATTAAGAGCCTAAGATGGCAAGTGAAATTTATAGAGGTTTAACAACATTTTGGCATCTAAATTTTGCAGACTTTAAAATTTGCTTAACAATCCCTTTTGTAAATTTAAATCCAATCAGTTACAATAGTCAATACGAGAAAGGATCAAAGCAATGACTACTATTTTTAGTAGCTCGAATAGAATTAAATGAAATGTCTTTTTATGTTTTTAAAACAAAGGATGAAGAGATAACTGTAATCACCTTATTCTGATATGTGAGTCTGTCATCAAGAGTGACACTCATGTTTTTGACTTTTTTCTTGGGGACTGGCAAAGTTCATAACTCTTTTGTGGCCACCAAGATGAGGACCAAAAGTAAGTGATGTGCCCGAACAACATCACCTCTGCATTGGAAGAGTTTATTTTAAGACAGTGACTGCCCATCCAATCACTAACTGCAGACATACAGTCTCAAATAGTCTCATCTGTCTTATGATCTGGTTTAGAGAGTTATACCACTATTTGTGTGTCATTGGCGTAGGACACCAATGAGAACCCAACAGATTTAATTAGAGTAGCCCGAGGAATAATGTATAAATTGAATAGTGTAAGGCTTACTGATGAGTCCTGTGAAATACCACAAGGCAGCATATATGGTTCAGATATGAAATCACCATAAGCAACAGATTGTGCCCTGTTATCCAGAAAAGAATGAAACGGGGCAAAACTTTGTCCTTAGTCCCCAGCTTTCTTAACCGGTAAATCAAACAAGTATGATAAACTGTGTCGAAGGCCACAGATAGGTCCAACAGGATTAGGGTTGCTCTACCGCCCCCGTCGAGTATGGACCTGATTTCCTCAGTGGCCACGATAAGAGCGGTTTCTATACTGTGACCACTAACAGAACCCAAACTGAGTCACATCTAAAAGATTATTTGACTCAATAAATGCTGTCAATTGTATATTCATAGCTTTTTCCCCCCAATTTTTGCCTGAAAGGGAAGCCTTGAGATAGGGCGATAGTTGGTAACATCTTGAGGATTAAGGTTGGACTTTTTTATGAGTGGCAAAACTGATGCCTTTTTCCTAAGCGTTGGAAATACACCTGTAGAAAACATATTGTTAAAAATGTTTGTTAGCTGTTCTGCAATGATATCTGGAATAAGCTGGACAATAGATGGTGGGCAAGGGTCTACTTGAGATCCTGATTTGTAGGGAGAATCAGCTTGCTTACTTGGACCACTGTCAAAGAAACAAATTCTTTAAATAAGGAGGAAGTTCTGTTAATTGAATCCTCAGTATCCAGCAATTGGCTACTGTTTTGGCTATGGGCTGCAAATCTGTCATAGATATCCTGAAGGTTTAAAACCATGCAAAAAAGCTCCTTAGAGAAGTTCTTCGCTAATTCAATTATTTTTGTTAAGTGTTCTGATTTAGCCTTAGTGATAAATATCTTAGATTGTATTAATCATTCTTCATGACTTTCTTTTTCAACTAAGCTATATTCTATTCTCCACATCCTTTCTTGCCTTCTCTACAAGTTCTGAGGTTTTCATTAAACCACAGAGTTGAAGATGTTAATCTTTTGGATAATCTGTGCTTAATAGACACTAGAGAATTAATTGCAGATTGCAACCATTTTTCATAGTCCTTTGATGCAATCTCAGGATCAGCCACCAAACTTAACCCAAAATGTAATGAAAAAAGATCTTAAGTCAGATTCTTGTAATTTATGCCATGGAAGAGTATTTTTAGTATTACTATAGACACCATTAGAAATACTCTTAAAAAGATAGAGATTTAAAAAATATCGCTTTATGGTCAGACCAGGTTGAATTGAGAGGTTCAATAAATTTAAAGTTTGAATTATAGGTGAAGACTCCATCGAGAGTATGTTCGACTAAATGATTTGGTCCTGCCTATAATCTGCGGTAGGTTCTTCACCTCTGCGAGCCAACCTGGCCCATAAATCTGACTCCAGCACTGCTCATTATCAGGCTCTGCTATCTGCAGCCTGATGATAATAATGTAAAGTAAATACAGCCTTCCCTTAACATTAAAAGAAAAATGTAACTCTGTGCTTATTTAAAAATTAACTCAAGGCTAAAACTTAACTCAAGGCTGCGAGCTACTCTGAAGGTGTCTGGGAGCTACTGGTAGCTCACAATCAGCCTAAAAGAAGTAAAATAAAAACAACTTACTGTTCTGTAGCTGCAGATCTTCCAACCCCCCTCCACCCAATGCAAAAATAAAACAAATCCAGTAGAGATCACTAGAAGCAATCCAAAGTAGGAACAATAAAAAAAAGAAACCAGAAGAAAGGAAATCAAAGTAAAAAACACTGGTTTATTATAAACAAAAATTGATTTCCTTAAAAAAAAAAAGCAGAAACTCCCAATGTCCATAGCCCACGTTTGTAGACAAAAACCTGTAAAGTAAATAGGAACGCCCACCCGCAAAAGACATTGCATACCCAAAAATAAATGTATATCACACTTAATCACAAAATGTAAGTAACATAACACAATTTAGAATAACATAACAATACATTACTAAATGGTATACGAAAACCCCAAACTACAAACTAGTGAAAACACTACTAATAATGAATCTAAATATAAACCAAACTCACAAATAACACTATAACTAACTTCTAGATATCCCCCATTAAGCCCAGTACCCTCCACACCACTCAAAAATCCCCAAAAATGACTTACTGTGACTTGGTCCGGCAAAAATAGACAAAAAACAACACACATAGATTACAAAATAGAAGGTAGCGGTAAAAAAAATTGCCCCTAAATAAAAGTAAAAAAAAGACTATCTCGACATAGAAATGAATGGGAAATAATGTAAAAATGTTGAATAAATGTATTAAAAACATGTCAAAAATGTTGCAAACAAATGTTAAAAAATTGTATAGTGTAAATTAGCTAATAGTATAAAATATATACAATTATTTTTTATATACTGAAAAAGTAAGTTCAAATGAAGTTGAAAATATGTACATGAAACAATTTAAGAATTGTTAAACATTGGAAATTAAAAGTGGAAAATGTACAATAATATAATTTACACTTTTTGTTTAATAATAAAAAACCATTACAAATGTTTTATTTGCTTAACTATACATAAATGTTTATTTTTAAGTTGAAATATATAAATATAAAAATATATAAATATGAAAATATTCATTAAACGCTTAAAACATAAAATGAGAAAAATATGTTACATTTCTATGTTCTATAAAAATATAAATGATTATTTTGTTATTTACAAACATACAACTATTTGTTATTATATTTCTAAACACCAACAACACTAATGAAATAACACAAATTGGACCAGATGTACGAACACATTTTCCCATAGACACAGAGGGGCCGATTCCGATCTCGGCCGGTAGGGCACCGAATCGGATTCGGCTTAACCGGATCCGATTCGGAGCCCTATTTCCTGACCGAGTCGTACGTGCGTCCGGGCGAGCGAGTACGATGCGTGCGCTCGCGAAATTTCCGACCGACTCGTTCGCAGGACCCGACCGCTCCGACCGACGCGCACCTCGCAATGGAGACATTCCCCGGCCGGGTAAGTACGATGCGCACCTCGACCGCTCCGACCGACTCGCGCAGCACGGCTCCAAGGAGCTGTCGGAGCCACACTTATGAGGTCCGTGTCGGACCCCCCTGGAAGCGTAGGCGTGCGAGTCGCACACAGGGGACACGTGCATGTACGGTGCGACCCGCATCGACGCGAACACGCTGTAGGGGGCGCCCTTGTTCGCGTCGTGCCCATTGAGTCAATGGGAGCCCTTGTACGCGTCGTACGACTGGCTCCCATTGACTTCAATGGGAGTCTGACCGAATCGAGTCCGATAGCATACGTGCGCATCGTACTCATTCGGTCGGACTGCTAGGGTCCGATTCGGTCGGAAATCTCTCCGGGTCCGGCTCGGTCGGGGAGATTTCCGGCCTGAATCGGAATCGGCCCCAGAATGGGTAAAACAGTTTGATACATTTGGTCTAATATTTCTACTATATACAAATGAAGATAAAGCAAAGGATTTCAGACTAAAATTATATAATTAAATAATCACACCCCAACATAGGCTATTTTGAAGAAAATGTTGACCACTCCAATAATAACCACTTTGAAGAAGGTGTGGGGCACTAAAGGGGCGAAAAATGTTATTCCTGCTCCAATCTAAACCAATTTGGACACTAAAAGAGTGTCATTTACTATTCTTATTCCAATCTATATCAATTCAGGGAAGGTGTTAGACATTAAAAGGGTAACATTTACTATTCCCACTCCAATCTATACCAATTTGAGGAAGGGTTTGGACACTAAAAGGGTGACATTTACTATTCTCACTCCAATCTAAGCATAATGGGGAAAGGTGCTGGACATTGAAGGGGTTACATTTACTAGTCCCACTCCAAACTAACCTTACTGGGAGATGGTGGTGGACACAAAAGGGGTGACATTTACTATTCCTGCCCAATCAAAGGCTATTTGAAGAAGCTGATGTACTATTTCCACTACAATCTAAAAAAAATTAAACAAGGGAATATAAATTAAACTTTTTCTATACGCAATCAAGGATCTATACTCGCACACAATTTTTTAACTATAAAATAAACTCAAATTTAATTAAAAAACACACTAATACTAAAAACATATGTTTTCATGTTTTAACATTAACATATAAAAAATACTATTAATAATTCATATAATATTTACTACCATACCTACACCTTAAACCATAAAATAAAAAATGAAATCATAATCCAAAATGAACAATCATAAAACAAAAAATTATGTAAAAGCATTTTTTCATTTAAAGAAATGAAAAATACCTTTTCAATATAAAATTACAATTAGAAAAAAAATCATATTTCTAATAGTAAAATTTATTTTTCACAAAAAATGTAACTTTAAAATTTTATTTAAAAAATGTCAAGTTATATTACCCTATTTAAACACATTTTTATATATTTTGTTAATGTTTACATTATTTTTATAATTTAAATATTTGTCATATTTCAATTTCTTTAATACCATTATATATTTTAAATGCTTTTAAAATAACATTTATTAAAAACATTAATGAAACAAAAATATGTTTAAAAATTGTAGAATATTAATTTGCACATTATTAAAATAATTAACAAAAAATGTACTTTAGATTATTCACTTTTAAAAAAATCTCCCTACATTTATCCCCTAAAAACCCAATATCCGGCTACTGAAAAACTACAAAATCATTATTTATATATATTAACAAAGCTAAAAATACAAAATTAAACTATTTCATTGCTAATAAATTATCTTACTAAAACACAAACAAAAAAATTAATAAACATTTCAAATCGAACACAATACAATAAATTACTTACTAATTAAAACTTACAAGCAATATTACATACAAAGATATTTTCTGCATCAATATTTTTGACAGCAATTGTAAAAACACAAAATACTATGGGCCCGATTCACAAAGGTAAAGTTAGATGGCGGAGATCCGACCCGAGTGCGGACATAAAAGTATTTGTAAATGCCATTTGTGAATTCCCAAAGTCGTAAACTTAGGGCCGATTCTGATCTCACTAGGAAAGCCCTCCGTACGACTCGGATCCGGAGGGCTTTCCGAGCGAGACGTGCTCTGGGAGTCCGAACGAGCAAGTACAATGCTGCTGTATGCTTACAGACTCGGTTCGCTCGGACTCCCTTGAACTCTATGGGAGCCTGTGTACAAACTGTACACAGGCTCCCATTGCAGAAAGGGGGTGGGTGGGGAAAAGCCTATAACCTGTGGCCACACTGTGCATGCCTGGATCAGGGGGACCCATGGGCACACCCCCGTGACAGATTCAGAGGGCCCCAGTAAAGGGGGGCCTGCCACGGCCCCCCGAAGTACGCTTCGGGCAGCCGTTTTGTCTCACTGAGACCGAGGCGAAGCGGCTGTCCGAATCGTGCATCGTACTTGCTCGGTCGGAATCTGGCTCCATAGCACGGCACGATTCGGCTACGAACGAGTTGTACGGACAGGTTCGGGTCCCGGAAATGATTCGGTCGGCGCGTACACGATCTTCGAATCGTACTTGGTTGTTCGGACCTGTGTACGATTCGGTCGTAAGCAAAGATTACGGTTCGGATCCGGGAAAGCCAAATTCGATTCGGATGCCTTCCGAACAACATCGGAATTGGGCCCTTAGACGTTTGGTCTGCCAAACGTCTAAGTTTACGACTTTGGAAATTCACAAAGGGCATGTACCAATACTTTTATGTCCGCACTCGGGCCGGATCTCCGCCCCGAGTGCAGACATAAAGATACTATTCGTTATTGCCCTTTGTGAATTCCCAAAGTCATAAACTAAGACGTTTGGTCTAAATTTAGACCAAATGTCTAACTTTACCTTTGTGAATCGGGCCCTATATTTTCACCTGCGACATTCATGTTCATTATATATTTGACATCCCGATATTCAAGACACCATTATTTTGTATCACAATATTTTATTCTGATATTTTGACCAAACACCTTTCATAGGCAAGCCAATCCTGATGCTTGTATGGGGTACTGAGAATCATAACAAGTTAATCTCCATGCCACAATTACTAGAGGAAAGGCAAAGGGTGGCAAGGGAATTCTATGTCTTTTGCCTACTTTTCTTATGTTTAAGTGCTATTGATTTCATCCATGTGACACTTCAGCCATCATACCAGAGGGAACACATTTTCCACAACCAGCGCCACTGGCACTTTATGAATTTGCAAGCTGTCTGCTACGCAAGGGATGATTAACTTAATGTGTATGCTGCCTTTCCTACAAGCACACACAACAGCTACATCTTCTGCTATAGGTAAGTTACAGCCTCTCACACTGGGCTGCATATCATATGCTTACATTACTTATTAACACACAGTAAGTACACATAAGGAGACATAAACTTTCAGTCACTACATGCATGCTTACCTATGCAGGACATTTATATTTGAAGCACATTTCAAGAAATATCACACACCTTTGCTGCAGGTGATGACGGGCATGCTCTATCTCACCATCGGCTTATACCCTTATGACATCCAGCCCCAATACCTCAAGAGAGGAACAACAGGGCACCCATAGGTACATGAGCAATCCCTGAATGTACTGTTTGGTATCCTTAAGTCATGTTTCAGATGTCTAGCCCATATGCGGGGGCATCCTGTACTCTCCATATCTTGTGTAAAAGATAGTGCTAGCCAGTTGCATGTTGCACACATCGAAAATAATAAGACTTTCATTTAGAGATCACCACTGATCTACAGAGACATCCAGGTTATGGGATAGAGCTCAGAACAGAGGTCAAGGTATGCAGGTGTAGGATCGTCTATATTATTTTGGCTGAATTTGTAGAGTCTCATGGCTTCAGAGGAGTATGCTGGGTCCTGGCTGGGGCTTAGTTAAAGAGCCAAGTTTTGATTTTCTTGTGGAAGTCAAGGACAGAGCTAGTGGCTCTGATGTGTGAGGTGTGAAAAGCGTGACCACTGCTTCTAGTTCTGTGTGTGGAAGCTGACGCCTAGAGTGTGGAGCACCTCATAGGTCCTAGTGAGAAGATTAAAGAGCACTCGCTTGTGAATTAGGAGCCAGTGAAGTTTTTTTAGGTGGTTGGGGTGTGGGTGCAGGAGGTAGAGTTGGATAGTGAGTCTGGGTGTTACATTTTAGATGACCTGGAAACCTGAACACTTATGGTGAAGTGAGCGGAGATGCCCACATAGAGAGTGTTGCTGTAGTCAAGCTTGCTCGTCATCAAGGCTTGGGTGACTGTTGTCTGGGTGTTGAAGTAGAGCCACTTGAAAATCGTTTGGAGGACCTTGAGGGTGTAGATGCAGGAGGGCACCATGGTGTTGATTTGGCTTGTCATTGAGAGTTGTTTGACCATTACTATCCCGAGGTTCCTTGCTTGATCAATGGGCCTGGAGGCTTAACCAAGTTCGGCTGGCCACCAGACTGGTGTCCAGAGAGCGGTGTCCTTCCCGAACAGAACCACTTCTGTTTTGCCGGAGTTGAGCTTAAGGCATTTGGCTTTCATCCAATTGGCAACTTCAGTCATGTTGGTGGCGAAGGAGGTCAAAGTGTAGGGTATGTCATTGGAGAACATGAGTTAGATCTCACCCTCCATGGGATCTGATGATGCCGGATGGTTGTGTCATAGTTGTGTCATGTATATTTTGAAGAGAGTTGGGCTGAGTGAGGATCCTTGGGGTACTCCACAGATCAGGTTGGTGGCAGTGCAAGTGTATGGTGCTAGTCTGACTGATCAAATGTGTTCCCTGTGGGAAAGCAGCAAATCCATGAGCTTGCAGGTCCTCATATTTCAGAGCCCTGGAGGAGTTGGATGAGGATGGGTAAGAGACAGGGTGAAAGGTGCTGTTATTATGAAAAGTGTCACTGCGTTGTTTCTTATAATCTCATGCTCTGAACCTTTCTAATATGTATATTTCAGAAAGGGAACCAGAGAATATATATTTTGGAACATCCAGATTGCATAGTGAGACAACTACCTGCAGTGGCACTTTAAGATTCATAATAACATACTGCACAGAGCATGAGGCAGTGAGGCATATTTTGCAAACACATTGGTCCATAATAAAGACCGATCCAGTGGTAGTAAAAAACTTAGTAAGAAAGCTACTATGACATCTAGAAAACCTAGTTTTTGGAGAGACAGTCTGATACAAAGTGATCGTAGGACAGAAGAGGCTTGTTGGTGGCTTAGGAAGTTATGTGGTTTTTCAAACGTTCTAGGTGTAAGGCATGCCAGCACTGTAGAAACATTAAAACATTGAATAATACATCAACTAATACTATAAAACAAACTAGACTACACTATGTGTGCAAAGACCATTTTGTAGTATACATGCTGACCTTTCTTTGTCAAAAGAATATATTGACTGTACTAAATAAAGGTGCACAACAGAATACTCCTACCCCCTAGTGCCATAGCAAACACAGATAACACATATCCTGTAGCCCAACACTACTGGCAAGTACATGAGGGCAATTCAGCCCGATTATACTACAGTGTCATCAATGGTATCCCTCAGAGGAGGAATACTTATGAGGAATTGGGCATACATATATGATATTGTAACAATCTCAGCTGCCCTTTTTAAGGGTATTTTAACCAGTATATTGAACATTTTTAATTGTAATTTTTGTTTTAGCTTATGGAAACATAATTTCTACTGAACTGATGTATTTTACAATTGCGATGAGAACATGTTTGATGGGACTTCATTTTCCAATCAGATAAGCACTTTAGTAGCAGTTTGATTACAGATGTGTTTAGTGGATATCATTGAGTAGTTTGATATATTTACCAAAAAAGCCCTTACAATTGGCTGGATTCATGGATCGTAAAAGCTGAAAGTGCCCACTGGGGCTGATTTTTTTTTTATTTACTAATTTTCTTTGAATGTTGAGTGAGAACCCCTGGGTAAAGACTATACATGACTTATAAAAAAATCTAAAGTTCTGATTGATAATATTGGAATCAATAATGACATTTATCTGTGATTATCATTGCATAAATACATTTCAACTGCCCATGATTTATATTTGTGGAGATGCTGGAGCATAATAAAATGCATATAATGAACGTCTCATGAACGTCTCACCCGATAATATACTCCCAAATGAAAGTTCTTCACAAATGAATAAATTTAGGAATTGTCACACTGACTGTCGAAAAGGTAAGGCTGCTGAAGTATTTTTCTCTGGTTTGATTGTTTTTTATCACCTGGTGTGGTATAAGATGTAATCTGAATATGGCGTTTGCTATCATGAGCAAGGCTAATTTGTAGCCAAAATGCTTTGAGCATTTGGTCTGATGTGCCTTTTTTGTGACAAGTGGAGAGGAGAAGAGGAGTTATGTGTGTATATGTGTGTGTGCGTGTCTATATATATATGAGCCCTCCGGCAGTGACATTCACATTGTTGCGAAGGGGAGAGAGCAGCAGATTCTCTGCTGAACAGGACGCTGTCTGAGTGAGGCAAATCACCATCGAACCTGCTGCAGTGGTGAGAATGCAGCCTGACAGCTGACGAAGTCAGGGCATCATCGTATGCATGATACATAGTTAATTAACTATGCTCACGGATTTGGACTGCGTTTTTACCTCGCAAGCGGCAGGACTTGGCTCACATCCTGCTGCATTCAGGGATTTTGGAACGATGCGAGTCAGAGGAGACAATACTTACAGCTGGCGGTGTGGAGTGCCAACTTGAACCTGCAGTCCTCTCTATATGACCGCATATGTCCTCCAATGGGAGTCAATGTGAGACTATTTCAAATCCCTGATGGTGATCTCTGTTTCATGAAGCTGGCATTGAGGAAGGCAACGAAGCGAAACGCGTCTGCCAGGTGTTACAGCAATGGCGACTTTTGATAATGCATGATGTGCCAAGATGGTGAAATAAAACTTACCAGAAGCGAACCTGAGCAAGTGTCAGCCCGTTTTTACTCTGAAGCGGGATTGGGAGTTGATATATATATATATTTATATATATATATATATATATATATATATATATATATATAAGTATCCCGTTTTCCCACTGACACCATCAACTCATGGCTTTGAATAAAGCGCAACTACATCCAGGCGCAGATATCATTTAAAACTTCCCAATTGAGACATTACTCGATTCTCACAGATATAAATCTTTTGGGTATGGATTCATATAATAATGACATTTACATATCAGTATTACATATCATATGCTGTAATTTTTATTTGTCTATATATGGCTTAGCTTATTATTAGCGTTATTTTGCTATCTCTCCTTGCTTGCTGTTAGTGAATAAGTTAAACACTCACTTACTTGTAATTAAATATATAAATATTTATTTGAGTGTTATGTTAAATGTGAAGGTAAATTACTATTTCGTTATTGACAGTGTTTATGCTTTTTCTAAAAAATATGGAAAGGGTTTTCTTTTGGTTGTTGCACCGTTATTGCATTTAGAGAATATGTTTTCTGTTTCTACTACACAGAAGTGGTTTCTATGGCAACTGCCTTAAGTGTGCTTTACCAATCAGTGTATGTGTATATATATGTGTAATTAATTGTTACCTGGCGTAGTGAGCAAGGCGGTCCGCCGCCGAAACGCGTCTTGGTCTTCAAATGGAATAAATCGTTCCGTGATATACTCCCACGGTGTCAGCGCCTGTGTTTTTGCCGACATACAGGATTGGAACTATATATATATATATATGTATATATATATATAAATACATACATACATATATATATATTTTTATTATCTACTGGCGGTCGCCAGTAGATAGTTATAGTTATTACCTATTTTCCATAGGAAATCCGCAACATTCTATTTGCAATAACGTTGGCGCCGGTTGACGAATCTTCGCGAAAGCTTCCAACTTGTTGGGGCGCTCCGGTCCGCTCCTATCCTGAACGTCTCGGGGTGATTCGTCAAGCAGGGGCCGAGAAAAAAGGGGGGTCCCAAAACATGTTTTCCCCATTCATTTTTCCATAGGAACCTTTAGTCGCAGCTACAGCCCGAACTGCTGAACGGAATTACACCAAATTTGCCAAAAAGGTAGCCCTTGGTTCAGGGTCATGCCTTTTGCTTAAATGGTGTAAATCCGTTCAGTAGTTCCTGAGAAAATCAAAAATAAAATCACATATATATCTATGGCCGCGTAGGGTCCGCGCAGCCTCCCGATCACGAGCTGTATGCTATTTGGCTGTCAACACTCCAAATCAGGAAGTGTTGGCAGCCATCTTGTTCCTCGGTAGAACCAAAAAACAAGAAAGCAGTAAAAAAAGTGCGCAAAACGCAAAAAGGGGGCAGGGTAGAAACACCCTGACCCCCTAGGCCTGCTCAGGGGGTCCTACAAGAACCCCCAGGGCCCAAAAAAATCATTAAAAAAAAAAAAAATCGGCAAAACACGCGCTGGGTGCGCGGATCCTGCCGATAATAAAAAAACGAAGCGTGGGCTCCGCGCTCGTTCAATTGGCCCCGGGTGGGCCAAGTCCCGGGGCATGCGGGGGTTTATCATATTTATGATGGGTGGGCCTCTAAGGCCCCCCTAAGACCCGGGGACTGCCACCCCCCGGGGCTTTACAAAAAAAATGGTGTGGGAGGGCTCTCGGCCCTCCCGCAGCCCCGGGGACCGCCACCCCCCGGGGCTTCTTTTAAAAAAAATACTATTACCTGTGTGGGGGGGCTCCAGGCCCCCCACACGCCCCAGGGACCGCCACCTCCCCGGGGCACTAAATATTTAAATATGGGGGTCCGTTACGGACCCCCAGAGCCCCGGGGACCACCACCTCCCCGGGGCTGTGCAAGTGATGGGAGGGGGGCCGCGCGGCCCCCCTCCTGGAGCCCTCCATGGCCCTGGGGGCCGCCACCCCCAGGGCTGGCTCCTGCAGTGTCCCGGGTGCCTACCCCCGGGACACTGTAGTTTGCTATGACAGGACGGAGCCTCGCGGCTCCCGTCCTGTCATAGCAAACTGCTTTGGATATTGGAAGCGAGAGCAGAGAAACCTGCTCTCGCTTCCAATATCCAAAGCAGATTGCTTTTCCACAAGGGGAGCTGCATGTTAGCAGCTCCCCATGTGGAAAAGCAATGCCGGCTCCCGCAGGACGCGGGGAGCCGGCATGGTCCGTGGGGAGTTGGGTTCCCCCACGGACCCCAAAGGATAGGGCCAGCCTCGGGGATGGGGTCCCCGGGGCAAGTAGTGGCCCTCCCCCAAATTATTAAATACATTTTTTTTAAAAGGCCAGCCCCGGGGGATGGGGTCCCCGTGGCCTAAGGAGGCCTGAGGAAGGGGGCAACGCAGCCCCCCTCCATAAAAATAATTTTTAAAAAAGGTGGCAATGACCCGGGGATGGGGTCCCCGGGCCGAAATTGGCCACGGGAGGGGGCCCACGCGGTCCCCTTCCCGTTCCCATTTAAAAAAAAAAAAAGGGGGTCAGGCCCTGGGGGATGGGGTCCCCGGGGCCCAAAATAATTAAAAAGAAGGGGGGCCACACAGCCCCCTTTAAAAAAATAAAATAAAATCCGGCATCGCGCCGGAGGCCACGCCCCCTCCTTGTCAGCACTCTGCAAACGCGCCCCCTGGCACGTTTGCAGAGGGGGAACGAATTCCCCTTGAATACTGGGGGTCCCTGGGCGCCAACTAGCCCACCAAGAACCTCCAGTATGCGCCAGGGGGCTGCGTTGCAGAGAGGTGTTCTGAGGACACGCCCCTTTTTACACCTCTCTGCAACGCAGCTCTGTGGCGCTTAATGGAGGTAGCTGGTGGGCTAGATGCACCTTAGGGACCCTCAGGATTCAAGGGGAGTTAATCCCCAGACTTAAAACGCACCACGGGGCGCGTTTGCACAGTGGTGAAGGGAGGGGGCGGGGCCTGAGGTGACATGTGTGCAAACAGGCCCCGTGGTGCGTTTTAAGATAGGGAATTAAATCCCCTTCAATCCTGAGGGTCCCTGGGGGCCAACTAGCCCACCAGGTACCTCCAGTAAGCGCCATGTTGTGCCGTATTTTAAATTTTGTTTTGTTTTTGTTTCTTTTGCAGGAGGGAAGGAAGGGACCCATTCACTTACACGGGTCACCTAACTTTTTCTTCGAAATCACTTTTGGAATCACACCTTTTGGAAACGTCAGCACAAGATTGGAGATCGTAACATGGTAGAATTGCAGTATGACTGGTCTGTGTGTTTTTTAGTCATTTTCGAAAGGCTAATTTATACTGTGATGCGTCCAGCAGTGTTACACGCACTATGCATTGTATTTTGGCACCAATTGTTTTGGATCCAAGGCCGCGCCCAAACGTGTGACAAAACACACTGAGTCACACATGCATTTTGTGTTCTGACCATTGAGTACACAGTGTGTACAGTGTCCCCTACCCTAGCTTAGCACTATGTATAATAATTAGCAGTAGGTTGCCCATAGCATAGCAACGCGCACCATGCGAACTATGTCTTTTATCTTAGAATCTGAGGTGCTTTGGTTACCATTGGATAGTATATCAATGTACGTTCGAGGAGTGGGCGACCATCTATCGGAAGAGGCGTCCAGCAGTGTTACACGCACTATGCGGCGTATTCTGGCACGTATTTTCTGTGATTGAATGCAGCGCCCTTCATGTGACATGACACACCGAGTCACACACACATTTGGCGTCTCGATTAAAGCACATTGTGAATAATGTCTCTTACCCTAGCTTAACACTATGTATGGTAATAAGCATCGGGTTGCCCATAGTATATTAACGCGCACCATGCGTACTATGTCTCTTACCTCAGTAACTGGCGCGCAAAGGCTGCCGGAGGTCGAGTGGACTTAACATCTTAGTATGTCTGATGAGTAGGCGACCACCTATGGGAGTAGGCATTACTAGGCATGATGGGATTGCCAGACACTTTGCAACGCTCACTTGTATTTTTGCACAGACTAGCCACACATTTAGTGATGTATTTCGGTTCGTTAGAGTTATTATTTATGCACAAGCTGAGTGCTTCTGTATATATGCACTTGTTTTATTATGTACTTGTTATACATCAACTGTACCAATTGATAGTGTGGATTTTCCCATGTATTTATACATGTGTCTGAATTGATGTATCATTATCACTGTGGTTTGCTTTTCACCACTCTAACATGGCCGCCAAACACTTGTTATGATGTCCTTTGTTTATGTTGCTGATTCCACGTCTGGTGTTAAAAGACGTTTTTACTTTTGTGCACGTAGTACACGTGATCAAGGCTGCGGATGCAGTTGAAACGCATTGTGGTGGAATAAACCTGGTTGCAAGTTCATTTTGGATTGTGTGATTCCTGATCCTGCGAGGGCTCGTATTTTGACTTTCTGGTGTGGATTATTGCCAGTGCGCTCCGCTGGCGTGTGCGCCACCTTCCATGGGTGTTCGATGTCCGGAAGGAGCAATGTTGGGTGATATATATATATATATATATATATATATATATATATATATATATATATATATATATATATCTACTGGCGGTCGCCAGTAGATAGTTATAGTTAGGACCTATTTTCCATAGGAAATCCGCGACATTCTATTTAAAATAACTCTCTTGCCGGTTGACGAATCTTCGCGAAATTTTCAAACTTTATGGCCCGCTACGGTCCGCTCCTACCCTGAAAGTCTCAGGGTGATTCGTCAAGCGGGGGCCGAGAAAAAAGGGGGGTCCCAAAACGTGTTTTCCCCATTTATTTTCCCATAGGAAACTTTAGACACGGCTACAGCCCGAACTGCTGAACGGAATTACACCAAATTTGGCAAAGAGGTAGTTCTTGGTTCAGAAAGAACCCTTTTGTTAAATGGTGTAAATCCGTTCAGTAGTTGCGGAGAAATTAAAAAAATAAGAGTAAAAAATCAATTTCCCATAGGAAACTTTAGACACGGCTACAGCCTGAACTGCTGAACGGAATTACACCAAATTTGGCAAAGAGGTAGTTCTTGGTTCAGAAAGAACCCTTTTGTTAAATGGTGTAAATCCGTTCAGTAGTTGCTGAGAAAATCAAAAGTAAAAGTACATATATATCTATGGGCGCGGAGGATCCGCGCACCCTCCCGATCACGAGCTGCATGCTAATTGGCTGTCAACACTCCAAATCAGGAAGTGTTGGCAGCCATTTTGTCCCTCGGTAGAACCGAGGGACAGAAACAAGTGCGCAAAGCGCACAAAAGGGGAAGGGTAGCAACACCCTGACCCCTAGGTCTGCTCAGAAGGTCCCACAAGGACCCCTGGGCAAAACAAATTTTTATTTTTTAAATCGGCAGGATGCGCTCAGGGTGCGCGGATCCTGCCAAAAATAAAAATTGAAGCGCGGTCTCCCGCGCTCGATAGTATTTTGCCCCGGGTGGCCCAAGTCCCGGGGGCATGGTGGGGGGTTAAATTTATGTATGGGGGCCTCAAAGGGCTCCCCAAGACCTCGGGACCGCCACCCCCCGGGGCTTTCATTTTAAAATGGTGCGGGAGGGCACTCAGCCCTCCCGCAGCCCCGGGACCACCACCTCCCGGGGCTTCTTTTAAAATAAAAAATCCTGTGTGGGGGCTCGAGCCCCCCACACGCCCGGGACCGCCACCTCCCGGGGCACTAACACATTTAAAATGGGGGTCCGTTTGGACCCCCGAAGCCCCGGGGACCACCACCTCCCGGGGCTGTGCTGATGTGGGGAGGGGGCCGCGCGGCCCTCCTCCTGGAGCCTGTGGTGACCCTGGGGACCGCCACCCCCAGGGTCGGCTCCTGCAGTGTCCCGGGTGCCTACCCCGGGACACTGCTGTTTGCAATGACAGGACGGAGCCTCGCGGCTCCCGTCCTGTCATTGCAAACTGCTTTGGATATTGGAACGCTTCCAATATCCAAAGACAATTGCTTTTCCACATGGGGAGCAGCATGTTAGCTGCTCCCCATGTGGAAAAGCAATGCCGGCTCCCTTAGGACACGGGGAGCCGGCGGGACTGTGGGGGGTTTGGGGACCCCCCCACAGTCCCCAACAGGCCCGGTTCTAGAGGGTGGGCCGGGTGGGCCAGGCCCACCCAAACATGAGCCTGGCCCACCCAAACATGACCTTGGCCCTCGCAGTGACTGCATGAAGGCCAATTGAAAATGGCCACTTTAATTTAAAACGTTCCTCCGAACGTTGTTTTTGTTCCTGTTTTAGGAGTTGTGTGATTGGGCCTGGGCTCTTTCTCACAGGCACCCCCAATAACGCATCTCCTTTTAGGAAGGTGGGCTGTGTCCTCGCCCACTCGTGCAGGTACAATAGGGGCATGGTGAAGGGGACAAATCCTTTCTTTGGCACCGCGTAAACTTTGCCTTCTGTCCTGCTGCATGGATATTTCCTTTTCTACTCAGTGCTGGAGAAAAGAAGCTTGTTTATCCTGATTCACCTTTCCCTGCCCCTGCAGCTGCTTATCAGATCGGGCTGTGACGAGGAACGGAGCAGGTAAGAGAATGTGTGGTTATTTGTTTCATGGCGGACTCTGCCCTGGATGCAAGACAAAAATAAAAAATGTCCAGATAACTCTGGTGATTTATGGTCTTGCTGGAGAGCAATCATTAGTCTTTTGGTAGTTTTGAAATGCAGATAAACTGTATTTTATGTGGATAGCTCAATGGGTTACTGCCTTTGTCACAGAGATCCCTGTGTTACTTGCAGTTCAGAAGTTACAATCCTAACATAGGACAGTGACCTATGAACTGTCATCAAAGTGCTGCATACAAACCTGAATGGTATAGTTAGAACTTTGCTTTTTTGTGTGTTGTGATATAGTTAGAACTTCCCCAGTCTTTCATTATTCTAATGTTGATAAAAAGAGTTTGTTTGGGCAGATATACATTTTTATTGGTAAAGCTAACCCCCAACCAATGGAGTACTCTTTAAATCCTGAGTTTGTGTTCCCCCAGACCAAACCCTCTTAAAATATACTGCCCACCAGTATGGATGACAGGCGCGCAACGCCCATTGGGCTCAAAGGCCTTTAGCCCCACCCGTCGTGTGTGTCAGCCCGGGCTGAGACAGCTTCCCGGGCACACACTCAGACAGTTTTTGAGCTTATCGCAGCCGCACCCGAGTACTTCACAGGTCTTTAAAAGACCATTTACGTGTTAACGAGGCTTTGTTGTTTTTTCACCCCTTCATCTCCACACTGCCTATTGCTGGAAGAATTAGCCCCCCCCCGAAATGTTTATTAGCCCCCCTCCCCCCGAAATTTGACTCTAGTTGCGCCTCTGATGGATGACATGTGATTCCTACACCTTGTAATCCTCATTGGCTTATGTGACATTCCCTGTAGACTGATTTACATACTTGTATAATTCATTGTCTCTGTATAATGTGTGCGTGTAGTAAATTACTGTGACACCCTACACTGATATATGTAGCGCTATACAACAAATGAAATGCATATGAGAGGGGGCTATGGAGAGATGAGGGGCACTGGTGGAGGGTGGCAGTGAGGGAATCCAAGGAGGAGGTCATGGGGGGAGGGGCTTTGGAGAGATGAGGGTGGCAGTGAGGGAATCCAAGGAGGAGGTCATGGGGGGAGCTACGGAGAGATGAGGGGCACTTGTGGAGGGTGGTAGTGAGGGAGTCTGAGGAAGAGGTCATGAGGGGAAGAGGCTACGGAGAGATGAGGGGCACTGTTGGAGGGTGGTAGTGAGGGAGTCTGAGGAAAAGGTCATGAGGGGGAGAGGCTGCGGAGAGATATGGGGCACTGTTGGAGGGTGGTAGTAAAGGTATCTACAGAGAAAGAGGTCAGTGGTGGGGCACCAAAAAAGACTTTCACACCAGCGCTGAAGCTGGCCCTGTCATGGCCTTTCTGTTTTTGTTTATTTAATTAGCAATCGGGTCATTAGGGCAACTGAGGAACATATTTTAAAGTGCGTGCTAATTCGATTTACTGCTATATTCAATGTTTTAAGTTTTAAGGTAATTTTCCTAATGGTTTTTACCGGGAATAATGAAAGTGGAACCGGATGGTAGCTCATATGGGGCTGGAGCCCAAGGTCAGCTGTGAGATAAGGTGCACTAGAGAGGCGTGGTAGAAAAGTGGATAATCAAGCTTGGAAGAGAGTGCACCGCAGAGTCCGGTGTCCGGTGGAGGTAGTAATGAAGAGGGATTCTCCCTGAAGGTTCGCACAAAGGGAGCCCGAGTAGTGTAACTTGCCTGATACTCCCACCTCAGAAACCTCCTCTTCCCTTCAATTACATGGAACAAAACACTTTATTGAGAGTGATAACATTTAGAAAGAGATTTGGAAAATAGTGCGTCTTACTGGGCCTTGTAAGACTAAGAAGAGATAAAGGAGGGCCCTGAAGCAGGCCTGGCTAGACATATAAGCGACAAATCGGGCCCGCAGTGGCCCACCCAAATGCACCCTTGGCCCACCCAAATAAAAATTCCTGGAGCCGGGCCTGGTCCCCAACAAGAGGCCAGGCCCCGGGGGATGGGGTCCTCGGGGCAATAAGTGGCCCGGGAGGGGGGCCACGCGGCGCCCCTCCCCAGAAATAATTAAAAAAAAAAAAAAAAAGGCCTGCCCCGGGGATGGGGTCCCGGGGCAAAAGGAGGCCTGAGGAGGGGGCCACGCAGCCCCCTCCTTAAAATTAATTTAAAAGTGTGGCCATGCCCCGGGGATGGGGTCCCCGGGGCAGGATTCGGCCACGAGAGGGGGCCACGCGGCCCCCTTCCCGTTTAATTAAAAAAAAAAAGGGGTAAGGCCCTGGGGGATGGGGTCCCCAGGGCCCAAAAATAGGAAAAGGAAGGGGGCCACACAGCCCCCTTCAGGAAAAAAAACGATCGGGCCCGCAGGCCCCGCCCCTTCCTTCACCACTCTGCAAACGCGCCCCTGGCGCGTTTGCAGATGGGGAAGTAATTCCCCTTCAATACTGGGGTCCCTGAGGGCCAACTAGCCCACCAGGAACCTTCCAGTATGCGTCAGGGGCTGCCTTGCAGAGAGGTGTACAGAGGCCACGCCCTTTTACACCTCTCTGCAACGCAGCTCTGTGGCGCTTAATGGAGGTAGCTGGTGGGCTAGTTGCACCCCAGGGACCCTCAGGATTCAAGGGGAGTTAATCCCCCGACTTAAAATGCGCCAGGGGCGCGTTTGCACAGTGGTGAAGGGAGGGGCGGGGCTTCAGGTGACGTGTGCAAACAGGCCCAGTGGCGCGTTTTAAGATGGGAATTAAATCCCCTTCAATCCTGAGGGTCTCTGAGGCCAACTAGCCCAACAGGTACATCCAGAAAGCGCCACAGAGCTGCGTTGCAGAGAGGTGTAAAAGGGGTGTGGCCTTCTACACATCTCTGCAACGCAGCCCCTGGCGCATACTGGAGGTTCCTGGTGGGCTAGTTGGCCCCTAGGGATCCTCATGATTCAAGGGGACTTAATCCCCCAACTTAAAACGCGCCACGGGGCGCGTTTGCACAGATGTCACCTCAGGCCCCGCCCCTCCCTTCACCATTGTGCAAATATTCCTCTAAAATCAGCCGAAATACGAATTCCGATTTACTCACCTGTTATCAGGAGAGACCTCAGTGCTGTATCTTTCAGCCCAGTACTGGTCCTGAAAAGTAATTTTAACCGTACTTACCAGTAACTTGAATTTCCTTCCATAGGCTAACATTGACTGGTTTCACTTGGAAATTCTTCTAAGTGTGGAGTTTTGGAACTTTGAAATATTCCTCTAAAATCAGCCGAAATACGACTCCGATTTACTCACCTGTTATCAGGAGAGACCTCAGTGTTGCATCTTTCAGCCCAGTACTGATCCTCAAAAGTAATTTTAACCGTACTTACCAGTAACTTGAATTTCCTCCCATAGGATATCATTGCCTGCTTTTTGCTGAAAAAGTTTCTAAGTGTTGATTTTTGAAACAAGCAAATATTCCTCTAAAATCAGCCGAAATACGAATTCCGATTTACTCACCTGTTATAAGGAGAGACCTCAGTGCTGTATCTTTCAGCCCAGTACTGGTCCTGAAAAGTAATTTTAACCGTACTTACCAGTAACTTGAATTTCCTTCCATAGGCTAACATTGACTGGTTTCACTTGGAAATTCTTCTAAGTGTGGAGTTTTGGAACTTTAAAATATTCCTCTAAAATCAGCCGAAATACGAATTCCGATTTACTCACCTGTTATCAGGAGAGACCTCAGTGCTGCATCTTTCAGCCCAGTACTGATCCTCAAAAGTAATTTTAACCGTACTTACCAGTAACTTGAATTTCCTTCCATAGGATATCATTGCCTGCTTTTTGCTGAAAAAGTTTCTAAGTGTTGATTTTTGAAACATACAATTATTCCTCTAAAATCAGCCGAAATCCGAATTCTGATTTACTCACCTGTTATCAGGAGAGACCTCAGTGCTGCATCTTTCAGCCCAGTACTGGTCCTGAAAAGTAATTTTAACCGTACTTGCCGGTAACTTGAATTTCCTTCATAGGCTAACATTGACTGGTTTCACTTGGAAATTCTTCTAAGTGTGGAGTTTTGGAACTTTATAATATTCCTCTAAAATCAACCAAAGTACGAATTCCAATTTACTCACCTGTTATCAGGAGAGAACCCAGTGCTGCATCTTTTAGCCCAGCACTGACCCTGAAAAGTAATTCTAACCGTACTTACCAGTAACTTACATTTCCTTCCATAGGAATCCATTGTCTGGTTTTCAGCAGAAAAGTTTCAAAGTGTCGATTTTCACAAATTACAAATATTCCTTAAAAATCGCCTGTATGACTTAAACGCATTCTTTCAACTGTTTACAGGAGATGCACCAGTGCTGGATCCAGGATCCAACACTGAGTAAGAAAAAGTAACGATAACACTACTTACCTGCTAAGTGAATTTCCTCCCATAGGATAACATTGGTGATTCTATATGAAAAAGTTTCTAAGTGTCAACTTTTAAAATACAATAATATTCCTTAAAAATCACTACTGTAACCAAAACGCTTTTACTCAACTGTTTACAGGAGATGTCCCAGGACTGAATCTAGGATCCAGTCCTGTGGTTAGAAAAGTAATCCATAAAGTAACTAATTGCATTTAACTAGAAATTCACATTGAGCTCAATGTTGCATTGTGTATGAAATTGTGTTGCCCATTGCAACAACTGTAACTACTGTACTTAAAACTCTATTGCCTATTTGCAAACTATTTAAACTAAAGTAATTCATTCTGAGAAAGTATATTTTGTAATGTAATGTATAATGTAATTACAATGTAATTTAATAAATAAAATATATAAAAATAAATAGTTTTAAAAAATGTAGTAAATCAGTATCAAAAAATAAATATAACAATTAATACATTTAAAAATTGTCATTTACAAAACCTTTGAAATTCACTGAAAAAACCATAGGTTTTAGACACGTTATAGTTATTAATTAGCATTTAAAAACCTTTGAAATTCACTGAAAAAGCCATAGGTTTTAGGGACAGTTATAGTTAGTTGGACATTTCACTCGTACAAAACCCGTGAAATTCCCCTGTTATAGTTAGTTCAGCTAACTATAACTCGCGCCCCGCAATGCACTGCTGATGACGTCACATATTACATCACTCATGACATGGTCAGTGACATCACTGATGACATCACTGATGACATCTCAAATGACATCACTGATGACATCATCCACGTGATAATCTGATGCACCTCCTCACACCCTAATATAACCTTTGATATACCCAATCTAAATTACAGACTGCCATTCGCAAAACCATAGACACTCCAACACCAATAACTACATACCCACTCACTGATTCTTAGGTCTACACACACACATCCACTCACTCACCCGTACAGTCACTCATACTTATGGTCACTCAGTACAGGACTATCATATGCACTCTTACTCCTATATAGACACTCAAACACCGCCACTCATCCATAGAGGTACTCACACACCTAGTCAGTCATGCAAATAATTAAACACACTGCCATTTACTCACCTATACAGTTATACACACACCAGCTCACTTAATCATACAAATACTACCACATTGTTACGCTCTTATACAATCACTGATACAAGCACACACTCATCCATACAGCCACTATCACAATCACTCACTCTCGCTTATAGCTATTTATATACTCCAACACACATATATACTGCCTTTCACATATGTAGTTACTCACACATGTACCACTGGGACATATATTCACTCACTAACACACTCTTACACACACTTACCCACCCATACAGTCTATCACAGATGCACTCTTGAAACCATCCACCCAGTGAATCACCCACTCACACATCTATGCACAGAGTCGCACACACCCCTCCCACACAAACACTGAGGCACCCATACAGATACTCAGAGAACCATTCAATAACTCATATAGACACTCATGTAGCTATTCACAAACACATGCAGCCACTTACACAGCAACAGACAGACGGATACAGACATTCACCCAGTTTAGTCACTAACCCATGCATTCAGTAAGATACGTTAAATCACTCACTTATAGTGTCAGTCACGCACCTACTAAATCATCCATACAGACACTTAGACACCCACTCATTCTTCAATACGTCTTTTCCTATATATATTAAAATATTTAAACTTTACAGAAACACACAGTCACTGGATGATGTCATCAGTGATGTCATTTGAGATGTCATCAGTGATGTCATCAGTGATGTCACTGACCATGTCATGAGTGATATAATATGTGACGTCATCAGCAGTGCATTGCGGGGCGCGAGTTATAGTTAGCTGAACTAACTATAACAGGGAATTTCACGGGTTTTATGCAGTGAAATGTCCAACTAACTATAACTGTCCCTAAAACCTATGGTTTTTCAGTGAATATATATATATATATATATATATATATATATATATATATATATATATATATATATATAATAAATATATATATATATATATATTCACTGAAAAAACCACAGGTTTCAGGGACGTTATAGTTAGTTGGACATTTCACTCGTACAAAACCAGCGAAATTCGGCCGTTATAGTTAGATCAGCTAACTATAACTCGCGCCCCGAAATGCACTGCTGATTATGTTACCTATTACATAATTCATGACATGGTCAGTGACATCACTGATGACATCTCAAATGACATCACTGATGACATCACTGATGACATCATCCAGTGACTGTGTGTTTATGTAAAGTTTAAATATGTTTTATATATATGCCAAGGTGTATTGAAGAATGAGTGGGTGTATAGGTGTCTGGATGGATGATTTAGTAGGTGTGTGACTGACTGTATAAGTGAGTGATTAAATGTGTCTTACTGAATGCATGGGTTAGTGACTGATACAGACATTCACACAGTTTAGTTTGTCAGTTGGTGTGTAAGCGGTTGCATGGGTTGGTGAGTAGCTAAATGAGGATCTATATGGATTATTGATTGGTTGTCTGAGTATCTGTATGGGTGGCTGAGTGTCTGTGTGGGTGGGTGGGGGTGTGTGACTCTGTGCATAGATGTGTGAGTGGATGATTCACTGTGTGTATGGGTTCAGGAGTGCATCTGTGAAGGGCTGTATGGGTGGGTGAGTGTGTGTATGGGTGTGTTGGTGAGTGAATGGATGCCTCAGTGGTACATGTGTAACTGCATATGTGAAAGGCAGTATATGTGATTGTTGGAGTGTATAAATGACTATATGTGAGAGTGAGTGATTGTGAGAGTGGCTGTATGGATCAGTGTGTGCTTGTATTAGTTATTGTATAAGAGTGTAAGTATGTGTTAGTATATGTTTGAATAAGTGAGGTGGTGTGTGTATAACTGTATATGTGAGTAAATGGGAGTGTGATTGATTCTTTGCATGACTGACTAGGTGTGTGAGTAGCTCTATGGATGAGTGGAGGTGTGTGAGTGTCTGTATAGATATGTGAGTGCATATGATAATGCCGTATTGATGGTTGACTGCATGTATGAGTGACTGTATGGGTGAATGAGTGGATGTGTGTGTAGACCTAGGAATTAGTGAGTGGGTATGTACTAACTGGTATTGGTGTGTCTATGGTTTCGAAAATGGTAGTCTGTATTTTAGAGTGGGTGTATCAAAGGTTATATTAGGGTATGAGGAGGTGCATCAGATTATCACGTGGATTATGTCATCAGTGATGTCATTTGAGATGTCATCAGTGATGTCACTGACCATGTCATGAATGATGTAATATGTGACGTCATCAGTAGGGCATTGCGGGGGCGTGAGTTATAGTTAACTGAACTACCTATAACGGCCGAATTTCTCTGGTTTTGTATGAGTGAAATGTCCAACTAACTATAACGTCCCTGAAACCTGTGGTTTTTTTAGTAAATTTCTAAGGTTTTTTAAATGCTAATTTCTAACTATAACGCCCCTAAAACCTATGGTTTTTTCAGTGAATATATATATATATTTTTTTTTTTTTCACACAAAGACGCCACACTCAGTAAATCCTTAGTTATTCTTCTTTAATGGTGAACAACCCTACTCCGCCAACGCGTTTCGACCTCACAGGGTCTTTTTCTCGGTAGGTGAGTCTTTCTTCTCCGTGAAAAAAGACCCTGTTAGGTCGAAACGCATTGGTGGAGTAGTGTTGTCCACCATTAAAGAAGAATAACTAAGTATTTACTGAGTGCGGCGTCTTTGTGTGAAAAATTAACTTTGGGCTCTACAAGATCAGCCCGTCGCCGGCACCAGCTGTGGAGCGTGCCCGGGTTGAACCTGAATGTGATATATATATATATATATATATATATATATATATATATTGTTAGAAATTGGGGTCTCTAGTTGGCAATGGCTGGCGCCAATGTCCAAATAGGGACCCTTCTTCCTAAGTCAGGGCAAGTGGGCTACCCCCTTTGATAACCACTGCTCAACCCTGTGGTAACGTAGCACGAGCAGTTAGGCCTATCTCAGAGGCAGTGTGTGAAGAATTTATGACCATGCACAATAAGGCAGTAATGACACCACAAAAGGACACAACTCAAGTAGGTATAGAAAAATAGTATCTTTATCTAAGGTTTAGCACAAGACTCTCAAAAGCGTTTCAACCAGTCACAATGCACGTAAATCAGTAGGGACTTAAAAAGGCAATAATGTATTCACCAGAACGTGGCACTGACTGAATTCAAGGCCTAGGTCTATGCGACCCGTTGCGCACCAGATACCTGCCATTGGACGGGGACACAGCACGTAGATTCTCGAAGAAGCAGAGACGGTGACAGGTGGACTCCCAGCGACCACAACTCTTGACTGCAGTGGTCCGCAACGTGTACTCACAATGATTCGGGGACAGGCGGGCTCTCAGCAGCACGCGGCTGCGGCGGCCCGGGCTGGTGGTGGCGATGACTCTCTTCGTGCAGCTCCGTGGTGGGCTCACAGAGGCAGCAGCTCTCTCTTAGCTGCGGCGGCCCACAGGACAACTCACGATGATGCAAAGTTGGCAAAGGTGCGAGCACTCAGCGGCAGCAGCTCTCTCTAGCTGCGGCGGCCCACAGGACAAATCACGATGATGCAAAGTTGGCAAAGGTGCGAGCACTCAGCGGCAGCAGCTCTCTTAGCTGCAGCGGCCCAGAGGACAAATCACGATGATGCAAAGTTGGCAAAGGTGCGAGCACTCAGCAGCAGCAGCTCTCTCTTAGCTGCGGCGGCCCACAGGACAAATCACGAGGATGCAAAGTTGACAAAGATGCGAGCACTCAGCGGCAGCAGCTCTCTCTTAGCTGCGGCGGCCCACAGGACAAATCACGAGGATGCAAAGTTGACAAAGGTGCGGGCACTCAGCGGCAACAGCTCTCACTTAACTGCGGCGGCCCACAGGGCAAATCACGATGAGGCAAAGTTGGCAAAGGTGCGGACACTCAGCGGCAGCAGCTCTCTCTCTTAGCTGCGGCGGCCCGCAGGACAAATCACGATGATGCACAGCTGACACAAGTGCAGGCACTCAGCGTCAACAGCTCTCTCTTAGCTGCGGCGGCCCACAGGACGAATCACGATGATGCACAGCTGACACAAGTGCGGGCACTCAGCGGCAACAGCTCTCTCTTAGCTGCGGCGGCCCACAGGACAAAGGATGATCTCGACCAGGCTGGCACAATGGCGGGCACTCAGCGGCTACAGCTCTCTCTTAACTGCGGCGGTCCACACAGATTCAGCAAAGGTTCCGAAGGTTCAAATTAAGGCGGGTGCTCAGCGTCAGAAGCTCTCTCTTAGCTGCGGCGGCCCACACAGAGTTAACAAGGGTTACCAGTCCGCGTTCCTCACAGTAGAACTAGAGGTTCCAGATTACTCAACGGAGGCCTCACCTGCAAGTAGAATCCCTAGCACAGGAATTCAGACGGCTGACGGGGTGAAGTCTAATGTCCCTGAGACTTCAGCAGGAGGCGCTCTCAATTCAGGCCCTCGGGTAGTTTCTTCAGCAAGCTTGGTGAAAGTTTCAAAGTCCTTTCCTCTGTTCACTCGGACAGAGTTTCGTCTTGACATCCAGAAGGAACACACTTGAAAAAGGTTTCAGCGCAGCGTTTTATACCTAAAAAGTCTTTGTTCTCTACAGTCACAAATCACTGAATCAAGCCAGAACCAGTTCAGTGGGGTCGGGGAGCACTTGGTTTACGAGGCGACATCCTGTCCTTTGAGAATCCGGGGGTCTGCTATCAGACGCCCAGTGGGAGGTGGAGCCATCATTTACCTTGCCAGGCATGGCCCTGCTCAGATCAAAGAGTCACCCCTCCCCATACTCTAAATACCGATCTCTCTCTCCAGCCAGGTCTGACCCAGCTGGCCCTGCTGTTCCAAAACCAGACGGCCAATACACACACTAGCAAAGCCTACAGGAACGTTTAGGCAAGAAAATACCTCGTTTCTAGCAGAGGCATTTTCGAACACGGGCTATGCAAATGATCCTTACTAAAAGATGTATCTCAATGTCCTGAGCTTAAACGTATCAAATTCGAATTTCCTATCAGGTTCCTGGGGGCAGGTAGGATTATGGGATGTAATACTCAGCCTGCCCATTCTGGCCTATGAGAACGGATAGCCTCGCAATAGTAAACAGGGAAATGGAGGGTAACTCGCTATTAGAACATACTACACAGACATACTTTAAAAGCTGCTTTGGTGGGTAGCGCAAGTCAGCGCTGCAGGCCCACCAGCAGTATCTGGTCTACCAGCCCTGGGTACACACAGTGCACTTATACTAGGGACTGACATGTAAACCAACCGAGCCAATTATGGTTATCCCAATTCATACAGTTAACTTTACACAGGGAGCATTCGCCTCTGTGGCACTGATTGGCAGTGGCACAGCGCCCAGAGCATCTAAATCCAGCCAACATAAAAGATAGGAAGCTAAAAGAGGAAGGGAGACCCGTGCCAATGATGCCAGGTCTAATATATATATATATATATATATATATATATATATATATATATATATATATTTGTTTTAGGGGCTGGAACGTATGCGGGGACTCGAGGAAGCGCCGAGGACTCTTACCTGAACGGATACTTTCCATCTAACACATCGCGTCGAGTCCCCTACAGCACCAGTCCACTGCGACCAGTATTCCAACAGAGGTTCACCGCGCAACATCTTCCCAAGGTGAATTCTGGGAGTAGTAGTCAGCAAAGGCTACTTCTGATGGGCGATCACGTGACCTGGGGAGAACAGTGCTTGCACCAATTGGAGTGCGATGGGACTATTTCAAACGTGATGTGTTAATACCCGGACATGAGCAGCATCTGAGGAAGGCTATTTAAAGCCGAAATGCATTATGCCTAGTATTAGGTCCAATAAAGTGCTTCCACAGGAATTCCCCCCATGTGGCTTCTTCCTTCTTGCTCCAAGAGGGTTCTGTGTGATATATATATATATATATGCATAAACAGCCTTTCAAGCAGTGGTTGGAGTTCCTCACATAGCCTCCACTCTGTCACGCACAGAAGGACACAGCACCACCAGGGGGGTATTTTTTAGATAGATATAATTTATTTAAACATAAGCAGCACCAAGGTGAAATGGCCAACGCGTTTCAGCATTTCAGCTGTAGCCTTCGACAGGGCTACAGTTGAAACGTGTAGGCCATTTCACCTTGGTGCTGCTTATGTTTAAATAAAGTATATCTATCTAAAAGTTACCCCTTTCGTGGCTCCGTGTACTTCTGTGCCTGACGGAGTGGAGGCTGTGTGAGGAGCTCCGACTGCTGCTTGAAAGGACGTTTATGCAGATGAAATGCGATCGTCGGATTGCACGAACGAGCACTCGTAAGTGAGGCTGGGGTATTCTTCTCGTATCTGAAGAAGATATCATGTATATGTTTATATGTATATATATATATATATATATATATATATATATATATATATATATATATATATATATATATATATATATATATATATATATATATATATATATACCACCAATCCCGTTCCCTGGGTCACAGAACAGGTCTGACACAGTGCAAGTTTGCTCAAGGAGAGGCTTTATTTACCACCAGCAAGCACATTGAAGGGGGGTCCTCTGATTACAGCAACTGGCAGACGCATTTCGGTGGATGCCTTCTTCTGTGCCAGTATTATATATATATATGAAGTAAACTCGCATTCACTTCTGCCTTGCCACCAGAAATAACGAGCGAGGACCCAGCGATAAGTGCATATATCCTTTTACTTTATTCCAACCATTTGTCCACCATGACGCGTTTCGGCCGAATAATCGGCCTTGATCACATGACTCGTTCCCAGACATTGCTACCATTTTTATATATATATATGTTCACTGAAAAAACCATAGGTTTCAGGCACGTTATAGTTAGAAATTAGCATTTAAAAAACCTTAGAAATTCACTGAAAAAACCATAGGTTTTAGGGAAAGTTATAGTTAGTTGGACATTGCACTCGTACAAAACCCGTGAAATTCCCCGTTATAGTTAGTTCAGCTAACTATAACTCACGCCCCGCAATGCACTGCTGATGACGTCACATATTACATCACTCATGACATGGTCAGTGACATCACTGATGACATCACTGATGACATCTCAAATGACATCACTGATGACATCATCCAGTGACTGTGTGTTTCTGTAAAGTTTAAATATGTTTAATATATATAGGAAAAGGCGTATTGAAGAACGAGTGGGTGTATAAGTGTCTGAATGGATGATTTAGTAGGTGCGTGACTGAGTCTATAAGTGAGTGATTAAACGTATCTTACTGAATGCATGGGTTAGTGACTAAACTGTGTGAATGTCTGTATCCGTCTGTCTGTTGTTGTGTAAGCAGCTGCATGGGTTTGTGACTAGCTACATGAGTGTCTATATGGGTAATGGATTGGTTGTCTGAGTATCTGTATGGGTGCCTGAGTGTTTGTGTGGGTGGGGTGTGTGTGACTCTGTGCATAGATGTGTGAGTGGGTGATTCACTGGGTGCATTGTTTCAAGAGTGCGTCTGTGATGGACTGTATGTGTGGGTTAGTGTGTGTATGGGTGTGTTAGTGAGTGAATGTATATCTCAGTGGTACATGTGTGAGTAACTACATATGTGAAAGGCAGTATATATGTGTGTTGGAGTATATAAATGGCTATAAGTGAGAGTGTGTGATTGTGAGAGTGGCTGTATGGATGAGTGTGTACTTGTATCAGTGATTGTATAAGAGCGTAAGAATGTGCTAGTATTTGTATGAGTAAGTGAGCTGGTGTGTGTATCACTGCATAGGTGAGTAAATGGCAGTGTGATTAATTATTTGCATGACTGACTAGGTGTGTGAGTACCTCTATGGATGAGTGGCAGTGTGTGAGTGTCTATGTAGGTGTATGAGTGCATATGATAGTCCTGTACTGAGTGACCATAAGTATGAGTGACTGTACGGGTGAGTGAGTGGATGTGTGTGTAGACCTAAGAATCAGTGAGTGGGTATGTAGTTATTGGTGTTGGAGTGTCTATGGTTTTGAGAATGGCAGTCTGTAATTTAGAGTGGGTGTATCAAATGTTATATTAGGGTGTGAGAAATGCATCAAATTATCACATGGATGATGTCATCAGTGATGTCATCAGTGATGTCATTTGAGATGTCATCAGTGATGTTATCAGTGATGTCACTGACCATGTCATGAGTGATGTAATATGTGACGTCATCAGCAGTGCATTATGGGGCGCGAGTTATAGTTAGCTGAACTAACTATAACGGGGGAATTTCACGGGTTTTGTACGAGTGCAATGTCCAACTAACTATAACTTTCCCTAAAACCTATGGTTTTTTCAGTGAATTTCTAAGGTTTTTAAATGCTAATTTCTAAGTATAACGTGCCTGAAACCTATGGTTTTTTCAGTGAATTTCAAAGGTTTTTAAATGCTAATTTCTAACTATAACGTGCCTGAAACCTATGGTTTTTTCAGTGAATTTCAAAGGTTATTCAAATGCTAGTCTCTAACTATGCCTACAGAGGTAGGACATGTGACGAAAGAAGAAAAAACGCAAAGAAAGAAGCAAAAGAAATGCAGAAAGAAGCAACAGAAGTCCACAAAGACGAAGAAAAGTGCAGGAAGAAGCAAGACATGTGCAGAAAGAACCATCAGAGGAGCAGAAAGAGGCCTTGTTCCAAAATCATCCTGTGCCCACAACTTTTTCAGACGGGTACTGGTGGTAATTGACTCTGACTAACCAGGCCTAGAGCCAGTGATATGCTAAAAGACACTTAGAATACAGTGAAAACACCTACATACACTAGGGAACACTATGCGTTGGGGTACCCCTGTGATTAGCATGACCTCCTCTGTAAGTCCCTAGTACATAATAGGGCAGGGGGATTAAAACTAAGAAACGAACTTGTCACATCAGGCCCTTCCCCCTCTCTTCACCTCTGTGCAAACATGCCCCGTGGCGCGTTTTAAGTTGGGAGATTAAGTCCCCTTGAATCCTGAGGGTCCCTGGGGTCCAACTAGCCTACCAGGTACTTCCAGTAAGCGCCACAGAGCTGCGTTGCAGAGAGGTGTAAAAAGGGGCGTGACCTCTGAACACCTCCCTGCAACGCAGCTCCCAGGCGCATACTGGCGCTACCTGGTGGGCTAGTTGGCCCCCAGAGGCCCTCAGGTTTGAAGGAGAACTAATTCCCCAACTTAAAACGCGCCACGGGGCCTGTTTGCACACATGTTACCTTTAGCCCCACCCCCTTCCTTCACCACTGTGCAAACGCGCCCCGTGGCACGTTTTAAGTTGGGGGATTAAGTCCCATTGAATCCTGAGGGTCCCTGGGGTCCAACTAGCCCACCAGGTACCTCCAGTAAGCGCCACAGAGCTGCGTTGCAGAGAGGTGTAAAAAGGGGTGTGGCCTCTGAACACCTCTCTGCAACGCAGCTCCCTGGCACATACCTGAGGTACCTGGTGAGCTAGTTTGCCCCCAGCGACCCCCAGTATTGAAGGGGAATTAATTCCCCATCTTAAAACGCGCCACGGGGCCTGTTTGCACACATGTCACCTCAGGCCCCGCCCCCTCCCTTCACCACTGTGCAAACGCGCCCCGTGGCACGTTTTAAGTTGGGGAATTAAGTCCCCTTGAATCCTGAGGGTCCCTGGGGTCCAACTAACCCACCAGGTACCTCCAGTAAGCGCCACAGAGCTGTGTTGCAGAGAGGTGTAAAAAGGGGCGTGGCCTGGACCACCTCTCTGCAACCCAGCCTTGTGGTACTTACTGGAGGTACCTGGTGGGCTAGTTGGCCCCCAGGGAACCCCAGTATTGAAGGGGAATTCTTTCCCCAATTTAAAACGCACCACAGGGCGGGGCCTGACGCTTGTTCGCTTTTTTTTTTCCTTTTTTTTTCTTTTTGAAGGGGGGCTGTGTGGCCCCCCTTCCTTTTCACTTTTTGGTGCCCTGGGGACCCCATCCCCCAGGGCCTGATCCTATTTTTTTTTTAAAAAACAGTATGGGAAGGGGGCCGCGTGGCCCTCCTCCCTAAGGCCTCTATTGGCCCCGGGGACCCCATCCACCGGGGCCGGCCTTTGCGCATTTTTTTGTGTTTTTTTTAATAATTGTTGGGGAGGGGGGCTGCGTGGCCCCCCTCCCGGGCCACTAATGGCCCCGGGGACCCCATGCCCCGGGCCTGGCCACTCGTTGGAGACCGTGGGGGGTCCCCAATCCCCCACAGTCCCGCCGGCTTCCCCGTCCTGCGGGAGCCGGCATTGCTTTTCCATAAGGGAGCTGCTGACATGCAGCTCCCCTTATGGAAAAGCAATCTGCTTTGCTTCATTGAAGCGAGAGCAGGTTTCCTGCTCTCACTTCAATGAAGCAAAGCAAGTTTTCAATGACAGGATGGAAGCCGCGTGGCTCCCGTCCTGTCATTGCAAACAGCAGTGTCCCGGGGGTAGGCACCCCGGGACACTGCAGGAGCTGGCCCTGGGGGGTGGCGGTCCCCAGGGCCACCACAGGCTCCAGGAGGGGCCGCGCGGCCCCCTCCCAACATCTACAAAGCCCCGGGAGGTGGTGGTCCCCAGGGCTTCGGGGTCCGAAACGGACCCCCACATTTCTTAATTAGTGCCCCGGGGAGGTGGCAGTCCCCGGGGTGTGTGGGTGGGCTGGAGCCCCCCCACACAGGTAATTTTTTAATTAAAAAAAGAAGCCCCGGGGGTGGCAATCCCCGGGGCTGCGGGGGGGCCGTGTGCCCCCGCCATCATTATAATTTAAAAGCCCCGGGAGGTGGCGGTCCCCGGGGCTTGGGGGGCCTTAGAGGCCCCCCAACTAACATTTAAACCCACCCCCACATGCCCCCGGGACTTGGCCCACCCGGGGGCAAAATACCCTCGCATCGTTTTTTTTTTTTCACGGCGGGATCCGCGCACCCTTAGCGCATCCCGGGGGTCAGGGTGGTCAGGGTGGTTCTACCCTGCCCCCTTTTTGCATTTTGCACACTTGTTTCTTGTGCCTCGGTTCTACCGAGGAACAAGATGGCTGCCAACACTTCCTGGTTTGGAGTGTTGACAGCCAATTAGCATACAGCTCGTGATCGGGAGGGTGCGCTCAGGGTGCGCGGACCCTCCCCGGCCATAGATATATATGTGTTTTTACTTTTGATTTTCTCATCAACTACTGAACGCATTTACACCATTTAACAAAAAGGGTTCTTTCTGAACCAAGAACTACCTCTTTGCCAAATTTGGTGTAATTCCGTTCAACAGTTCGGGCTGTAGCCGTGTCTAAACTTTCCTATGGGAATTAACATGGAGAAAACACGTTTTGGGACCCCCCTTTTTTTCTCGGCTGCCGCTTGCCAAATCACCCCTAAACTTTCAGGATAGGAGCAGACCGGAGCGCCCCACGAGTTTTGAACATTTCGCGAAGATTCGTTGACCGGCCCCAAAGTTATTTCAAATAGAATGTTGTGAATTTCCTATGGAAAATAGGTCATAACTATAACTATCTACTGGCGACCGCCAGTAGATAATATATATATATATATACATATAGGTTAGGTCAAATGTTTACATTTGCACGCAGATACGAGAACGCAAAGAAAATGCGTTTCAACAACATGCCAAAAACAACTGCCAATGCTATTGCAGAAACAAATGAGAATTTAAGCAATATAGAATCATCAGCTTCTGATCTTAATTCACTTACTAGCGATAATGAATCAGAAGATGTAAGGCACAACGCGCACAGTATACCAGATGAAAGGAGTAAATTGAATCCAGCCGAATAATTGAATTTTTTAGCATTCGACGGGCGCCAAACGTTGAGACCTCGGAATCAAAAGAAACAAACAAATCACGAAGAAACAAAAGGTGAAAAGCAAGGCGCAAGCTCAGACGCAGCAAAACCCAGAAAAGCACAATGGCGCAGGCGCTAGATGATAATACAATAGTCAACTTGTCTTCAGTTGTTCTGACTAAGGCGGAAACACAACTACTGGCTCTTGGGCTTTCTTACTGCCCGGAGAGCAATTTCAATTATGGTAAAACAAGAGTTGATATATTCAGTTATATACGTAAACTTAAACTCTGACGCACAGATGTTACTTACTCTGCATGAACTAAGTAAAGAGACAAATGATGGGCAAGATAGCCAAACGATTCAAGGCTCAACACAAGAAAGATTGGAAACACTTAACATAATTCAGCCCAGTGCAGGAAAGAGTCCGTTTAAGAGCAAATCTACTTTTTACCCTATGATGCCAAAGGACGCAATTGATATTTTTCATGAGAGAGTCACTGTAGACTTAAAACAACTGTACTACAAGGTGAATCATGTGAAGAAGAAAAAAATTAAATTTCGCGACCAACAATATGCAAATTTAATTAAGAAGCTGAAAGGAAACCAAGAAATAATAATCAATAAGTCCGATAAAGGCGGGAACTTAGTCATCTGGCCCCGCAAGGATTATATTCAAGAAGCATCACGTCAACTCAACAACATAACATGTTATGAAAAAATCTCTATGACGGAATACAAAAAGGCAAAAGAATTGTTGAAGAGAGAACTATTGGCATATAAAAGACAGGGTTTGATTTCCAATCAAGAATACCAGTTTTTGCATAACGAATTTACTGTGATCCCCACCATGTATTTGATTCCTAAAATACATAAGAATGAGACACCGGTACCAGGCAGACCGATTATCTCAGCAATAGGAGGAGTGAGTGAAAATGTAAGCCGGTATTTGGATTTTTATCTGCAGAATCATGTACAGAAACTCCCCAGTTATGTGAAAGATACTGGTGACTTCTTTAACAAACTGAATCAGGTTAATTGGAAGGACGGATATTTGTTAATTACATTGGACATAGAATCGCTTTATACAAGCATCAACCATCATGTAGGACTGACAGCGATTAAGCATTATTTGGACACTAAACCGTTAAATTATCATGGTCACAACATTATGATACTTGAACTGATAAAATGGTGTCTGTTTAATAATTTTTTTATGTTTGGTAAAGAAATGTATAAACAAAGAAGAGGAGTTGCCATGGGAGCCTGTTTCTCCCCCAGCTATTGTATTGTATTGTATTGTAATTGCATTTGTATAGCCAGTGCTTACTACCCCTGACGAGGCGTCGAAGCGCTTCTTCGGCGAGTAGCACGCTACTCCGGGACCCATAGAGGATTAGTGTTGAATTAGTATAGTGAAACATGCAAGTAAATTTTAAGTGGTGGATATGTTAGTCAGTTATTTGGATTCGGAAGGATAGCAGAAGGATAGAAGAGGAAAGAAGGTTTGTATTTATATAGTGCTTCTAACCCCTGATGGGGGTTGAATCGCTTTTTTTGGCGAGTAGCACGCTACTCCGGAAACCCATAAAGGATTAGTGTTGAAAATTAGTATAGTGAAATATGAAGTAATTTGAGTGGTGGATATGTTAGTCAGTTATTTGGATTGAGAAGGGTTAGGGAGGGGTAAAAAAGGAAAAAGGTTTGCATTTATATAGCGCTTGTAACCCTGATGAGGTGTTGAAACGCTTTGTTGGCGAGTAGCACGCTACTCTGGAACCCATAAAGGATTAGTGGTGAATTAGTATAGTGGAATATGGAATTAGAGAAGTGAACATGCTAGTCGGTTATTTTGATTGAAAAGGATAGTGGATGGATAGAAGAGTGAAGGATTTCTCTTTTTTAGGTCATAGCAGTAGGAGGAGGCTTTTGGATGAGTAAAAAGGGTTTTTGGAGGGGAAGAGTCAGAGGGAAGAGTTTAGAAAGGTTTGTTTTGGGGGATCGGTACAGTAAAGGAGGTGTCAGAAGATGCAAGGAGGGGTAGAGTAGGAGAGAGTCAAAGGGTTATTTTGGGGAACATAGTAGTGGTATGGCGTTTGGGATAAATGAGAGAGTGGGTGTAGAGGATATAATGATAGATGTATAGGGTGAGATAGGGTAGTGAATTGGAAAGAGTAGTAGAAAGAAGTTTCAGATGAGTCAGAAAGTTGGGCTAGAAGATATATTGAGGGAAGTATAGGCTGAGAAATAGGGTAGTGCATTGGAAATGCTAAGTTAGAAGAAAGTGATAAATATATAGATCCATAAGTACATTGAAAGTATATAGATGCATAAAGGAGGTAAGTATATGCAGATTAAAGATATTGATAGAGATAGCGGATGAGAAATAGGGTAATGCATTGGATATGCTTTTTCAGGAGAAAAGTAACAGACACACAGATCCAAGTACATGGAGGTACATAGATGCACAATGGAAGCAAGTACATGTAGACCAAAGAAGATTTTTTTTTTCTTTTGTTTTTGTTTTTATAGCAACATAGTTATTGTACATGTTTATACAAGCAATACACGAAGATAGGCACATATCTATAGTGAAAATCATTGCTTATGTACAGAGGGACAAATAAATAGGGTGGGTATTAACGAATGGGAAAATGGGCAGCATTCCTGGCCCTGGTCCCGACCAGTTTCGAACAGGCTCAAACAGGCACTCACCCTTGTCCTCT
Source organism: Calotriton arnoldi (assembly GCA_963921515.1). Classification (NCBI taxonomy): domain Eukaryota; kingdom Metazoa; phylum Chordata; class Amphibia; order Caudata; family Salamandridae; genus Calotriton; species Calotriton arnoldi. The sequence goes on along the minus strand of CAWUFW010000107.1, from coordinate 3,443,752 downwards.
CCACCCTTAACAGGCTCAAACAGGCACTCACACTTGTCCTCTCCACCCTTAGCCTCGACGCCTGGGCTGAGACGCCCTAAGCCTTGGCCGTTTATAGCCCTAGTAGTCAGGTGACCCCTTCAGCCAATGGGAACCCTAGCCCTAACAATATCCAATCACAGCACTAGCCCTAAAGTCTAGAACCAATAGGAGACGAGGACCTCACAGCCAATCTTAGCCCTAGTCCAAGCACCCAATCAGTTTCAAAAACCCTTGAACTCTACGTCCAATAGAGGCCCTAGCCCTACCAGTAGTCTCAACCCTAGTCCAAGCAACCAATGGCACAGGAAGCCCTAGTCCCTACTTCCAATAGAAAGCCTAACCCTACTCTTAGTCCCACACCTAGTCCAGCAACCAATCACACCAGAAGCCCTAATCGCTACTTCCAATTAATGGCCTAACCCTAGCCCTAGTCCCACCCTAGTCCCAACAACCAATAACACAGGAAGCCCTAGTCCCTACTTCCAATAGAAATACTAACCCTAGCCCAAGTCCCAACCCTACATTGATTGAATCACAGACCCAGAAACCAATCAGAACCCTCAAATACCCAACCAATGAGGACACTAACCCTAATCTAATAGAAACATCAGATACAACTACCAATCCGTGTACACATGTACCAAACAATATCAGACTATATAAGGTCCCAGCTACCTCAGACAAGGTTTGCTGACCAGGGAGTTGGAAGCTGCTTCTCTATTCAGAAATCTCCTAGGAGACAGACTGGCTCAATCCACACTTTGGACTTCTGTAGGTAAGGCCCCAACAAACTTGTCCTCTAACAATACTATTTGTATAAAACTTTACTCCCTCTCCTGGCCAAAAAACGAAGTGCACAGTCCCTATTGAACACAGTCTAAACAGCTTACAGCACATTACTTCTGTCTCAGGGGGGAAGGGGGAGCTGGTTTCACTGACTTGTTAACACAAGATGGTCGCTGGGGGTGCACTGCTTAACATACAGGTCTTAGTACAGAGCAAAGGAGACATTTGGAGGGAAAAACTGATAGTCACAGGGAATGAGAGAGACAAACTACAGAGTTTGGACTGCAAATCCCACAATTCAACAGGTTAAATGGAAGCAGTCACAGGCAGGAAAAAGCACAAGTTTAAACACAAAAACGTGGAATAAATTATGCAATAACTGGCAGGTTAAAACTACAATTTTAAACTGTAACAACCACAGGCAAAGACAGTTAAAGAAATTTACAAACGAAAAAATAAGATGATGCAATCACAGGTAGGGAAAATCGTTTTTTAAACTTTTTTAGGAAAGAGGCAGCACTAGTCTGCCTCCTTACCACTTCCTGGACTCTGCTCACTGCAATCTGGGGCACAGGTAGGCTGCAACTCACAAGATGGAGGAGAATGGGCAAGTCCTGGCACTTCTGACCTATCAAAATGCCTACTCCTGGGGAGAAAGATGAAAGCTGGCCTGGCTCCTCAGATACAACATAGAAGAGCGGTCTAATTAGGATTGCTACTGGAAAAGTGTTTTACTGGCACCACCGGTAATTTTAGCTTTGAGTGCAATGCCAATAATGATTTAAGTATTGTCAAGTCATTGACTGTTATTTCTGATCACCTGTCTGAGCAGCACTTTCTGCATGCAGTTATGTAAAACTGATGACGCTTTGAGTCATCTGCGCTCGATTTAAGAATTTGTCATACGCTTGAGGATTAAAAAAACAATTAAATATATTTGCATATTAAGTTTATAATAAATAAATATTAGAAATTGTCATTGTGGAGAGGTGTGGCGCAGCGGCCAGGGCAGCTGACTTCGGAGCACAGGGATCACGGTTCGATCCCCGACTCCGGCAGCAGCTCAGCACCATGTGACTCTGGGCAATAGCTCACTTAATTTCCACGGTGGCCCCCAGCTCCTTGAGACCCGTAGGGGTGAGTAGTTCGCGCTTTACAAATACCAGATTTACGATTTATAACTGAAATTGCAACTGGACAGCAGGGTGGCCACTGTACACTGAATCTATCACCCTTACAGAAAACAACAAAGCAGCATGTGAACAAAAGTGAGTGGCACATAACTAGAAAGCAACAAGCATTGGCAAAGCCAGCAGGTCTTGCCTATGCAAGAGCTATTGGCTTTGGCAATGTGTTTATCCATGTTGTACACCAGTGTGGCTGCTGCTCAGCATGGTTAAACGTTATTGGCGTGGAATGGGGTAGAGTTGGATAGATTGGAATGGAGTTGAGATTGACTGGGGAAGAGTGGCGTGGAGTAGATTAGGGTGGACTGAGGTAGATTAGAGTAGGGTATATTGGAACGAGTGGGGTTGAATTGGGTGAAGTGGGGTGGAATGGGGTGAAGTGGGGTAGACTACAGTGCTGGAGATTGGAGTGGGGTAGCATGGGGAGGCGCAAATTGGGGTAGAGTGGGGTGGATTGGACTGGATTAGATTTGGGTAAAGTGGAGTGGTAGAGCACAGTTGGATAGAATGATGGAGTGGGGTAGATTGGAGTAGACTGGGATGGGGTAAATTGGGATGGAGTGGAGTAGACTGGGGTAAATCAGGTAGAGTGGGATACATTGGGGTAGACTGGAGTGGGGTAGATTGGGTAAGAGTGGAGTGCATTGGATTGGGGTAGATTGGAGTGGAGTAGATCGAGTGGGGGAGTGGAGTTGGATATATTGGAGTGGAATAGAGATGCAAGCAAGCTATGCATGCTTGCATGTAGGCTGGTGGGAGGAACAGGCTCTAAGGGGAACTGATGCATTTGCATTTAACACCTATGTAGCACATTAGTTCCGCTATATAGATGATGTCTTTATAGTATGGAAAGGGGATCAAAGGAGTGCAGAAACTTTTGTTGCGGATATTAATGTTAAAAGTGCAAATTTAAAATTTACATCACACATAAGTCATCTAAAAGTAGACTTTTTGGATACCACTGTTTACGTAGCTCAAGGGAAGTTAGAAACAACACTGCACAGAAAACCCACATCAGGCAATTCTACGCTGCATGCCATGAGTTCACACCCCAAGCACTTAATTTCAAGCATTCCATATGGTGAACTACTAAGATTAAAAAGGATATGTAGCACGGATGAAGAATTGTTTACGTGCACACAAGCCTCTCTAAAAACATTTAGACAAAGGGGATACAGTGAGAACATTTTATCTGAAGCTTTCAAGAAAGCTATATTGCGAGCCAGAGAATCCCTGTTGCATCAAGATAACGATAAAAATAACATGACTCAGACATTGGCGTCTAATGTTCAGGACAATACTAACGAAACTACTGCACCAAGACTCATTACAACTTATAGTAGGCAACAAAGACAAATAAAGGCAATAGTGAATAAAAATTGGCTCATTTTGCTTACGGATGGAGTGCTGGCACCAAGTTTACCTACTACGCCAACACTCACTTTTAGACGTGCCAAATCCATGAAAACTGAGTTGGTTAAAAGTAGCCCAGAAACAGTCTCCAGTGTCACATGGTTGAAACCCAAACATGGGTTTTTTAAATGCTCATCGTGCCGGGCCTGCAAATTTGGGGAAAACACCACTCAGTATACGGTACCATTCAGTCCTAACAAAAGACAAATAAGAGGTCACTATACTTGTCGTACCGAATTTGCGGTGTATGTTCTCACATGTACATGTGGTCTGAATTATATTTGCAGCACAAAGTTACAAGTACATGTGCGTATTTTACAACACTTGCGTGCTATAGTCAACAACGATGCCAATTACCCTGTGGCCAGGCATTTTAAGGTAGTACATGATAACAACTTAAACTGTCTTAAATATTTTGTAGTTGATGCCATCCCTGCCCCACGATGTGGTGGCAATAGGAAGCTCATGTTAAGGAAACTGGAAACAAGGATGATCTTGGAATTTGACAGTAAGGCACCGATGGGTTTAAATACCACGGAGTACCTCCATAATTTTTTATAAATCATATTTTTGTCCCTTAAATTCCCTTGGTAGATAGTAGACATAAAATAAGTCCAGCGTCATTATAAGTACGGTTCTTTTGAGTAAGAATAAGAAGCTTAAGAGGAAATAGGAAATAATCACAGCCTCGATATATTTGTTTACATTACCATCTGTTTTATATATATTTATTGCAAATATTTTCTATGTGCTGTATTATTATTGCACAATGTATAGCACTTTATGGTTGCGGTATTTGCACATAGCTATGAGCTACAATGCATTAGTCACTTTATTTGCAAGGTTTGCACAAGGGTATTGGCCACTGTGCATTAGCCGTTTGTGATGTGGGTTTGCATAAGACACAATGCTTGTGATATGAGATGAAGAGTAGGACAAGATGCATTATAAAATAAGACATAAGGGTATGACTCATCAATAACAGATCATAGTAAGAAATGTATAAACCATGACATATATTGTAATATTAGATGCTGCATTTACGCAAGAAGGTTATCAAGTCAAGATGATTTCCTTTATAGCATCATTTGTGATTTTAAGCAATAATTCTTAATATGTTAATTTTAAAATTCCGGTTTTTACTCCATGTGATATATTTTAATCTGTAGCAATCATGCATTCATGCACTAATATACATGGGCCCCATAGTATGTCCTGAGGTTTATCAAATTTAAGATGTTTTTTACTGTTGTCTTTAAACTTTATTTAGTCTCATCTCATATTTATAATAACGCCGACTGGCGCTATTTTAGATCACAAGAAAACAATATGTGCTATTCTTTATCAACAAACAATGCAAATGAGGTTACATAGTCTATTTTTTATGTCTATGGGGGATCAAGTGACACATAGGGGTGCTACAAAACTATTCACAGTAACGTATTTCCGCATGTGATCAAGGCCGTTGTATCGGTTAAAACGCGTAATGACAAACTTCATGTGAGAAATAAAAGTTACTTACGCCGACTTGCAGAGGTTCGTGCTTTCTTCATCGCCAAGCGGAGGTTGAGGATGGCAATTCAAACGTGTCGATATATATATAGAAGAACCGAAAAATAAAAAGAGAATCCCTTTTAAATCTTTACCGGAGTCCTCGTGTTGGTGTCCAGGAACTGGGAGGTAACTGGAATTGGCGCAAATATCAAATATATATATATATATATGCAGCAATTCTCCTCTCGCGGTTTCTTTTTCTAACTGCGCAGATATGGAGTACGGACCCAAACTAGGTGTAGATTCAGATTTTATTCAGCTCCACACACAACTCCAACAGCATGACGCGTTTCGATCCCCAAGGATCTTGATCACATGACGCGCTAGCACAGAAGGAGGTACCATTAAATACATTTTTTGTGAGTTTTCTTAAAGTGCCATATACCCAGTTTTGTTTACATGGACATAGCGAAAAATTCTTAACAGTAGATGGATTCATAATTCATGGTTTCATATATTATTTAACTAGATAAAATATCAAAATAAATATCTAAAAACCATAAAATGTTATAAAAATCAAGCATCTTTAAATCAAACATACATATAGCACTGTAAAAAAATATTTAAAAAAACAATTGTCATAAATCTCATAATGATAAATAAGATAAAACAATGCTTTTTACAAACTGTTGAAACGTATCCAGGTTTAAATACCTTTGCTTTACTAGTTTCCACAGGGAAATAAAGTGCTAGTGCTCATGCAGTACTAGAGGATGTGCTAGTCCAATTTGTAAACAGTTCGACTGGGAATGTAGTGTCAGTGCAAAATACAAAATGAATAAAGTGCTAAGTGCAATAAAACAAACACTTCTAATGTGTAACCCTAAAACCAAGTACCTAAAACTATGTGTGCTTATAGAAACAAGGAGACTGGAAGCGGCAATGAAGAAAAATCCCTAGACACAATGTCTGGTAATATTTTTTTCTTTTATAATGACTAGTAGTTCAATATGACTTTAGTTCTGGTTGGTTATAGTTTTTATTGTAATTTTTCCTATTGGCATCCTACTACTAGTGGACTGTCTAGTTTTGTTCTAAAGACAGGTATATACATCTTCTGTTTGGTTAAGGCCCCCCGGATGCTTGGTATCGAGGTTAAGAATGTATTTTGTTTCCAATTGGCTAAGGGCTTTAACTCGGTCACCTCCCTATATATATATATTCACTAAAAAACAAACGTTACAGGAATGATATATTTAGGCTTAGATTTTTCACGCACAAAACCATAGAAATTCAATAGTTATAGTTACCTGAGCTAACTATAAGTCATTTCCCCACAATGCACTGCTTATGACCTCACATATTACATCACTCATGACATGGTCAGTAACATCACTGATGACATCACTGATTACATCTCAAATGACATAACTGATGACATCATCCACAGAACCCCTCATACACCCACTCATACCCCCATGCAACCTCTCATGCACCAGCTCACACACCCACACAACCACTCACATACCCATTCACACAGTCATAAAACCACTCACACACCCACTGACTCACCCATACAGCACTTCAAATGCCCACTCACTTACCCATAAACCCACTGTAGGAAGGTGGAATCCGACTATATGGTTGCCCCCACTTTTTTTATGGTGTTTTGCTGGTTTATGACTTAGTTGGACTGGGATCCTGCTATTCAGGGCCCCAGTCTATCTGCTTTCTCTGTAAAATGGTTTCCATGTGCCTTAGGCACATCACTGATTGGAGTCTGGAGTGCCCTTATAAGTCCCTAGTATATGGTATACTATGTACCCAGGGCATAGGTACCTCAGAGGCCTGCCAGGGGCTGCAGCATGTATTATGCCACCCCTGGAAGGCCTTCCAAACTGACACCACAGGTCTGCTACTGCAGCCTGGGTAAGGTGGTGCATGCACCCCTTACTGTGATATAGGTTACCTATATCACTATATACATACACACATATAAACCTATAAGTCACTCCTATGGCAGGCCTTATCAATCCTGAAGGCAGAGTGCGTGGTTCCTATGTGAGAGGGTGCCCCTGCATGAGCAGGGCCCCTCTACAGCGGTCGGAGACCCTTCTCTGATGCTGTTTGTAGTGCAGCCTGACCATATACTCTTAAGCGCATTATAACCTCGCGTTAAATGCTAACTTTGGAATGGCTGCACCTAAACATGTCGTGTTTGGTGTCAAACATCTTGGAATACTACCCCCCGCCAATTCTGGCGGCGGGGGTAGCATTCCACCCTTCTAGAGGGAGAGACATGTTAACCCTGGCCTGGCCGGTAACTTCTTTCTAAAGCCTGGCATCACAAAATGGATGCTACTGCCACAGTCACAAGTCTGGCCTCCTGCTGCTGGACGAAACTCCGGCAGGGGAGGCCTGGACAATAGGTTTCCTGTCCCAGGGAGGTGTGACCACCTCCCCAGACAGGATAATGTGTATTGGGGCTGGGCGGGAGCACTTTCTGGTGCTTTGAAGTCCTGCACTGGGGGCACACTTGGTGTCCCTGTGCATACCCCAGTTCAAACCGGATCAGGGGCTTGCAGCCCCTGCTTTGGCGCGAACTGGACAAAGGGAAAGGGGTGTAGCCACCCCTCTGCCCTGACCCACCCATAGGTGGGGCCACAGAGTAGTCCAACCCCTATCTTTAGTATAAAGGTAGGAACCCAGTCCTTAGGACTTTAGATTATCCCTGGACGAAACTCTGAAACTGAATCCTGGACCTTCGACGCTCTACTCACGATTAGAGGACAGAAGAATCTCCCTTGGGGTCAAGGAGTGACTCCCCTGCTTGGCAGGCACCAAAGAAGCATCTGTCCGGTTCGCATTTCTGAAGCTCCCGTCGGACGCCGAAGTCATCGCATCACCAGAGGTGGATTCTCAGACTTCCCCGAGGCTACCCTGAGTACCCAGCAAAGCTGAGGCCCGTGGCTATCGTGGGTGACTTGAGACCGTGACCCCTGGACACCGAGCACATTTGCAAGTGCATCCTCTTCTGGGTCTCCCAAGAAGTCGTGCTTTGGGCTCCGAGTAGCCCTAGCCTCCAGCACCACCTGCACCGAAGATCACTGGCCCCCACTCCACGAGTGTCCTGTAAGCCAGATCCACGTGCGGCATCACGAGGCTCCTTCGCGGTTGCTAGCCCGTTGGCTAGTAGCCCTTAACGAAGGCCAATCCTTTTCTTACTTGGCATCCTGGTTGCTCCAGGCCTGCTCTCAATTACCCTCGCTGGGTGAGTTCCACAGACCTTGCTGGTCTGCACCATCGACGATCTACATCTTCACCGAGACTTGCCGTTGCCAAGGCTTGTTGGGTCCAATCCGGTCGCCGACACCTCAGCACTCGACAGACATCGTGTACCAGCCCGAATCCTACTCCTGGTCACCGACAACGCCTCCTGGACCTCGTGGCTGAAGAGTCAAGACAACCGTCAACGCACCTGAAGCACTCGACATCGGTGGGCATCTGTCCATCGCCTTCCTGGTCACTGGCTAGTGACCCAGACTCTGTCCCCTCTGCTTTCAGGTTCTTCAGAACTCCGATCCACTCTTGGATCCACCCGGACACTTTTCTCTTGGCCGCCAGCAGCACTTTGCAGCAGATCGCCATTCGAATCGACGACGAAACCCGACCCCGAAAGGCACCTATGCACCCGGCTTCCCTGGGTGAGGTAACACGAGTACTCCGGTGCTCCCGTGGGTAGAGACTCTTCAAAGTCCTAGATCTCAAAGGGTTTTGTCCTAGTCCTCTTTTAAGTGTCCCTTTTCTCTAATTTCCCGATCCCGACTTTCTCCATAGAAGTCAACGGTGTATCGCGGTTGTGTATTTACACTGCACGCGTCTCCCGTGGGTCCCCTGTGTCACTACCTTGGGTGGTTCCTTGTGGTCCAAGCACTTCTAGAGGCTCTAGGCCTAGTGTCTAGTTCAGTCGTGGTTCGCATACCACTTTATTGGTATATGGTTTGGTACGCCCCTAGGGCCCAAACGTGTATTTGTGCTATTACTGTGATTTAATAACTTCTAACTTATGTACTTCGAACTCTAGCCTCATAAAGAGACTAGAGGGGTGTGTTTAGCAATAAATACATATATTTTGAATATATACCTGGTGTGGTGCTCTTTCATTTGATCACTCAAGAGATTATAGACTGGTAAAACAAGCTGCTTTACATTCCTTCAAGACTTAGCCTGAAGGCTGCTCTCCATAGCTACCACTAGGATAGCTTTCAATAAGGTTGTCTTTAACCTATCTCCAATAAGGGGTTGTTTGGACTGGTGCAAGGTGCCCACTATAATTAGTGGACAGCATATGCCAGGCCAACTTCTCACATTGGTGTGCAGCGTGTGGGATTCCAGCTTGCTATTGTTTTACCAGATAATCTCAATTGAATTGATCAACTGAAAACCACTAAAGGTACCTAAGGTACATATAATTTAAGCTTAGAATTCAGTAAGTTCTACTGAACTTAGAGTTGTGTGTTAAGGGATAGCACAACCCTTTCTACAACTCAAGAGAGTTTAGTAGGCCACACTAGAGTAGGTAGTGCATACACCACACCACACTAGTAATGTCTTTAAGGGTAGGATCTAAAGAATCCTTGCAGGAAGCCATTGAGCTTCCACCCTCCAAGTATGATACACTCCCATTCTTGGAATTGAGAGCTTTATGCAACTTGAGAAAACTAAGGACAGGCCAAAGCCCCACCACCCAACACCTCAAGGAGTTGTTGGTGGCTTATGACCTTAGTAAGCCCTTGGGGACTGAAGGGGTAGGAGCTGAGGGTGGGGCAGAGGAAGAGGAGGAGGCCAGGGGTACCAATACCCCCAGCCCCCCTCTGAGACTGGCCAGGAGGGTGACAATGACCCTGACCTGGATAACCCAATCCCTCCTGTGGACGATGATGAGGATGATCAGAATGATCCCCACTTTGTCCCCCCAGGAAGGATTAAGAGTGTGCCCAGAAAGTCTAGATCTCCTTCTCAGGAGTCTAACCACTCTGGCACCTCCATAGGGAGCTCTATCTCCTCTCACAGGAGGGAATCCTCTCATGAGAGAAGAGACAGACTGGTCCAGTATGAGGAAACTCAGCTGGAAATCAGAAAAAAGCAATTGGCTTTAGATAGGGAATCCCTAGATCTCCTTAGAGAGAGAAGAAAGTTGGGACTAGAGTCCCATGGTGGCAGCAATATCCCTAGAGATAGGGAAAGGTCTTATGACCATAGAAACCTAAACAAGATTGTCCCTCCCTACCAGAGTGGGGATGACATCCACAAATGGATAACTGCACTGGAGAGGGCCTGTAAAGTTCAGAAGGTCCCCCAGAGGCAGTGGGCAGCAATCTTGTGGCTCTCCTTTGCAGACAAAGGTAGAGACAAGCTCCTCACTGTAAGAGAAGAGGATGCTGACAATTACACAGTCTTGAAGAGTGCTCTGATAGATGGGTTTGGCCTAACCACTGAACAGTATAGGTTGAAGTTCAGAGACACCCAAAAAGCTCAGACTCAAGACTGGGTTGATTTTGTAGATTGTGCTACAAAGGCTCTGGAAGGTTGGATACATGGCAACAAAGTGCATGACTTTTTAGGATTGTACAATTTGATTATGAGGGAGCAGATCCTTAATAATTGTCAAAACCAGCTTTTGCACCAGTATCTGGTGGACTCTGATCTGACCTCTCCCCAAGAATTGGGAAAGAAGGCAGACAAATGGGTCAGAACCAGAGTAAAAACTAGAAATCAGGGTGGTGACCAGAAGAAAGATTCTACTAAGTCCCAAGAGAAAGGTGGGGATAAATCTAAGGATAAGTCCCCTACAGGGCCCCAAAATTCCTCTTCTGGGGGTGGGTCCCAAACTCCTTCCTCTCCTGAAAAGAAACCCTATTGGCATGTCTGTAAAAAGCCTGGGCACTGGAAAACTGATCCCAGTTGCCCCAGGATTGGCAATAAAGAAAATGTTCCTCCCACAACTACTACCACCCCTCCTGGTACTACCAGTAGTAATCCTCCAGTTGGGAGTAGTGCACCCAAAAAGTTGGGTGCTTTTGCAAGAGGAACAGAGGGGAGCCCTAGTTTAGACAGGGACCCCTCAACAGACTCCTCTGACTCTGATGGTGGTATAGGATTTGCCACCTTTACCATGGGTCCCACAGCGTTGGGCAGGTACAGATTGGAGCCAATAATTAATGGTCAGAAAGCTGTGGCATTTAGGGACACAGGGGCTAGTGTCACCATGGTGACAGGGAAACTAGTCCCCCCTCACCAGTTTTTACCTGAGTTTAAGTACCAGGTGACCAACATTGATGGTGTCAGAACAGATCACCCCATGGCCATAGTCAATCTCAGCTGGGAGGGGGTCACAGGCCCAAAGAGAGTGGCAGTGTCCCCCACCTTACCTGTAGATTGCCTGATGGGCAATGATTTGGAAATTTCAGCCTGGGCTGAAGTTGAACACCAAACCCATCTTAGGATGTTGGGCGTCCCTGTAAAGGTTAGTGGGGCTGTGATGGCCACAGCCCCAGCCCAAGAATTTGGAGAGATGGAGCCTGAAAGAATGGCCCACTCTCCCCCAAAAGAGAGCACCAGGGTTGAAGAAAAGTCTTCTTCCCCCAGACAGTAGGTAAGGGTCAGCCTCCTCAGGGAACTGACCCTACCCCTAGTGAAGGAACTGCCACAGAGGTAGTCAGGCCTGGCCTGACCACCCCCTGATGGCAGAGGACCCTTCCAAGGTGGTACCCAGTCTGGAGCAGGTAACCTGCCCCTCTCTACCCTGCCTCAGTCAGCCCAGGGCTGCAGAGGTCAGGGAGGTCAGTGGACCCCCAGGGCCCCCTGTCCAGAGGAACCCCCCATCAGCAGATTAGGGGCACCCAGTCTAGTAGCCCTAGCCAGGTGAAAATTCCTCTACACACTGAGGGATCCCCCATACCTCTATGTAGGGACCTCCCCAGAAGGACTCTGGTAGGCAAGGGCAAACCTGGGACCAGAAGGTTCCAAACCTGCCATGTCCCTCCAGTAGTCCATCCAAAGGGACCCAACCCCCAGCTGTAGGCAGCCAAAGGTTGACCCTTAGAGCAAAGTGCAACTCAGTCATGGAAAGACAGGCATACATAGTGACCAGTGATCTGAGGAAGCTGAGGCCAACATTCCTAGGGCCTCACTTCTCTACCCAGACACCTCACCAGCCTTGTACTTTACCTAAGCACACCACAGGTAGTGAATCCCCATGGTGGAGACCCTCTCATACCCTTAGGGTGAGGGATTGCTTAGTGGACCATAAGACAGGGGGCAACCATGCTAGTGCAGGTGCTTCCTTATATGACCACTTAGTCAATGAAGGCTCAACTGGCCAAGGTTAGCCTTATCTCCTTTCGTTTGGGGGGGGGTTATGTAGGAAGGTGGAATCCGACTATATGGTTGCCCCCACTTTTTTATGGTGTTTTGCTGGTTTATGACTTAGTTGGACTGGGATCCTGCTATTCAGGGCCCCAGTCTATCTGCTTTCTCTGTAAAATGGTTTCCATGTGCCTTAGGCACATCACTGATTGGAGTCTGGAGTGCCCTTATAAGTCCCTAGTATATGGTATACTATGTACCCAGGGCATAGGTACCTCAGAGGCCTGCCAGGGGCTGCAGCATGTATTATGCCACCCCTGGAAGGCCATCCAAACTGACACCACAGGTCTGCTACTGCAGCCTGGGTAAGGTGGTGCATGCACCCCTTACTGTGATATAGGTTACCTATATCACTATATACATACACACATATAAACCTATAAGTCACTCCTATGGCAGGCCTTATCAATCCTGAAGGCAGAGTGCGTGGTTCCTATGTGAGAGGGTGCCCCTGCATGAGCAGGGCCCCTCTGCAGCGGTCGGAGACCCTTCTCTGATGCTGTTTGTAGTGCAGCCTGACCATATACTCTTAAGCGCATTATAACCTCGCGTTAAATGCTAACTTTGGAATGGCTGCACCTAAACATGTCGTGTTTGGTGTCAAACATCTTGGAATACTACCCCCCGCCAATTATGGCGGCGGGGGTAGCATTCCACCCTTCTAGAGGGAGAGACATGTTAACCCTGGCCTGGCCGGTAACTTCTTTCTAAAGCCTGGCATCACAAAATGGATGCTACTGCCACAGTCACAAGTCTGGCCTCCTGCTGCTGGACGAAACTCCGGCAGGGGAGGCCTGGACAATAGGTTTCCTGTCCCAGGGAGGTGTGACCACCTCCCCAGACAGGATAATGTGTATTGGGGCTGGGCGGGAGCACTTTCTGGTGCTTTGAAGTCCTGCACTGGGGGCACACTTGGTGTCCCTGTGCATACCCCAGTTCAAACCGGATCAGGGGCTTGCAGCCCCTGCTTTGGCGCGAACTGGACAAAGGGAAAGGGGTGTAGCCAGCCCTCTGCCCTGACCCACCCATAGGTGGGGCCACAGAGTAGTCCAACCCCTATCTTTAGTATAAAGGTAGGAACCCAGTCCTTAGGACTTTAGATTATCCCTGGACGAAACTCTGAAACTGAATCCTGGACCTTCGATGCTCTACTCACGATTAGAGGACAGAAGAATCTCCCTTGGGGTCAAGGAGTGACTCCCCTGCTTGGCAGGCACCAAAGAAGCATCTGTCTGGTTCGCATTTCTGAAGCTCCCGTTGGACGCCGAAGTCATCGCATCACCAGAGGTGGATTCTCAGACTTCCCGAGGCTACCCTGAGTCCCCAGCAAAGCTGAGGCCCGTGGCTATCGTGGGTGACTTGAGACCGTGACCCCTGGACACCGAGCACATTTGCAAGTCCATCCTCTTCTGGGTCTCCCAAGAAGACGTGCTTTGGGCTCCGAGTAGCCCTAGCCTCCAGCACCACCTGCACCGAAGATCACTGGCCCCCACTCCACGAGTGTCCTGTAAGCCAGATCCACGTGCGGTGTCACGAGGCTCCTTCGCGGTCGCTAGCCCGTTGGCTAGTAGCCCTTAACGAAGGCCAATCCTTTTCTTACTTGGCATCCTGGTTGCTCCAGGCCTGCCCTCACTTACCCTCGCTGAGTGAGTTCCACAGGCCTTGCTGGTCTGCACCATCGATGATCTACATCTTCACCGAGACTTGCCGTTGCCAAGGCTTGTTGGGTCCAATCCGGTCGCCGACAGCTCAGCACTCGACAGACATTGTGTACCAGCCCGAATCCTGCTCCTGGTTGCCGACAACGCCTCCTGGACCTCGTGGCTGAAGAGTCAAGATGACCGTCAACGCACCTGAAGCACTCGACATCAGTGGGCATCTGTCCATCGCCTTCCTGCCCTCACTTACCCTCGCTGAGTGAGTTCCACAGGCCTTGCTGGTCTGCACCATCGACGATCTACATCTTCACCGAGACTTGCCGTTGCCAAGGCTTGTTGGGTCCAATCCGGTCGCCGACACCTCAGCACTCGACAGACATCGTGTACCAGCCCGAATCCTGCTCCTGGTTGCCGACAACGCCTCCTGGACCTCGTGGCTGAAGAGTCAAGACGACCGTCAACGCACCTGAAGCACTCGACATCGGTGGGCATCTGTCCATCGCCTTCCTGGTCACTGGCTAGTGACCCAGACTCTGTCCCCTCTGCTTTCAGGTTCTTCAGAACTCCGATCCACTCTTGGATCCACCCGGACACTTTTCTCTTGGCCGCCAGCAGCACTTTGCAGCCGATCGCCATTCGAATCGACGACGAAACCCGACCCCGAAAGGCACCTATGCACCCGGCTTCCCTGGGTGAGGTAACACGAGTACTCCGGTGCTCCCGTGGGTAGAGACTCTTCAAAGTCCTAGATCTCAAAGGGTTTTGTCCTAGTCCTCTTTTAAGTGTCCCTTTTCTCTAATTTTCCGATCCCGACTTTCTCCATAGTAGTCAACGGCGTATCGCGGTTGTGTATTTACACTGCACGCGTCTCCCGTGGGTCCCCTGTGTCACTACCTTGGGTGGATCCTTGTGGTCCAAGCACTTCTAGAGGCTCTAGGCCTAGTGTCTAGTTCAGTCGTGGTTCGCATACCACTTTATTGGTATATGGTTTGGTACGCCCCTAGGGCCCAAACGTGTATTTGTGCTATTACTGTGATTTAATAACTTCTAACTTATGTACTTCGAACTCTAGCCTCATAAAGAGACTAGAGGGGTGTGTTTAGCAATAAATACATATATTTTGAATATATACCTGGTGTGGTGCTCTTTCATTTGATTACTCAAGAGATTATAGACTGGTAAAACAAGCTGCTTTACATTCCTTCAAGACTTAGCCTGAAGGCTGCTCTCCATAGCTACCACTAGGATAGCTTTCAATAAGGTTGTCTTTAACCTATCTCCAATAAGGGGTTGTTTGGACTGGTGCAAGGTGCCCACTATAATTAGTGGACAGCATATACCAGGCCAACTTCTCACACCCACTGAAACAGCCACTTACCCATACACTGACTAACACATCCAGTCAGTCACCCATATAGCTGCTCACACAGCCAATCAGGTGATTAATATGTGGGAGCCTGACCTGCTTGCCCCGTGAGAAAAGAAAGGATTTCTCACTGCGTGGAAAGTAAGGGATGCAGACGGATGTAATTCCTACATTGCTGGCTGATGTGGCTTTTAAAAGAAGTAAGTGAAGATTTAAAAGCTGAATGTGCATCTGTGGCACACTGAACTTTTTCGCAAAGGGAACAATATATAATTGGAAAGAAGGTTTTTAGCGCTGAAGCATTGAAATGACATTTATTTTATCGCGCTATTCTCCATTCATTTAAGGCAAGTAACTAGTTCCCTTGCGAACTCTGAGGATAAAGACGGCCTGCGTTTAAATGAAGTCACATGGGCAATTTGAAAAACAGAGAGTGACTTTCCAGTGATCAAGGCTCTGTTTAGCATAAACGTTGGGATAGTGAGCCTTTTGCCTCGGCATATCTTCATGAATTAAAACAATTTTTTAAGCAACACAGCCTGAGCCGGTGTACTTTTTTTTATGGAGAAAGGAGGATTTGTTGGTATATATATATTAACTACTGTCGGTCGCCAGTAGGTAGTTATAGTTAGGACCTAGTTTACATAGGAAAAGCGTTTTTTGTTTTCTCAATATCTTTGGCGCTGGTTGACGAATCTTCGCAAAATGTTCAAAACTAGTGGCCCGCTCCGGTCAACTCTTGTCTTGAAAGTTTCGGGGTGATTCGACAAGCGGGGACTGAGAAAAAGGGGGGTCCCAAAACGTTTTCCCCATGTAATTTTCCATGAAAACTTTAGACACAGCTACAGCCCGAACTGCTGAACGGAATTACACCAAATTTGGCAAAAAGGTAGGTCTTGTTCCAGAAAGAGCCCTTTTTGTTAAATGGTGTAAATCCGTTCAGTAGTTCCTGAGAAATTTGAAAAAGAAAAAGTTTCGATATCTAGGGACGCAGTGGATTTGCGAACCCTCCCGGGAATGAGCTTCATTCTCCTTGACTGCCAACACTCCAAACTGGGAACTGTTGGCAGCCATTTTGTGACTCGGTAGAACCGAGTCACAAGAAAACACTAAAATAAATGTTTAAAAACAAGAAAAGGGGGCATGGTAGAAACACTCTGACCCCTTAGGCCTGTTCAGGGGGTCCCACAAGGACCCCCAAGGCCAAAAAAAGTATTAATTTTTTTATAATTTTGGCAGAATGGACGATGGGGTCGCAAATCCCGCAGAATTATTTTTTTTAAAATGAAGCCCACGCTTGATTTAAATGAGGCCCCCGGGTGGGCAAGGTCCCGGGGGCATTGTCCTATTCATAATTGCAGGGGCCCAAAGGGTCCCCGCAGCCCCGGGGACCACCACCTCCCCGGGGCTTTTTTTCCAAAAATATTTAAACCTGTATGGGAGGGCTCGAGCCCCTCCCACACGCCCCGGGGACCACCACCTTCCCAGGGCATTAATAATGTAAATTAGGGAGTCCGTTACGGACCCCGAGCCCCGGGGACCACCACCTCCCCAGGGCTATGTAAATAAAGGGAGGGGGGCCGCTTGGTCCCCCTCCTGGAGCCCTTGATGGCCCTGGGGACCGCCACCCCCCAGGGCCGGCTCCTGCAGTGTCCTGGGGTGCCTACACCCAGGACACTGCTGTTTGCTATGACAGGGCGGGAGCATGGCTCCCGCCCTGTCATAGCAAACTTGCTTTGGATTTTGGAAGCGGGAGCAGGGAAACCTGCTCTCTCTTCCAAAATCCAAAGCAGATTGCTTTTCCACATGGGGAGCTACATGTGAGCAGCTCCCCGTGTGGAAAAGCAATGCCGGCTCCTGCAGGAGGCGGGGAGCCGGTGGGACCGTGGGGGCATTGGGGCTCCCCCCACGGTCCCTAACCATGAGGCCAGGTCCCGGGGGATGGGGTCCCCGGGGCCCAAAATGGCCGGGGAGAGGGGTTGCAGTCCCCCCCTCCTCCGTTTTTTTTTTAAAACAGAAAAAATTTATATTTGGGCATGCCCCAGGGGATGGGGTCCCCGGGGCGAATGTAAATTAATGAAAGTGGACGGTTTAAAAAAATAAATAAATTGGAGTCGCGACCCTATCGCGGCGCTCAGTGCGGTCCCCTGGTGTGAACGCGGGGGGTGCGCGGCTCCAAGTGCTCTCCCCTGGTGTGAACGCGAGGGTGCGCGACTTCTGTATAATATTTAAAAAAAAAAAAGAATGGATATAGTTTTCCTAACTGAAAATTATTCACAATTTTTTTAAATATATATATATATATGTGTATATATAGAAAATAAAAAAACAATAGCATTGAGGTACATTAGACTTACAAATTTTCATTTAAAAAACCTTTGAAATTCACTGAAAAAACCATAGGTTTCAGGCGGGTTATAGTTAGAAATTAACATTTAAAAAACCATAGAAATTCACTGAAAAAACCATAGGTTTTAGGAACGTTATAGTTAGTTGGACATTTTACTCGTACAAAACCATAGAAATTCTGGCGTTATAGTTAGTTCAGCTAACTATAACTCGCGCCCCCGCAATGCACTGCTGATGACGTCACATATTACATCATTCATGACATGGTCAGTGACATCACTGATGACATCACTGATGACATCTCAAATTACATCACTGATGACATCACTGATGACATCACCCACGTGAAAATCTGATGCACCTCCTCACACCTGAATATAACCTTTGATACACCCACTCAAAAATACAGACTACCATTTTCGAAACAATAGAGACATCAATACCAGTTACTAAATACGCACTGACTGATTCCTAGGTCTACACACACATCAACTCATTCACCCATACAGTCACTCATACATGCAGTCACTCATCAATACAACACTAACATATGCACTCATACACCTATACAGACACTCACATACTGCCACATATCCAGAGTTACTCACACACCTAGTCAGTCATGCAAAGAATCAATCATACTTCCATTTACTCACCTAGACAGTTATACAGACACCACCTCACTTATTCATACAGATACTAACACATAATTACTCTCTTGTAGAATCACTGATACAAACATACACTCATCCATGCAGCCACTCTCTCAATTACTGATTCTCACATACAGTTATTTATATACACCATCACTCACATATAGTGCCTTTTACATATGTAGTTACTTGCACATATACCACTGAGACATCCATTCACTCACCAACACACCCATACACACACTCACCCACCCATACAGCTGTTTCCACATGCACTCTTGAACCCATACACCCAGTGAATCAACTACTCACACATCTATGCACGGAGTCACACACCTCCCACCCACCCACACACACACTCAGGCAGCCATACAAATATTCAGGCAAGCAATCAATAACCCATATAGACACTCATGCAGCTACTCACCAACCCATGCAGCAGCTTACACAACAACAGACAGACTGATACAGACTTTCACACAGTTTAGTCACTAACCCATGCATTCAGTAAGACACATTTAATCACTCACTTATACAGTCAGTCACGTACATACTAAATCCTCCATACAGACACTTATACACCCACTCATTCTTCAATACAGCTTGACATATATATAAAACAAATTTAAACTTTACATAAACACACAGTCACTGGATGATGTCATCTGTGATGTCATCAGTGATGTCATTTGAGATGTCATCAGTGATGTCACTGACCATGTCATGAATGATATAATATGTGATGTCGTCAGCCGTGCATTGCGGGGGTGCGAGTTATAGTTAGCTGAACTAACTATAACGCCGGAATTTCTATGGTTTTGTACAAGTGAAATGTCCAACTAACTATAACGTTCCTGAAACCTATCGTTTTTTCAGTGAATATAAATATATATATATATATCACCTACTGGCAGTCGCCAGTAGGTAGTTATAGTTAGGATCTCGTTTCTATTCAAAAAGCGTTTTTCTTTTGCCAATATCTTGGGCGTCGTTTGACGAATCTTTGCAAAATTTTCAAAACTAATGGCCCGCTCAGGTCAGCTCCTGTCTTGAAAGTTTCTGGGTGATTTGTCAAGCGGGGCTGAGAAAAAAGGGGGGTCCCAAAACGCATTTTTCCCATGTTAATTTCCATAGGAAAAATTGGAACAGCTAAAGCCCGAACTGCTGAACGGAATTACACCAAATTTGGCAAAAAGGTAGCCCTTGGTTCAGAAAGAGCCCTTTTTTTTAAATGGTGTAAATCCGTTCAGTAGTTCCTGAGAAATTAGAAAAAGAAAAGTTTCAATATCTGAGCACCGAGGAGGGTTCGCGTACCCTCCCGGGCATGAGCTTCACTCTGATTGGCTGCCAACACTCTAATCCAGAATGTGTTGGCAGCCATCTTGTGACTCGGTAACCGAGTCACAAGAAAAGAGTAAAAAAAAGGTGAAAAACAAGAAAAGGGGGCAGGGTAGAAACACCCTGACCCCCAAGGCCTGCCCAGGGGGTCCTGCAGGGACCCCCAGGGCCAAAAAAAGCATTTTTTTAAAAAACAAATCAGCAGAATTTGCGCTGGGTGTGCGAATCCTGCCAAAAATGTAGCGCGGGCTCCCGCGCTTCATTTTAATGAGGCCCCTGGGTGGGCCAGGTCCCGGGGGCAATGTTAAAATAAAATAGCGGGGGCCCGCGGGTGGCCCCCGCAGCCCTGGGGACCGCCACCTTCCTGGGGCTGTGCTAATTATGTGTGGGGGAACGCAGCCCCCCCGCAGCCCCGGGGAACGCCACCTCCCTGGGGCTTGTTGCCAAATGAATGCGTGGGGGGTCCCAACCCCCCCCCATGCTGCCCCGGGGACTGCCACCTCCCCGGTGCATTTTTAATTTGATGCAGGGTGGCATGCGGCCCCTGCAGCCCCGGGGACCGCCACCTCCCTGGGGCTCTTTTTAAAAAAAAATATATATGTGTGGGGGAGCCAGAGCCCCCCCACACTGCCCCAGGGACCACCACCTCCCCAGGGCACTTTGTACTTAAATAGGGGGGTCCGTTACGGACCCCCAGGCACCGGGGACCTCCACCTCCCCGGGGCTTTGCAAACGTTGGTAGGGGGGCTGTGCGGCCCCCCTCCTGGAGCCCTTGATGGCCCTGGGGACCCCCATCCCCCAGGGCTGGCTCCTGCAATGTCCCTGCCTGCTGTTTGCTATGGCAGGGCGGGAGCCGTGTGGCTCCCGCCCTGCCATAGCAAACTCTGCTTTGGTTTTTGGAAGCGAGAGCAGGAAACCTGCTCTGTGGCACTTACTTGAGGTACCTGGTGGGCTAGTTGGCCCCTTAATAGGGACGTTATAGTTAGAAATTAGCATTTAAAAACCTTAGAAATTCACTGAAAAAACCATAGGTTTTAGGGACGTTATAGTTAGAAATTAGCATTTAAAAACCTTAGAAATTCACTGAAAAAACCACAGGTTTCAGGGACGTTATAGTTAGAAATTAGCATTTAAATAAACTTTGAAATTCACTGAAAAAACCATAGGTTTCAGGGACGTTATAGTTAGTTGGACATTACACTTGTACAAAACCAGAGAAATTTGGCCGTTATAGTTAGTTCAGCTAACTATAACTTGCGCCCCGCAATGCACTGCTGATGACGTCACATATTACATCATTCATGACATGGTCAGTGACATCACTGATGACATCACTGATGACATCTCAAATGACATCACTGATGACATCATCCAGTGACTGTGTGTTTCTGTAAAGTTTAAATATGTTTTATATATATATAGGCCAAGGTGTATTGAAGAATGAGTGGGTGTATAAGTGTCTGAATGGATGATTTAGTAGGTGCGTGACTGACTGGAAAAGTGAGTGATTAAATGTCTCTTACTGAATGCATGGGTTAGTGACTGATACAGACATTCACACAGTTTAGTTTGTCAGTTGGTGTGTAAGCGGTTGCATGGGTTGGTGAGTAGCTAAATGAGGGTCTATATGGGTTATTGATTGGTTGTCTGAGTATCTCTATGGGTGCCTGAGTGTCTGTGTGGGAGGGTGGGGGGGTGCGACTCTGTGCATAGATGTGTGAGTGGGTGATTCACTGGGTGTATGGGTTCAAGAGTGCATCTGTGAAGGGCTGTGTGGGTGGGTGAGTGTGTGTATGGGTGTTTTGGTGAGTGAATGGATGTCTCAGTGGTACATGTGTGAGTAACTGCATATGTGAAAGGCAGTATATGTGAGTGTTGGAGTACATAAATGACTATATGTGAGAGTGAGTGATTTTGAGAATGTCTGTATGGATGAGTGTGTGCTTGTAGTACTTATTGTATAAGAGTGTAAGTATGTGTTAGTATATGTTTGAATAAGTGAGGTGGTGTGTGTATAACTGTATAGGTGAGTACATGGGAGTGTGATTGATTCTTTGCATGACTGATTAGGTGTGTGAGTAACTCTATTTATGAGTGGTGGTGTGTGAGTGTCTGTATAGATATGTGAGTGCATATGATAGTGCTGTGTGTTTCTGTAAAGTTTAAATATTTTTAAAATATATAGGAAAAGACGTATTGAAGAATGAGTGGGTGTGTAAGTGTCTGTATGGATGATTTAGTAGGTGCGTGACTGACTCTATAAGTGAGTGATTTAACGTATCTTACTGAATGCATGGGTTAGTGACTAAACTGGGTGTATGTCTGTATCCGTCTGTATGTTGCTGTGTAAGTGGCTGCATGTGTTTGTGAATAGCTAAATGAGTGTCTATATGAGTTATTGAATGCTTGTCTGAGTATCTGTATGGGTGCCTGAGTGTTTGTGTGGGAGGGGTGTGTGCAACTCTGTGCATAGATGTGTGAGTGGGTGATTCACTGGGTGGATGGTTTCAAGAGTGCATCTGTGATAGACTGTATGGGTGGGTAAGTGTGTGTAAGAGTGTGTTAGTGAGTGAATGTATGTCCCAGTGGTACATGTGTGAGTAATTACATATGTGAAAGGCAGTATATATGTGTGTTGGAGTATATAAATAGCTATAAGCAAGAGTGAGTGATTGTGATAGTGGCTGTATGGATGATTGTGTGCTTGTATCAGTGATTGTATAAGAGCGTAACAATGTGCTACTATTTGTATGAGTAAGTGAGCTGGTGTGTGTATAACTGTATAGGTGAGTAAATGGCAGTGTGTTTAATTATTTGCATGACTGACTAGGTGTGTGAGTATCTCTATGGATGAGTGGCGTTGTTTGAGTGTCTATATAGGAGTAAGAGTGCATATGATAGTCCTGTACTGAGTGACCGTAAGTATGAGTGACTGTACGGGTGAGTGAGTGGATGTGTGTGTGTAGACCTAAGAATCAGTGAGTGGGTATGTAGTTATTGGTGTTGGAGTGTCTATGGTTTTGCGAATGGCAGTCTGTAATTTAGAGTGGGTGTATCAAAGGTTATATTAGGGTGTGAGGAGGTGCATCAGATTATCACGTGGATGATGTCATCAGTGATGTCATTTGACATGTCATCAGTGATGTCATCAGTGATGTCACTGACCATGTCATGAGTGATGTAATATGTGACGTCATCAGCAGTGCATTGCGGGGCGCGAGTTATAGTTAGCTGAACTAACTATAACGGGGAATTTCACGGGTTTTGTACGAGTGCAATGTCCAAGTAACTATAACTGTCCCTAAAACCTATGGTTTTTTCAGTGAATTTCAAAGGTTTTTTAAATGCTAATTTGTAACTATAACGTGTCTGAAACCTATGGTTTTTTCAGTGAATTTCAAAGGTTTTTTAAATGCTAATTTGTAACTATAACGTGTCTGAAACCTATGGTTTTTTCAGTGAATTTCAAAGGTTTTTTAAATGCTAATTTCTAACTATAACGTGCCTGAAACCTACGGTTTTTTCAGTGAATTTCAAAGGTTTTGTAAATGACAATTTTTAAATGTATTAATTGTTATATTAATTTTTTTCATACTGATTTACTACATTTTTAGAAACAATTTTTTTACATATTTTATTTTTTAAATTACATTGTAATTACATTATACATTACATTACAAAAATACTTTATCAGAATGAATTACTTTAGTTTAAATACTTTGCAGATAGGCAATAGACTTTTAAGTACAGTAGTTACAGTTGTTGCAATTTTGCAACACATTTTCAAACACAATGCAACATTCAGCTCAATGTGAATTTCTAGTTAAATGCAATTAGTTACTTTATGGATTACTTTTGTAACCACAGGACTGGATCCTAGATTCAGTCCTGGTACATCTCCTGTAAACAGTTGAGTAAAAGCGTTTTGGTTACAGTCGTGATTTTTAAGGAATATTATTGTATTTTAAAAGTTGACACTTTGAAACTTTTTCTCATAGAATCACCAATGTTATCCTATGGAAGGAAATTCACTTAGCAGGTAAAAACTGTTATCGTTACTTTTTCTTACTCAGTGTTGGATCCTGGATCCAGCACTGGTGCATCTCCTGTAAACAGTTGAAAGAATGCGTTTAAGTCATACTGTCGATTTTTAAGGAATATTTGTAGTTTGTGAAAATCAACACTTTGAAACTTTTTGCTGAAAACCAGTCAATGTTAGCCTATGAAGGAAATTCAAGTTACTGGTAAGTACGGTTAAAATTACTTTTCAGGACCAGTACTGGGCTGAAAAATGCAGCACTGAGGTCTCTCCTGATAACAGGTGAGTAAATCAGAATTCGGATTTCGGCTAATTTTAGAGGAATATTTGTATGTTTCAAAAATCAACACTTAGAAGAATTTCCAAGTGAAACCAGTCAATGTTAGCCTATGAAGGAAATTCAAGTTACCGGTAAGTACGGTTAAAATTACTTTTCAGGATCAGTACTGGGCTGAAAGATGCAGCACTGAGGTCTCTCCTGATAACAGGTGAGTAAATCGAATTCGTATTTCGGCTAATTTTAGAGGAATATTTTAAAATTCCAAAACTCCACACTTAGAAGAATTTCCAAGTGAAACCAGTCAATGTTAGCCTATGAAGGAAATTCAAGTTACCGGTAAGTACGGTTAAAATTACTTTTCAGGATCAGTACTGGGCTGAAAGATGCAGCACTGAGGTCTCTCCTGATAACAGGTGAGTAAATCGGAATTCCTATTTCGGCTGATTTTAGAGGAATATTTGCACAATGGTGAAGGGAGGGGCGGGGCCTGAGGTGACATCTTTGCAAACGCGCCCCGTGGCGCGTTTTAAGTTGGGGATTAAGTCCCCTTGAATCCTGAGGGTCCCTAGGGGCCAACTAGACCACCAGGAACCTCCAATATGCGCCAGGGGCTGCGTTGCAGAGACTGTAGAGAGGCCACACCCTTTTACACCTCTCTGCAACGCAGCTCTGTGGCGCATTCTGGATGTACCTGTTGGGCTAGTTGGCCCCCAGGGACCTCAGGATTGAAGGGGATTTAATTCCCCATCTTAAAACGCGCCACGGGGCCTGTTTGCACACATGTCACCTGAAGCCCCGCCCCTCCCTTCACCACTGTGCAACGCGCCCGTGGCGCGTTTTAAGTTGGGGGATTAAGTCCCCTTGAATCCTGAGGGTCCCCGGAGTCCAACTAGCCCACCATATACCTCCAAAAAGCGCCACAGAGCTGCGTTGCAGAGAGGTGTAAAGGGGCGTGGCCTCTGTACACCTCTCTGCAAGGCAGCCTCCTGGCGCATACTGGAGGTACCTGGTGGGCTAGTTGGCCCTCAGGGACCCCCAGTATTCAAGGGGAATTCGTTCCCCTCTGCAAACGCGCCAGGGGCGCGTTTGCAGAGTGGTGAAGGAAGGGGCGGGGCCTGCGGGCCCGATCGTTTTTTTTTTTTCTCCCTGAAGGGGGCTGTGTGGCCCCCCTTCCTTTTTCTTTTTGGGCCCTGGGGACCCCATCCCCCAGGGCCTTACACCTTTCTTAAATTACCTTTAAAAAAAAAAACGGGAAGGGGGCCGCGTGGCCCCCTTCCCTGGGCCTGTATTGGCCCCGGGGACCCCATCCCCGGGGCATGGCCTCTATATTTATTTTTTGAGGGGGCAGCGTGGTCCCCCTCCTCTGGCCATTTTAAGGCCCCGGGGACCCCATCTCCCGGGGCCGGCCTTTCCATTATTTTTTTTTTTAATTTTTCCTCTTTTTTGGGGAGGGGGCCGCGTTGCCCCCCTCCCGGGCCACTACTTGCCCCGGGGACCCCATCCCCGGGGCTGGCCCTCTCCGTTGGGGACTGTGGGGTCCCCAATCCCCCACAGTCCCGCCGGCTCCCCACGTCCCTTGGGAGCCGGCATTGCTGTTCCACATGGGGAGCAGCTGACATGCTGCTCCCCATGTGGAAAGCAATCGCTTTGGATATTGGAAGAGAGAGCAGGTTTCCTGCTCTCTCTTCCAATATCCAAAGCAGTTTGCTATGGCAGGGACGGGAGCCGTGAGGCTCCCGTCCTGCCATAGCAAACTACAGTGTCCCGGGGTAGGCACCCCGGGACACTGCAGGAGCTGGCCCTGGGGGTGGTGGTCCCCAGGGCCATCAAGAGCTCCAGGAGGGGGCCGCGCGGCCCCCTCCCATTCAGTACACAGCCCCGGGGAGGTGGTGGTCCCCGGGGCTCTGGGGTCCGTAACGGACCCCCATATTAAAATGTTTAGTGCCCCGGGAGGTGGTGGTCCCGGGCGTGTGGGGGCTGGAGCCCCCACACAGGTTTAATAATGGATTTTAAAAAAGCCCCGGGAGGTGGTGGTCCTCGGGGCTGCGGGAGGGCTCAGAGCCCTCCCGCACCATTTTTAAAAGCCCCGGGGGGTGGCGGTCCCGGGGCTTGGGGGCCCTTGAGACCCCCACACATTAAATTATCCCCCACCATGCCCCCGGGACTTGGGCCACCCGGGGGCCAGCTGACATCGAGCGCGGGAGACCGCGCTTCGATTCTCGGCAGGATTCGCGCACCCTGCGCGCATCCTGCCGATTTTTAAAAAAAGTTTTGATTTTTTGCCCAGGGGTCCTTGTGGGACCCCCTGAGCAAACCTAGGGGGTCAGGGTGTTTCTACCCTGCCCCCTTTGTGCGCTTTGCGCACTTGTTTCTGTCCCTCAGTTCTACCGAGGGACAAAATGGCTGCCAACATTTCCTGAATCGGAATGTTGACAGCCAGCTGACAGCCAATTAACATGCAGCTCGTGATCTGGAGGGTACGCGGACCCTACTCGTCCCTAGATATCACTAACTTTTTACTTTTCATTTTCTCAGCAACTACTGAACGGATTTACACCATTTAACAAAAGGGTTCTTTCTGAACCAAGAACTACCTCTTTGCCAAATTTGGTGTAATTCCGTTCAGCAGTTCGGGCTGTAGCCGTGTCTAAAGTTTCCTATGGGAAAATGCATGGGGAAAACGCGTTTTGGGACCCCCTTTTTCTCGGCCCCGCTTGACGTATCACCCCGAGACTTTCAGGGTAGGAGCGGACCGGAGCGCCCCACGAAGTTTGAAAATTTCGCGAAGATACGTCAACCGGCAAGAGAGTTATTTCAAATAGAATGTCGCGGATTTCCTATGGATAATAGGTTGTAACTATAACTATCTACTGGCGACCGCCAGTAGATAATATATATATATATATATATATGCAAAAACAGAAGCAGAGAACTCTGGGTAGTTCTCAAGTTTAGGTGGAAAGCAGCTCCAGTAAAAGCACTCTCAACACTAGCAACACTCTAAATTTGCCCACCTCAAATGTCTGCTTTTCTATCAAAGTTTTTAAGCATAGGATTAGCACAGTGCTATCCACGCCGAGATAGAAAGGGACAAAGTCTTTTGCCATTTTTACAGCAAAGTCTTTAAGCATAGGATAAGCACAGTGCTATCCCTGCCGAGCTATAAAATGGCCAAAGCCTTTTACCACTCCAGGCACAGTATTACAGCTTCGGATTGGTAAAATACCATCCAAGCCAACCTGAAATGAATAAAAGCAACCCCTGACACGTGTTTTGCTCTCGTTAGAGCTCTTCAGAGAGGTATAGCTTTGTCCAGACACAAGGGAGTACCCAGTATAAGTCAAAACAAAACCCTTTCAGGCATAGAGTGACGAATAAATTATGCAAAAACAGAAGCAGAGAACTCTGGGTAGTTCTCAAGTTTAGGTGGAAAGCAGCTCCAGTAAAAGCACTCTCAACGCCAGCGACACTCTAAATTTGCCCACCTCAAATGTCTGCTTTTCTATCAAAGTTTTTAAGCATAGGATTAGCACAGTGCTATCCACGCCGAGATAGAAACGGACAAAGTCTTTTGCCATTTTTACAGCAAAGTCTTTAAGCATAGGATTAGCACAGTGCTATCCCTGCCGAGCTATAAAATGGCCAAAGCCTTTTACCACTCCAGGCACAGTATTATAGCTTCGGATTGGTAAAATACCATCCAAGCCAACCTGAAATTAATAAAAGCAACCCCTGACACGTGTTTCGCTCTCGTAAGAGCTCTTCAGAGAGGTATAGCTTTGTCCAGACACAAGGGAGCACCCAGTATAAGTCAAAACAAAACCCTTTCAGGCATATATATATATGCATAAACATCCTTTCAAGCAGTGGTTGGAGTTCCTCACATAGCCTCCACTCTGTCACGCACAGAAGGACACAGCACCACCAGGGGAGTAATTTTTAGATAGATATAATTTATTTAAACATAAGCAGCACCAAGGTGAAATGGACAACGCATTTCAGCATTTCAGCTGTAGCCTTCGACAGGGCTACAGCTGAAACGTGTAGGCCATTTCACCTTGGTGCTGCTTATGTTTAAATAAATTATATCTATCTAAAAATTACCCCTTTGGTGGCTCCGTGTACTTCTGTGCCTGACGGAGTGGAGGCTGTGTGAGGAGCTCCGACTGCTGCTTGAAAGGACGTCTATGCAGATGAAATGCGATCGTCAGATCGCACGAACGAGCACTCGTAAGTGAGGCCGGGGTATTCTTCTGGTATCTGAAGAAGATATATATATATATATATTACATTCACTGAAAAAAACAAACGTTACAGGAATGTTATATTTAGGCTTAGATTTTTCACGCACAAAACCATAGAAATTCAACAGTTATAGTTACCTGAGCTAACTATAAGTCATGTCCCTGCAATGCACTGCTTATGACCTCGCATATTACATCACTCATGACATGGTCAGTGACATCACTGATGACATCACTGATTACATCTTAAATGACATAGCTGATTACATCATCCACAGAACCACTCATACACCCACTCATACCCCCATGCAACCTCTCATGCACCCGCTCACACACCCACACAACCACTCACATACCCATTCACACAGTCATAAAACCACTCACACACCCACTCACTCACCCATACATCACTTCAAATGCCCACTCACTTACCCATCAACCCACTGAAACAGCCACTTACCCATACACGACTAACACATCCAGTCAATCACCCATACAGCTGCTCACACAGCCACTCAGTCACCCATACACCCACTGACACACCCACGCAACCCCCATAAACCACTCACATAGACACTCACTCAATCATACAGCCACTCACAGACCCACTACCTCACCAATGCAGCTACTGACACACCCACTTGTTCACTCATATAGCCACTCACACACCCACCCAGACACCTATACAACCACTCAGACACCCCCCAAACATGGATATAGACAGTCACACAGCCACTCACATAATATGTGTTAAAAATATTTTCACTCATTCGTAGTACATAAAGTATAACAATGTATCTTATGTAGGAGCTTAATATATATGTTTAACAATCATAAAGTTTTAGAAAACTCTCTCAATCACTGGATGATCTCATCAGTGATGTCATCAGTTATGTCATTTGAGATGTCATCAGTGATGTCCCTGGCAATGTCTTGAGTGATGTAATATGTGAGGTCATAAGCAGTGCATTGCGAGGGCATAAGTTATAGTTAGCTCATGTAACTATAACTGCTGAATTTCACTAGTTTTGTACAAGTGAAATCTGAGTCTAATTATAATGCCCCTGTAATTTTTGTTTTTTCAGTCAATTTCCAAGGTTTTTTAAAATTCTATTCCCTAACTATAATGTCAATGTAACCTTTTTTTATTTCAGTGAATTGCTATGTTTTATATGTTATATCCTAACCATAACCATAAAGTCCCTATAACCTTTAATTATTTTCTGTGAACTTCTACGTTTTTTAGGAAAAAAATTCCTAACTGTAACCTGTCACCTTTGAGAGTCAGTGTGTGAGAGGCTTTATAGGTCCATGAGTGGGTGTGTGAGTGGCTATATGGGTCTGTGAGTGAGTGTGGGAGTGTTTTGGTGGGTATGGGAGTGGGTGTGTGAATAGTGTTATGGGTGTGTGAGTGGCTGTATGAGTCTGTGAGGAATGTATGTCATTACAACGCATACTACTACCATGTGTGCCATAACAACGTGGGTATTGCTGCGCTAGTATGTTTACAATGACCTACCATTACAACGCATTCTTTTACCACGCATATGCCTTTACAACGCCTGCCATTACAATGCAAAGGCATGCATGGTAAAGGCATACACTTGGTAAAAGTGATTAAGGTAAGTAACACTACCGCTGCATGACCCCTAGCCCCCGGCCCAGCCCTTGCCGTACCCTAAACCCTAAAACACTACCTCTTCATGACCCCCACCTGACCCCCAGTACTTTCCCTACCCTAAACCCTAAAATAACACTACCCCTGCACGAGCCTCCCTGACCACCAGTCCTCTCCTTACCCTAAAACCTAAAACACTACCCCTGCATGACCCCCGACCCCCAATCCTTTCCCTACCCTAAACCCTAAAACAACACCACCCCTGCATGACCCACTAACCCCCGGCCCCCAGTCCTCTCCCTCCCCTAAACCCTAAAACACTGACCTTGCACAACCCCCGCCCTGACCACCAGTCCTTTCCCTACCCTAAACCCTAAACCACTCCCTCAGCATGAGTCCCCTTGACCCCCAGTACTCTCCCTACCCTAAACCCTAAAACACTACCCCTCAACGCCCCACCCAGCCCCCAATCTGTACACAACCCTGACCCTAAAACATTACCCCTGCACGACCCGTGCAGCCCCCGGCCCTAAATTAGAACCCCCACCCCAGGCCCAATCCGCCTTACCTTTCTTTCCTCATGGTTCGTGCGGTGTAGGAAGCACATCTGAGGGGCTGTGCATGTCGTTATGAGGAAGCAAAAGAGACTCTGTTTCCTCACACCGACGTGGATCACCTATATTTATATATAATGTATATGCTTTTAACATACATACCTTTAAAACAAAATTTGTTATAAAGGAATGCATGGTAAAAGCAGATACGTTTAAAAAAAATGCGTAGTAAAGTCTACATGTGGTTACAACGCATGCGTGGTAACACTTGCATTGTAATGGTATGCGTAGTAACAGCTACGATGTAATGGCTGTTTACTGTCTGTGAGTGTATGTGGGAGTGTCTGTATGGGTCGGTGAGTGGGTGTGTGAGTATCTATATTGGTCAGTGACTGGGTGTGTGAGTGTCTTAGTGGGTCTGTGAGTGGGTGTGTGAGTGCTTGTGTGAGTATGTGAGTGGATGTGTGAGTACATGTGTGGGTCTGTGAGTGGGTTTGTGAGTGCCTGTGTGGGTCTGTGAGTGGGTCTGTAAGTGCCTGTGTGGGTGTGTGTGTGCCTGTGTGGGTCTGTGAGTGGGTCTGTGAGTAGCTGTGACTAGCTGTGTGTGTGTGTGTCTGTGAGTCGATCTGTGAGTGCCTGTATGAGTGGGTGTGTGAGTGGTGCTATGGATTTTGGGCATTTGCATACTTAGGATATTTAAAAGGGAGAATCATGGACTCTGCTATCACCAGGAGATGACAAGTAATCACTCATCACAGTTGCTACAAATCAGATTGTGCTCCAATAGATCAATGATGAATTCATATCAGCATTGTAAACTTTATTTCGACTATAATCCATAAAAGAACAATTAAAACATACCTATAGAAAACAAAACACATGAGATTAAAACAATCAATTAACATCAATAAAATATTAATTGAATACATTTAATGCAAGCAGTACAGTCATAAAACACGATAAAAATACCATAGATTGTGTATATATATATATTGATTTGCTCTTCTAAAGCAATAAAGTGGTAGTGCTCCTAAAGAGGCAGAATAAATGTGGACACCCTACCTCTGGAGGGATAGGATCAGTATTTAGCAGACACATCTTTTGCCTGATCCTCAACATCAGTTGCAAATATTGAGCGACAGCAAAGACAATATTCTCCCTCGTGTTGTATTTCAATATTCGGAGTGCCTCAGGATATTTTCTAAGCCCTAAGTTACGGCACACTGAAACTAACCACTTTCTTCTCCCTTTCAAATAGGCTGGACAAAACAAATAGGTCATGCTCATCTGTTTTCTGTTTCACCTAGCTAGCTCGCCTGACAGAGCCCACCTTAGTATGAAAGAAAAAAAATGGTTGTGTGCCATGGTGAAACTGAAGGCAAAACTTCCAGGCTCCCACAGGTTCGATCTCATCAAGACATCGCTCTGCTGCCTGGAATATGTACTTCATCAAAAGAAAGGCGTTGGTAAGGGACCCAAAAGAGGGTTATGCCTGCATTAAACTCATTCTATGCTGATCATAGTTTCCCTTGGGAGTTAACTTATTAATAGATAGGGCTGCCAACGGCTCATCCCACAGTATCCCATTGCCCTGTCTTTTTAAGGGTTTCTCTGACAAACGTAATCCACGGTATATTACTAGAGCCAGTGAGACCCAGGATTTCTTCTAACCCCTGGCGGGAGGAGAGAAGCTCAGGAGTGGCCCAGATCCTCCTCCAGTAAAGGATTGGCCTCAAACTTTTCCCTTCAGAAATTGGCTTCAACCCCAAATCAAGTCTAAGGAGGAGGAGGGGTACTGATAGGGAGGCTCAGCAGTTGGCACAGATATCGATTTTCCCCTACTGTTTGAGCTGCTGTGGCCTTATGGCCCCAGAGCTCCACGCCATAAAGGGCTGCCCCCACTGCCTGTTATTTGTAAATTTCTAGCGCCAGTAGAATTGGATGAAATTGGGATCTTCGATGCACTTTGACCAACCCCCTAGTGTGTTGCTCTGATTTGAGCCTGCACCTGTCACTATGATGACTCCAAGCCAGCTGCTCTGTAAGGATCAGCCCAAGGTACTCAAAAGCATGCACTTGCTCCAGGGGAGCACCCTTGAGCCTGGGGTTATGTCTGGTGGAGCGGCAGGGACTGAAAACCATATATTTCATTTTTGCCACTTTTATTTCGAACCCCCTCTATCTGCAAAAGGGGTAAAAGCTATCCAAAATCCTCTGCAACCCCATAGGAGATTTAGATAGTAGCAGGGTTTGCCTGCAAACAGCAGGGCAGGAACCCTCATGCCTACAAGACTTGGGGCATTACCCTCACATTGATTCAGATGAGCAACTGTCGTGTAGTACCCACTAATCTGTAGGATCGGCGCATTTGTTGGACAACATAAACTTTGGGTGAGGTGCCTAGACTGATTCCAAGCACCCCTGCAGGATATGTTGGCCTGGAGACCAGTTAGCTCACAGTGCCACCATAAGCCCCATAAGCCTACCAGGGAGCAAATGGTTTCTGGCAACCTCTGAACATGACAACCCTGACCCCTCAGGGATCGTGGTAACAGATCAGAACCTCTCGCTCAGTCACTCGTGCTCTTTTCTTCTCAGAGAAATATACAGAGAATACACAGTGGGATGTTTTCAATAGATTTATTGAACCAACGTTATTCTTGTATAACATACATGTGCTGCGATAATCAGTAGACAGAAGCAGATAAAAGTGATTACAAGCACCAAAAGAGTAAACAGTAGATACAGTTCTTCCGTGGTGCTAGAACAGTGTATATATGCAGGCATATAAAACAAGATAGTAATCAGGCGTACTCCTACTATGAGAACCCTACTCTATGTGTGCCTAGAGTGTGTGTAGGTGTAAAGCCAAGAAGCCCCCCTAGGGATGATCCAACCCGAATACCTGGAGAGAGAATGTAAGACCCTGTCTTGGTCACAAACTGAACACCCCTCATGGAGATGTCAGACCGCTGCTTGTTGAAGTCTCAGCATGCAGGGACCCTCGGCGTCAGCTGAAGTTCCTCCTCTACTAATCCTCTGAGATGCTTATTATTTATAATAAAAAACAGCTGTGCGATGTGCATATAGATTGGTAATGTTATGGATATGTAGATAGCCCTGTCACCCCGTGGATGAAGATAGAACAACATTTGTACATTCTTGCGTAAAGGCAATGCATTTCATTTTCGAGGCATCGTGATAATGTTATGCAAAGCCAGCTGTGTAAACAGAAGTCGTTTCAGAGAAACTAACCCAACATTGTCACACATGCAAATATGTGCAAACGGTCACAGCAGTTATGTTACTGTGCAAAAAGAGGACAATGTAAGAAAATGTGCAGCTTCGCTACATGGACCTAACCCTGACACATAACACAACTAGCCTATTGACATAGAGGGCAAAAAGAGTGGGGGAAAGTACACCACCCTGCCTAAGCCCTCTCGTGATGGGGAACTGATCTGTCATCTCACCCAATTTACCACATCTCACCTGTGCATAGTTGTACTCATGAAGCCTTGATTGAATGGCCATGAGATAGTTGGGAAAGCCCTTGTCTGTAAACACCTGCAAAAGTGTGGATCTGGGCACCAGGTCGAATGCAGACCGTAGGTCTACAAATATAATGTATAACCACAAAACCCCCAAGGTCACCATTTTCCAAAAGCGAAGTTGGAGGCGGAAGGCCTGGTCAACAGTGCTAGTATGTTCCCCAAAATGCTGAAGGAAGTAAGGATCTCTTCAGCAGCATCCATTCATACACCGTTTCCAGAAGGATTCTGCTAAACAGGTTTTGAGAGCTGTCAATCAGTCTTATTAGCCGATAGTCAGTTGGCAGTAAGGGGGATCCCTTTTTAAATATTGGAATGATTTCAGCCCCCTGCCAGTTTGGAGGGATAGGTGCCACCTTCAAGATGGCATTTAAAAACAGTGAAAAGTAGGAACTCCAGACATCTACCTCACTTTGGAACAAGTCACCCAGGATTTTGTCTGGCCCTGGGGCTTTGTTTAGGAATGATCTTAAGGATCGCTGATCTTGCTTCTTTGATCGTGATGAGGGGGGGGCGCTTCACATTAACTCACTGTTTCCCTGTCATCTTTGTTGTTACTACTCAAGGCAATCAAAGGGGCGATATCTACTCCTATTGAGGAGTATAGACTAAAGAAATGGGCAATCCATTCCACGGCAGGGACATTGGTTGCAATTGGGCGGTATCCCTCTTGGGAGTCGGTACACACCAGGTTCCAGAAGGTACTCTGGTCTCATTGTCGAACTGCATCTAATAGACCTTCCCAATTCTCAATCTCCCAATCCCTTTTTGCTTGGTTGATAGTTTATTTGTAGGCCACTCTCTAATCTCTTATTGCACTCCGATCATGTTGCCTGTTGGAGAGCAACAGGGCCGCCCTAGCATCCTTCCATATTTGGTCATACCAAGATGGGGGGTTGTACCTCCCAACAGCCCTTTTAGTTTCCACATAGAAGAGCTTGTCAAGCCCCTCATTCATACTACTGTGTATAGTACCAAGATTTTCCCTTGTTTCTCTGAGATACAGGGACCCAGCTAGGGATAGGAAACCTTCCATGCTCTCTGCTACAATTTTATAACTGTCCCAATCAGCTCTTGGGAGTGGGGCATCTGGCACCACTTTACTCTGTGCATATTATTGGTGGGCCTCAACCTCTGATCAAAGGGTTCAATGGAGCTAACTATTTCGCAACAAGAAGGGACATCTACATCAGAGACAAGGGCATTGTGGTCACTATCCTATCTTGGCAATACCACCATATTCATAAGATATGGCCAAACCCTCACATCCATCAAAATATAGTCGGTGAGACTAGTACTCAGGAAACGGTTGAAGGTGTTTTTACCTTCCCTATCACAGGCGGTTCTGCCATTGCTAGCTCGAAGACCCTGGTTCAATGTTAGGGCATTAATTTGAAATGCCAGAGGGGACCAACTTTTGATGGGAGGAATTGCCTACTTCAGTATGGACTAAACTCTATCTTCTTCCTGTGCTGCTACCTCAATGTTGCTGTCCAAGGGTTCTAATTGACAGTTGAAGTCTCCACCCACAATTTTCCTATCCCCAACTGGGACAGAGGCCATGTGTGAGTTCAATACCTCTAGGGTAGGCAAATATCTATTGAGCGCCCTTGGCCTCAGGTACAAATTGTAAATATAAAAGGTGATTTACTGGAATGACAAAGAGACACACAAGACATCGGGGGAAGAAATTGGGATTTTTTCCACCTTACAAGGGAGGACTGTACTAACCCAAGATGATAATCCCCCTGAAGGTCTGCCCATGCTCGTAATTGTTGCTGCTTTACAAAAGTTAATTTATCCCGTTCTGTGCACAGATTTAGTGCGCCATGTCTCCTGAAAGAGACAAAGATCATGAGTGTCAATGAACTGGGACCAGTCAGGGCAGTCCAGTTTAGAAGATATTGCAAGAGAGCATTTTAAGAAAAGGCTCAGGGCAATTAAAGTCTGGGTCATTCAAGTAACTAGACCCAGGACTCCCACCCCTGTCTACGGGATAGTTAGATTAAAGAAATGCCCTTGTGGAGGTATACCTCTCACTGCTATGTGGCTTATGACTTTGCTCATTGCGTGATCTACAAACTATGGGATTTGAGTTTTTGATTCCCTTTTAGCTGATGGATGGTCAATCTGTTGCAGGGCCCTTGGCATAATACTCCTCATTAACCTAGACAGCATAGCTCCAGGAGCATCACTATGGCCTGGTTTGGCCTGCAATCCGGTTATGTATGTACTGGAGGGCCTGCACACCAAAGGGATAATTTCACTGGGTGTCTCCCTTATAGTACCCAATTTCTTATTTGCTCACTTCCCTACACCCTTCATTAGTATCTATGGAGGGATCAGGTATAGGAGAACCCAGGGAACATGTATGTCAATCGACTCCTGCTAAAGCATCATAACAATTAGAAATGGGGCTGCCATATACACCCGTGCTCCTGCGACATCGTTGGGGGCAGGGGCCATTGCTGAAAATGAATGATAGTTGTTGTAGCTGTAGAGGGCCACCTACTCTGAAAGGGTAGGGGAGTTTGTAAACATTTGTAAAAGTAGCCCAATGACAGCAGGTGTATGCAGGATGTACCCAATCGTTTGTTTAAAAGGCCTAGGAGCAGACTCTCCACCAAGTGAGGTGACCTAAAATGTATAACAATTCAATCCCAAGGGTTGTCCTCCTGCCCTAGGCCTATCCATCCTACAGTGCAGGTTAAATGAAATGAAAATTAAATGAAATTTTAATTTATAACGTGCGCTAATACCCAAGGGTGCCTAGGCGCGAAGAGCTCTGATTTCAAACTATAGAGCCAGCTAAAAGATACGGAGCGACAGCCCCGATTAGCATTCCTCTTTTAATGTCTTTTAAAGAACCACGTTTTTAACAGTTTACGAAAGGGGCGGAGTTCAGTTTTTTTCTTTAATGCCAGCGGAAGGGAATGCCACAGCCTAGCTGTGCCTGCTACAAAACTACTACCCCTCCCCCCCACAATGTTGCTTTAGCCCTCCGAATCGCCAGGTTAAAAGAAGAAGAGGATCAAAGCTGCTTTTTTGAGCATATCTTTGGAATTTGTGTTTAAAATATTCGGTTCCGTGCCCATGTAGTCCTTTAAATGCAATACAAATGGCCCTAAATTCAATTTGCCTCCCAATCGGCAGCCAATGTAGTGTTGGTAGAGTGTGAGAGACCGGCTGGTATTTTGGCATGGCCAGCAGCAGACATTCTGTGGCATTTTGGAGAATCTGCAATTTATTTAAAAATCTTGCTTGAATGTTAAGAAATAGCGCACTACTAATCAATCTTAGATAAAATAAGTGCGGTAACTACAGC
This sequence comes from Calotriton arnoldi, assembly GCA_963921515.1. Lineage (NCBI taxonomy): Eukaryota > Metazoa > Chordata > Amphibia > Caudata > Salamandridae > Calotriton > Calotriton arnoldi. The sequence goes on along the minus strand of CAWUFW010000107.1, from coordinate 3,406,448 downwards.
TTTCTGTAGATCTAAACGAATGAAAGGTAGAACTTTCTGAAGGATTTTGATCATGAGAAAGCATAAGGCGGTGAAGTCGTTTATTTGGCCTTCGAAAGATAATTTATTTTCAAAATAGACTCCCAAATTTTTTACCTTCGAGACTGGGACAGGAACATCTCCGAGTTGCTGCGGCCACCAACTGGGTGTCCAGAACAAAGTGTCACGTCCAAACAAAAGAACCTCGGTCTTTCCCACATTCAATTTCAGGCAGGGTGGACATCCATATCCTGACTTCATGCATAAAATCATGAAACCTAAGAGTGGTGTCCTCCGAATTACCCACCAGAGATGCCACGATCTGTGTGTCATCAGCTTAAGACACCACCGTAAAGCCAAAAGACTTTATCAAAGTGGCAAAGCTAGCGCTTGGTCCAGAAAGAGTGTTTCATGTTATTTGATGTAAATCCGTTCAGCAGTTTTTGACTTATTAACAGAAATTAAAATTTGTATGTATAGGGTCGCGGATCTCCGGTGAAGCCCCCCAAAAATGATTAAGAAAAATAAAATAGGGCAGGGCAGGAATACCCACAACCCCTATCCCTGGTCTTGGAGTCCCCCTGGGAACCCTCCAGGGCAAAAAGCATTATTTAAAAAAATGTTTGGCGAAAACTTTGATGAATTTGCGACTGGTGAAAATTAAAAAAAAAAACAAGCATGGTCTCCTGCACTTGTTCTTAATATAATCCCCGGGTAGGCCAGGTCCTGGGGGCATGCAGCTTTCTTACTAGAAGGAGGGGGTGCACAGGTCCTGCTTCCTAAGGCTTGATAGAGCCCTGGGGACCCCCACCTCCCCAGGGCTTTATCATTATAATGGAGGGGTGCAGCTTGGAACCCCTTACCATGGGCTAAAGGAAGCCCTCAGAGACCACTACCTTCCTTGGGCTTTATTATTAAAATGGAGGTGGCCTGCGTGGACCCCTCTCCTGGGGCTGTTTTAAGCTCTGGGGATCACCACCTCCCCAGGGCTAAAATAAAATATTTACAGGGGGCCCTGTGGAACCCCCGGGGACCACCACCACCTCACCTGGGCCTATCAGATGTAAACATTTGGGAAGGGACCTATATGGCCCATGGGACCACCACCTCTCCAGGACTGGCCTGTGAAAATGAAAGGAGGGGGGCCTCATGGCCCCCCTCCTGGTGCCAATTATGGCCCTGGAGACCACCACCCCCCAGAGCTGGCTCCTGCTATCTCCTGAGGTGCCCACCCCGGAAGATTACTGTTTGGTATTGCTTATGACAGTTCTCGCCAAGTAGGAGCAAACACGGACTCTGTTCCCAGCACGTGGGAGCTGTCAAACAGCTGTAGCTTGCTGGGAGAGGAGTGTTCGTCTGTTTCCATGCCCACTGTCATGTGGGCAGGGAAACAGACGAAATAAGTGCACCAACACGCAGGGAGTTGCATATATGGCAACTCCCTATATGTGGGAACAATGCCTGCATCTGCAAGAGGCCTGGAGCCAGCAGGGCCTGCGGGGGCATTCAGGCTCCTGCCACGGTCCCCAACGTAGCACACTGGGTGCCCAGCATGGTAAGACCTTCCCCATTGAATTGTGGCAGTACACTGGGAGATGGGGACCCTGGGACTAAAATCAGCCTCGGGAGGGGGGCGCATGCCCCCTCCCAGTTTTAAATATGTTTTTGGCCCCAAGGAGCCAGTGGACCCCAGGGCTCCCCATGGCCTCCCTGCCTATTTTGTAAATTTAACTCCGGGGACGTGTTGTTCCCCGGGGTAGGTAAAGGCCCAGAAGGAGGAGTCAAGAACACTAGGTGCCCTGAGTGGGTCCAGGGCACCCAGGTAGATGTGGCCAGGCCCCGGGTATGGGGTACCTGGGATCAACATTGGCCTGGGAAGAGACCATGTCATGAGTGATGTAATATGTGAGGTCATAAGCAGTGCATTGCGGGGGTGCAAGTTATAACTGCTGAACTTCACTGATTTTGTTTGAGTGAAACCTAACTATAACGTCCCTGTAACCTTTGTTTTTTTCAGTGAATTTCTAAGGTTTTTAAAATGTTAATTCCTAACTATAATGTCCGTGTAACCTTTGTTTTTTTTCAGTGAATTTCTATGTTTTTTTAAGTAGTAGTCACATTTGTAAGATGGTGGAGAAAGGGGGCGGGCCTCCGACCAGCTCTCATGAATCCCGCTGTATAGGACTTACAGGAGGTACCAGGAGGGCTTTTTGGCCCCAAGGTCCTTCAGGAGTAAAGTGGACTTCATCCCCCAACCAGTAGTGCAACAGGAGGCATATTTGCAGCGTTGTGGAGAAAGGGGGCCTGGCCTCCGATGACCTCTTAGGAATCCCGCTGTGTGGGTCTTACTGGAGATAACAGGAGGGGTAGTTGGCCCCAAGGACACCCTTGGTGGCCAACTACCCTTCATGTTACCTCCAGTAAGACCCATACATCTGGATTGCTGAGAGGTTGTCAGAGGCCACGCCCCCTTTCTCCACCACTCCGCATAAGCACCTCCTGGCACACAACTAGTTGGAGGATGATGTCGCCTTGGCTCTTGAGGGTCCTTGGGCCACCTAACCATCCTGTTACCTCCAGTAAGTCCTACACAGCTGGATTGCTCAGAGGTTGTTGGAGGCTGGAGTCCACTTCAGTCCGGAGGTCCTCAGGAGTAAAATGGAATTTATTCCCCACCCATTAGTGCACCAAGGAGGTGTGTTTGCAGAGCAGTGGAGAAAGGGGGTGGTGGATGGCCATTGATTTTTGCCCCAGGGACATAGTCCCCAGGGCCAGGGGTCCGCGATGAAACCCCTTCATTGTTTACATTCTTCCCTGGGGTGTGGTTGTCCCTGGGGCATGTGGGGAGGCCGTGCTGCCCCTTGCATTGCTTTACAATATTTAGACCGAGGGGCTTTTTTATTTAATTGATATATATTTGTTAATAGTATAATTATTTTTATTTTTTAATGAAGTATTAGATGTGGGTTGTGTGTTTTGTAGGGTTATAGGTTGGGAAGTAAATTAATTATAATTAATAAATAGTTTTTATATAATATTAATCATTTAATTGATAATTAATTATGTAAATTGTATATATAATTTTTTATTACGTTTCAGGTGCGGGTTGTGTGGATGGTAGGGGTATAAGGTGGGAAGTAAAATAATGATAATTAATTATTGATTAATTGTTAGTAAAAATTAATGATTTAATTGACAATTAATGATGTAAATTGTGTGATACAATACTTTTTTTCTTTTTTGATGTGTGTTGTTTTTAGGATTAAATCAATTTTTATTATTAGCAGAACACATCACTTCAACATACAATGTACTGTCGCCTACAACCCTGCAGGCCGGCTACTCCAAAATCCTGTAAGCATGTAACAGTTCCTAGACCATGGGCTACTTATATGGATGCAATACACAGCATGCCGCCTACAACCCTTGATGGGCCGGCCGCGTACAGTTGAACGAAACAATATAGGATCCATAACTGTGAAAAGTATGCCCCAGCTCAACTATATACCACATTATGACAGGAGAGGCTGCGGGTCTCAGCAATAGCTAAACGGTGTTCCAACTTAACCCCTCCTCCCTCCCCCCACTCTCCCACGAACTGGTGTGTCCTACGCCTAAACTCGCTGTGAGCTAGTGAGCAGAACGTGCTTGATAGTCAGAGTCAGGGGCTGTTTTCGACGCTGAAGGTGTTGTGAGTCGCAGGAGGCAGAGGTATTTTGGGCATGTGATCTCGTTGAATTCGGTGGACAAGAGGGACACCAGCGATCGCCAAATCTCGCCAAATCCCGAAGCGGAGTTTGTGAGTGATGCCTGTATCCGTTCCATCCCCAGAGTGTGCCAAAGCCTATGCAACCACCCCGTGTGTGACGGTACTGTCTGCGTCCCTCAGTGCGATAAGATATTCTGGAGTGCTGCTCCCAATGCTAATATCATCTGTTTCCCTTTGCGGGATCTCAGGGGGATAGTTAACGGGTTGGGAAGCCCCAGTACCACATAAGCTGGAAATCGTGGGATCTGTGTCTCGAAGTGCTGGTCTATTTCATCCAGAATTAAGGGCCAGTAGGCCGCTAATTCCCTACACTCCCAAAGTAGGTGCACCAGCATGCCCTCCTCCCCGCACCCCCTCCAACAAGTAGGGCTGCAGTCCGGGATCCCTTTATTGAGTCGCACTGGGGTCAGATACCAGTACATGGCGATCTTGAAGGCGGTTTCCCTGCTGGCGGTGTTTCGCGCTGTATGTTTGGCCCTAAAGTAAATCTCCCTCCATTCTTTCTTGGTGAGTTCCCTCCCCAATTCTTGCGCCCACCGCTTCTGGCTGGCAGTGGGATGTGTAGGGGCCGGCATATGAAGCATCCCATATAGTTCCGAAATTAACTTCTTATCATTGCGTTTCATCACCAACCATTTCTCGTAGGGTGTCAGTTTCCTATGGACCTTCTCCCAAACCTCTGGATGGAGGAGCCAGTGTCGTATCTGGAGATAATGGAACCTTTCCGACTCCGGCAGGGAATAGTCTTGGCGTGCCTGGGAAAACGGAATAATCCCCTCCACGTCAAACAGGTGTCCTGCCGCTTTGCATTCCGTTGTCCTCCACCCCGGGAACGCCCTCTCATCGAACCCCGGTGTGAATTCCTTGTTACCGAATAAGGGTGTCATTGGGGAAGGGAAAGTTGTCAACCCCTTTCTGCTGGCCACCCCGTCCCACACCTGCAATAACATGTTTGTTATAGGGGAGCCCTGGAGGTTCTGTGGCCGGTCCGCCCGTTTCAGAAAGGGCACTTTCCATAATGAGAGTTTCGCAAGTGCTCCATCTTGAAACAGCCATCTCTTTTCAGATTCTGGCCTGCTCCATTCCACCATGTATCTCAGTTGAGATGCCCTAAAGTATTCTACCAGGTTTGGAATACCCAAGCCACCTTCCTCCTGCCTCAGATGTCCCAACTCCTTCCGCATGCGTGGGCAAGCCCCAGCCTGGACAAAATGAGTTATCGCCTTCTGTAGTGTTTGTAGTGTCCCCCTTGGAGGCCAGAGTGGCAGCGTTTGAAATAGGTACAGCGCCTTGAGTAGGATGGACATTTTAACCGCCGCTACGCTGCCCAGCAGTGACAGTGGGTGTTGCTTCCAACTCTGGAGCTCCCTTGTGACCTGTCGGGTTAGTTTAGAATAATTTAGTGTGACTGTCTGTTGTATAGACGGAGCCAGCTCGATTCCCAAGTATGGATTGGACTCCATGATTTTAATTCCCGAAGGGGTGACCCCTCCCGTCCCAGTCTGTGCTTGGTCCTGATTAAGTTGTAATAATAATAATAATAATACAGTCATTTATTGAGCGTGAACAGCTACCTCCTAGGTGGTGTCCCGGCGCTAGAGCAGTAAGTGACACACAAGAGACAGGCAACAAACAAGACACTACAAATTAAGCACGGTTAAAAAAGCCATGTTTTAACTGCCTTCCTAAATTGTGTGTCAGAAGAGATCTGACGCAAGAAGTTAGGAAGGGAATTCCACAGTTTGGACGCCCCAAACATAAAAGATCTGCCACCTAGCCGGGTTTTCTTCACTCGAGGAGTGCAAAGTAGTTTCTGGGAACTGGATCTCAAAGCACGCGACTGCGTGTAGACACCCAGCCTCTGTTTCAGATACAAAGGGCATGATCCGTGAAAAGCCCGAAATGCAAGGGTCAAGGCCTTAAATTTGATTCTCTTGGCAACTGGAAGCCAATGTAGTTCTCTAATATGCGGAGAGATGTGTTGCCGAAAAGGAACACGTTTGATTAATCTCGCAGCCGCATTTTGGACAATTTGGAGTTTCTTACCTTGGTAGGCCGGTAAACCGATATAGAGGCCGTTTGCGTAGTCTAAGCGGGCAGTTACTGTGGCATGGACTACGGTCCTGCGATAGCTCTCAGGCAGCAGGTGTATAAATGTTCGCAGGTTTCTCAAGCTGCTAAAACAAGCAGTTGTGACCTGCTGAATTTGGGCAGAAAAGGATAAATCCGCCTGCCATTTTACACCCAGATTTTTAGCATATTCCGCTGGTACAGGTGGCGAACCCATTTCCTCGGGCCACCACAGGTCTGCAGCTGGAGGCTGAGTTTTGTTGAAGAACACCACTTCAGTTTTATCGGCATTCAATTTAAGTTTGTTGTTGTTCATCCAGCCTGCAATATCTTTTAAGCAGCCTTTAAAGCACTTAAAAGAGTCTTCGGTTTGATCCTTGAACGGGAAGACCAACTGGGTGTCCTCGGCGTAAGAAATCGCCTTCACTCCCCAGTTGGCTATCAGAGTAAATAGGGGAGCCAGATATATGTTGAACAGCAGCAGACTTAGGACCGATCCCTGTGGCACCCCGCACCATAAATGCTTGCGGGTGGACTGATGCGGTTGTAGAGCCACCCTTTGAGTGCGCAGGTGGAGGAAAGATTTCAGCCAGGCCAGGGCTGTGCCATTAACCCCGCTGTCCAGAAGACATTGCGTCAGTATAGAATGGTCCATCGTATCGTAGAATCATGGACTTTCCCACGTTCACTCGGAATCCGGAGACCTTCCCGAATGTTTCTAATTCCCACAGGAAAGCCGGCACTGAACACCCTGGGGACTCAAGTGATGCGATGATGACATCCGCATAGAGGCTTATGGCATGTCTCTCCCCGCCAAAGGGAATTCTGGTGATGCTCGGGTTGTCCCTGATATTCTGGGCCAACGGTTCGACATAGAGGGCGAAGAGGAGCGGTGACAGCGGGCACCCCTGTCGCATCCCTCTCTGTATAGCGAAGGGTCTAGACGACATCCCATTCACCCTAATGGTTGGGGTGGGTGAGCTATAACAGCTCGCTACCCAAGCCCTAAACCGTTCCCCCAGCCCAAAATGGACCAGTGCTTTATCTAAAAAATCCCAGTCAACCTGGTCGAATGCCTTCTTGGCATCAACTGACAATAGGAGGGCGTCCATGTTCGTACGATGGGCTTTATCGACCAAATGGAGAATTCTTTTGGTGTTATCACTACTCTGTCTATTCTGTATAAATCCCGATTGATCGGGCTCTATGATACCCGGCATCAGGAGGCCCAACCGCGCCGCTAAAATGCTAGTAAACAGCTTGAGGTCTACATTAAGAAAGGACACTGGACGATAGGAACCACAGAGAGCTTTATCGTTCCCAGGCTTAGGGAGGACCACTATGGACACCGAGAGCATCTCAGGAGGAACCGATCCGACCCTGCAAAGGAGTTAAAAAGTCGCGCCAGGAGCGGAGCTAAGATATGACAAAAGGATTTATAGAAACCTACCGAGCAGCCATCCGGTTCCGGATATTTCATAAGTTTGAGGCGGGAAATCGCCCTAATAACTTCTTCTACTCGGATCGGGGCATCCAATAACTCTGCCTGTCCGCTATCCAGCTTCGTCGTGTTTGCTCCCTGTAAATATGTTGTCATGAGTGATCCCGAATGGGCCTCTCTTTTATAGAGGTTGGCGTAGAAATCCCTAAACGTGTTCGCTATTTCCTCATCTGTCTTAACCATCCCCCGCATCTCATTCTGAATAGATTGGACCTTCGCCTGCTGGGTGCTGGCCCTAAGTTTATTCGCTAACATGCGCCCTGTCTTGTCCCCCCCGACATAGTAGGAGTGTTTAAGATGAAGCGCTGCATATTCTATCAATGTCTAGCCCCACCAATTGCACTCGAGCCGCCTTCAGCTGCCGCCAAACTCTCGGCACCCCGGTCCTACTATGCACCCGCTCTAGTTCAGTCACCTGTGCCACCAGGGTGTCCCTCTTCTCCTTGCGCTCTTTGTTTTCTGCCACTGAAATGGCGATCAGCTCCCCTCTCACCACCGTTTTTAGAGCCCCCCCATAAAGAAGGCAAGGAAGTGTTTGCTGTGTCGTTGATCTCTAAATAATCTTTGATGTAGTTGTGGATCTGTCCCTTTACTGAGTCCCTGTGGAGCATGCTTTCTTTGAGGCTCCAGCCTCCCGCCCGCCTCCGTGTTAAGGGGAACCGAAGGGAAACTGTCACCGCGTCATGGTCGGAAAGCGCAGTCGGTGATATGTCCACGTCTCCCACCATTGCTTTGAGTTCTGTTGTGCCTATCAAGTGATCGAGTCTGGCATATGTACCCCGTGCATGTGAAAAGAAGGAGAATTGGAATTGGGAAGTCTGTGGGTGGGCCACTCGCCACATGTCAACCAATGCTCTGGAGCGAAGCCATTCCTTTCCCTCACTAGACAATTCCCCAGTCTGAGAGAATCTATGGCCGGACCTATCTGTAGTGGCATCCATAACTATATTAAGATCCCCCCCCACAATCGTCCACATCTCTTGTTTGCTGAGGACTTCCGATAGAGCCCCCTTCAGGAATTTCTCCTGACCTGAATTTGGTGCATACAATGACCCCACCGCCAGTGTGTGTCCCTCTAGGTGTATCGTGTAGGCCAACAGCCGGCCCTTAATTTCCGCAATCTTGTCCCCCACCGTCCCAGGGAATCGTTTAGCAACTAAGATTGCCACCCCCGCTTTTTTATCCAATGTGGAGGAGAAAAATTGCTGGGGGAACGATCTCGATTTCATCCGGTGCCAATCCCTGGAGAGAAGGTGGGTCTCCTGAATGAGACAGATATCGGCTTCCAGATTCTCCAAATATGACAGTATGGATTTCCGTTTAATGGGGTTGTTAAGGCCCTTCACGTTTAAAGTAACAATTTTCACTGTGGGACCTGCCATGGTATCGGGTCAGTAGGTGGTGTCTGCCCTCTTAAGTCCCAGGGACCCCGTCCTCTCCCCCTGCCCTCACCCTGTTCCTCTCCAGTTGCCCCTTTCTCGTTCCTCTGTCCCGTAGTTACCTCTCCCAACACACCAGTTCCTTCCTACCCCCTCCCTAACCCCAACTTAACATCCCCGAACTTTCTGAAATGTCCAGGGCCCGTCGCGCAAGCATGCGCGCCCTTAGGAAAAAAGGATAGTAGGAGCATATCGTGGCTCAAGGTTCCTCGTCTCCCTGCTCCCATCGACCACCCTCCCCAGCTCTGCTAGGGTCTATATTCTGCATGTTATCCCTCCACCATTTAGGAGCTATCTTGGGAGGCTGTGTTCTTGAGCACCGTCTCGAGCGCTTCTTGCCTACCCTGCGCTATGGTTGAGGGGTCCGGGCCCCTCGGATGCTCTGACAGGCGCCTCCCCCGGACTTTCTATCATTCAGCACGGGGGGTTTGCGGTCTGGCTTGGGCATAGTCTCTTCACTTGATTGATCCAGGCCTAGAATCTTGCAGGTGTCTTGTAGAGATTTGAGCTGGTGTAGTTTGCCGTTCCATTTGAAAATCAGCCTGAAGGGTGGCCCCAGGAGTATGCCACCCCCTGGTCTCCCAGATGCGTGGTCAACATCCGAAACTCCTGCCGTTTCTGTAGAGTTATCGAAGCCAGGTCTTGGTAGAGGGCTACGGAGTGGCCCTGATATGAGAGCGGATGTTTCGCCCTGGCTTCCTTCAGTATACGTTCCTTGAGTGGGAAGTCCGGTAGAAAGGCCAGGATATCAGGCGGAGGGCGGGTGCCCTTCATCTCAGCCCCACTCTATGTGCCCGGTCTATTCGAATGACAAAGTCCTCCGGGACCCCTAGTATGTGTCGGAAGAGACCCTGTAGATAGTGAACCATGTCCGCCCCCTCTGCGTACGATGGAACCTCCCTCACACGTATGTCATTTCGCCTGGAGCGGTTTTCCAGGTCCTCCGCATGTGCTTGGTGGTTGATCTGCTGGTCCCGCAATCGGAGAACTTCTTGTTGAAGCTGTTCTATTTCCGCCCCCCTGGCCTGGTCCTGGTCCTCCAGGGTAGCTACTCTTTCTCCAACTGCGTCCACATCCCTCCGGATCTCTTTCACCTCCCCCGCGAGATCTCTCTTCAACGCCTGGAAGTCATCATGCAGGATATTGAACAGCGTCTCAAGGAAGGAGCGGGTGACCGGGGCCTCCGCAAGTTCCACTTCCTGGTCTGCCTGCTTGAACGGAGACAATCTGCTCTCCCCCCTCCTGATTGCGGGGGCTTGGTCAGCATGTCTTTCAGCGACTGCTCCTTCTTCCCACGCAGCGAGGACATGGCGGTTCAACCCTAGCGCGCTCTGTCACAACGGAGCCCTGTCTCCTCTCCTGTGCGTTGGTGTGGGGCTAGTGGCACCCGTGACGTGCCTTTGTCAGTGCCTGAGCCCTGCCGTCCGCCACCGCAGGTTAGCGCCAACGTGCTCCTGCCCTGATCCCTCTGTGGCTGCAACACTTCAAAGCTTCAAAGCTGTGCCCTCCACTCTCGCAGGTCCCTCTGCTGGAACCCCAGGCCTCTGTCCCGCCAGGTCCCCTCTGCGCCACAGCCATGATGCTGTGTAGGCCCCTCTCCGGGCCGCTATCCTTCCAACATCCAGAGGCGCTCGGGCGGCAGTGCTGCGATTTCTCACCTGAGGAGCCTGCGTCTTCCCTTCTCGTCTACGGTGAGCACTTCACGAGGGCCTCGTATGGTAGCCTGTGTGAATTCCCTCACCCCCGTCCGGTCCTGCTTCCAGACCCTCTAGCGTAAGCAAGGGAGGCAGGGACCCAGGTCCTTGTGCTCCTTCCACCACTGGTAGCCCCTAGGACACCCTCCTGCTCGCCGGCTCCTCTCGCCATCTAGGCTTCCCCAGGACCGCTTGCCGCTCCCTAGCAGTGCCACCCTCTGTGCTGCCATTCCACGTGTTCTGCTCCTCCCGGTCTTTATATGCTCCACTGCTGAGGCCCCAGACGACCCCTCCAGTCGCTACTCATGCACTGCTCCCATGATATGTGCTAGGTGTGGGGCTCCGGGGTCACCAGCACTCCCGGCGCTGCATTGCTATCGAGCCCCTAACTAATTCCCGGGCCCTACCTTCGAACAGGCCGCACGTGGGCCCCCTGCAGCAAGCAACCGACATGCCTCCAGGCAGGACAACAGCAATGTGAGTCTCTGGTGGTCCGTCCCCAGGCGTGCAGCCCGCTCTGTTCTCCTCTCGGTGCTGGAGGGGCAGCCCCGTTGGGAACCCCCCCGCACCAGTGCCGGAGCTTTATATCTTATGTTATGGAAAGGGGCACGTCCCTTTACGGCCCGCGGAGACCCTCCAGGCCCTCCGCACCACCACCACCTTCTTGTGCTTGGGTGCCTGATCTCGGGCCTACCTGCGCCGCTTGCCTCCCGGTGCGCGCCTGCTGTCACTTCGGCTCCTGGGCCCAGGCGTTGTCCCAGCCCCCGCCCCTGCCCGCGAGCACCAGTCAACAGCTTTGGCCGATGCTCTGCCCGGCAATGCCTCTGCCACTCCACTGCTCTCGGCGCCGCTCCGAGCATGCCAATTCCCGGGCTGTTTGCGTCCCACTAGGCCTCGCTGCAGTCCGTGCTCCCCGGCGCCCGCACCTGCCGCTCCAATGCCGTACTCTGAACCGGGTCACCTGCCAAGCTCCTCACCTTGTCACGCAACCACCGATAATTTCTCGGCTAGCCCTCCGGGGCCGCCATCTATGCTCCGGTTGAGTTTGCGCTCCTACCGGCCTCTGCCAGACCGACCGGGCCTGGCCGCCATTTTCGCCTCTCTGTCTGGCGGCTGATCGGGACAAGCTGTCGCCCTCAGGTCAACCCCCAAACCTGATTTGCTCGATGTCGGTGGTGGCAGCGGACTGGAGGTGTGTCCCCCCCTCGAATCCGGACCTCTGGAGGGAGTAACGCACTGCAGTGGGCCGAGTTGGGCGCTCGGGAGCGGGGAGACAATGTGGAACACGTCTTACTCGCTCGCCATCTTGGCCACACCCCGTGTGTTGTTTTTGTATGGGTAAAGGGTGAATAGGCAATCAATTTTAATAATTAATTAATAATGTTAATTTATAATAATTATTGAAATGCTACATAATTATGTAAAATATGCAATTAAGATATTCTTTATTTTATATATTAGATGTGAGTTATGGCATTTGTAGAATTAAAGGAAATGAAGTTAATTAAATATAAATAATTTTTTCTAGTTAGTTATTAATAATAATTGTTTACTTGACAATTAATTATGAAAATGATGCAAATAATATTTTTTTATTTTATATATGAGCGGTGGGTTGTTTGTTTTGTTTGGATAAAGGGTTGGGATGTAATTAAATATAATTATTTTAGTAATAGTTAATTATTTATAATTTATTAAATATTTAATTATGTAACATATTTATATAATACCATTTAGAGATTTAATTTTAGATATTTGTTGTGTACTTTGTAGAAATATAGGGTCGAAAGCTATTTAAGTAATAATACATTTTAAAATATTGAATTAATGTTTTAGAAATATGTTATTTATTATTGTATGTGTTAATTGTGTGGTGCTTTTTAAATGTAAATTATGTTGTATTTATTGGTTAATATTAATTTGGGAATATAGGGGCTGATTACGATGGCGGAACGATTGCCACCGCCGGGCCCCCGGTGAGGTCTGCCGGCACTGCGGACCACGATTCTCCGACCGCCATATTACGATGGCGGTGCGATCCAGACCGCGACGGAGGCAAAGCCCGTCCGCCACGGAACTGCCACAGGCGATCGTTATGATTGCCTCGCGGAGCGGTCAGCATGCTCACAATGGTGGCGGAGCCAAGCAGGCTCTGTCCGCCGAATTACGATGCATGCGGAAGCCAGACTTTACGTGGCGGGTGAATCGCCATTGAAAGGCTGGCAGGGATTGGTTTCGGGGGCCTGTTGTGGGCCCCCCTGTGTTGGGGGAGGTGTGGGTGCACTGGGGGGTACCCATGGTACCCCCCTGCATTTCACTGCACCATGTGGCAGGCACAGTGTAGTGCCTGCCACGTAGTGTAGTGTAATGCACAACATGCTCTTTTCGACATCGCGGCGGAGCTGCTGTTGGCAGCCACCGCCGCAATGTTAATGGTGCGGAATCTGACCGCAGCGGTGGCGGTCCCATCCTATTCGGGTAGGCAGGACTGCCGCACGCATGGCGTATGGTCCCAAACACTGCTACGATGGGGGGCGGACCTGGTCGTAATCAACCCCATAGTTTTGTATTTTGATTATAATAATATTTGTAGTTATTTATTATATGTATTAAACATTGTATTACATATTTATTTTTTATTTTTTTATTTTATTTTTTTATATTTATATATTTTTTATTGTTTAGTATGTTTTTAAAATTATTATATTTTGTTCAAGTGAATTAGTCTGTTTCTAATGTTGCACTGACTGGAGTGGGAATAGTACATTTCACCCCTCTGCAATACAACACTTCCCCCGCAGTTTAACACTCCCTTAATTTTGAACTGTTTGGAATGGGAAGAGTACATTTTAACCCATCCGCAATCCTACACTTCCCTACTATTATACTGACTGGAGTGGGAATAGTACATTTTACCCCTCCACTATCCAACTCTTCCCTTACTGTTGCACTGACTGGAGTGGGCGTAGTAAATGTTATCCCTCCGCAATCCAAAACTTTCCCTACTGTTGAACTGACTGGAGTGGGAATAGTAGATTTTACCCTTCCACTATCCAAAACTTTCCCTACTGTTGCACTGACTGGAGTGGGAATAGTACATTTTACACTTTAGCTATCAAACACTTTCCCTACTGTTGCATTGACTATAGTGAGAATAGAACATTTTACCCTCCTGAATATAACACGTTGCCTAATTGTGTATAAATTGTAATGGAAATAGTGTTTGTATTAATTGTAAAATTTTATGGTCTAGTTTATATTGTTTAAATTTATATCATTATTATGTTTTTGCTAATTTTGTTAAATGTTTTATTTTATGTTTTTGGGCATATGTATATATAGATATATATATATGTCATCAGTGATGTCATCAGTGATGTCACTGACCATGTCATGAGTGATGTAATATGTGACGTCATCAGCAGTGCATTGCGAGGCGCGAGTTATAGTTAGCTGAACTAACTATAACGGGGAATTTCACGGGTTTTGTATGAGTGCAATTTCCAACTAACTATAACTGTCCCTAAAACCTATGGTTTTTTCAGTGAATTTGTATGGTTTTTTAAATGCTAATTTCTAACTATAACGTGCCTGAAACCTATGGTTTTTTCAGTGAATTTCAAAGGTTTTTTAAATGCTAATTTCTAACTATAACGTGCCTGAAAATGCTAGTTTCTAACTATGCCTACAGAGGTAGTACATGTGAAGAAAGAAGAAAAAACGCACAGAAAGAAGCAACAGAACTCCACAAAAACGAAGAAAAGTGCACGAAGAAGCAAAAGATGTGCAGAAAAACCAACAGAGGAGCAGAAAGAGGCCTTGTTCCAAAATCATCCTGTGCCCACAACTTTTTCCGACGTGTACTGGTGGTAACTGACTCTGACTAACCAGAGCCAGTGCTATGCAAAAACACACTTAGAATACCGTGAAAACACCTACATACACTAGGGAACACTATGCGTTGGGGTACCCCTGTGATTAGCATGACCTCCTCTGTAAGTCCCTAGTACATAATAGGGCAGGGGGATTAAAACTACCTCTTAAAACGCGCTACAGGGCGCGTTTGTACAGTGGTGAAGGAAGGGGTTGCCTGAGGTGACATGTGTGCAAACGTGCCCATTGAATCCTGAGTGTCCCTGGGGCCCAACTAGCCCCCAAGGTACCTACAGTTAGGACCACAGAGCTCAGTTGCAGAGAGGCGTTCCGAGGCCACGCACCTTTTTTCACCTCTCTGCAACGGAACTGTGTTGTGCTTACTGAAGGTACATGGTGGGCTAGTTGGCCCCCAGGGACCCTCAGGATTGAAGGGGATTTAATTCCCCATCTTAAAATGCGCCACAGGGCCTGTTTGCACACATGTCACCTGAAGCCCGGTCCTTCCCTTCACCACTATGCAAACGCGCCCCGTGGCGCGTTTTAAGTTGGGGGATTAAGTCCCCTTGAATCCTGAGGGTGCCTGGAGTCCAACTAGCCCACCATGTACCTCCAAAAAGCGCCACAGAGCTGCGTTGCAGAGAGGTGTAAAAGGGGCGTGGCCTCTGTACACCTCTCTACAACGCAGCCCCCTGGTGCATACTGGAGGTTGCTGGTGGGCTAGTTGGCCCCCAGGGACCCCCAGTATTCAAGGGGAATTCGTTCCCCATCTGCAAACGCGCCAGGGGGCGCTTTTGCAGAGTGCTGCAAGGAGGGGGTGTGGCCTCCGGTGCAATGCCGGTCTTTTTTTTTTTTAAGAAGGGGGGCTGTGTGGCCCCCCTTCTTTTTCTAAATTATTGGCCCTGGGGACCCATCCCCCAGGGCCTGCCCCCTATTTTTTATTTTTATTTTTTCGGTTCTACCGAGGCACAAGATGGCTGCCAACACTTCCTGGTTGGAGTGTTGACAGCATACAGCTCGTGATCGGGAGGGTGCGCGGACCCTACGCGGCCATAGATATATATGTGATTTAACTTTTGATTTTCTCAGGAACTACTCAACGGATTTACACCATTTAAGCAAAAGGCACGACTCTGAACCAAGGGCTACCTTTTTGCCAAATTTGGTGTAATTCCGTTCAGCAGTTCGGGCTGTAGCTGCGATGAAATGTTCCTATGGAAAATTGCATGGGGAAAACACGTTTTGGGACCCCCCTTTTTTCTCGGCCCCCGCTTGACGAATCACCCCAAAACTTTCAAGATAGGAGCGGACCGGAGCGGGCCACAAAGTTTGAAAATTTTGCGAAGATTCGTCAACCGGCGCCAAAGTTATTTCAAATAGAATGTTGCGGATTTCCTATGGAAAATAGGTCCTAACTATAACTATCTACTGGCGACCGCCAGTAGATAATATATATATATATATATATATATCAGCAGTGCATTGCGGGGGCGCGAGTTATAGTTAGCTGAACTAACTATAACAGTGGAATTTCTATGGTTTTGTACGAGTGAAATGTCCAGCTAACTATAACGTCCCTGAAACCTATGGTTTTTTCAGTGAATTTATATATATATATATATATATTATCTACTGGCAGTTCCACTGTGACTCATGACGAGCTTGTCTCGTCATGAGCACCGAAGCGGTTAAACCTATGTTTTTTTTAGTGATTTTAAATTATCATTCCATTCTCAACCTAGTGAAAACAGCCAATTTCGCCAGTTTTCCAACAATAGCCTCCGGAATTTTTTTTGCCACAAATGAGAGCGACAACTAACGCTAATAATATGCAGAGTAGGCGTTCCCGTGCAAAAATAACACGAAAACACTACTTCCCGATATTTTCAACGAGCAGCCAAATCTGGGGTGCGATCCAAAAACAGGCGATGAGCTGCGTTAGCAGTAGGAATTTAACATCTACCTTTTACTGGTGTAAAGCAGGACGACTACCTACAGTGTGAAAGGGAGCCCAGCCCAGAACCACATCTGAAGACCAACACATGTCATAGAGCTACTGACCATGCAGCTCCGACACCCAAGAAGGCCACAACACCCACTGCCATCACCCTCAGGACCTCCCCCCGGACCACCCACCTCCCTACTACCACCGAGGCATCACAGAACAGGACAGCGGACCTTCCAAAAACAGCATGGGCCCTCAGCCACACAATAGCTGAATCTTGGGAGATGTGGCAACCAAGTATGTGTGAAGGACGCAAGTCACCCATCAATAAAAATGCACACAATAACAAGTGTAGCGGTGATGTGGTGGACAGACCTCACTATGCAGAGCACAAACCTCTCCATGTGGACATATACTGCTGGTGCTTGTAGTGTTGTGGACAATAGATGCAACCATGTTACCTCAGGCAGTGGGGAAGATCTCGGTCATGTAGCTGTTTTGTCCCCCCCTGGAAGCGGAAGCGGAGTGTGCTGGTCCAACGTATGCCACTCCAGCGTAGGAGTATGAATAAATAGGCTGGGGCTCTGGGCGTGGTTCACTTGTGGGAAGACCAAAGCGCCTGCCAGGGCGGCAGCCCTCACCCTGCCACGAGGCCTCCGCCGTGACCACCGGCCTCCTCGACACAGGCCCCCTGTGAACACAGCAGCAGAGCACCACAGACTTATGTCTGTACAGACTACTGCCTTTGATCTACACTGCGGACAGCAGGGCTCACAATTCAGATCGAGTCGCGATTGCAGATGACGCACTCCAGTAGGGAAGAGACATTGATCCCAGGGCGGCCCGCCCGGACCACGCATCATCGCAGACTGCGCACACACTGAGGGCTTCAGGTGCCACTAACTCAGTGCACCACAAGTCAATGCCACGTGGACTTATTAAGACAGACTTCATTAGGCAAAAGACATTGCTACCAGTGTGGCCCGCCCGGACCACGCATCATCGCAGGCTCCACACACGCTGGTTGCTTCAGGTGACACTAACTGTACAGCTCAACTCAACACCACGTGGCTGTGGGCCCTTGCTGACCACTGCCTCCGGCCTACACTGCGGTCGTCAGGGCTCACATTTAAAGTTGACTCTTGATTCATTAGTTGCAGAGTCCAGTAGGCAACTAAGTATTACGTCCCTAAAACCTACATAATATCCTTTTAGTATCCTTGCTTCAAGAACTTGTTTTATATCAGTTATAGCTTTAGTACAATGACCAAATTCATCTTGCAAGTCCAAAGGAACACTGAATGGCAGTCTAAACTGCGGACAGCAGAGCTCACAATTTGAATTCAGTCTTGATTTATTAATTGCAGACAGAATTGTACTCTATGTCCTCGAATTTTGTCAAGAGGAAGTGACAAAAAGCATTCCTTGATGTCTGTGCTTACTACTGCCTTCGATCTACACTGCAGTCAGCAGGGCTCACAATTCAGATCGAGTCGCGATTGCAGATGACACAGTCCAGTAGGCAACAGATATTGCATCATCGCTGGCTGCGCACATGCTGAGCGCCACACCTACCACTAACTCTATGCAGCTCAAGTCA
This sequence comes from Calotriton arnoldi, assembly GCA_963921515.1. Taxonomy (NCBI): domain Eukaryota; kingdom Metazoa; phylum Chordata; class Amphibia; order Caudata; family Salamandridae; genus Calotriton; species Calotriton arnoldi. Next base: position 3,388,539 of record CAWUFW010000107.1, on the reverse strand, counting down.
ACGCCACGTGGCTGTGGACTCTTCCTGACCACTGCCTCCGGCCTACACTGCGGTCAGCAGGGCTCACAATTCAGATGGAGTCGCGATTGCAGATGACGCATTCCAGTAGGCAACAGACATTGCATGATCGCAGGCTGCTCACATGCTGAGCGCCACACCTACCACTAACTCTATGCAGCTCAAGTCAACGCCACGTGGCTCTGGGCTCTTCCTGACCACTGTCTCCGGCCTACACTGCGGTCAGCAGGGCTCACAATTCAGATCGAGTCGCGATTGCAGATGACACAGTCCAGTAGGCAACAGACATTGCATCATCGCTGGCTGCGCACATGCTGAGCGCCACACCTACCACTAACTCTATGCAGCTCAAGTCAACGCCACGTGGCTGTGGACTCTTCCTGACCACTGCCTCCGGCCTACACTGCGGTCAGCAGGGCTCACAATTCAGATGGAGTCACGATTGCAGATGACGCATTCCAGTAGGCAACAGACATTGCATGATCGCTGGCTGCTCACATGCTGAGCGCCACACCTACCACTAACTCTATGCAGCTCAAGTCAACGCCACGTGGCTGTAGGCCCTTCCTGACCGCTGCCTCCGGCCTACACTGTGCTCAGCAGGGCTCACAATTCAAATTCAGTCTTCATTCATTAATTTCAGAGTCCAGTAAGCAACTAACTATAACGTCCCTGAAACCTACATATTTCGACAGTGTATTCCATAAATGTTTCATCTTTTGTTCCATACACTTCACTGCGGTTAGCAGAGCTCACAATTTAAATTGAGACATGATTTATTTATTGCAGAGAGAATTGTACTCTATGTCCTCGAATTTTGTAAGCAGGAAGTGACTAAAAGCATTCTTCGATGTCTGTGCTGACTACTGCCTTCGATCTACACTGCGGATAGCAGGGTTCACAATTCACATCGAGTCGCGATTGCAGATGACTCAGTCCAGTAGGCAATAGACATTGCTCCTAGTGCGGGTCGCCCGCACCACGCATCATCGCTGGCTGCGCACATGCTGAATGCTTCTGATGCCCCTATCTAAGTGCAGCACAACTCATGGACCCTTTATGATACAATGTTTTGTGTATAATTTCACATCTGCTGCCCCTACCTCAGTGTACCACAAGTCATGGACCCTTTACGATACAATCTTGTGTGTATTATTTCACATCTGTTGCCCATACCTTAGTGCAGCACAAATCATTGACCCTTTATGATTGAATCTGTGTGTCTGATCCAATGATTACTGTTGTACTTGTTGCCAGCACCAACCATTCCCAGAGGGCTGGCTTGCACTCACCCCACACGCATCCAGCACAGACGTCACTGGACAAGTGACCCTGGTAATAAAAATGAGTCGAGCGCACGTGTCCGTACCCAGTTCCACTATCTATCTGTGTCCGTGTGTTCATTATGTATGCAAGATGCCGCCCCTGGGCCCTACCACATTACATTGTGCTGTGGACAGCGTATGCAACCATGTTACCTCTGGCAGTGGGGAAAACTTCGGTTATGTAACTTTCTCTCGGTCATTGTACAAGTACGTACGTAGAGACTGGATCATCAGAGTACTGCAAGGAGAGTGTATAGTGAATTTATAAGTGCTTGGGGATTGGCGGAGTAATTGTATAAGTACATATGTTGGCGCGGGAAACGACCTTAACAACGCGGTCAAAACACCGCAGTACATTTAGATCGCTGCTTTTACAACGAAAGTCGTTACCACGACTTGCACTGGAGGGCGCTCTAGACTTAGGAATAGTGTGATTTACTATTCCAACACCTTCCCTACTGTACGTAGGCTGGAGTTGGAATAGTAATTCATACTATTCCTAAGTCCAGCGCCCTACAGCGCAAGTCGTGGTAACGACTTGCGTTGTAAAGACAGCGATGTAATGTACCGCGATCTAATTGATCACGTTGTTACATCATACATCCGTTGGCGCAGCCTATCCCCGAACACAAGCTTGGCTCTAATTGGCTGCCTTCCATGTGCCAAATACTGAAACTTTAACTTTGCATGGCCCTGTATTGCTACAGCTGCAACACTCCACTGAATGTGCAATAAACATTCATATCCACACAGATGTGTCATGTCCACCATCTTTCATGTGTGGAACTATGGATGAATGTAGGGTCAGTGATTCCCTGTACCTTCCATGTTGGCCATGTTATGGGACTTGGCTCACAGAGTGACACATTGGCGCTTGCGACCCGGATGACATCAGCACTACAACAGGGACACCCGCATCAGATGATTCCTCATGCAGCCCAGGACGGAGCCACGCCCATAGCTCTGGAGTCATTCTTCACAGCCTCACGCAGGACTGGCATACGCCAGGCCAGCCCACTCCGCTTACGCTTACAGGGAAGGACAACAACACTACATGGCCCAGATTTTCATTGCAGTGATCTGCTGGTCACACCCTAGTTGTCAGTATGCCACAGCCACTCCCTCATGGCTAGTATACACCCACACCACACACATCCAGCACAGGTGTCACGGGACACGTGACCCTGCCAATAAAAAAGACCGGGCGCACGTGCTCGACGCCATTTCAGATTTGCTCGCACCGGATGCACTGCGGCTGGCACAGGCACACCGGCACGGGACGGTGTCTTTCGGTCCACTGAGGTATGGGTACCGTAACTGCTGAGCGGGTGTGCAGCCTGCGGTGATGGCCCGTCCCGGCGGTCTGGACAGCTCAGGTTTTGTGTGCCCTGCTGGACCGCAGTGTAGGCCTGAGCCATCAGACAGCGCAGGCCTACCGCCACGTGGCGTTGCCTCGCTGGTCACAGAGTTAGTGGCACCGCAAGGGCTGAGTGGGTGTGCAGCCTGCAATGAAAAGCCCGGTGCACTGGTATGTCCTCTGCCATGGCGAAATCAAGACCCAGCACCAAATGTGAGACTTGGTGGCCTGCGGAGCGGGGCTGCATGATATGCAGGGTGCCGTGTCCGGGGGCCCCGGGCTTGGGGCTTGCAGTGGCACGTGGTAGGCCCTCTTTTCTACACGCAGGTTGCGAAAGGTGAGCAGAGAGGCTTGTTAGCGCAGCGGCAGGCAGTGACCTCCAGGCAGTGGGAGTGGATGGGGTGCAGCAGCCTGGGTGCGCAGCGGCGGACAGTCACCTCCGGGCAGTGGGAGTGGATGGGGTGCAGTAGCCTGGGTGCGCAGCAGCGGGCAGACACCTCTGGGCAGTGGAAGTGGATGGGGTGCAGCAGCCTGGGTGTGCAGCAGCGAGCAGACACCTCTGGGCAGTGGAAGTGGATGGGGTGCAGCAGCCCGGATGCACAAAGGCGGGACAGAGAATTAGGCGTGTGCAGTTGTATGTACTCTGCCATTACTGATTCCATACTACGTTTCAGATGAGTAAGCTTGAGGGCTCCACTATGTCCCGGCTCGTGGTTGGAGACACACCTGTGATGGAAAGGTGAGCTGTGATGGTTTTGTCCACAGTGTGGGCACTCACTGTCTCTCTCCATCTCTTCCTTTCTCTCCCTCACACTCTTTCTCTCTCTCTTCCTCTCTCTCTCACTCTATCTCTTCCTCTCTCTCACACTGTTTTTTTCTTTCTCTACCTCTCTCTCTCTTTCTCTCTCTCTCACTCTTCCTCTGTTTCTCTCTTCCTCTTTCTCACACTGTTTCTCTCTTTCTCTCTCTCTTCCTCTCTCTCACTGTTTCTCTCTCTCTTCCTCTCTCACTCTTTCTCTCTGTCTACCTGTCACTCTTTCTTTCTTTTTCTCTCTCTTCCTCTCTGTCACTCTTTCTCTCTCTCTCTCCTTTGATGGACGCATGACGCACAATGTTATCTTGCTTTTTGTCTAGCAGGCTGTGATTCACAGATTGACGACCCCCCCCCTGACACGGACCTCCCGCCATGAGGCGATGACTTCAGTTCCACTGAGTTAGTGCCACCAGAGCTGAGCGCATGTGCAGCCTGCGATGATGCGTGGCCATCCTGCAATCAACACCCACTTTGAATTGTGAGCTCGGCTTGACCGTGTGTACGCAACGCCTGAGGAGGTTGCTTCGGCATGTGGTGGACCCTCTAAGACACACGCCGGTGGCGGAAGGTGAGCAGAGAGGCTTGTTTCCGCAGCAGCGAGCAGTTACCTCTGGGCGGTGGGAGTGGATAGTGTGCAGCACCCTGGGTGCACAAGAGCGGGCAGACACCTCCGAGCAGTGGGAGTGGATGGGGTGCAGCAGCCTGGGTGCACAGGAGCGGGCAGACACCTCTAGGCAGTGGGAGTGGATGGGATGCAGCAGTCTGGGTATGCAGAAACGGGCAGTCACCTCCGGGCAGTGGGACTGGATGGGGTGCACCAGCCTGGGTGCACAGTAGCGGGCAGACACCTCTGGGCAGTGGGAGTGGATGGGGTACAGAGGCCTGTGTGTGCAGAGGCGGGCAGACACCTCTGGGCGGCGGGAGTCGATGGGGTGCAGCAGCTTGGGTGCGCAGGGGTGAAACAGAGAATTAGGCGTGTGCAGTTGTATGTACTCTGCCATTACTGATTCTATACTATGTTTCCGATGACTAAACTTGAAGACTGCACTATGTCCCGGCACGTGGTTGGAGACACACCGGTGGGAGAAAGGTGAGCTGTGAGGATTTTCTCCACAGTGTCAACACTCACTCTCCCTCTCTATCTCTTCCTTTCTGTCACTCACACTCTTTCTCTCTCTCTCACTCTCTATCTCTTCCTTTCTCTCTCTCATACTCTTTCTCTCTTTCTATGTCTTTTCCTCTCTCTCATTATTTCTTTCTCTCTCTCTTCCTCTCTGTCTCACTCTTTCTCTCTCTCTCTACCTCTCCCTCACACTGTTTCTCTCTTTCTCTCTCTCTTCCTTGTATCTCACTCTTTCTCTCTTTCTCTCTCTCTTCCTCTCTCTCTCTCTCACTCTTTCTCTCTTTCTCTGTCTTCCTCTCTGTCTCACTCTTTCTTTCTCCGTCTCTTCCTCTCTCTCACTCTTTCTCTCTTTCTCTCTCTCTCTCTCCTTTGATGGACGCATGATGCACAATCTTATCTTGCTTTTTGTCTAGCAGGCTGTGATTTACAGATTGATGACCCCCCCGACACGGACCTCCCGCCACGAGGTGATGACTTCAGTTCCACTGAGTTAGTGCCACCAGAGCTGAGCGCGTGTGCAGCCTGCGATGATGCGTGGCCATCCTGCAATCAACACCTACTTTAAATTGTGAGCTCGGCTTGACCACGTGTACGCAACGCCTGAGGAGGTTGCTTCGGCACGTGGTGGACCCTCTTAGACACATGCCAGTGGCGGAAGGTGAGCAGAGAGGCTTGTTTCGCAGCAGCGAGCAGTCACCTCTGGGCGGTGGGAGTGGATAGTGTGCAGCACCCTGGGTGCACAAGAGCGGGCAGACACCTCCGAGCAGAGGGAGTGGATGGGGTGCAGCAGCCTGGGTGCACAGGAGCGGGCAGACACCTCTAGGCAGTGGGAGTGGATGGGATCCAGCAGTCTGGGTGCGCAGGAACGGGCAGTCACCTCTGGGCAGTGGGACTGGATGGGGTGCACCAGCCTGGGTGCACAGCAGCGGGCAGACACCTCTGGGCGGCGGAAGTCGATGGGGTGCAGCAGCTTGGGTGCGCAGGGGCGAAACAGAGAATTAGGCGTGTGCAGTTGTATGTACTCTGCCATTACTGATTCTATACTATGTTTCAGATGACTAAACTTGAAGACTGCACTATGTCCCGGCACGTGGTTGGAGACACACCGGTGGGAGAAAGGTGAGCTGTGAGGATTTTCTCCACAGTGTCAACACTCACTCTCCCTCTCCATCTCTTCCTTTCTGTCACTCACACTCTTTCTCTCTCTCTCACTCTCTATCTCTTCCTTTCTCTCTCTCACACTCTTTCTCTCTTTCTATGTCTTTTCCTCTCTCTCTCATTCTTTCTCTCTCTCTTCCTCTCTGTCTCACTCTTTCTCTCTATCTCTACCTCTCTCTCACACTGTTTCTCTCTTTCTCTCTCTCTTCCTTGTATCTCACTCTTTCTCTCTCTTTCTCTCTCTCTTCCTCTCTCTCTCTCTCTCACTCTTTCTCTCTTTCTCTGTCTTTCTCTCTGTCTCACTCTTTCTTTCTCTGTCTCTTCCACTCTCTCACTCTTCCTCTCTTTCTCTCTCTCTCTCTCTCCTTTCATGGACGCATGATGCACAATCTTATCTTTCTTTTTGTCTTGCAGACTGTGATTCACAAATTGTCGAGGGATGATACGCCATACCTGTACCTACTTTTATTTTGTTGTTTTGTTTAAATAAAATGTTTTATATGTAAATCCATAGATGACTGAGATTCTTATTTGTCCAACCTCACATGCATCTTCTTTACTATAATTGTGCGACATCAGCCAATTTGTTACGTTCCAGATTTCCTAAGGTTGCTGTCACATTTTTTTGTGTGGGGGGGAGGTGAGGGGGGATGGCGGACAAGGGGCAGGTGGCGGGGGGTGTCTGAGCAGTGTTGGGTGTCCGAGCTGCATGATCGTTGGCTCCATTGCATCTGTTGTCATTCACTTTAAAAGTTAAGAATATCGTCTCAAATAGTTAACCACTACTACAAAACACATAACACACCTTCTTAATTTCTAATGTACCTTCGTAGTTGGTATGCAGATTTCAAATGTCACAAACGCATGCAATTCTTTTCTTGTCACACAGTACATGTAATGCACCGCTTTCATCAAGAATGGAACCAGTAATGGCACAATTTCCCTGTTGCTCCACACATAAATACATGTAAAGAACAAATCAGAATAGTTCCTTATTTTTTTAGATTGCAAAACCTCTCTTTATTGGTTGTTTTTGAACTTTCCATATAAACAGTTTTTTTAAGGACACATACAGGTGAAAAGTTCAAGGTATTGTATCAACACTTTCTAGAACATTCTATGACACGTGCAGGTTAAAAGTTCATCATTTTTTTAAATCTACCGATATTTTTTTTGCAACATTTTCTCCAACATTTAACGGCACGTGGAGGTCAAAAGTTCACCATTCTTTCAAGTTTGAACTGCACCTTCCAAATACAATTAGCAGGTGTGGTTGAGCTGAGCAAATTTCATCCTATAATATGTACTCCACGTATAGACTGCTTTTTTATTAACCAATCACAAAGATGCTTTTCATCAAAACTAATATACACCCTACTTTTTAGGACACAATACATTTCATCTCCCAATCGGTTAATGTTTTGTATGTAAAAAAAAAAGTAGTTCCCCATGTTTAAACATATCTCTTATTCTATGAACGGACTGCATGAGCTACAGACATTTTTCCATATCTTCTAGCCATACCTTCAAAATGCTAGTGTGGATTGTAGGACATAGCTATGTTTTCTGGTGCAAGAGGTATGCAGAACAGAGTTGTATTGACTTAGACCTAGGTTTACAAAATGTGCACATTAAATGGTTTGCACAGAGAGGATTGAAGTGGCACCAATTGCTCCCTTTGGATAAAACCTGTTTGCATCTCCAACACCCTGATCTCATGATTGTACACTGTGGTGGTAACGACCTAGGCACATTGACTGGAGTAGGTTTGGAAATGCTTATGAAGGACACCTTTGGACAATTGATGTTACTTTTGCCTCAAACTGTCTTTGTATATTCCAATATATGCCAAATACAGAAGTGGAAATGGTCAAACCAATTTCGTCATAAGATTGAAAAATCTAGGAAGAATGTTAACAAAGCTGTGTCTGCATACCTCAGAGACCATAGAATGGGGTTGATTTACAACAACAACATATGTTTTGATATGGCTGATATCTACAGAAGTGATGGAGTACACTTCACAGATGAGGGAAACCGAGTTTTCCTGTTTAACCTGAAGCTGTGCATTCGCACTTACATGTAGCTCCAACTAATAAACACAAGGGCTCTTTTTAGAGACGCCTTATATTACCAATTTTGGCTCGCAGAGTGTCAGTTGCGGTTCGGCTAGCAGAGGGACACCTGCGGGCTGTCGGGCAGGCTCGCAGAGGAAGAGCTGTGGCCCGTGGGCTCAGCTCACAGAGGGAGACCTATGAGCCGTTGACTCGCAAAAGCACAGCACAGTACTGGCTCGCAGAGGGAGAGCTGTGGCCGGACTCACAGAGGGAGACCAACGGGCCAAAAGGCCTGCTAGCAGACACACAGCTATCAGTTAACGGGCTGGCTTGCAGAGATACAGCTGTGAGCCCTCCGAGCTGCAACCCGACGGGCTAACTCGCAGAGGGAGAGTAACGGGCCGACGGGCCTGCTAGCACAGACACAGCTACGAGCTAACGAGGTGGCTCACAGAGGTAGAGCTGCGGGCCCGACTGCTCACAGACACAGAGCTGCGAGCCGACGGACTGGCTTCTAAAGGCATAGCAGCGAGCTGATGATGTGGGGAGAGGGAGCATAAAAGGAGTATCTCGCACAGGCAGACCTGCGGGATATTTTCAGTATTGCCTCGCAGAGGTAGAATTACGGATCCGGTGCCTTTTAGAGGGAGAGATGCGAGCTGACGAACTGAGTCACAAAATGGCTCACAGCTTGCAGTCGCAGAGCTGCGAGCCGACGGACTGGCTTCTAAAGGTATAGCAGCGAGCTGATGATGTGGGGAGAGGGAGCATAAAAGGAGTATCTCGCACAGACAGACCTGCGGGATTATTTTCAGTATTGCCTCGCAGAGGTAGAATTACGGATCCGATGCCTTTTAGAGGGAGAGATGCGAGCTGACGAACTGAGTCACAAAATGGCTCACAGCTTGCAGTCGCAGAGCTGTGAGCCGACGGACTGGCTTCTAAAGGCATAGCCGCGAGCTGGTGATGTGGGGAGAGGGACCGTGAAAGGGGTATCTCGCACAGACAGAGCTGCGGTATATTTTTAGTGTTGCCTCGCAGAGGTAGAACTACGGACCTGATGCCTTGTAGGGGGAGAGTTGTGAGCTGATGGACTGAATCACAAAATGGCTGCCAACACTTCCTAGTTTCAACAGTTTGCACCCAATGAGCCGCAAGCTCGTGCTCGTAATGCTTCAGCCAATCAGATGTCAGAATTCTTAAATATTGATATCTGGAAAATTTGATATTTCTCTAAAACTACTGAACGGATTTACCCAATTTAAACAAAAGCGTGCTTTCTGGACCATGACCTTTCTCTGTGCCAAAGTTGGCGTAATTCCGTTCAGCAGTTTGACCTGTAGTCTTGTCTAAAGTTTCCTATGGAAATTGCATGGAGAAAACACGTTTTGGGACCCCCCTTTTTTCTTAGCCCCCCCTTGCCGAATCCCCCCCAAACTTTTAGGATAGGAGCTGACCTGAAAAAAGGAACTTTTTGGAAACTTTCGTAAAGATTCGTCAAACGACGCCAAAGTTATAAGCACATCAAATGCTTTTCCTTTGGAAACGTGGTCCTAACTATAACTACCTACTGGCGACCGCCAGTAGGTAATATATATATTCAGAGGTTTGTGTGTGGAATTTGACAAGGGAGCATGACCCACACGCTGCCGCTAAACCTACTTAGGAGATGCCAAATGGTGAAAACAACGGCAGCGCTGGAAGGGATTTGGCTCGGGATGATTCCCCTTCCAATCGTTCTGGAGACAGGAGCCTGTAAATCGAGATGTCTCAATATCTAGCATTACGTTATTTTTTAAAACATTCAGACTGATTTCCATTGTGATTTATTTAACAACGTGTGCATCAGGTAGCTGAGCAGAGTTCCACCTTTCTGACAGCACAACGAGTATTTCCTCAAAAACAACACTTACCTGCACGGAATGATGCACTCTGCGAGATGCAGGCTACTATCAGTCATGTGAGCAGAGACATTACAAAAGCGTAGGCCCAGAGGCACTTGGTGAAACTTCCTGCCCATGATCAAGGCTGTAGTGCCGAAACTAGTTGGACTGCAGGAAGCGCTGTGCTGAAAATCTCGAATTAAAAGCTCCGTATCCTGAAGTGGGCCTCTTGTGTGTCTTTAATGGAGTGTGAAATTGACGGGCGTCTCCGTGCCCCTCTTGAAGAGGCCGCCCTGTAGGGTTGGTGGCTCCCTATTCGGAGGTTTGTGTGTGGAATTTGATAAGGGAGCATGACCCACACGCTGCCGCTAAACCTACTTAGGAGATGCCAAATGGTGAAAACAACGGCAGCGCTGGAAGGGATTTGGCTGGGGATGATTCCCTTCCAATCGTTCAGGAGACAGGAGCCTGTAAATCGAGATGTCTCAATATCTAGCATTATGCTATTTTTTAAAACATTCAGACTGATTTCCATTGGGATTTATTTAACAACAAGTGCATCAGATAGCTGAGCAGAGTTCCACCTTTCTGACAGCACAACGAGTATTTCCTCAAAAACAACACTTACCTGCACGGAATAATGCACTCTGGGAGATGCAGGCTACTATCAGTGATGTGATCAGAGATGTTACAAAAGCGTAGGCACAGAGGCACTTGGTGAAACTTCCTGCCCGTGATCAAGGCTGTAGTGCCGAAACTAGTTGGACTGCAGGAAGCGCTGTGCCGAAAATCTGGAATTAAAAGCTCCGTCTCCTGAAGTGGGCCTCTTGTGGGTCTTTCATGGAGTGTGAAATTGGCGGGAGTCTCCGTGCCCGTCTTGAAGAGGCCGCCCTGTAGGGTTGGTGGCTCCCTATTCAGAGGTTTGTGTGTGGAATTTGACAAGGGAGCATGACCCACATGCTGCCGCTAAACCTACTTAGGAGATGCCAAATGGTGAAAACAACGGCAGCGCTGGAAGGGATTTGGCTGGGGATGATTCCCCTTCCAGTCGTTCTGGAGACAGAAGCCTGTAAATCGAGATGTCTCAATATCTAGCATTACGCTATTTTTTAAAACATTCAGACTAATTTCCATTGGGATTTATTCAACAATGTGTGCATCAGGTAGCTGAGCAGAGTTCCACCTTTCTGACAGCACAACGAGTATTTCCTCAAAAACAACACTTACCTGCACGGAATGATGCACTCTGGGAGATGCAGGCTACTATCAGTCATGTGATCAGAGACGTTACAAAAGCGTAGGCACAGAGGCACTTGGTGAAACTTCCTGCCCGTGATCAAGGCTGTAGTGCCGAAACTAGTTGGACTGCAGGAAGCGCTGTGCTGAAAATCTCGAATTAAAAGCTCCGTCTCCTGAAGTGGGCCTCTTGTGGGTCTTTCATGGAGTGTAAAATTGGCAGGCGTATCCATGCCCATCTTGAAGAGGCCGCCCTGTAGGGTTGGTGGCTCACTATTCGGAGGTTTGTGTGTGGAATTTGACAAGGGAGCATGACCCACACACTGCCGCTAAACCTACTTAGGAGATGCCAAATGGTGAAGACAACGGCAGCGCTGGAAGGGATTTGGCTGGGGATGATTCCCCTTCCAGTCATTCTGGAGACAGGAGCCTGTAAATTGAGATGTCTCAATATCTAGCATTACGCTATTTTTTAAAACATTTAGACTAATTTCCATTGGGATTTATTTAACAACGTGTGCATCAGGTAGCTGAGCAGAGTTCCACCTTTCTGACAGCACAACGAGTATTTCCTCAAAAACAACACTTACCTGCACGGAATGATGCACTCTGGGAGATGCAGGCTACTATCAGTCATGTGATCAGAGACGTTACAAAAGCGTAGACACAGAGGCACTTGGTGAAACTTCCTGCCCATGATCAAGGCTGTAGTGCCGAAACTAGTTGGACTGCAGGAAGCGCTGTGCTGAAAATCTCGAATTAAAAGCTTCGTCTCCTGAAGTGGGCCTCTTGTGTGTCTTTCATGGAGTGTGAAATTGGCGGGCGTCTCCATGCCCGTCTTGAAGAGGCCACCCTGTAGGGTTGGTGGCTCCCTATTCGGAGGTTTGTGTGTGGAATTTGACAAGGGAGCATGACCCACACGCTGCCGCTAAACCTACTTAGGAGATGCCAAATGGTGAAAACAACGGCAGCGCTGGAAGGGATTTGGCTGGGGATGATTCCCCTTCCAATCGTTCCAGAGACAGGAGCCTGTAAATCGAGATGTTGCAATATCTAGCATTACGCTATTTTTTAAAACATTCAGACTGATTTCCATTGGGGTTTATTTAACAACGTGTGCATCAGGTAGCTGAGCAGAGTTCCACCTTTCTGACAGCACAACGAGTATTTCCTCAAAAACAACACTTACCTGCACGGAATGATGCACTCTGGGAGATGCAGGCTACTATCAGTAATGTGATCAGAGACGTTACAAAAGCGTAGGCACAGAGGCACTTGGTGAAACTTCCTGCCCGTGATCAAGGCTGTAGTGCCGAAACTAGATGGAGTGCAGGAAGCGCTGTGCTGAAAATCTCGAATTAAAAGCTCCATCTCCTGAAGTGCTCCTCTTGTGTGTCTTTCATGGAGTGTGAAATTGGCGGGCGTCTCCATGCCCGTCTTGAAGAGACTGCCCTGTAGGGTTGGTGGCTCCCTATTCAGAGGTTTGTGTGTGGAATTTGACAAGGGAGCATGACCCACACGCTGCCGCTAAACCTACTTAGGAGATGCCAAATGGTGAAAACAACGGCAGCGCTGGAAGGGATTTGGCTGGGGATGATTCCCCTTCCAATCGTTCCAGAGACAGGAGCCTGTAAATCGAGATGTTGCAATATCTAGCATTACGCTATTTTTTAAAACATTCAGACTGATTTCCATTGGGGTTTATTTAACAACGTGTGCATCAGGTAGCTGAGCAGAGTTCCACCTTTCTGACAGCACAACGAGTATTTCCTCAAAAACAACACTTACCTGCACGGAATGATGCACTCTGGGAGATGCAGGCTACTATCAGTAATGTGATCAGAGACGTTACAAAAGCGTAGGCACAGAGGCACTTGGTGAAACTTCCTGCCCATGATCAAGGCTGTAGTGCCGAAACTAGTTGGACTGCAGGAAGCGCTGTGCTGAAAATCTCGAATTAAAAGCTCCGTCTCCTGAAGTGGGCCTCTTGTGTGTCTTTCATGGAGTGTGAAATTGGCGGGCGTCTCCATGCCCGTCTTGAAGAGGCCGCCCTGTAGGGTTGGTGGCTCCCTATTCGGAGGTTTGTGTGTGGAATTTGACAAGGGAGCATGACCCACACGCTGCCGCTAAACCTACTTAGGAGATGCCAAATGGTGAAAACAACGGCAGCGCTGGAAGGGATTTGGCTGGGGATGATTCCCCTTCCAATCGTTCTGGAGACAGGAGCCTGTAAATCGAGATGTCTCAATATCTAGCATTACGCTATTTTTTAAAACATTCAGACTGATTTCCATTGGGATTTATTCAACAATGTGTGCATCAGGTAGTTGAGCAGAGTTCCACCTTTCTGACAGCACAACGAGTATTTCCTCAAAAACAACACTTACCTGCACAGAATGATGCACTCTGGTAGATGCAGGCTACTATCAGTCATGTGATCAGAGACGTTCCAAAAGCGTAGGCACAGAGGCACTTGGTGAAACTTCCTGCCCATGATCAAGGCTGTAGTGCCGAAACTAGTTGGACTGCAGGAAGCGTTGTGCTGAAAATCTCGAATTAAAAGCTCCGTCTCCTGAAGTTGGCCTCTTGTGTGTCTTTCATGAAGTGTGAAATTGGCGGGCGTCTCCGTGCCCGTCTTGAAGAGGCCGCCCTGTAGGGTTGGTGGCTCCCTATTCGGAGGTTTGTGTGTGGAATTTGACAAGGGAGCATGACCCACACGCTGCCGCTAAACCTACTTAGGAGATGCCAAATGGTGAAAACAACGGCAGCGCTGGAAGGGATTTGGCTGGGGATGGTTCCCCTTCCAATCGTTCTGGAGACAGGAGCCTGTAAATCGAGATGTCTCAATATCTAGCATTAGCTATTTTTTAAACATTCAGACTGATTTCCATTGGGATTTATTTAACAACGTGTGCATCAGGTAGCTGAGCAGAGTTCCACCTTTCTGACAGCACAACGAGTATTTCCTCAAAAACAACACTTACCTGCACGGAATTATGCACTCTGGGAGATGCAGGCTACTATCAGTCATGTGATCAGAGACGTTACAAAAGGTAGGCACAGAGGCACTTGGTGAAACTTCCTGCCTGTGATCAAGGCTGTAGTGCCGAAACTAGTTGGACTGCAGGAAGCGCTGTGCTGAAAATCTCGAATTAAAAGCTCCGTCTCCTGAAGTGGACCTCTTGTGTGTCTTTCATGGAGTGTGAAATTGGCGGGCGTCTCCGTGCCCGTCTTGAAGACGCCGCCCTGTAGGGTTGGTGGCTCCCTATTCGGAGGTTTGTGTGTTGAATATATATATATATATATATATATATATATATATATATATATATATGCAAAAACTTCTCCTTCCGTGAAAGTAGAAACAGGGACACAGCGGGGCTTAGAAGACTCCGTTTATTCAAAACCCGGCATAGCGCGTTTCGGCGACTGCCTTTTTCAAATGCCTCGGGTGATTTGAGGTTTCAGTTCACTCGTGTAAGCCCATCCTCCTAAAGTAGCGTGGGACACACCAGAATCTCATTACTTCAGAGTGTACTCAAGCTGCTCAGTGTTCAAAGACTGCAAGTTCCAGCATGCAGTTGGTCCGTGGCGCTAATGAGTATCTCTGTCAGCCTTTTTATTTTATTACTCCAAGTGAGAGGCTGAATGATGTGATTCAGGTTGAAACCTTGACACAATCCTGGACAATAGACGGTTTCTCCGCCCTCTCTTCCAACCGTCCTCTTCCCCGCTGGCAGAGTGCCTGGAGGTACTGTTCAAGTAACTGCGTCTCTCCATATATATATATATTCACTGAAAAAAACCATATGTTTCAGGGACGTTATAGTTAGAAATTAGCATTTAAAAAACTTTTAAAATTCACTGAAAAAAGCAATAGGTTTCAGGGACTTTATAGTTAGAAATTAGCATTTAAAAAACCTTAGAAATTCACTGAAGAAACCATAGGTTTCTGTCACGATTCTGTCACGTCAGTTTCCTGGTGCACCTTGTCTGGCACCTGTTTACTGTTTTCTATTGTTTTTACCAATGCTTGTTGTGACTTTGCCATTTGTCTGTGCCAATGCTTGTTGCAGATTATGATGTTATCAAGGCCTATTGTCCCTTCTCAGCTCCAGTAGTTTACCTGTGAGCTTGGAATCTGGAAGATTCTTCCTGAGCCCCTTAACCCGTTGCGTGCGTCTGTCGGCCAACGGCCGTCGCGAGCACTACCTCTGTAGTTCTGCGAATGTCCGTTGGCCGACGCGGCCCCGCCCACTCCGCTAAACCGCCGCACCGCGGCGGAATTGCCGCCGCGGTTAAGCAGTTAAATAGGGGCCACACCCTGTTCTCATTGCTGGTTATTGAGAACCCTGAGCTTGAGCAGCAGCTGTTCCTGTTCTCCGGTTGCTGAAAGAAGATTCCGTTTGCAGCAAGGAGACTTCTGTTTTCTTTTCCTAGGTTGTAGATCCTCTCTCAGCTACAATCAGGTAGGATCGTTCCTTTCTTAACCAACAGCATCGTGAAAGGAACTACGTGCTGTTTTTGTTATTTGCTTTTTTTGATATTTTGCATTTTGAAAGAAAGTTGCATATCGCGCTGAAGCACTCTTTGAGCATTTACATGTTTGGTAATTTTGGCACTTTGTACATCGCGCTGAAGCGCTCTTTGGTCATTTACATGTTTGGTGATTTTGGCACTTTGTACATCGCGCTGAAGCGCTCTTTGGTCATTTACATGTTTGGTGATCTTGGCACTGTTGTACATCGCGCTGAAGCGCTCTTTGGTCATTTACATGTTTGGTGATTTTGGCATTTTTGTATATCGGGCTGAAGTGCTCTTTGGTCATTTTCAAGTTTGGTGATTTTGGCAACTTGGCACATCGCGCTGAAGCGCTCTTTGGGCATTTACATATTGATGACTCTTTCATTTTGGGCACATCGCGCTGAAGCGCTCTTGAGGGGATTTGCATACCTGATGACTTTGGCATTGTGTCACATCGCGCTGAAGCGCTCTTTGAACATTTGCATATTTGGACTTAGTGCATTGCGCTAATGCGCTTTCTGGACATTTGCATATTTGAACTCTGATACATAGCGCTGAAGTGCTCCATTGGGTATTTGAATATTAATCCGCCTCATTAGCATATGTAATGAGTTGTGTATTGCAAAAAGGTTGTTGGAAGTACCACTGTGATATTTAACAGTGGGTAAAGCACATCATTACGGAAACATTGTGTCTAAAGCCAAGTGGCTCTTTATATGAATGTGTGCTTCATTTTGAAACATGGTTGTTTAGCCATAACATTGTACCCTTGAGAATTATAGGAACAGAAATTGCCAGTGAAGCCTGAGAAGACATACACAACGACTGTTCTATGCATAACCTGCTTTTCTTTTACAGGTATGTTGTCATTGTTTAACCCATGTTAAATATAGTCAAAGAGTTTACTAAGCACGAAAGGAAAGCTAATCAAGGACAACGTCTCGTTCCAGGTCTCCCTCCCTGCAGTACCCTCCCTAATTCCCTTTCCCCGTCTAGCCACTCAGTGCAGTTAAGCTTGAGTCAAGGCTACAGGAAGGTGGGCTTCTTGAGGGTACTGCTCCTGAGGAACCCAACGGAATTTTACCAGTTCTGACAGAATAACCAGCCCACGAAATTGGTTCCTCCTGAGCAGTATCTTCGGGATGGCCACCTTGGAAGATTTGTGTTCTACGTTGGGAAACATGCAGAAAGAACTGTCAGCTGCTAGGCAGGAAACTGCGTTGTTAGCTAATAGGGTCACTCAATTACAGACACAACTAGCGCCGTCTCGTCCTCCTGAGGTAGCTGCTGCCAGTAGCTCAAATCCATCTACAGTATCAGTAACGGTTCCAATGACTGTTCCTCTGGCACCTCCGGAAAGGTTTGCAGGTGAGCCCCACAAATTTCAAACCTTTTTAACTCAGGTGCAGTTACACTTTATGGTTAAACCCACATCCTTCCCCGATGCTCAATCGCAAATCGCCTTCTTGATCTCTTATTTGAGTGGAGACGCTGCCATGTGGGCAGTCTCTCTGGTGCAATCGGATGACCCATTGCTTTATAGTTGGTCTCGCTTCAAAACGGAATTTGAAAATCAGCTGATCGAGAGTTATTAGAACTCAAACAGGGAAATAAAGACCTGGTCCATTATCTAACCCAATTCAATCACTTAATAGCAGAAACAAATTGTCTAGAGGACAAAAGGGTGGCCTTATATTATCAAGGCCTAAGAGACAAATTAAAAGATTTGATAGCTCCGATAGACCCTCAACCGAGAACATGTGAAGGCCTAATAGCTTTAAGTCTTCGGTTAGACCACAGAGTTTCGGATCGTAAAGGAGACAAGAAATGGTTGGAGTTCAGACCTTCCATTCGACCAAAAGAAAAACCACACTTTGTATCACAGGATACTAGTGAACCAATGGAGATCAGAGGTATACGAAAACCCTTAACCTCTGAAAAAAAGGAGTCTCGTCGGAAAAAAGGTCTATGTCTATATTGCGGCAAAAAAGGACATTTTGTCAAAGACTGCTTAGCAAAGTCAAATACAACTGCGACCAAAGTGGGAAACGAGAATACTCGGGGAACAGCCAGGAGACTTCCTCGAGTACTAAATCTTTGCCTCCTGATCAATCTGTTGCCAACACATTGCAAATCTCCGTTCCCAATCTAGTATTAAACGTACAATTCACCATTTCTCAGCAAGAGCCTAAAACTGCGGTGATCATGGTGGATTCTGGAGCCACAGGCAACTTTATCGATGCCGCTTTCGCAACAAAATAAGAAATACCTACCTTAGTAAAAACAAAACCAGAAATGGTTCATGTGGTAGATGGCAAACAATTAACATCTGGACTGATTACTCATTCTACTATTAAAGTAACCATGACATGTTTTACTCAGGATCAAACGCACGTGGAGGAAATATCCTTTGATATCATTGATGCTCCCCAATTTGGTGTCATCCTCGGGATGCCTTGGTTGACCGACCACAATCCCACAATAGACTGGTCTAAGAGAAGTGTTACTTTTCAGTCAGAGTGGTGTCAACAGGAATGTTTACACCCACAAGAAAATATATCCAAACTCTTAGTTCAAGATCATACCAAGTCTACTGCTCATTATATCACTACAGCTGCGGAGCAGGACATAGAATTACCTGCAGTGTATGAAAAGTTCCGAGATGTATTCTGTGAGAAAAGTGCTGAGATCCTTCCCCCTCACAGAACATACGACTGTGAAATAGACCTTGTACCTGGTGCCTAGATTCCCTGTAGCAGGATCTATGCGCTTACTGAACAAGAGAACCAACATCTTAGAGACTACCTAGACAAATTTTTGAAGAATGGTTTCATTCGCCCTTCCAAGTCTCCGGCCGCGTCCCCTCTGTTTTTTGTGCCCAAAAGTAATGGGGAATTACGCACATGCATAGACTATCGCGCTTTAAACAACATCACAATTAAAAACCGATATCCTTTGCCACTTATCCCCGTTCTCTTGGACCAGGTAAGATCAGCAACTAGTTACACCAAGTTGGATCTGAGAGGGGCATACCATCTCGTACGTGTCCGAGCTGGAGACGAGTGGAAGACCGCTTTTCGAACTCGTTTTGGCTTGTTCGAATACTGCGTAATGCCCTTTGGCTTATACAACGTCCCTGCGGCATTTACATTTTTCTTAAATTATGTCTTACGAGATTTTCTTGACAGGTTCGTCATCGCTTACATCGATGATTTGTTGATCTATTCACAGGCTGTCTCGGAACATGAGAAACATGTAAAACTGGTATTAAACACCCTGCGCCAACATGGCCTGTTCTGTAAACTATCTAAGTGCGAATTCCACACCTACAAGGTGGAATTCTTAGCTTTCATATTGTCACCTCAAGGAATCACAATGGCACCCAGAAAAGTTCAGGCAATAATAGACTGGACAGAACCAACCTCAGTGAAAGATATCCAGTGATTTCTAGGATGCGAAACAGCAGAAGAAAAAACAAAAAAGGCAATTGCACCTTCATCCATAATTCCAAAAGAACAAATTATCGGAGTTACCATGTCTGAACAATTTTTTCAAGACATAAGAAAAAGTATGCCGTTAAAACAGATCTTAATTTGGCAGCAAAAAGACAAAGATAGAACTATTATTCAAGGATTACCGTTTCAAAAACCCTCCTATACATTCCATCAAAATCATTACAAAAACAGGTCTTACAATGGTGTCACACAAAACCATTAGCTGGACATCAAGGAATAGCAAAAACCCAAGAGCTTGTCCAAAGACATTTCTGGTGTCCTACCTGGAGACAAGATGTTATCCAATATATAACTCAATGTGACGTTTGTGCTCAAGCTAAAGGAGATCATAGCGCCAAAAAAGGATTATTGCAGCCCCTTCCTACTCCAACGCGGCTCTGGGAAGATATATCCATGGACTTTATTATGGACTTACCCAAGGATCAAGGGAAAACCACCATTTTAGTGGTGGTCAACAGACTGTCAAAGATGGCTCACTTTATTACTTGTGAGAAAATGCCAACAGCAACCCAGTTAGTAACCTTACTGGTTCAAAACATAGTAAGATTACATGGCTTGCCTCACACTATTACTTCTGATCGAGGGGCACAATTTACGTCAAAAGTATGGAAAGCTTGGTGCAACACTTTACAGATAAAAAGAAACTTGTCCACAAGTTTCCATCCGGAATCGGATGGCCAAACAGAGCGAGTGAACCAGGTATTAAAACAATCTCTACAATGCTATTTATTTAAACAAGGCTCATGGGTGAATCTCCTCAGGGAAGCTGAATTCGCCTACAATAATTTAAAGCATGCTTCCACGAACATGTCACCATTCTTCGCGAATCATAGCTGTCATCCACATTTCACTCCATTGCTGTTAGCACAACCTCAAACTAATATGCCATCTTTGGACTCTAGATTACAAGGAATGACTGCTATTATAAAACATTTGCAAAGAAACGTACAGAAAGCAAAAACAAACTATAAAAGATTTGCTGATAGAAAAAGAAAAATAGGACCAAAGTACAAGACTGGTGACTTTGTCTGGCTCTCTACAAGATATTTTCAGTTCAAAAAGAAATATAAATTCCATCCACGATTTATATGACCGTTTGAGATCGAAAAATGTGTAAATCTGTAGCATTTAAATTAAAATTACCAAGCTCCATGAAAATCTATCCTGTGTTTCACACTTCGTTGCTAAAACCAGCAAAGACCAAACAACAAGCTGGTCCACCACCTCTCCTCATTGGAGATCATGAAGAATATGAAGTACACGGTATAAAGGGTAGTAAACGCATACAAGGAAAATTGTGGTATTTGGTTTCATGGAAAGGCCATGGTCCAGACGAAGACTCATGGGAACCAAGTAATGTTATTCATGCACCACGTTTGATACGTAAATTTCACAGACAGCATCCAGAGGCTCCCACTTGACTGGCAGTGTGAGCACTTTTGATGGGGTGGACTGTCATGATTCTGCCACGTCAGTTTCCTGGTGCACCTTGTCTGGCACCTGTTTACTGTTTTCTATTGTTTTTACCAATGCTTGTTGTGACTTTGCCATTTGTCTGTGCCAATGCTTGTTGCAGACTATGATGTTATCAAGGCCTATTGTCCCTTCTCAGCTCCAGTAGTTTACCTGTGAGCTGGAATCTGGAAGCTTCTTCCTGAGCCCTTTAAATAGGGGCCACACTCTGTTCTCATTGCTGGTTATTGAGAACCCTGAGCTTGAGCAGCAGCTGTTCCTGTTCTCCGGTTGCTGAAAGAAGATTCCGGTTGCAGCAAGGAGACTTCTGTTTTCTTTTCTCAGGTTGTAGATCCTCTCTCAGCTACAATCAGGTAGGATCGTTCCTTTCTTAACCAACAGCATCGTGAAAGGAACTACGTGCTGTTTTTGTTATTGGCTGTTTTTGATATTTTGCATTTTGAAAGAAAGTTCCATATCGCGCTGAAGCACTCTTTGAGCATTTACATGTTTGGTAATTTTGGCACTTTGTACATCGCGCTGAAGCGCTCTTTGGTCATTTACATGTTTGGTGATTTTGGCACTTTGTACATCGTGCTGAAGCGCTCTTTGGTCATTTACATGTTTGGTGATTTTGGCACTGTTGTACATCGTGCTGAAGCGCTCTTTGGTCATTTACATGTTTGGTGATTTTGGCATTTTTGTATATCGGACTGAAGTGCTCTTTGGTCATTTTCATGTTTGGTGATTTTGGCAACTTGGCACATCGCGATGAAGCACTCTTTGGGCATTTACATATTGATGACTCTGGCATTTTGGGCACATCGCGCTGAAGCGCTTTTGGGGGGATTTGCATACCTGATGACTTTGGCATTGTGTCACATCGCGCTGAAGCGCTCTTTGAACATTCGCATATTTGGACTTAGTGCATCGCGCTGATGCACTTCCTGGACATTTGCATATTTGAACCCTGATACATAGTGCTGAAGCGCCCCCTTGGGCATTTGAATATTAATCCGCCTCATTAGCATATGTAATGTGTTGTGTATTGCAAAAGGTTGTTGGAAGTACCACTGTGATATTTAACAGTGGTTAAAGCACATCATTACGGAAACATTGTGTCTAAAGCCAAGTGGCTCTTTATATGAATGTGTGCTTCGTTTTGAAACATGGATTTTTAGCCATAACATTGTATCCTTGAGAATTATAGGAACAGAAATTGCCAGTGAAGCCTGAGAAGACGTACAGAACGACTGTTCTATGCATAACCTGCTTTTCTTTTACAGGTATGCTGTCATTGTTTAACCCATGTTAAATATAGTCAAAGAGTTTACAAAGCCAGAAAGGAAAGCTAATCAAGGACAACGTCTCGTTCCAGGTCTCCCTCCCCGCAGTACCCTCCCTAATTCCCTTCCCCCGTCTAGCCACTTTGATACTCAGTGCAGTTAAGCTTGAGTCAAGGCTGCTGGAAGGTGGGCTTCTTGAGGGTACTGCTCCTGAGGAACCAAACGGAATTTTACCAGTTCTCACAGTTTCAGGGACGTTATAGTTAGAAATTAGCATTTAAAAAACCTTAGAAATTCACTGAAAAAACACAGGTTTCAGGGACGTTATAGTTAGTTGGACAGTTCACTCGTACAAAACCAGAGAAATTCCGCCGTTATAGTTAGTTGAGCTAACTATAACTCGTGCCCCTGCAATGCACTGCGGATGACGTCACATATTACATCATTCATGACATGGTCAGTGACATCACTGATGACATCACCGATGACATATCAAATGACATCACTGATGACATCACTGATGTCATCATCCACGTGATAATCTGATGCACCTCCTCACTCCCTAATAAAAACTTTGATACACCCACTCTAAAATACAGACTACCATTTTCGAAACCATAGACACACCAATACCAGTTACTACATACCCACTCACTGTTTCCTAGGTCTACACACACATCCACTCATTCACCCATACAGTCACTCATACATGCAGTCACTCATCAATACAGCACTATCATATGCACTCATACACCTATACAGACACTCACACACCGCCACTCATCCATAGAGTTACTCACACACCTACTCAGTCATGCAAAGAATCACCTATACAGTTATACACACACCACCTCACTTATTCAGACAGATACTAACACTTACTTAGTCTCTTATACAATCACTGATACAAGCACACACTCATCCATACAGCAACTCTCACAATCACTCAATCTCACATATAGTCATTTATATACTACAACACTCACATATACTGCCTTTCACATATGTAGTTACTCACACATGTACCACTGAGACATCCATTCACTCACCAACACACCCATACACACACTCACCCACCCATACAGCCCTTCATAGATGCACTCTTGAACCCATACACCCAGTGAATTACCCACTCGCACATCTATGCACAGTCACACACCTCCCACCCATCCACACACACACTCAGGCACCCATACAGATACTCAGACAACCAATCAATAACCCATATAGACACTTATGTAGCTACTCACCAACCCATGCAGCCTCTTACACACCAACTAACAGACTGATACAGACATTCACACAGTTCAGTCACTAACCCATGCATTCAGTAAGACACGATTAATCACTCACTTATACAGTCAGTCAAGCACCTACTAAATCATCCATTCAGACACTTATACACCCACTCATTCTGCAATACACCTTGGCATATATATATATAAAACATATTTAAACTTTACAGAAACACACAGTCACTGGATGATGTCATCAGTGATGTCATCAGTGATGTCATTTGAGATGTCATCAGTGATGTCACTGACCATGTCATGAATGATGTAATATGTGACGTCATCAGCAGTGCATTGCGGGGGCGCGAGTTATAGTTAGCTCAACTAACTATAACGGCCGAATTTCTCTGGTTTTGTATGAGTGAAATGTCCAACTAACTATAACGTCCCTGAAACCTGTGGGTTTTTTCGGTGAATTTCTAAGGTTTTTTAAATGCTAATTTCTAACTATAACGTCCCTGAAACCTATGTTTTTTTCAGTGAATATATATATGTGTGTGTGTATATATATGTGTGTGTGTGTATATATGTTTGTGTGTGTTTGTATATATATTTGTGTGTGTGTGTATATATGTGTGTGTGTGTATATATATGTGTGTTTGTATTTGTGTATGTATATATGTGTGTATATTTATATATGTGTGTGTGTGTATATATATATATATGTGTATATATATATATGTATGTGTGTGTGTGTGTGTATATATGTGTGTATAAATATATGTGTGTATATATATATATATATATATATATATGTGAGTGTGTGTGTATATATATGTGTGTGTTTATATATGTGTGTGTGTATGTATATATGTGTGTGTATATATATGTGTGTGTATATATATGTGTGTGTGTATATATATATGTGTATGTGTATATATGTGTGTGTGTATGTATATATATATATGTGTGTGTGTATATATATATTTGTGTGTATATATATATGTGTGTGTGTATATATATATGTGTGTGTATATATATATATTCACTGAAAAACCATAGGTTTCAGGCACGTTATAGTTAGAAATTAGCATTTAAAAAACCCTAGAAATTCACTGAAAAACCATAGGTTACAGGGACGTTATAGTTAGTTGAACATTTCACTCGTACAAAACCAGAGAAATTCCGCCGTTATAGTTAGTTCAGCTAACTATAACTCGCGCCCCCGCAATGCACTGCTGATGACGTCACATATTACATCATTCATGACATGGTCAGTAACATCACTGATGACATCACTGATGACATCTCAAATGACATCACTGATGACATCACTGATGACATCATCCACGTGAAAATCTGATGCACCTCCTCACACCCAAATATAACCTTTGATACACCCACTCTAAAATACAGACTACCATTTTCAAAACCATCGACACAACAATACCAGTTACTACATACGCACTCACTGATTCCTAGGTCTACACACACATCCACTCATTCACCCATACAATCACTCATACATGCAGTCACTCATCAATACAACATTATCATATGCACTCATACACCTATACAGACACTCACACACCACCACTCATCCAGAGTTACTCACACACCTAGTCAGTCATGCAAAGAATCAATCACACTCCATTTACTCACCTATACAGTTATACACACACCACATCACTTATTGAAACAGAAACAAATGCATACTTACTCTCTTATACAATCACTGATACAAGTACACACTCATCCATACAGCCACTCTCACAATCACTGACTCTCACGTATAGTCATTTATATACTCCAACACTCACATACACTGCCTTTTACATATGTAGTTACTTGGACATGTACCACTGAGACATCCATCCACACACTCACCCTCCCATACAGCTGTTTCCACATGCACTCTTGAACCCATACACCTAGTGAATCAACCACTCAAACATCTATGCACAGTCACACACCTCCCACCCACCCACACACACACTCAGGCACCCATACAAATACTCAGGCAACCAATCGATAACCCATGTAGACACTCATGTAGCTACTGACCAACCCATGCAGCTGCTTATACAACAGACAGACTGATACAGACATTCACACAGTTTAGTCACTAACCCATGCATTCAGTAAGACACATGTAATCACTCACTTAAACAGTCAGTCACACACCTACTAAATCCTCCATCCAGACACTTATACACCCACTCATTCTTCAATACACCTTGGCATTTATATAATACATATTTATACTTTAAAGAAACACACAGTCACTGGATGATGTCATCAGTGATGTCATCAGTGATGTCATTTGAGATGTCATCAGTGATGTCAGCAGTGATGTCATCAGTGATGTCACTGACCATGTCATGAATGATGTAATATGTGACGTCATCAGCAGTGCATTGCAGGGGCGCGAGTTATAGTTAGCTGAACTAACTATAACGGCGGAATTTCTCTGGTTTTGTACGAGTGAAATGTCCAACGAACTATAACATCCCTGTAACCTATGGTTTTTTCAGTGAATATATATATTTTTTTTTCACAACTCCATATTCTGCTTCAGCGACGTCAGGAATCAAAAACGGCACCGCGGGGGCCAGCATTTATTAATTTTATTATTTTATCACCAGTGCAACAAACATAGAGACAGCCTACACGTTTCGGCACTTGCCTTCCACAGGAACATAGAGGCCTGGCGTCTAGCTTGTCCTTTATTGTGTCCATGACCTTAGTCCATCATCCAATTTTACTTCTAAAACATAACTAGACTGCACATTGTTTTTTCCTATTCGAGTAACTGTGCCTCAATTGACAGATACATTTCATGTAAAGTACATTAGATTTCAGTATATTACTCGATTGAATTTTCACAAACTGTGCAGAAAGTTGGCAAAGGAACTAGCTCTATGTTTTTCCCTTTTTATGTCTAAATTATTTTTTCAATTTGCTTTCAATTTGAAATCACAGTGAAGTACTGTAAACGATGAAACCACTTTTTATACAGTGTTATTATATTGTTACCAATCAAATTAACAGTTTGTAATAAGATACTCCTATCATTTGAATGTACAAGAGGAAAACGATTAATTTAAAGAAGAGAGATGAGAGGAGTGGAAATTGAAAGAGGAGAGTATTATTATTAAGGTGCAGTTAGAGAGATCTGTGGACTTCCTTTGAGGAGGAGAGATTTTTCCTTTTCCCCTCCCCTTTCCCAGTGTAAAGTGCAAGTGTGACAGCAGCTAAGTTGTGCAAATTATAAGTCATAAGATGGTGCCAAATAGATAAAAGTCCTCAAATGGTGCTTCATCTCATTGAATATGAGCAGCAGATAGTCATAATCTAAAGTGCTGGTGCCTTAGTAGTTATACATTGTAGGTTTTTTAAAATAGCAGCATAATTTCATATATTATAGGGTGCATGTGCATTACATTTCCCATTGCCCTCAGAGTTGACATGATAGGGAATAGCTGGAATGGAGCTTTTCTATTTTTTCCATACATAACAAATCCAATTTACTTTTCTTATTCCGTATTTAGGAAATTTCAAATCCTCTCTGAAGTGCAAATGCATCAACACTATTTTATATATTATAGATGTTTAAAGATTCATAACACTTTCATCCTCCAAATAGAGTCCCAAAAATCAAGATGAGTTCAATGTTTTAACTACTGCAACTGGAATCCATTTTACAGGTGTGCATGTAATTCTGCGCCCAGATTGTGTCCCATTGGTATTTCTGTCCCCATTAGAATTATCAATCTTGATTCCATTCTCCTCAGCAATAGTTATCTATTTCCACCTCTTTCGTTTTTCTTGTTATGCTTAGTTTCAAAGTACTGCAAATTCTTGGTATCACCTTGGTGTTTTTCCCAAAAGTTTTTCGCAATTGGATATGAATAGTCTCTGTTTTTTATTTCTCGAAGATGTTGTAGAATTCTTAATTTAACTTTATTGACAGTACACCCCACATAGTATTTTTTAGAAGGACACATTAAGACATATACTACAAAGTCTGTATTGAAAGTAATATGTTCTTTTATCTTTAACATTTTTCCATTGTACAATCTATATTCCTTTTGGTTGATTCCATGTTCACAGGCTTTGCATTTAACACACTTCCAGAAGCCTGGTTTACTAAGTCAATTCGTTTTTCTCCCTGTTTCAGTGGAATAGTGTCTTTTGGTTAGAATATCTCCCAGTGAAGCAGTTTTTCTGTAAGTGATGTTCAGAAGATCCAATAAAACTTTATTAAGTATTTCTTCAGAATGTAATATCCTCCAATTTCTTTGAATTATTTGTTTTGTTTCCCTGTGTTGGGTATTGTAATATATTTATATATATAGGTTACTTTGAAACCGCAGGTGCGTGTGGTGTCCCCCTTCGCTGTTTACTACCACAGCATATTTAAGGTGGGAACAGCTGAGCCTCTGGATTGTATATGATTAAGGGCGTTGTCTGCTCGAAACGCATTATGCTTCATTCTGTGACTGCTGTCATTGAAAATAAAAGCAACTTTGATACTTATTTCTCCGAATGGTGGGCTTCTACTTGCTGCAACTGCGGTATGTTTTGCGTATGGAATATTGAGGCGGTGACGACGCCAAGAAGCCCCGACCCGCTTGGAAGGGCACCTTTTTCGTCAAGGTTCATTTGGATGTATTAGTAAAAGTCGTCCGCCGGCTGCATCTACTATGGCCCAGGATGGATGGTTTTTGCGGTGCCACCACTGAAATACATATTTATACTTTAAAGAAACAACAGTCACCGGATGATGTCATCAGTGATGTCATTTGAGATGTCATCAGTGATGTCATCAGTGATGTCACTGACCATGTCATGACTGATGTAATATGTGATGCCATCAGCAGTGCATTGCGGGGGCGCGAGTTATAGTTAGCTCAACTAACTATAACAGCAGAATTTCTCTGGTTTTGTACGAGTGAAATGTCCAACTAACTATAACGTTCCTGAAACCTGTGGTTTTTTCAGTGAATTTCAAATGTTTTTTAAATGCTAATTTCTAACTATAACGTCCCTGAAACATATGTTTTTTTTCAGTGAATTTCCATGGTTTTTTAAATGATAATTTCTAACTATAACATACCTGAAACCTATGGTTTTTTCAGTGCATTTCTATGGTTTTTTAAATGATAATTTCTAACTATCTTGTCCGTGAAACCTATGGTTTTTTCTGTGAATTTCTAAGGTTTTTTAAATGCTAATTTCTAACTATGCCTACATATGTAGGAAAGGTGCAGAAAGAGGAAGAAAGGCGCAGAAAGACGCAAGAGAAGTGCAGAAAGAGGCAAGAGAGGTGCAGAAAGAGGAAGAAAGGCGCAGAAAGAAGCAAGAGATGTGCAGAAAGAACCAACAGAGGTGCAGAAAGAGGCCTACTTTGACTGTACCTTACAACAGACTCATACAAAGTACCCTAATCACTAATCCTTTTCCCAAGATGTCTTAAACCTCACTTTTCTCTTGAAGGTTCACTATTAATCGACTGCTCAGAATGTTAGGCCTACCAAATATAAAACAGCAATCCTAAACATATCACTGTTGTAAGTCTGACCAAGTTTGTGAAGGTATACCTGTGTTTCAAACAGCATACTCTGTAAATTTGTGTAAAAAAAGGTGTATGTATTTCTTTCTGCTCACAATACAGGGCACATGGGTATTCAATAGTATATTTGAGGGACTCTATAACACATATATACATAAGACATGTCTGCCTGTGCAACCGAATGACAGAGCAGAACTAAGAAGATTTGACCACCTATCAGAGAAGCTACCCACTTTTTAAGCTACCATCTTCAGATGCATAACACATGTGAGAATACATGTGCAAGTAGACATATACCTCAGTCACGAGAGCATGCAGACCATTCGACTTGACAGCTTGCACTTCCCATTTGAATATAGAAAAAGGCGAGAGAAGTACAGAAAGGAGCAAGAGAATAGCAGAAAAAAAAGAGAGGTGCAGAAAGAGTAAGAAATGTGCAGAAAGAGGCAAGGGAAGTGCAGAAAGAGGCAAGAGAAGTGTAGGAAGAGGCAAGAGAAGTGCAGAAAGAGGCAAGAGAGGAGCAGAAAGAGGCAAGAGAGGAGCAGAAAGAGGCAAGAGAGGAGCAGAAGAGGTAAGTGAGGTGCATAAAGAGGCAAGAAAAGTGCAGAAAGAGGCAAGAGAAGTGCAGAAAGAGGCAAGAGAAGTGCAGAAAGAGGCAAGAGAGGTACAGACAGAAGCAACAGAGGTGCAGAAGGAGACAAGAGAACTGCAGAAAGAGGCAAGAGAGGTGCAGAAACAGGCAAGAGAGGTGCAGAAAAAGGGAACAGGGATGCAGAAAGAGGCAAGAGAGGTGCAGAAAGAAGCAACAGAAGTGCAGAAAGAAGCAAGAGAAGTGCAGAAAGGAGCGAGAGGTGCAGAAAGAGGGAAGAGGGGTACAGAAAGAGGCACGAGAAGTGCAGAAAGAAGCAACAGAGGTGCAGAAAGAGGCAAGCGAGGTACAGAAAGATGGAAGAGGGATGTAGAAAGAGGCAAGAG
Source organism: Calotriton arnoldi (assembly GCA_963921515.1). Taxonomy (NCBI): domain Eukaryota; kingdom Metazoa; phylum Chordata; class Amphibia; order Caudata; family Salamandridae; genus Calotriton; species Calotriton arnoldi. The sequence goes on along the minus strand of CAWUFW010000107.1, from coordinate 3,359,009 downwards.
GGGTGCAGAAAGAAGCAAGAGCAGTGCAGAAAGAACCAATAGAGGTGCTGAAGGAGGCAAGAGGGGTGCCAAAAGAGGCAAGAGGGGTGCCAACATTTTCAAGAGAGTTGCAGAAAGAAGCAAGAGCAGTGCAGAAAGAACCAACAGAGGTGCAGAAACAGACAAGAGGGGGGCAGAAAAAGGGAAGAGGGGTGCAGAAAGAAGCAATAGAGGTGTGAAAGAGGCACAAGGGATGCAGAAAGAAGCAACAGAGGTGCAGAAAGAAGCAACAGGAGTGGAGAAAGAGACAAGAGAAGTGCAGAAAGAAGCTACAGAGATGCAGAAAGGGGTAAAAGGGGTGGAGAAAGAGATAAGAGAAGTGCAGAAAGAAGCAACAGAGATGCAGAAAGGGGGAAGAGGGGTGGAAAAAGAGGCAAGAGAAGTGCAGAAAGAAGCAAGAGAAGTGCAGAAAGAAGCAACAGAGGTGCAGAAAGAGGCAACAGAGGTGTAGAAAGATGCAACAGGGGTGAAGAAAGAGGGAAGAGGGGTGGAGAAAGAGGCAAGGGGGATGCAGAAAGAAACAAAAGAAGTACAGAAAGAAGCAACAGAGGTGCACAAAGAGGCAAGATGTGTGCAGAAAGAGGGAAGAGGGGTGCAGAAAGAGGCACGAGGGGTGTAGAAAGAAGCAAGAGAGGTGCAGAAAGAAGTAAGCGAAGTGCATAAAGAAGCAACAGAGATGCAGAAAGGGGGAAGTGGGGTGGAGAAAGAGACAAGAGGGATACAGAAAGAAACAAGGGAGGTGCAGAGAGAAACAAAAGAAGTGCAGAAAGAAGGAACCGAGGTGCAGAAAGAGGCAAGAGGAATGCAGAAAGAGGGAAGAGGGTTGCAGAAAGAGGCACGAGAGGTACAGAAAGAAGCAAGAGAGCTGCAGAAAGAAACAAAAGAAGTACAGAAAGAAGGAACCGAGGTGCAGAAAGAGGATAGAGGGGTGCAGAAACATGCAAAAGGGGTGCAGAAAGAAGCGAGAGGTGCTGAAAGAAACAAAAGAAGTGCAGAAAGAAGCAACAGAGGTACACAAAGAGGCAAGAGGAGTGCAGAAAGAGGGAAAAGGGGGGCAGAAAGAGGCACGAGGGGTGCAGAAAGAAGCGAGAGAGGTGCAGAAAGAAGTAAGCGAAGTGCAGAAAGAAGCAACAGAAATGCAGTAAGGGGGAAGTGGGGTGGAGAAAGAGGCAAGAGGGATACAGAGAGAAACAAAAGAGGTGCAGAGAGAAACAAAAGAAGTGCAGAAAGAAGGAACAGAGGTGCAGAAAGAGGCAAGAGGGGTACAGAAAGAGGGAAGAGGTGTGTGAAAGAGGCACGAGGGGTGCAGAAAGAAGCAAGAGGGTTGCAGAAAGAAGCAAGAGAAGTGCAGAAATAAGGAACAGAGGTGCAGAAAGAGGCAAGAGGAATGCAGAAAGAGGGAAGAGGGGTGCAGAAAGAGGCACAAGGGGTACAGAAAGAAGCAAGAAAGGTGCAGAAAGAAACAAAAGAAGTGCAGAAAGAAGCAACAGAGGTGCAGAAAGACAAGAGGGCAGTAGAAAGAGGGAAGAGGGGTGCAGAAAGAGCACAAGGGTTGCAGAAAGAAGGGATAGAGGTGTAGAAAGAGGCAAGAGAAGTGCAGAAAGAAGCAACCAAGATGCAGAAAGGGGGAGGAGGGGTGGAGAAAGAGGCAAGAGGGGTGCAGAAAGAAGCAACAGAGATGCAGTAAGGGGGAAGAAGGGTGGAGAAAGAGGCAACAGAAGTGCAGAAAGAAGCAAGAGAAGTGCAGAAAGAAGCAACAGAGTTGCAGAAAGGGGCACGAGGGGAGCAGAAAGAGGCAACAGGGGTGAAGAAAGAGGGAAGAGGGGTAGAGAAAGAGGCAAGGGGGGTGCAGAAACAAGCGAGAGAGGTGCAAAAAGAAGCAAGAGAAGTGCAGGAAGAAGCAACAGAGATGCAGAAAGAGGCAAGAGGATAGCAGAAAGAGGGAAGATGGGTGCAGAAAGAGGCACAAGGGTTGTAGAAAGAAGGGACAGAGGTGCAGAAAGAAGCAAGACAAGTGCAGAAAGAAGCAACAGAGGTGCAGAAAGAGGGTTGAGGGGTAGAAAAAGAGGCAAAAGAAGTGCAGGAAGAAGCAACAGAGATGAAAAAAGGGGGAACAGTGGTGGAGAAAGTGGTGACAGGGGTGCAGAAAGAAGCAAGAGAGGTGCAGAAGAAATAAAAGAAGAGCAGAAAGAGGGAACAGGGGTGCAGAAAGAGGTAAGAGTGGTGCAGAAAGAGGAAAGAGGGGTGCAGAAAGAAGCACGAGTGGTGCAGAAAGAAGCAAGAGAGGTGCAGAAAGAAGCAAGAGTAGTGCAGAAAGAAGCAAGAGAGGTGCAGAAAGAGGCAAGAGGGGTGAAAAAGGAGGGAAGAGGGGTGCAGAAAGGAGCAAGAGATGTGCAGAAAGAAACAAAAGAAGTGCATAAAGAAGGAACAGAGGTGCACTAAGAAGCAACATGGGTGAAGAAAGGGAAGAGGGGTGAAGAAAGAAGCAAGAGAGCTGCAGAAAGAAACAAAATAAGCGCAGAAAGAAGGAACAGAGGTGCAGAAAGAGGCAAGACGGGTGCAGAAAGAGGCAAAAGGGGTGCAGAAAGAAGCAAGAGAAGTGCATAAAGTAGCAACAGAGATGCAGAAAGGGGGAAGAGGGGTGGAGAAAGAGGCAAGAGGGATACACAAAGAAACAAGAGGTGCAGAAAAACAAAAGAAGCGCAGAAAGAGGGAACAGAGGTGCAGAAAGAGGCAAGAGGGGTGCAGAAAGAGGGGCGTGAAAGAGGCATGAGGGGTGCAGAAAGAAGCAAGAGGGGTGCAGAAAGAAGCAAGAGAGGTGCAGAAAGAAACAAATGAAGTGCAGAAAGAAGGAACAGAGGTGCAGAAAGAGGCAAGAGGAGTGCAAAATAGGGAAGAGGGGTGCAGAAAGAAGCACGAGGGGTGCAGAAAGAAGCAAGAGAGGTGCAGAAAGAAACAAAAGAAGTGCAGAAAGAAGCAACAGAGGTGCAGAAAGAGACAAGAGGGGAGCAGAAAGAGGGAAGAGGGGTGAAGAAAAAGGCACAGGGGTTGCAGAAAGAAGGGACAGAGGTGCAGAAAGAAGCAAGAGAAGCACAGAAAGAAGCAACAGAGGTGCAGAAAGAGGGATGAGGGGTGTAGAAAGAGGCAAGTAGGGTGCAGAAAGAAGAAAGAGAGGTACAGAAAGAAACAAAAGAAGACCAGAAAGAATGGACTGAGGTGCAGAAAGAGGCAAGAGGGGTGCAGAAAGAGGGAATAGGGGTGCAGAAAGAGGGAAGAGGGGTGGAGAAAGAGGCAAGAGGGGTGCAGAAAGAAGCAAGAGAGGTGCAGAACGTAACAAAAGAAGTGCAGGAAGAAGGAACAGAGGTGCAGAAAGAGGCAATAGGAGTGCAGAAAGAGAAGAGGGGTGCAGAAAGAAGCAAGCGAGGTACAGAAAGACGCAAGATAAGTGCAGAAAGAAGCATCAGAGATGCAGAAAGAGGGAAGAGGGGTGGAGAAAGAAGCAAGCGAGGTGCAGAAAGGAGCAAGAGTAGTGCAGAAAGAAGCAAGAGAGGTGCAGAAAGAGGCAAGAGGGGTGCAGAAAGAAGCAAGAGAGGTGCAGAAAGTAACAAAAGAAGTGCAGAAAGAAGGAACAGAGGTGCAGAAAGAGGCAGGAGGGGTGCAGAAAGAGGGAAGAGTGGTGCAGAAAGAGGCAAGAGAGATGCAGAAAGAGGCAAGAGGGGTGCACAAAGAAGCAAGTGAGGTGCAGAAAGAGGCAACAGAGGTGCAGAAAGAGGCAAAAGAGGAGCAGAAAGTAGAAGAGATGTACAGAAAGAGGCAAGAGAAGTACAGAAGAAGAAAGAAAGGTACAGAAAGTAGCAACAGAAATGCAAAAAGAGGCAAGAGAGGCGCAGAGAGAAAAAGAGTGGGTTGCACACCATTAGTACCAATTTAACACCCACATTTAGCAATAAAGTAACAAGTGACCATTCTAGGTTTACAAAGGACCTTCCACCATGCTGTAAAACTTGTTGATGCATTTTTGGTAACGTTTGAGCCGTTTGAGCTAGAAACAAGGCTTTTTTGTTCAAATCTGCAGATAGGGCAGCAGATGATGGATTATGTGGCTAATGCGGAAAATTAATAAATGTGCAAAAGTCGGTGCAGCCAAACAGTCGCATAATTCCGGTGGCCCTGCTCATACCTCTGACTAGGTCCAGAAGTGCTCCTCAGTGATTCCTTCTTTTTTTGTCTCATTGAGTTCATAGTTTAGCTTCTATGGAAACGAGGAAGACTAAACCTGAGGTTACCACTCCACAACACAAACTACCATACCACATAATTACTCTCCATAACACATAATCCCACTCTACATAAAATTCCTAAACACTAAATACCACATACTTTCTATCCACATAATTTCACTGCACAACATACCACATAATTCCACTACAAACAACGTACATCCACTCCACTCCATAAAACATTAGTGAAAAACTTTTACATTTACAATGCCAATAGCTCTAACTCTCACAAATGCAAAACCTATTACATTGCAAATGCTTCTTTAACTAGTAGTCGCGTTTGCAGAGTGGTGGAGAAAGTGTGCTGGGCCTCCGACCAGCGCTCAGGAATTCTGCTGCGTAGGACTTACAGGAGGTACCAGGAGGGATTCTTGGCCCCCAAAGTCCCTCGGGAGTAAAGTGGACTTCATCCCCCCACCCGTAGTGTGCTAGGAGGTGTGTTTGCAGAGTGGTGGAGAAAGGGGGGGCGTGATCTCCGAAGACCTCTTAGCAATCCCACTGTGTGGGACTTACTGGAGGGTCAACTAGCGCTCCTGTTATCTCTAGTGATCCCCACACAGCTGGATTGCTGAGAGTGGTCTGAGGCCTGCCCCCTTTTTACACCGCTCTGCAAACGCGCCTCCTGGCACACTGCTGCTCGGGGGATAAAGTACACTTTAGTCCTGAGGTCCTCAGGACACAAGAGGATCTCATTGCCCCATCGCGACCACCTCTCAGCAATCCCACTGTGTGGGGATAACTGGAGGTACCTGATGGTCTAGTTGTCCCCTAAGTGCCCTTAGGATTGAAGGGGACTTAATCCCCAAATTCAGAACGCGCCAGGAGGCGTGTTTGCACAGTGGTGCAGGGAGGGGGCGGGGTCTCCGGCGAGATGCCAGCTTTTTTAAATTTGGTTTTTGGAAGGGGGCTGTGTGCCCACCTTCCCTTAATTATTTTTGGGCCCTGGGGACCCCATCCCCCATGGCCTGAGCATTTTTTGTTTTAATTAAAAAAACACGAAGGGGGCCGCTGCCCCCCTTCCCTGGGCCACTATTAGCCCCGGGGACCCCATCCCCGGGGCCTGGCCTCATTTTTAAAAAAAACTTTTTTTTCTTTTCCCAGGAGGGGGGCCGCGTGGCCCCCCTCCACTTGGCCACTTCTGGCCCCGGAGACCCCATCCCCCGGGTCCTGGCCAGACTATTATTTTTTTTTATTTTGGAGGGGGGCCGCATGGCCCTCCTCCTTTGGCCAATTATAGCCCTGGGGACCCCATCCCCAAGGGCCTGGCCAACCTTGATTTTTTTATTTTGGAGGGGAGCCACATGGCCCCACTCCTGAGGCCAATTATGGCCCTGGGGACCCCATCCCCCGGGGCCTGGCCTTACGTTGGGGACCACGGGGGGAGCCCCAATGCCCCCGCGGTCCCTGCCAGCTCCCCACCTCCTGCGGGAGCCGGCATTGCTTTTGGGCAAGGGGAGCTGCTGACATGCGGCTCCCTTTGCCCAAAAGCAATTCTGCTTTTGCTTCTTGGAAGCGAGAGCGCGGCCCCCCTCCCAACTGATTAAAGCTCCGGGGAGGTGGTGGTCCCCGGGGCCAGGGGTCAGCAATGGACCCCCGCATTTTAATCAACAGTGCCCCGGGGAGATGGTGGTCCCCAGGGCAGTGTGGGGAGGCCCTGAGGCCCCCCGCCCAAAATAATTTTTAGCCCCAGGGAGGTGGCAGTCCCCTGGGCTTGGGGGGCCTGTGAGGCCCCCGCCCTAAAATAATTAAATGCCCCGTGTAGGTGGTGGTCCCTGGGGCAGCGTGGGGGGGCCCTCACGCATTTTTGAAAAAAAGCCCCTGGGAGGTGGCGGTCCACGGGGTTGCGGGGGGTCCGTGGGCCCCCGCACCATAATACAACATTGCCCCGGGACCTGGCCCACCCGGGGGCTTAAGGAAAACAAAGCGCGGGAGTCTGCGCTTCGTTTTTTTAAAAAATTGTCAGCCGGATTTGCGCACCCAGCTCGAATTAGGCCGAAAATATTTAAAAAAAGGCTTTTTTTGGCCCTGGGGGTCCCTGTGGGACCCCCTGATCAGGCCTAGGGGGTCAGGGTGTTTCTATCCTGCCCCCTTTTCTTGTTTTTTATCTTTTTTTTTTTTTACTGTTTTCTTGTGACTCTGTTCTACCACGTCACAAGATGGCTGCCAACACATTTTGGTTTGGAGTGTTGGCAGCCAATCACAATGAAGCTTGTGCTCGGGAGGGTTCACGAATCCTCCTCGGCCCTCAGATATCGATATTTTTATTTTTTGAATTTCTCAGGAACTATTGAACGGATTTACACCATTTAAAAAAAAGGTCGCTTTCTGAACCAAGCGCTACCTTTTTTACCAAATTTGGTGTAATTCTGTTCAGCAGTTCGGGCTGTAGCCGTGTCTACAGTTCCTATGGAAATTAACATGGAGAAAACAAGTTTTGGGACCCCCCTTTTTTCACGGCCCCCGCTTGACGAATCACCCCGAAACTTTAAAGACAGGAGCTGACCTAAGTGAACCATTAGTTTTGAAAATTTCGCAAAGATTCGTCAAACGGCGCCAAAGATATTGGCAAAAGAAAAAACGCTTTTTGGAAAGAAGCAAGGGGGCTGATTACGATGGCGGGCGGACTTGGTGATTGGGACCGCCCGCCAGACATGCGGCAGTCCAACCACTGCGATCAGGATGCGCCTGCCATACTGGCGGGCGCATCCTGGGCCTTTAACATTGCGGCCCGTGCGCAATGTTAAAGGTGCTTGCACCGCAATTCCCTGCACCATGTGGCAGGCACCACGCAGTGCCTGCCACTTGGTGCATGGAAATGCAGGGTGGTACAATGGGTACCCCCCAGTGCAGCGACACCCCCCCCACAAGGGGGGCCCGCAACGGGCCCCCAAACCCAATCCTGCCAGCCTTTCCATGGCGGCATCGCCACCATGGAAAGGCCTCTACACGAACACATCCTAATATGGCGAACGGTGCCTGCTAGGCACCGCCACCATATTAGTGGCCCTTTTCCGTCCGCCAGGCAATCGGTGCGATTGCCACCAGTGGAAAAGCGGAGGACGGACTTTGCATCCGCCGCCATACCCACCGCCATCCTAATATGGCAGTGGGTAAATCTCTTTGTGATGGCGGAAGGACCGCAACCGCCGGCCCGGTGGTGGCGGTCCTTCCGCTATCATAATGAGCTCCAAGGTCCTTACTATAACTACCTACTGGCAATGGCCAGTAGGTAATATAAAAATGTTTTTACAACGCATATGCCTTTACAACACATGCCTTTACCACGCATTAAAGTGAAGTTGGGGGGTCTCCTCCACAAATACATTATATATATATATTCACTGAAAAAACCATAGGTTTTAGGGACAGTTATAGTTAGTTGGACATTTCACTCGTACAAAACCATAGAAATTCCCCGTTATAGTTAGTTCAGCTAACTATAACTTCGCGCCCCGCAATGCACTGCTGATGACGTCACATATTACATCACTCATGACATGGTCAGTGACATCACTGATGACATCACTGATGACATCTCAAATGACATCACTGATGACATCACTGATGACATCATCCAGTGACTGTGTGTTTCTGTAAAGTTTAAATATGTTTAATATATATAGGGAAAGGCGTATTGAAGAATGAGTGGGTGTATAAGTGTCTGAATGGATGATTTAGTACGTGAGTGACTGACTCTACAAGTGAGTGATTAAATGTATCTTACTGAATGCATGGGTTAGTGACTAAACTGTGTGAATGTCTGACTCCGTCTGTCTGTTGGTTTGTAAGCGGCTGCATGGCTTTCTGAATAGCTACATGAGTGTCTACATGGGTTATTGATTGATTGTCTGAGTATCTGTATGGGTGCCTGAGTGTTTGTGTGGGTGGGGTGTGTGTGACTCTGTGCATACATGTGTGAGTTGGTGATTCACTGGGTGCATGGTTTCAAGAGTGCATCTGTGATGGACTGTATGGGTGGGTGAGTGTGTGTATGGGTGTGTTAGTGATTGAATGTATATCTCAGTGGTACATGTGTGAGTAACTACATATGTGAAAGGCAGTATATATGTGTGTTGGAGTATATAAATGGCTATAAGTGAGAGTGTGTGATTGTGAGAGTGGCTTTATGGATGAGTGTGTACTTGTATCAGTGATTGTATAAGAGCGTAAGAATGTGCTAGTATTTGTATGAGTAAGTGAGCTGGTGTGTGTATAACTGCATAGGTGAGTAAATGGGTGTGTGATTAAGTTTTTTGCATGACTGACTAGGTGTGTGAGTACCTCTATGGATGAGTGGCGGTGTGTGAGTGTTTATATAGGTGTATGAGTGCATATGACAGTCCTGTACTGAGTGACTAAGTATGAGTGACTGTACGGGTGAGTGAGTGGATGTGTGTGTAGACCTAAGAATCAGTGAGTGGGTATGTAGTTTTTGGTGTTGGAGTGTCTATGGTTTTGAGAATGGCAGTCTGTAATTTAGAGTGGGTGTATCAAAAGTTATATTAGGGTGTGAGAAGATGCATGAAATTATCACATGGATGATGTCATCAGTGATGTCATTTGAGATGTCATCAGTGATGTCATCAGTGATGTCACTGACCACGTCATGAGTGATGTAATATGTGACATCATCAGCAGTGCATTATGGGCGCGAGTTATAGTTAGCTGAACTAACTATAACGGGGGAATTTCTATGGTTTTGTACGAGTGAAATGTCCAACTAACTATAACTGTCCCTAAAACCTATGGTTTTTCAGTGAATTTCAAAGGTTTTTTAAATGCTAATTTCTAACTATAACGTGTCTGAAACCTATGGTTTTTCAGTGAATTTCAAAGGTTTTTTAAATGCTAATTTCTAACTATAACGTGCCTGAAACCTATGATTTTTAAGTGAATTTCAAAGGTTTTTTAAATGCTAGTTTCTAACTATGCCTACAGAGGTAGGACATGTGAAGAAAGAAGAAAAAACGCACAGAAAGAAGCAATAGATGTGCAGAAAGAACCAACAGAGGAGCAGAAAGAGGCCTTGTTGCAAAATCATCCTGTGCCCACAACTTTTTCAGACGGGTACTGGTGGTAACTGACTCTGACTAACCTGAGCCAATGCTATGCTAAAAGACACTTAGAATACAGTGAAAACACCTACATACACTAGGGAACACTATGCGTTGGGGTACCCCTGTGATTAGCATGACCTCCTCTGCAAGTCCCTAGTACATAATAGGGCAGGGGCATTAAAACTACCTCTTAAAACGCGCTACAGGGCGCGTTTGCACAGTGGTGAAGGGAGGGGGGGCCTGAGGTGACATATGTGCAAACGCACCCCGTAGCGCGTTTTAAGTTGCGGGATTAAGTCCCCTTGAATTCTGAGGGTCCCTGGGGCCCAACTAGCCCCCCAGGTACCTACAGTTAGGACCACAGAGCTGAGTTGCAGAGAGGCGTTCCGAGGCCACGCACCTTTTTCACCTCTCTGCAACGCAACTCTGTTGTGCTTACTGAAGGTACCTGGTGGGCTAGTTGGCCCCCAGGGTCCCTCAGGATTCAAAGGGAATTAATTCCCCAACTTAAAACGCACCACAGGGCATGTTTGCGCACATGTCACCTGAGGCCCCGCCCTCCCTTCACAACTGTGCAAACGCGCCCCGTGGTGTGTTTTAAGTTGGGGGATTAGGTCACCTTGAATCCTGAGGGTCCCTGGGGCCCAACTAGCCCACTAGGTACTTCCAGTAAGCACCACAGGCCTGCGTTGCAACGCCTGTAACAAATTGTGCAGTTGTGTTTAGGTAGTGAAGAGGGTCGTGCTGGGGGTAGTGTTTTAGGGTTTAGGGTAGTGCAGTGGTGTTTGTGTAGTGTAGGGGGTCATGCTGGGGGTAGATTTAGGGTTTAGGGTAGTGCAGTGGTGTTTGGGTAGTGAAGGGAGTCGTGCTGGGGGAGTGTTTTAGGGTTTAGGGTAGTGCAGTGGTGTTTGGGTAGTGTAGGGGTCGTGCTGGGGGTAGTGTTTTAGGGTTTAGGGTAGTGCAGTGGTGTTTGGGTAGTGTAGGGGGTCGTGCTGGGGTAGTGATTTAGGTAGTGCAGTGGTGTTTGGGTAGTGTAGGGGGTACTGCTGGGGGTAGTGTTTTAGGGTTTAGGTTAGTGCAGTGGTGTTTGTGTAGTGTAGGGGTACTGCTGGGGGTAGTGTTTTAGGTTTAGGGTAGTGCAGTGGTGTTTGTGTAGTGTAGGGGGTAGTGTTTTAGGGTTTAGGGTAGTGCAGTGGTGTTTGTGTAGTGTAGGAGGTCGTGTTTTAGGTTTAGGGTAGTGCAGTGGTCTTTGGGTACTGTAGGGAGTCATGCGGGGTAGTGTTTTAGGGTTTAGGGTAGTGTAGGGGGTCATGTGGGGGTAGTGTTTTAGGGATTAGGGTAGTGCATTGGTGTTTGGGTAGTGTAGGGGTCATGGGGGGTAGTGTTTTAGGGTTTAGGGCAGTGCAGTGGTGTTCGGGTAGTGTAGGGGGTCGTGCTAGGGGGAGTGTTTTAGGGTTTAGGGCAGTGCAGTGGTGTTCGGGTAGTGTAGGGGTCGTGCTGGGGGAGTGTTTGAGGGTTTAGGGCAGTGCAGTCGTGTTCGGGTAGTGTAGGGGGTTGTGCTGGGGGTAGTATTTTAGGGTTTAGGATAGTGCAGTGGTGTTCGGGTAGTGTAGGGGGTCGTGCTGGGGGTAGTGTTCTAGGGTTTAGGGCAGTGCAGTGGTGTTTGGGCAGTGTAGGGGGTAATGCTGGGGGTGGTGTTTTAGGGTTTAGGGCAGTGCAGTGGTGTTCGGGCAGTGTAGGGGGTCGTGCTGGGGGTGGTGTTTCAGGGTTTAGGGCAGTGCAGTGGTGTTCGGGCAGTGTAGGGGGCGGTGCAGGGGTGGTGTTTCAGGGTTTAGGGCAGTGCAGTGGTGTTCGGGCAGTGTAGGGGGTGCAGCAGGGGGTGGTGTTTCAGGGTTTAGGGCAGTGCAGTGGTGTTCGGGCAGTGTAGGGGGTCGTGCAGGGGTGGTGTTTCAGGGTTTAGGGCAGTGCAGTGGTGTTCGGGCAGAGTAGGGGTCGTGCTGGGGCTGGTGTTTCAGGGTTTAGGGCAGTGCAGTGGTGTTCGGGCAGTGTAGGGGGTCGTGCTGGGGCTGGTGTTTCAGGGTTTAGGGCAGTGCAGTGGTGTTCGGGCAGTGTAGGGGTCGTGCTGGGGCTGGTGTTTCAGGGTTTAGGGCAGTGCAGTGGTGTTCGGGCAGTGTAGGTGGTCGTGCTGGGGCTGGTGTTTCAGGGTTTAGGGCAGTGCAGTGGTGTTCGGGCAGTGTAGGTGGTCGTGCTGGGGCTGGTGTTTCAGGGTTTAGGGCAGTGCAGTGGTGTTCGGGCAGTGTAGGGGTCATGCTGGGGCTGGTGTTTCAGGGTTTAGGGCAGTGCAGTGGTGTTCGGGCAGTGTAGGGGGTCTTGCTGGGGCTGGTGTTTCAGAGTCTAGGGCAGTGCAGTGGTGTTCGGGCAGTGTAGGGGGTCTTGCTGGGGCTGGTGTTTCAGGGTTTAGGGCAGTGCAGTGGTGTTCGGGCAGTGTAGGGGGTCGTGCTGGGGGTGGTGTTTCAGGGTTTAGGGCAGTGCAGTGGTGTTTGGGCAGTGTAGGGGGTCATGCTGGGGCTAGTGTTTCAGGATTTAGGGCAGAGCAATGGTGTTCAGGCAGTGTAGGGGGTTTTGATGGAGGTGGTGTTTCAGGGTTTAGGGCAGTGCAGTGGTGTTCGTGCAGTGTAGGGGGTGGTGTTTCAGGGTTTAGGGCAGTGGTGTTCAGGCAGTGTAGGTGGTCTTGCTGGGGTTGATGTTTCAGGGTTTAGGGCAGTGCAGTGGTGTTCGGGCAGTGTAGGGGGTCATGCTGGGGGTGGTGTTTCAGGGTTTAGGGCAGTGCAGTGGTGTTCCGGCAGTGTAGGAGGTCGTGCAGGGGGTGGTGTTTCAGGGTTTAGGGCAGTGCAGTGGTGTTCGGGCAGTGTAGGGGGTCATGCTGGGGGTGGTGTTTCAGGGTTTAGGGCAGTGCAGTGGTGTTCGGGCAGTGTAGGGGGTCGTGCTGGGGCTGGTGTTTCAGGGTTTAGGGCAGTGCAGTGGTGTTCGGGCACTGTAGGGGGTTGTGCTGGGGCTGGTGTTTCAGGGTTTAGGGCAGTGCTGTGGTGTTCGGGCAGTGTAGGTGGTTGTGCTGGGGCTGGTGTTTCAGGGTTTAGGGCAGTGCAGTGGTGTTCGGGCAGTGTAGGGGGTCATGCTGGGGCTGGTGTTTCAGGGTTTAGGGCAGTGCAGTGGTGTTCGGGCAGTGTAGGGGTCTTGCTGGGGCTGGTGTTTCAGAGTCTAGGGCAGTGCAGTGGTGTTCGGGCAGTGTAGGGGTCTTGCTGGGGCTGGTGTTTCAGGGTTTAGGGCAGTACAGTGGTGTTCGGGCAGTGTAGGGGGTTGTGCTGGGGGTGGTGTTTCAGGGTTTAGGGCAGTGCAGTGGTGTTTGGGCAGTGTAGGGGTCATGCTGGGGCTAGTGTTTCAGGATTTAGGGCAGAGCAATGGTGTTCAGGCAGTGTAGGGGTTTTGCTGGAGGTGGTGTTTCAGGGTTTAGGGCAGTGCAGTGGTGTTCGTGCAGTGTAGGGGGTGGTGTTTCAGGGTTTAGGGCAGTGGTATTCAGGCAGTGTAGGGGGTCTTGCTGGGGTTGATGTTTCAGGGTTTAGGGCAGTGCAGTGGTGTTCGGGCAGTGTAGGGGGTTGTGCTGGGGGTGGTGTTACAGGGTTTAGGGCAGTGCAGTGGTGTTCCGGCAGTGTAGGAGGTCGTGCAGGGGGTGGTGTTTCAGGGTTTAGGGCAGTGCAGTGGTGTTCGGGCAGTGTAGGGGGTCGTGCTGGGGGTGGTGTTTCAGGGTTTAGGGCAGTGCAGTGGTGTTCGGGCAGTGTAGGGTGTCGTGCTGAGGGGTGGTGTTTCAGGGTTTAGGGCAGTGCAGTGGTGTTCGGGCAGTGTAGGGGGTCGTGCAGGGGGTTGTGTTTCAGGGTTTAGGGCAATGCAGTGGTGTTTGGGCAGTGTAGGGGGTCGTGCAGGGGGTGGTGTTTCAGGGTTTAGGGCAGTGCAGTGGTGTTCGGCCAGTCAGTGTAGGTGGTCTTGCTGGGGGTGGTGTTTCAGGCTTTAGTGCAGTGGTGTTCGGGCAGTGTAGGGGGTCTTGCTGGGGGTGGTGTTTCAGGGTTTAGGGCAGTGCAGTGGTGTTCGGGCAGTGTAGGGGGTCTTGCTGGGGCTGGTGTTTCAGGGTTTAGGGCAGTGCAGTGGTGTTCGGGCAGTGTAGGGGGTCGTGCTGGGGCTGGTGTATGAGGGTTTAGGGTAGTGCAGTGGTGTTCGGGCAGTGTAGGGGGTCGTGCTGGGGCTGGTGTTTCAGGGTTTAGGGCAGTGCAGTGGTTTTCGGGCAGTGTAGGCAGTCGTGCTGGGGCTGGTGTTTCAGGGTTTAGGGCAGTGCAGTGGTGTTCGGGCAGTGTACGGGGTTGTGCTGGGGCTGGTGTTTCAGGGTTTAGGGCAGTGCAGTGGTGTTCGGGCAGTGTAGGGGGTCGTGCTGGGGGTGGTGTTTCAGGGTTTAGGGCAGTGCAGTGGTGTTCGGGCAGTATAGGGGTCGTGCTGGGGCTGGTGTTTCATGGTTTAGGGCAGTGCAGTGGTGTTCGGGCAGTGTAGGGGTCGTGCTGGGGGTGGTGTTTCAGGGTTTAGGGCAGTGCAGTGGTGTTCGGGCAGTGTAGGGGGTCATGCTGGGGGTGGTGTTTCAGGGTTTAGGGCAGTGCAGTGGTGTACGGGCAGTGTATTGGGTCTTGCTGGGGGTGGTGTTTCAGGGTTTAGGGCAGTGGTGTTCGGGCAGTGTAGGGGGTCTTGCTGGGGGTAGTGTTTCGGGGTTTAGGGCAGTGCAGTGGTGTTCATGCAGTGTAGGGGGTCATGCTGGGGGTGGTGTTTCAGGGTTTAGGGCAGTGCAGTAGTGTTCGGGCAGTGTAGGGGATCGTGCAGGGGGTGGTGTTTCAGGGTTTAGGGCAGTGCAGTGGTGTTCGGGCAGTGTAGGGGGTCGTGCTGGGGGTGGTGTTTCAAGGTTTAGGGCAGTGCAGTGGTGTTCGGGCAGTGTAGGGGGTCGTGCAGTGGGTGGTGTTTCAGGGTTTAGGGCAGTGCAGTGGTGTTCGGGCAGCTTAGGGGTCGTGCTGGGGCTGGTGTTTCAGGGTTTAGGGCAGTGCAGTGGTATTCGGGCAGTGTAGGGGGTCGTGCTGGGGATGGTGTTTCAGGGTTTAGGGCAGTGCAGTAGTGTTCGGGCAGTGTAGGGGGTCGTGCAGGGGGTGGTGTTTCAGTGTTTAGGGCAGTGCCGTGGTGTTCGGGCAGTGTAGGGGGTCGTGCTGGGGGTGGTGTTTCAGGGTTTAGGGCAGTGCAGTGGTGTTCGGGCAGTGTAGGGGTCGTGCTGGGGGTGGTGTTTCAGGGTTTAGGGCAGTGGTGTTCGGGCAGTGTAGGGGGTCTTGCTGGGGGTGATGTTTCAGGGTTTAGGGCAGTGCAGTGGTGTTTGGGCAGTGTAGGAGGTCTTGCTGGGGGTAGTGTTTCAGGGTTTAGGGCAGTGCAGTGGTGTTCGGGCAGTGTAGGGGTCATGCTGGGGGTGGTGTTTCAGGGTTTAGGGCAGTGCAGTGGTGTTCGGGCAGTGTAGGGGGTCGTGAAGGGGGTGGTGTTTCAGGGTTTAGGGCAGTGCAGTAGTGTTCGGGCAGTGTAGGGGGTCGTGCTAGGGTATGTGTTTCAGGGTTTAGGGCAGTGCAGTGGTGTTCGGGCAGTGTAGGGGGTCATGCTGGGGGTGGTGTTTCAGGGTTTAGGGCAGTGCAGTGGTGTTCGGGCAGTGTAGGGGGTCGTGCTGGGGGTAGTGTTTTATGGTTTAGGGTAGTGCAGTGGTGCTTGTGTAGTGTAGGGGGTCGTGCTGGGGGTAGTGTTTTAGGGTTTAGGGTAGTGCAGTGGTGTTTGTGTAGTGTAGGGGGTCATGTTTTAGGGTAGTGCAGTGGTGTTTGGGTAGTGTAGGGGGTCGTGCTGGGGGTAGTGTTTTAGGATTTAGGTTAGTGCAGTGGTGTTTGGGTAGTGTAGGGGTCGTGCTGGGGGTAGTGTTTTAGGGTTTAAGGTAGTGCAGTGGTGTTTGTGTAGTGTAGGGGGTCGTGCTGGGGGTAGTGTTTTAGGGTTTAGGGTAGTGCAGTGGTGCTTGTGTAGTGTAGGGGGTCGTGCTGGGGGTAGTATTTTAGGGTTTAGGGTAGTGCAGTGGTGTTTGTGTAGTGTAGGGGTCATGTTTTAGGGTAGTGCAGAGGTGTTTGGGTAGTGTAGGGGGTCGTGCTGGGGGTAGTGTTTTAGGATTTAGGTTAGTGCAGTGGTGTTGGGGTAGTGTTTTAGGGTTTAGGGTAGTGCAGTGGTGTTTGTGTAGTGTAGGGGGTCATGCTGGGGGTAGTGTTTTAGGGTTTAGGATAGTGCAGTGGTGCTTGTGTAGTGTAGGGGGTCGTGCTGGAGTAGTGTTTTAGGGTTTAGGGTAGTGCAGTGGTGTTTTTGTAGTGTAGGGGGTCATGTTTTAAGATGCAACGCTCCAATACCTGACCAGTCTGCACTACATAAAACTGCAAAAAAACTAAAAATAAAAAGTGTTTTGCACACTTTTGTCATTGGGCTATATGTGGGCTACATCTGGGTAATATTTGTGCTACATTTGGGCTCTTTTTTCACTGGTGGCCATCTTGGAAGACTTCTTTGTTATGAAGTTTCCTAATTTCCTCATTTACTGCAGTCTCCTCAGTAGGAAATGCTTTCAGTTTTTACTTTGATTCCATCAAGAAGGCATTCAGATGTGTCACACATTTGCCAT
The DNA here is from genome assembly GCA_963921515.1 of Calotriton arnoldi. NCBI lineage: Eukaryota > Metazoa > Chordata > Amphibia > Caudata > Salamandridae > Calotriton > Calotriton arnoldi. Next base: position 3,342,864 of record CAWUFW010000107.1, on the reverse strand, counting down.
AAATTCAGAATGTTATTACTCTAGTTGTTCATTAGATCACTGTAGTAAAGCTACTGCTCACCAAGGAGTTAACTGGAAGTCTACTGCTGGTATTGAAAGTGATTGTTTCAGTCTGCATGTCAGAATTTTCTAATGAAATAGAAGAGGATTTGAGATCTCACTTAAAACATGCACTAAATTTTCTTTTTGCAGCACTAACCATAATTTCTATGGCAAAATGAACCCCCTCATTTTGTTCCTTTTTAAATTAAATGTTTTAAGTGTTACCAGTTTATTCCAATCAAGATGGCTTCAGGTGTGCCATACTTTTGTCATAAGTAAGGCTGTTAGCACTCTAGTTGTTCTTTAGAACACTCTGGGAAGCTGCAGTAGAACACAAAGGCATCAACTGACAGGCTGCTCCTGTTGAAATATAACAGGAAGATATTTGAGATCTCACTTAAAACATGTCCTAATTTTTCTTTCTACAGCACTAACCATAATTTCTATGGCAAAATGAACCCCCTCATTTTGTTCCTTTTTAAATTAAATGTTTTAAGTGTTACCAGTTTATTCCAATCAAGATGGCTTCAGGTGTGCCATACTTTTGTCATAAGTAAGACTGTTAGTGCTCTAGTTGTTCTTTAGAACACTCTGGGAAGCTGCAGTAGAACACAAAGGCATCAACTGACAGGCTGCTCCTGTTGAAATATAACAGGAAGATATTTGAGATCACACTTGAAACATGTCCTAATTTTTCTTTCTACAGCACTAACCATAATTTCTATGACAAAATGAACCCCATCATTTTGTTCCTTTTTAAATTAAATGTTTTAAGTGTTACCAGTTTATTCCAATCAAGATGGCTTCAGGTGTGCCATACTTTTGTCATAAGTAAGACTGTTAGCGCTCTAGTTGTTCTTTAGAACACTCTGGGAAGCTGCAGTAGAACACAAAGGCATCAACTGACAGGCTGCTCCTGTTGAAATATAACAGGAAGATATTTGAGATCACACTTGAAACATGTCCTAATTTTTCTTTCCAGAGCACTAACCATAATTTCTATGACAAGATGAACCCCATCATTTTGTTCCTTTTTAAATTAAATGTTTTAAGTGTTACCAGTTTATTCCAATCAAGATGGCTTCAGGTGTGCCATACGTTTGTCATAGGTAAGGCTGTTAGCACTCTAGTTGTTCTTTAGAACACTCTGGGAAGCTGCAGTAGAACACAAAGGAATCAACTGACAGTCTCTGCCCTTGTTGGATGTACATGTTTTACTGAGAATGTCAGACTTCATTCTCACATGACTGAGAAAGATAATGTGAATTTACAGAAAATATGCTCTCATTTTAGCTTCTGGAGCACCTTCCAAAACTCTATGGGACAAGCATGTGAAAATAGTTTTCTCTCAAACATGATTCATGATATCCCAGCAGAAGGTTTTTCACAGGGTAAAATCACCTTAGAACACACCACAATTCCTGAAATTAGTATGGTAACATCAACAAATGAATTCTAATGTAACTAAAGTCTGTTATCACCCTTTATAGTTCTCCTTTTGGTAACCCTCAAAATCTTCGATTCACTACAATGCATTTCAATGGGGTACTATCATTTATATTGGTCCCAAGATGGCTGCCAGCAATTCCAGGATGAAGTGCTGACAGCCAATCAGATCTCACGATGACATGTGTGGTTAGGCTCCGCCCAGATATATATGTGTTTTTACTTTTGATTTTCTCAGCAACTACTGAACGGATTTACACCATTTAACAAAAAGGGTTCTTTTTGAACCAAGAACTACCTCTTTGCCAAATTTGGTGTAATTCCGTTCAGCAGTTCGGGCTGTAGCCTTGCATAAAGTTTCCTATGGGAAATTGATTTTTTGACTCTTATTTTTTTAATTTCTCCGCAACTACTGAACGGATTTACACCATTTAACAAAAGGGTTCTTTCTGAACCAAGAACTACCTCTTTGCCAAATTTGGTGTAATTCCGTTCAGCAGTTCGGGCTGTAGCCGTGTCTAAAGTTTCCTATGGGAAAATGAATGGGGAAAACACGTTTTGGGACCCCCCTTTTTCTCGGCCCCCGCTTGACGAATCACCCTGAGACTTTCAGGGTAGGAGCGGACCGGAGCAGGCCATAAAGTTTGAAAATTGCGCGAAGATTCGTCAACCTACGCAAGAGTTATTTCAAATAGAATGTCGCGGATTTCCTATGGAAAATAGGTCCTAACTATAACTATCTACTGGCGACCGCCAGTAGATAATATGTGTGTGTATATATATATATATGTGTGTATATATATATATTCACTGAAAAAACCACAGGTTTCAGGGACGTTATAGTTAGTTGGACATTTCACTCGTACAAAACCAGAGAAATTCCCCCGTTATAGTTAGTTCAGCTAACTATAACTTGCGCCCCGCAATGCACTGCTGATGACGTCACATATTACATCATTCATGACATGGTCAGTGACATCACTGATGACATCACTGATGACATCTCAAATGACATCACTGATGACATCATCCAGTGACTGTGTGTTTCTGTAAAGTTTAAATATGTTTTATATATATGCCAAGGTGTATTGAAGAATGAGTGGGTGTATAAGTGTCTGGATGGATGATTTAGTAGGTGCGTGACTGACTGTATAAGTGAGTGATTAAATGTGTCTTACTGAATGCATGGGTTGGTGAGTAGCTACATGAGTGTGTATATCCGGTTATTGATTGGTTGCTTGAGAATTTGTATGGGAGACTGTGTGTGTGTGGATGGGTGGGAGGTGTGTGACTGTGCATAGATGTGTAAGTGGTTGATTCACTGGGTGTATGGGTTCAAGAGTGCATGTGGAAACAGCTGTATGGGTGGGTGAGTGTGTGTATGGGTGTGTTGGTGAGTGAATGGATGTCTCAGTGGTACATGTCCAAGTAACTACATAGGGAAAAGGCAGTGTATGTGAGAGTTGGAGTATAAATGACTATACGTGAGAGTCAGTGATTGTGAGAGTGGCTGTATGGATTAGTGTGTACTTGTATCAGTGATTATATAAGAGAGTAAGTATGCGTTAGTATCTGTATAGGTGAGTAAATGGGAGTGTGATTGATTATTTGCATGACTGACTAGGTGTGTGAGTAACTCCATGGATGAGTGGCGGTGTGTGAGTGTCTGTATAGGTGTATGAGTGCATATGATAGTGTTGTATTGATGAGTGACTGCATGTATGAGTGATTGTATGGGTGAATGAGTGGATGTGTGTATAGACCTAGGAATCAGTGAGTGCGCATGTAGTAACTGGTATTGGTGTGTCGATGGTTTCGAAAATGCTAGTCTGTATTTTAGAGTGGGTGTATCAAAGGTTATATTAGAGTGTGAGGAGGTGCATCAGATTTTCACGTGGATGATGTCATCAGTGATGTCATCAGTGATGTCATTTGAGATGTCATCAGTGATGTCATCAGTGATGTCACTGACCATGTCATGAATGATGTAATATGTGACGTCATCAGCAGTGCATTGCGGGGGCGCGAGTTATAGTTAGCTGAACTAACTATAACGGGGGAATTTCTCTGGTTTTGTATGAGTGAAATGTCCAACTAACTATAACGTCCCTGAAACCTGTGGTTTTTTCAGTGAATTTCTAAGGTTTTTTAAATGCTAATTTCTAACTATAATGTCCCTGAAACCTATGGTTTTTTCAGTGAATTTCAAAGGTTTTTTAAATGCTAATTTCTAACTATGCCTACAAAGGTAGGACATGTGAAGAAAGAGGAAGAAAAGCGCACAAAGAAGCAAGACAAATGCAGAAAGAGGCAACAGAAGTCCAGAAAGACGAAGAAAAGTGCAAGAAGAAGCAAGAGATGTGCAGAAAGAACCAACAGAGGAGCAGAAAGTCCTCCTGTGCCCCCAACTTTTGCTGACGGGTACTGGTGGTAACTGACTCTGACTAACCGGCCCTAGAGCCAGTGCTATGCTAAAAGACACTTAGAATACAGTGAAAACACCTACATACACTAGGGAACACTATGCGTTGGGGTACCCCTGTGATTAGCATGACCTCCTCTGTATTTGCCATGAGTTAGTGCCTGGGTCATTGGATGAGTACATGGGTACTGACTGGATGATTAGAGTACTGCAAGGAGAGTGGATGGTGAATTTATAAACGCTTGTGTTTTGGCGGAGTGATTGGATAAGGACATGGAACTGGTTGGGTGATTGGAGGAGTGCATGGGTAGTGACAAGGAGATGGCTGGACTGCATCAGTAGTCCTCAGGGGATTGTAGCAGTGCATGTGTTAGTGCCTGCGTCATTGCATGAGTACATGGGTAGTGACTGGATGATTAGAGTACTGCAAGGAGAGTGCATGGTGAATTTATAAGTGCTTGTGTTTTGGCGGAGTGATTGGATAAGTACATGGTGCTCGCTGGGTGATTGGAGGAGTGCATGGGTAGTGACAGGGCGATGGCTGGACTGCATCAGTAGTGCTCAGGGTATTGTAGCAGTGCATGAGTTAGTGCATGGGTCATTGCATGAGTGCATGGGTACTGACTGGATGATTAGAGTAATGCAAGGAGAGTGCATGGTGAATTTATAAGTGCTTGGGTTTTGGCGGAGTGATTGGATAAGTACATGGTGCTGGCTGGGTGATTGGAGGAGTGCATGGGTAGTGACAAAGAGATGGCTGGGCTGCATCAGTAGTGCTCAGGGGATTGTAGCATTGCATGTGTTAGTGCCTGGGTCATTGCATGAGTACTTGCGTAGTGACTGGATGATTAGAGTACTACAAGGAGAGTGCATGGTGAATTTATAAGTGCTTGTGTTTTGGCGGAGTCATTGGATAAGTACATGGTGCTCGCTGGGTGATTGGAGGAGTGCATGGGTAGTGACAGGGTGATGGCTGGACTGCATCAGTAGTGCTCAGGGTATTGTAGCAGTGCATGAGTTAGTGCATGGGTTATTGCATGAGTGCATGGGTACTGACTGGATGATTAGAGTAATGCAAGGAGAGTGCATGGTGAATTTATAAGTGCTTGGGTTTTGGCGGAGTGATTGGATAAGTACATGGTGCTCGCTGGGTGATAGGAGGAGTGCATGAGCAGTGACAGGGCGATGGCTGGACTGCATCAGTAGGGCTCAGAGTATTGTAGCAGTGCATGAGTTAGTGCATGGGTCATTGCATGAGTGCATGGGTACTAACTGGATGATTAGAATACCTGCAAGGAGAGTGCATGGTGAATTTATAAGTGCTTGGGTTTTGGCGGAGTGATTGGATAAGTACACACATGTGACATCAGGCCCGCCCCCTCCCTTCACCACTGTGCAAATGCGCCCCCTGGCAGGTTTTAAGTTGGGGGATTAATTCCCCTTGAATCCTGAGGGTCCCTGGGGGCCAATTAGCCCATTAGGTACCTCCAGTAAGCGCCACAGAGCTGCGTTGCAGAGAGGTGGTCCAAGGCCACTACCCTCTTTACACCTCTCTACAACGCAGCTCTGTGGCGCTTACTGGAGGTACATAGTGGGCTAGTTGGACCCAAGGGACCCTCAGGATTCAAGGGGACTTAATCCCCCAACTTACAACGCGCCAGAGGGCCTGTTTGCACATTGGTGAAGGGAGCGGGTGGGGCCTGATTTGACAAGTGTGCAAACACACCTGTGGCGCGTTTTAAGTTGGGAGATTAAGTCCCCTTGAATCCTGAGGGTCCCTAAGGCCCAACTAGCCCACCAGGTACGTCCAATAAGCACCACAGAGCTGTGTTGCAGAGAGGTGGTCCGAGACCACGCCCCTTTTTACACCTCTCTGCAACGCAACTCTGTTGCACTTACTGAAGGTACCTGGTGGGCTAGTTGGCCCCCAGGCACCCTCAGGATACAAGGGGACTTAATCCCCCAACGCGAATTCGGCCGATTTTATTTTTTTACAAATGCTTTTTTGGGACCCCCTGAGCAGGCCTATGGGGTCAGGGTGTTTCCACCCTGCCCCCTTTTCTTTTTTTTCGCGTTTCTTTTTCTCTTGTCTTGTGACTCGGTTCTACAGAGTCACAAGATGGCTGCCAACAATTCCTGGTTTGGAGTGTTGACAGCCAATTAGAATAAAGCGCGTGATCGGGAGGGTGCGCGGATCCACCTTGCCTCTATATATCGAAACTTTTATTTTTAGATTTTCTCAGCAACTACTGAACGGATTTACTCCATTTAAAAAAAATGTCTCTTTCTGAACCAAGGGCTACCTTTTTGCCAAATTTGGTGTAATTCCGTTCAGCAGTTTCACCTGTAACCGTGTCTAAAGTTTCCTATGGGAAATTGATTTTCTGACCTCTATTTTTCTAATTTCTCAGGAACTACTGAACGGATTTACACCATTTAAAAAAAAAGGTCTCTTTCTGAACCAAGGGCTAACTTTTTGCCAAATTTGGTGTAATTCCGTTCAGCAGTTCGGGCTGTAGCCGTGTCTAAAGTTTCCCATGGGAATTAACATGGAGAAAACACGTTTTGGGACCCCCCTTTTTTCTCGGCCCCCACTTGCTGAATCACCCCGAAACTTTCAAGGCAGGAGCTGACAGGAGCGGGCTACGAGTTTTGAAAATTTCGCAAAGATTTGTCAACCGGCGCCAAAGATATTGAGAAAACAAAAAACGAGTTTCCTATGGAAACTAGGTCCTAACTATAACTATCTACTGGTGACCGCCAGTAGATAATATATATATATATATATCATACTGCCCTGAATCCAACTTCCAATACACCCGAACAAGAGCTGATGTTTATCAATTCATTAGGAAATTAAAACTTAAAAATTCCATCAACAAAGTACACCAATTGAATCAACAGCCACAAGCATCAAGGCCGGAACCAGTAAGGATTTTCCGGGGCTAGCAGTCTCAGATATAGGCTTGTGTGAACTGGCAGATGGAGAAGAATTGCATAGCCAGGATATGCCCTTTCTGGGGGGTCAGGCCAGACCAGAAACGCCATTCAAAATGAAATCTAAGTTTGTTCCCCTAATGGCCCGGGATGGACTGGACTCTTTCAGTGACCATGTTGATAACCAGATCAAAAAATTAAATCACGTCACCAATAGATCGACAAAAACATATACCAACAGGGAGAGGAAATACAATCAATTGATTTTGAAATTGCAAAAGGAAAATGTGGTGATAAAACTTCTGATAAGGGCGGAAATATTGTCCTTTGGCCTATGGAAGACTATATGAGGGAGGCATACAGCTAATTAAATGATCCCCAATGTTACAAGAAAAGTACTCCACTTAAATATAAGAGCACTCAGGACTCCCTGTTTAAAAATCTGTTGGCCTGGAAAAGTTAAGGGCTCCTCAGTTGGGACGAGTATAGATTTATTAAGAAAGAACATCCGCTGGTGCCATCTATCTATTTCATACCCAAAGTCCACAAGAGTATGGAGAACCCGCCAGGCAGACCCATCATTGCAGCGTGTGATGGGCCACTGGAGAATCTTTCCAGATACATAGATTATTTTTTGCAGGTGCATATGAAGCAACTCAAGTCATATGTCCAGGACACAAGTGACTTTATAACAAAATCAAAGATCTGTCTTGGAATTCTGATCTTTTACTTATAACACTGGATGTGTGTTCTTTATACACCTGTATTAGAAACCGGGATGGACTGAGAGCTGTGGAGTACTTTCTTAGCACAAGACCTATGATGTATGCACAACATACACGAATGTTGTTAGATATGTTGCTTTTTAGCCTAGAAAACAATCTATTCCTTTTTAATGGCCAGTTTTACCAACAGATTCAGGGAGTTGCAATGGGGGCCAGCTTCTCCCCCAGCTATGCCTGTTTATTCATGGGCTGGTGGGAGGAACTGGTCCTCATGCGCAAGTATGAACATACATATACCACTAATATTGTCTCCTGGTTACGTTTTATTGATGATCTTTTTATTGTGTGGCGAGGAAGTGAGGAAAGTGCCCAAAAATGTATAGATGAAATTAATCAGAATGATTTTAACCTTAAATTCACCTTTACCATTAACATGCACTCACTGACTTTCTTAGATGTTCAAATTTCAGTAGAAAATAATGTTTTAACCACTACCCTTTTAGAAAGCCCACGGCAGGTAATACACTTTTACATGCATCAAGTGCCCATCCTCCACATTTAATCAGGAGCATTCCCTACTGTGAGATGCTCCGCATCCGACGCATTTGTAGTGATCCAGAGGATGCGAAGATTAGGCAAATTGAAAGTCGTAATAGATTTTTAGCCAGGGGTTATAGTACATCAATAGTGGATGCCGCCATGTTTAAATCTCAAGCGAGGGCTCGGGGGATCTCCTTGCCTATAACTCCAAATCATCCCAGGGAGTGGTTGTACAGAGTACACAACCTGTAAGACTGATTTTGACATACTCAAAACAGGAGAAACAACTGAGGAGTATCATAAGACGCAATTGGCACTTTATCCAAGATGACCCAGTGATAGGTGACCAGATGCCCTCAAATCCCTCAATCACTTTCAGAAGATCTATGAGTAGTGGGTAATATGTTGGTCAAAAACAGTCAGGAGAGTTGCCGTAAGGATATGTGGTTGACAATAAGAAAGGTTTTTTTAAATGTCTATCATGTAAGGCCTGCCAGTTTGGTACCAATGTGAAAACTTTTACAACTGCTTTTTCCAATACAGTTAGGGAAATCAAGCAACATCTAACATGCAAGACTGAATATTCTGTTTATGTCTTGGAATGTGACTGTCATCTGAAATACATAGGAAGTACCAAACTGGCAGTCCACAAACACATTTTACAACACATTAGGGCGATAATTAACAAAGATCAAAATTACCCAGTTGCAAGGCATTTTCAGTCTGTACATGATAGCAACCCACAGTATCTTAAGTATTTTGCCATCGAAGCCATCCCCATTTTAAAAGAGGGGGTGACAGGGAAGCGAAATTGAGACGCCTGGAGACCAGTTATATATTAGAGTTCGATTCTAAACACCCGGGCGGGCTCAACGCTACAGAAGATCTCCATACTTTCCTATAATAGTTAAAGTCTTCTTTGAGCATTATCAGTACAAGTGTCAACCTACAATATTATGAATTCAATGGTATGAAATCATTTTTATGCAAACTTTATACCATTTTGAATCCTGAGTCAGCCTTGATTTTAATGATTGGTTATTTTACATAGGGTACTTTTATCATTGTGTTTTATTTCTGGTCATTTTTAACAAGGTTTTTTCAATGTCTATTTACTTATTATGATTAGTATGATGATTCATATAACTGTTTTCTCGGTACTATCTGACTCCTCATGTAATCTGGAGATTTCAACTAAGTATATTTGAATTGAATATTGTATAGCTAATTTTGCACATCTGATTAACTTGAATTCTAGTTCTCTCTACATTTGTATTTTAATCGGCATTATGCATTTTAATCACAGGTACTGTAGCACATTGGCACTTTTACTCTATCAAGTTATTACAGACTAAATAGGGGTCCACTGTAGTGCAAAACAGGCATTATGCAATGAGTGAAAATGCAAGGCAGTGGACTACTTTGTTTTAGAAAGAGCAATATGAGAGCTCATCTGATAAACTAATATATGAGTAATTTGTGTAATAATGAGATTGGTATCTTTGATATTTTGTACATAATATAATTTCTGGCACATGTTTTTGAATATATGTTGATTCATTTTCATTTCCACGTTAGGGGAGCACCAAAACATTTTTTCTGTATCTTTAAAAAAATTTTTTAACATAATTCATGAACTTTACATTATTACTCAAACATGGCATTTAAGCATGTATACTGTTATATATGAAGGCAGGGGACTATTTATGCAAATATTTATATTGTTAAAATTGTGGTTAAACTACAGGTTTTAATTAAATAGGATGCCATTTCATTAATTAAATAACATCATAAGCATTCATGCAAGTAGTAATGAGCAGTCGCAAGTATTTTGTTTATGTTCATGATTTTATGTGGCACTAGCACTTTAAAAAGCGGGACACTTTTGTGAGAGCTGTCATGTGATCAAGGCCGCTTGCACGGCCGAAACGCGTAATGGCAGAAGACTCATGCAATAAATAATTTATGCACTATCGGAGGTCTGCACTCATCTTTTGTTCGGAAGTGAAACGATTCTATGAGGTGCAGTGATATGTATGTGTATATATATATATATTCACTGAAAAAACCATAGGTTTCAGGCACGTTATAGTTAGAAATTAGCATTTAAAAAACCTTACAAATTCACGGAAAAAACCATAGGTTTTAGGGACAGTTATAGTTAGTTGGACATTGCACTCGAACAAAACCCGTGAAATTCCCCCGTTATAGTTAGTTCAGCTAACTATAACTCGCGCCCCGCAATGCACTGCTGATGACGTCACATATTACATCACTCATGACATGGTCAGTGACATCACTGATGACATCACTGATGACATCTCAAATGACATCACTGATGACATCATCTAGTGACTGTGTGTTTCTGTAAAGTTTAAATATTTTTAATATATATAGGGAAAGGCGTATTGAAGAATGAGTGGGTGTATAAGTGTCTGTATGGATGATTTAGTAGGTGCGTGACTAACTCTATAAGTGAGTGATTAAACGTATCTTACTGAATTCATGGGTTAGTGACTAAACTGGGTGAATGTCTGTATCCGTCTGTCTGTTGCTGTGTAAGTGGCTGCATGGGTTTGTGAATAGCTACATGAGTGTCTATATGAATTATTGATTGGTTGTCTGAGTATCTGTATGGGTGCCTGAGTGTTTGTGTGGGTGGGGTGTGTGCGACTCTGTGCATAGATGTGTGAGTGGGTGATTCACTGGGTGGATAGTTTCAAGAGTGCATCTGTGATAGACTGTATGGGTGGGTAAGTGTGTGTAAGAGTGTGTTAGTGAGTGAATGTATGTCCCAGTGGTACATGTGTGAGTAACTACATATGTGAAAGGCAGTATATATGTGTGTTGGAGTATATAAATAGCTATAAGCGAGAGTGTGTGATTGTGTTAGTGACTGTATGGATGAGTGTGTGCTTGTATCAGTGATTGTATAAGAGCGTAAGAATGTGCTAGTATTTGTATGAGTAAGTGAGCTGGTGTGTGTATAACTGTATAGGTGAGTAAATGGCAGTGTGTTTAATTATTTGCATGACTGACTAGGTGTGTGAGTACCTCTATGGATGAGTGGCGGTGTTTGAGTGTCTATATAGGAGTATGAGTGCATATGATAGTCCTGTACTGAGTGAACGTAAGTATGAGTGACTGTACGGGTGAGTGAGTGGATGTGTGTGTAGACCTAAGAATCAGTGAGTGGGTATGTAGTTATTGGTGTTGGAGTATCTATGGTTTTGCGAATGGCAGTCTGTCATTTAGAGTGGGTGTATCAAAGGTTATATTAGGGTGTGAGGAGGTGCATCATATTATCACGTGGATGATGTCATCCGTGATGTCATTTGAGATGTCATCAGGGATGTCATCAGTGATGTCACTGACCATGTCATGAGTGATGTAATATGTGACGTCATCAGCAGTGCATTGCGGGGGCGCGAGTTATAGTTAGCTGAACTAACTATAACGGGGGAATTTCACGGATTTTGTACGAGTGCAATGTCCAACTAACTATAACTGTCCCTAAAACCTATGGTTTTTTCAGTGAATTTCAAAGGTTTTTTAAATGTTAATTTCTAACTATAACGTGCCTGAAACCTACGGTTTTTTCAGTGAATTTCAAAGGTTTTTTAAATGCTAATTCCTAACTATAACATGTCTGAAACCTATGGTTTTTTCAGTGAATTTCAAAGGTTTTGTAAATGACAATTTTTAAATGTATTAATTGTTATATTTATTTTTTTGATACTGATTTACTACATTTTTAGAAACTATTTATTTTTAGCATATTTTAATTTTTAAATTACATTGTAATTACATTATACATTACATTACAAAATATACTTTCTCAGAATGAATTACTTTAGTTTAAATACTTTGCAAATAGGCAATAGACTTTTAAGTACAGTAGTTACAATTGTTGCAATGGGCAACACATTTTCAAACACAATGCAACATTCAGCTCAATGTGAATTTCTAGTTAAATGCAATTAGTTACTTTATGGATTACTTTTCTAACCACAGGACTGGATCCTAGATTCAGTCCTGGGACATCTCCTGTAAACAGTTGAGTAAAAGCGTTTTGGTTACAGTCAGTGATTTTTAAGTAATATTATTGTATTTTAAAAGTTGACACTTAGAAACTTTTTCTCATAGAATCACCAATGTTATCCTATGGAAGGAAATTCACTTAGCAGGTAAAATCGTGTTATCGTTACTTTTTCTTACTCAGTGGTGGATCCTGGATCCAGCACTGGTGCATCTCCTGTAAACAGTTGAAAGAATGCGTTTAAGTCATACAGGCGATTTTTAAGGAATATTTGTAGTTTGTGAAAATCGACACGTTGAAACTTTTCTGCTGAAAACCAGACAATGGATTCCTATGGAAGGAAATACAAGTTACTGGTAAGTACGGTTAGAATTACTTTTCAGGGTCAGTGCTGGGCTAAAAGATGCAGCACTGGGTTCTCTCCTGATAACAGGTGAGTAAATCGGAATTCGTACTTCGGCTGATTTTAGAGGAATATTATAAAGTTCCAAAACTCCACACTTAGAAGAATTTCCAAGTGAAACCAGTCAATGTTAGCCTATGGAAGGAAATTCAAGTTACTGGTAAGTACGGTTAAAATTACTTTTGAGGATCAGTACTGGGCTGAAAGATGCAGCACTGAGGTCTCTCCTGATAACAGGTGAGTAAATCAGAATTCGGATTTCAGCTGATTTTAGAGGAATATTTGTAAAGTTTCAAAAATCAACACTTAGAGAAACTTTTTCAGCAAAAAGCAGGCAATGATATCCTATGGAAGGAAATTCAAGTTACTGGTAAGTACGGTTAAAATTACTTTTGAGGATCAGTACTGGGCTGAAAGATGCAGCACTGAGGTCTCTCCTGATAACAGGTGAGTAAATTGGAATTCGTAGTTCAGCTGATTTTAGAGGAATATTTTAAAGTTCCAAAACTCCACACTTAGAAGAATTTCCAAGTGAAACCAGTCAATGTTAGCCTATGGAAGGAAATTCAAGTTACTGGTAAGTACGGTTAAAATTACTTTTCAGGACCAGTACTGGGCTGAAAGATGCAGCACTGAGGTCTCTCCTGATAACAGGTGAGTAAATCGGAATTCGTATTTCTGCTGATTTTAGAGGAATATTTGTAAAGTTCCAAAACTCCACACTTAGAAGAATTTCCAAGTGAAACGCAGTCAATGTTAGCCTATGGAAGGAAATTCAAGTTACTGGTAAGTACGGTTAAAATTACTTTTCAGGACCAGTACTGGGCTAAAAGATGCAGCACTGAGGTCTCTCCTGATAACAGGTGAGTAAATCGGAATTCGTATTTCGGCTGATTTTAGAGGAATATTTGTATAGTTTCAAAACTCAACACTTAGAAGACTTTTCAAGCGAAACGAAGGCAATGATATCCTATGGAAGGAAATTCAAGTTACTGGTAAGTACGGTTAAAATTACTTTTCAGGACCAGTACTGGGCTGAAAGATGCAGCACTGAGGTCTCTCCTTATAACAGGTGAGTAAATCGGAATTCGTATTTCGGATGATTTTAGAAGAATATTTGCACAATGGTGAAGGGAGGGGGCGGGGCCTGAGGTGACATCTGTGCAAACGCGCCCGTGGTGCGTTTTAAGTTGGGGGATTAAGTTCCCTTGAATCCTGAGGGTCCCTAGGGGCCAACTAGCCCACCAGGAACCTCCAATATGCGCCAGGGGCTGCGTTGCAGAGACGTGTAGAGAGGCCACACCCCTTTTTACACCTCTCTGCAACGCAGCTCTGTGGCGCTTTCTGGATGTACCTGTTGGGCTAGTTGGCCCCCAGGGACACTCAGGATTGAAGGGGATTTAATTCCCCATCTTAAAACGCGCCACAGGGCCTGTTTGCACACATGTCACCTGAAGCCCCGCCCCCTCCCTTCACCACTGTGCAAACGCGCCCCGTGGCGCGTTTTAAGTTGGGGGATTAAGTCCCCTTGAATCCTGAGGGTCCCCGGAGTCCAACTAGCCCACCATATACCACCCTGAGCGCATCCTGCCGATTTTAAAAAAAAAAATATATTTTTTTTTGCCCAGGGGGTCCTTGTGGGACCCCCTGAGCAAACCTAGGGGGTCAGGGTGTTTCTACCCTGCTCCCTTTGTGCGCTTTGCGCACTTGTTTCTGTCCCTCGGTTCTACCGAGGGATAAAATGGCTGCCAACATTTCCTGAATCGGAATGTTGACAGCCAATTAACATGCAGCTCGTGATCGGGACGGTGCGCGCAGGGTGCGCTGAGGGTACGCGGACCCTACTCGGCCATAGATATCACTAACTTTTTACTTTTCATTTTCTCAGCAACTACTGAACGGATTTACACCATTTAACAAAAAGGGTTCTTTCTGAACCAAGAACTACCTGTTTGCCAAATTTGGTGTAATTCCGTTCAGCAGTTCGGGCTGTAGCCGTGTCTAAAGTTTCCTATGGAAAAATGCATGGGGAAAACGCGTTTTGGGACCCCCTTTTTTCTCGGCCCCCGCTTGACGAATCCCCCGAGACTTTCAGGGTAGGAGCGGACCGGAGCGGGCCACAAAGTTTGAAAATTTTGCGAAGATACGTCAACCGGCAAGAGAGTTATTTCAAATAGAATGTCGCGGATTTCCTATGGATAATAGGTTGTAACTATAACTATCTACTGGCGACCGCCAGTAGATAATATATATATATATATATATATATATATATATATATATATATATTTACATTAAAATATTAAATTATAATATTAATTGCAATTACTGTTTAGTAATACTTTTAATTAGATATATGTAAAAAAAAAAAATATATCTATATATATATATAATATACATGTGTGTTTTACTTTTTGAAAATAATTATAATTGATATATTTTCTTACAACTATTAAAAATATATTTTTATTACATTAGTGTTATTATTTAATATATTAAGGGGCCGATTACGATGTAGGTTGGAAAGCCTCTGACCACTAGTCGGTAGCTTTCCGACTGCGGTTGGAGGCTTTCCGACCGACACGGATGTCAGCAGTCGGAACGTAAACCGCCCGGTCATTCTGACTCGGTTCTGATCGGCTCTCGGAGTCTTCTTGCTGCTTGGAACCGCAACATAATCCCCTATTAACGGCGTTTCCGCAGTCGGGATTACAATGTCGGTTTCCCACAGCCTTTCTGTGCCGGCCTTTCCGACATGGAAAGGCTGTCAGAATGCGACTTTGGGGCCCCTAGCAGGGCCCCCTTGCCTCCACGGTCTACAGTTGGTGGTCGAGGGGTTACGTGCACCTAGGGTACCCCCCCTGTAAAACTCTCCAGTGTATGGCAGGCACCATGGAGCGCCTGCCACAGGGTGCAGGGATTTACACACACACTCATTAGGTCTCGCATATAGCGTTGCAGCGCAACGCGCTGCTCGCTTTCCGAGACATGCAGTATACACTATAGTGGGGGGAAGCTCCGCCCACTTTCTGGCCATATTTTTGATTGGCTTCAATCATAAATGCTGCCTTTTGATTTGTTTTTGACTTCTTAGTCCCTCCTCCTGATGGCCATGTTGTCATTTATATCCTTCCCTGGCTATTGGCCCCTTTACTCCAAAACTATTTTTGGCCCTGTGTTCCCCCCACCCCCTCCCGCAGTCTGTGACTTTTCGTCCCCCCCCTCGCCCCTTTCCCCCTCCCGTTCGTGCCTTCCTGGACCCCCACCCTTCCGTTTCCAATGTAATAGGTCTCGCCTAAATACGAGTCCTATTGCATTAAGAAATGCTTGTTTGTTGTGGGATTGGCTGGCTGATTGCACTCTTTTTTGATGTCGCGCTGCTGACGGCTTATTTTGCCTGACTCTATAACACATGCGCAATACAAGCATGCAAATGCTTCTCTTCCGCCTCTAGCGCACTTGGTGCCCCGTCCAAGTTACAGGAAACTGTTCGACCTATTCACACAGTGATCAACAAAGAAGTAAAAGGTGTAAAAACACTAGGGCAACCAAACTAAATATTTGTATGTGTGCTGCTCCTCCTGGGTTGCTGCACCTCGCAAATCTTGATAAGAGGCTTGCTCTGCGTGTCTCGCCCGTTCCTCGGCTGCTGCTGCACTTACGGCGGAAGCGGACTGAAGTTTCGGGCGGAAAATAGCAAAATACATTTCTGAATTAAAACAGTGTTCCTGAGTTCTGATAAAGTGAGTAAATATTTAGGATGCGTTCAGAGCAACACAACTAATAGTAATACCTAGTCTAATAATATGCGTAATACATATGCCTGTTCAGGAAGACCATTTTCAGGTATTCCCTTTTAGTTCTCCCGTCTGCGTGAGTGAGTGATTCAAATAAATAGGTTTCAAATGTGGCTGAAAGTCCTGGCTTTTGGGGAGAATGAGACAAGGCTAAAATGTACTGTGCACAGGGGTTGGGGAGGGGGTCATCCTTGATTGTAGTTCTTGGTATCAGTATTAGCAGGTTACCTAAACATGTTCGGAGGATTTAGGCGGGGTTTGCTAAAAAAAGGAATTAAAGTGATGGTGTCATAAAAACAAGCACGAGGATCGCTTTGCCTTTTAGATCTTTCAGCCCGATTTTTTTCTGCTTAGGTGAGATTTGCAGTATTTTTTAGGTTCACAGAGTTTGTTGTCTACAAGTAACATGTAGCTAGAGTTTAGCGATAGCGAGACTATCTTCAACAATATATTCCTGGAGGCTACCTTTGTAAGGTCAACGTTCATTGTTTATTGTAGTGTAGTGTACACAAACAACGCATGGCAAACCACGTACACACTATCTTTCACAGCAGGTTAGAAAAGGTTTGACAAGTTTATAGTAGGATATAGCACCGATATGCTATCCAACATAGCATAACATTGCCTACCACATGTTTCCCAGATTGGTTTGGTAAATAGAGCCATGTGAGGTGAGGAGCAGAGGATTCCTGCAGCCTGGCTCACCGGAAGAAGAGAACTGATTTCCATTATTCATTACATCAGGTCGCTAATTGGCATCTTGTCATTGTTGACGCTTTCCCAGGTAGACAAGGCTGGGCAATGTCTAAGGTTACTAAGGGGCATATTTACAAGCCCCTTGCGCCACTTTTGCGCCGCCGTTGCTATATTTACAACGTGACGCATCTAGGGAGATGCGTCACGTAGTAAACCCCTGCGCCACATGAAACCTGCATCAGGTTTCATGTGGGCGTACCGGCGCAGGGGGGGGCGTTCCGGCGCAGGAACGCCTCGGAAAAGTGACGTAGTGAAATCTACAAGATTTTACGCAGTCATTTTTCCGACGCTGGTGCGTCAAATCCTTACGCCTGCTTCAAGCAGGCGTAAGGATTGACGCACCATGTTAGGGATAGGGAAGGTTGGAACAGTGCTGGAGTTGCGTCGCGCTTGCGACACAACTTCAGCACTGCGCCAACCTTCCACCGGCAGATGCGTCACGCATCTGCTTATCCTTGCGCCACGATGCGCCGTATTGTAAATGCGGCGCATTGGACGTGGCTCAAGGGTAAACTTGCGTGACGCATTTTCCCTGGCGCATCCCTGCTCATATGCAGGGATGCGCCAGGGAACGTAAATATGCCCCTTTATATTTATTGACTGGTATTTTCGAAGTACACTGCTGCAGTTCATTCGTCCTTACCCAAATTTTTGGAAGTCGATTGCCTTCTGTTCGTCTTTCAGCATAAAAGGCGTACTTTGCAAAAGTGCTTTCAAAAACAAAAAAATGCGTGCCGTTTCTTCCAGCAAAATATGTCCTCATTTTTCCTTAACAATGGAAAACATTGTCATTACGGTTCAGAGGTGGTAAGTCTTTAGAGCGGCTATTAGTTGATTTCGTTGAGGGCTTTGTTTCAATATTGTGACAGCGCTGGTTGTTAGGTGCAAAGACGGGGAAATGTCTTCAAATTGGTAAGGTGCCATATGTTCTAAATGTAAAACGCAGCCCGTGCTTATGATATTCTAGCCTTCAGAAGGTGCCGGCAATATTATTTACATTCCGCAGACTGAGGCAATGGCCTCTTAAGCGCTTTGCGCACTCAATTAACTAAGAGAGCTGGTGAGAAATACAGTACCCCAGACAACCTTCAGGAGCGCCATCCATGCTGCTCATAAATCTTCCTAACTAATCCGAACTATGTTAACAGTGGCTTGTCTTGTTCACTCAAAGGGCTAACACGGGCGCCGAACACATTTGAAATGTAATAGGTCTTGCATTCGAGAGAGTTTAAGCTATTGGCATTGTAAATGACAGTGCCTTTTATTCAGGGCACAGGTCCTAAAAAAAGAAGTGGGGGGACTCTCCAAGTTAGATAGTGTTACAGGAAGTGACATCACGACAGGAAGTGACGACACTTCTGACATCACAACAGGAAGTGACATTACATGTGCAGCAGATCTATCATTTGCACGTATTGCAAGATTTAACAATTGAAGCCTGTGACTTAAGGTCCCTGTATAGAGGAATTAACAGCCCAAATATGGATGAAGTTTGGTGTACACCTACATTAGTAAAGACATTAAGTGCTGGGGGTCCAACATTCCTGGAGACTTGTGTTGTGGAAGATATCTATTCATTTTAAAGTGCAACATTTGCAACATACAGAAACACCAAAACCCGTCCTTGCACCAGCAGCGATCCACAATCAGTGGGTAAAAGAAGAGCTAAAATTACAACAGCCACAGAGGCACACACAAAATTATCCAAGAGTATCAATATTTGTGAAACTGAGGCATATTGGACATAAACCACGGAGAAACTACTTCCAAAACTCACTAGGAGGGTGGCTCAGCGAGCCAACTACTCATTCAAGATACATGGTAATCTGTAGTTTACTAGTTCAAATCATGGCAAAAACCAACTAATCCTCCCGGTTCCGGTAAACTGAGTACCAATCACTTGGGTAATAATAATGATACGTGCTATTTACAGCACTTAGTAAGAGAGCGTCGACATGGGGACTTCCCACCACCCACAAACAGACTAAGCACACCCACACCGCCAGGAGGTGATTGCAGTATTAATACAACCTACGGAATGCTGTCCAATGGGTAATTCCAACACTTCTAAACAGTAGCTTAAATAGACTGCCAGCAGCGCCCAGATGCCAAGTAGTAGGCAAACAATGCGCTATACAAAAACCATTAAGAAGCAGGATTTCGTACAGAGAGGCGAGAACATGGCAGGTGGGCCACTGCGAAAGCTGATTTCTGCCTCACGGCTGCCCTCTCTCTCCTCTCCAACAACCGATACGTGACAAGGAAGTTGTAACCACCGCTCGGGTAATGTCGGTTTGTCACTTGTAACAACACCAACAGCGTGAACAAAATGCAAGATCTTGCAAAGTGCAGCACTGTTTGGCTTTGAATTTGCACGTGCTGGTGTAGCAGGTAGGACTCTGAAAAAAAGCAGCCAAGAGACGTGACGGCCGCGAACGTCAAGGAAATATTTACTGCCAGCTATGAGGCGTGTGTAAACAAAACTACACACTGAAGTACACACAACGCATTTCCTGTTCATTGATATCTCGCACGGCGAAGGGCCCCAGAGGCGAAACCCCCTGTACTGGGAGCAGGAGCAGCCCCCCCCCCCCCAGTCGTGTGTGTCAGCCCAGGCTGAGACAGCTTCCCGGGCGCACACAGAGTACTTCACAGGTCTTTGAAAGACCATTTACGTGTTAACGAGGCTTTGTTGCTTGTCACCCCTTCTTAGAGCCCCTGCATCTCCACTCTGCCTCGGCTGCAAGAATTTGCCCCCCCCACACATTTTTTCTTAGCATCCCCTGGAATTTGTCTCTAGTTGCGCCTCTGACTGGGAGCGAGGATAACCTTACCAGGATTAAAGTCCCGTAGCCGGGAGTGTTGAAGCTACGCGGTAGCCAGCCCTGTCGTTGGGAGATCGACGGGTAAGTCAACGGCCGCCATCTAAGAAAGTTAGAGGCGGCCGTGAGGGCAAGTGACGCCATCATAGAAAGCTCAGCTTTTGAGCTGGGGGGACGGCGTCCACCCGGTAAAATAAGTGGGGGGACGCCGTCCACCCGCGTGGTACCCCGACTCGTGCCCTGCTTTTATTTATCTATTTTACAAACAACACATAAATAAAAGGCATTTTCATTTACAATGCCATTAGCTCAAACTCTCGTAAATGCGAGACCAATTGCATTGCAAATGCTTGTTTTTCTTTAGGAGCCTGTATTATGGCCGGATTACGGTTGTAACACAAGCTCCCGTAAAGAAAAGTAGCATGTGACCGAACAGTGCTTGGTCGCATCGTAATCAGGTGGGCGGAACCGCCGTCTGGAGGTCGGTCGGAGGCAACTCCAACTGACATCGTAATAAGCCCTTAAATGTTTAATATTTAAATGTATAAATATTTTTTTAAAACAATATTTTATGTGGTATTAGTGACAACAATATTTTTGTTCCTATATTTTTGTAATTTACATAATAAGTATAGCATGATGATGTTTTTGGCATCGATATTTATGTCACAATATTTCTGTATGGGGATATTTTGGGGGTCGATATTTTGTCAGTGAACCTTATCAGAGGAATCATGCCGCTTTAACACTGAATAAACAATCAAGACAAGACTGCATACTCCTGGATTATTTGATTACAGTTTAAACAGTTTTGAATGCTCAGATACAATGTTTTCCCGTTGTCAATAGCTGAGGCCTCATGGCCAGAAGTTTTAGTGTTACCCTGGAGTAGCCGGGTTTATGATATAGTGGTAGCACCTTTTCATGAATTATTGTCCATAGTAGCATTTACTAGCCCAACACTGTTTTACTGGATGTGCAGCGATCATTTAACCACTGCCACCTTGACAGTTTATGATTTTCCTAAGTTAAGCCTGTTTTCTCTGTGACATATCTACCACAGGTTTAAATTACTGGAACCTTTACTGAACCTAACAAGAATTCTGACTTTATTATTTGTGGTCGACTACCATCCACCCCAACCAATAATCCACTTTCTCACAGACAGCCCCTGCCTAGGAGCACAAGCAGCTATCCAGATACAACCCCTATAACTCTGCTGTGGTGGGAAATATATATTACCCCAAAATATACTTGAAACAAAAAAAGAGGAGAGGAAGAAGAAGTGGGCAGCAACCATAAAGCATCTTGCAACTGCCATTCTCACAAATATAACCATGTTCAGGATCAGCCAAGGATAAATATAATGACAAATGTACCATCAGTGATCATGAACTATTGCCTGACTGCTCGCAGCTTGATGTTTTATTATATAAAACCTATGCTTGTAATTTTCTCAAAGATTTGCAATCATACACACATACATACAACTGATGTGAGACCCCATTTTCCCCAGGCCACTGCATTTAATTTAGGAAGAGTAGACACTAGGTATCACTTAATTGCTGAGTGAAACTCATGCACCCCCAATCTTAGAACTTCCGTTAGCAGCCGCAGCCCCTTCTGGGGATTTTGGCCTACCCACTCAAGACTATATGGTTAGGAGACCAATGAAAGGGCGTGGCTTCATCACCGATGCAAGATGGCGACAGAACCCTGAGCTCCGGCGCGGTTACGGAGCTTGTTTGCTTTTTTATGGCCCCTACCTCAACAGTCCTCGCCAACTCTGATGCGGTTCACGGCTCCTTGTCCCACGCGACAACTCTGCATGCCATGTTGACCGCTAGAGGTGCTTTTTGGAACCCTGGTTCTGCGGCGGTGAATCTCCTGATTCAGACGTCGGCGGCCGCCATTTTAGGTCACGTTGCTTGCTTTTTTTCTCTTTTTTTTCTCTCTTGTTAAAGGGGGAAACAGGAGAGAAAAATAAGTTTTTGCCGCCTTTCATTGGATAGCTGCAGCATCGTGACTTCCATCAATGGAGTTCATTATTTAAGTCCAGTGTTGCAATGGTGATTCTGTTGCCCTTTCTTTTGCTGCCATTCCTGCAATGTGAGTGACTTTCTCTTTTACATGTTTCCTCACAATTGACTATGCTTATTTCTGGCCTGGCTTTTCACTCTACTTACTACGGGAAAGCACTGTAGTCTTATTATATGATGCCAATTTATTCTTATTATAGCAGAATCCTCAAAGAAACTTGGCTCTATGGACTCCTTTCTCCAAGTAATTATTCATACATCCTTTTTTCACTGAGTGGCTTTGCGCTTATATTTTCCTCTTTGATGCATGGGTTGGATTCGCCCTTCTCAAAACCTTAAGCGACTTTTGACTCATTATATTAAGATGGCCAGTAATTTGCATACTCCTTCCAAACCGTCTTCTTCAGGTACAAAACCAAAAAGAGGAAAGAATAACCCGCCTTCTCCAATTTTATCACCTCAGAATCCTGTCCTTGACTCTATTTTAGATGAGGTACGTGGTCTTCAACCATTTATGTGTGCAACTAATGAAAAATTGCAACAAATTGAGGATCGTTGGATCGTTATGGAGGGGAAAATGTTGGAACTGGAACTACGTGTTGGGGATCATCAAGACATTACTACCAAAATTCCTATGTTGGAACTAGAAATATAGAAGCTCAAACTACACACCGAAGACCTTGAAAACCGTAACAGATAGAATAATCTTCACCTCTATGGCCTTCCTGAGTATCTTGAGGGCCCGACCTTTTGACCTGCCTGAAGAAGTTTCTTCCTGACCTCCTTGATCTTCTATGTATGCCACCTCTCAACATTCAACGGTCTCATCATCTGGGGCATCTTCAACCTCATTCCCCCAAACCTCATGGCATCATAATGCTCTTTTTGGAATTCACTGATTAGATACGTGTCTCGAAAGCTGTTAAAGTAAAACGTCGCCTTATCCGGTCTGGCCATAACATGTTTATCTTACAAAATCTTTCCAGTGCAACCAATGCCCTTTGAAAAGAATTTTTAGCTCTTCGACCCCAGATGCGACAAATGAACAGTCGATATGGTATTCTATGGCCTCCCAATCTCTCTGTAATTCCCTGGCCAGCTACTTTCAAGGAAAGGTGTGCCAAATTTATGCCAACTTCTCTGCCCAAATGTAGGATGGGACCTACAAGGATGACCTCAGCGAGAATGTATCCACCCCTAGCTTCTCGGAATTTAACCAGGTCTCTCTGGAACAGATCATGGATCTGATTACTACCGTCAAATCTGGTTCTCCTGACGACCCATGCCCTCCATCTATTCTTAGACTGATCCCTGACCTGATAGGCCCTAACCTTACAAACATCTGCAACTTGATGTTTTGTACAGGCAACTATCCCTCCATCTGGAAAAAGGCCATTATCAAGCCTCTGCTAAAAAAGAATAATCTTGACCCAGGAGAGACAAAAAACTACATGCCAATAGCATGTCTTCCATTTCCAGCAAAAATCTTTGAAAAGATCATGAACACTCAACTGGCTCATTTCATTGATGAATACAACTTACTAGATGACACACAATTTGGCTTTAGAAAGGGCCATGGTACGGAGACCGCCCTCATCAAGGCATCGGATGAAATCAGGACGGTGTTAGACCGTGGAGGCGCCGCAGTCCTTCTGCTGCTGGATCTATCAGCAGCCTTTGACACGGTTGATCATGCCACTCTGATCGACCGTGTCTCAGCCATTTGCATCAGACACAAGGCCAAAGCTCTTCTGTCCTCCTTTCTATCTAATCGGACCCAACTAGTGCACCTAGGTGACTTCAACTCTACACCGTTCGCTCTCCCGTGTGGCGTGCCGCAAGGATCATCATTGAGTCCGACCCTATTTAACATATATGTGTCAGACCTGGCGCGAGTAATCAAATCATACGGGTTGGGTCTAACATCTTACGCAGATGATACGCAACTGGTGCTAGCGGTGCACAATGATGGAGGGGCAGTCGCTTTAGGATTTCAAGATGGCATGATGGCCATCAGTGCCTGGATTGCAAATAATTGCCTTAAATTAAACTCAGATAAGACTGAGGTGATGATTTTTGGCAACCTTTCCCCCTGCTGGTCCCCAACTTGGTGGCCAGCTGCGTTGGGTTTACCTCTGGCCCCTGTCAAAAAGGTTAGAAATTTGGGTGTCATGTTCGACGACAAGCTGTCTTTCATACACCACGCCAACGCAATAGTCTCCTCATCCTTCTATGTACTAAGGATGATAAAAAACTTCTACCTTTTCTTCCAGTTGGTGCATGCAAAACTCTTATAAGCACACTGGTTGTGACAAAAGTCGACTACTGCAACGGTCTTTTCATTAATGCTCAGGAAAGGGTTCTAAGCAAGCTGCAACTGGTGCAGAATGCAGCCGCGAGGATACTCTCAGGTACCCCTAAGTTTATGTCTATATCCAAGGTGGTCCGACAGTTACATTGGCTGCCCATAAGAAGCAGAACCAAATTTAAGGTGTTATGCATTGCCTATAAGGCTTCGCACAACATGGGACCTGAGTTCCTGAAGAAAGCTCTTTGCGCATACACCCCCAGCAGAACTCTGCGCTCCTCAGAACCCAATCAATTGTTTGTCCCAAGAACTAAGAAAGCTGCGTGGGGCGACAGAAGATTTATAGTGGCCACCGCCAGGCTTTGGAACTCACTTCCTCTGCAGATCAAGACCAGTCCCACCCTGCTAGCTTTCAGGAAACAAGTAAAAACCTGGCTTTTTGATCAATAAGCAGCCCGCTCCACTCCTCTCCTTTTAGTCCTTAGTGCCGAGACACCCAAGGGTATTTGTGCGCTTTAGAAGTTGTTTAAATAAATAAATAAATACATCTTTGCCTCTGCAAGATCACCCATGAAGGCATCGCACATTCTTTTGACGATCCGGCTAAATTGAAATCTTTTTTGCAAAATATTGCAAATCAAACTATGGAGACTAAAACTTAATACTACCAAATATGTTTTTGTCTATCCATGTGGTTTCTCGTTTTATGCTCCAAGTACATATTTCTTCATGTTTATGACTAACATGTCTTATTACTCAATACTAATTCTAGACATGGTTATGTCTTATTTCACTTTCTTGTTTTCATATAATATTTGAATATGTGGCTACTCTTTTAACTTTCCTATCTTTTTCTCTGTTGCTGCTCTTGGCACAAATATGCCCTTTGCTTACCTTTTAACGTATTCTCTTCAGATCTGGATTTTTATCCTTGATCTGTCTTTCATTTATCTTTTTCTTAGCTCTTTTCACTCATTTCTTTCTCTCTCTGACTTGGCTTTTTTCCTTTCTGTTTCCCCTTCTCACTTCTCTTGTTTTTTCATGAGTGTTTCCCTAACCTCTTTTTTTATTTTTCCAATAGCTGTCTACTTATACCATTTAATGATTGACAAACTGTGTCTTTATATCTTTTTTATTGTTTTTGCAGTCCTTTGTGCCTGTTCCTGTATGCTCCCCTCTCCCCACAACATGTTTAATGTTGTCTTGTGGAATGTTCATGGTCTGGGTCATCCTGTCAAATGTCAAAAGGTACTTTCTCATCTATCAAAACTTAATACTCATATTGCTTTTTTACAGGAAACACACTGTAATGATGCTGAATCACTTAAACTTAAATGTCAATGGGCTTGTCAGGTTGTTTTTTCTCCTTCTGTTAACCGTGAAGTTGGTGTAGCTATTCTATTTCACAAGTCATTGAATGCTCAGATTTTATCAACTGAATGTGATGCGGGTGGGTGATAGGTTATGGCGGATGTTCTTATATTTCAAAAACAAGTCACTCTCCTTAATATATATGGCCGTGGTAAATCTGACCCGGAATTTTGGCAGATTGTTAAACTTAAACTTTCTTCTATTTCCAATCCTAATATCAATGTTGCTGGTGATTTTAATGACTGGTTAGACCCGTTTTCTGATAGTAAGTCTAATTGTAAATTTAAACCTGATAAGTCTCACAAAGCTTTTCAATCTGCCATTGCATATCGCCCACTCTATGATGTTTGGAAAACTTGTAACCCGGATATATATGAGTTCACGTTCTTCTCTAATGTACATCACACTATGTCTCGTATTGATTACATTTTAGTATCCAAATCGTTACTACCTTCTGTTCAATCATCAAAAATTGGTTCTATTTTTATTTCTGATCATGCCCCGGTTATGTCTTCTTTTAATGTCTTTCAGTACTTCCAAACAGGGACAATGGCGTTTTAATAATTCTTTACTATCAGACCAAACTTTTATTTTGGAAGCAACCTCTTTTTTAATGAATTTTTTCATTTTCATCAATCTAAAGATACTTCTGTTCATAATAATTGGGATGCTTTTAAGGCCTCTTTCAGGGCCTTCACTATTGCTTACTCAGTCAAAAAAAGAAGATACTGGATTCTAAATACCTTTCAGCTCCAACATATTAAAGTTCTTGAACATACTTACTTTACCTCCAAATCCCGTTTGAGCCTACAGAAGCTGATTAAAGCTAAGTCTGCCCCGAATAAGATTGCTATGGTAGACGCATGCAATGTCCTTCTTAAAATTAAATCCAAATACCATGGTGGTCAGAATAAAGCTGGCAGAATGTTGGCCAATTATTTGAAAATCAAATTGGAACGGAAAACTATTGGCCCTATTGTTGTGAGCATGATAACAAGATGATGTCCTCTGACTCTGACATTATTAATACCTTTAAATCCTATTATGAACTACTATATACAGAAGATACAAAACCTTCTGAGGCTGATATCAAAACCTTTTTTCATGGACTCCATAACCCTCCTTCCATTCCTGATACTTTCTTAACTCTTGAAAAAGATGTTACTCTTCAGGAAATTATAGATTGCTATTAGGTCTATGAAGAAAGCAAAAGCTCCTGGTCCAGATGTTTTTTCTGTTTTACCTTTTTCTTTCTTCTCCTCTATTTTGGCACCCAAATTATTAGAACTTTTGAATTCTTTTTTGTCCAGCTCTAAAGCCAGCAGCTCCTTTTTGGATGCCCTCATTATCCTTATTCCTAAACCAGATAAGAACCCTACCTTCTGTAAAAACTATCGCCCAATTTCGTTAATCAACTACGATTGTAAAATCTTTGCAAAAATTATGGCATCTCGTTTAGAGGATATAATTCCCCTTCTTATTAAACCTGACCAGGCTGGGTCTATTAAGGGCAGACTGGCATCTGATAATGCTATAATGTTTTCTAATATTCTTTGAAAAAATATTACCCTCCCCTTGCAGCCTTGTCACTTGATGCTGAAAAAGCTCTTGACCGTATGAATTGGCAATTTATGTTCTCTACTCTTCACTGGTTTGGTTTTGGTCCAAAATTTATCTCATTTATCAAACTACTATATGTTGAACCACATGCTTGTGTATTTGTTAATGGTCATTTTTCCCCATATTTTAATTTACATAGAGACACTAGACAAGGTTGTCCTCTTTCACCTTTGCTTTTTCTTCTTTGTCTGGAACCCCTTCTTGAACATATCAGATGGAATCCCCATATAACTGGTTTTAATCTCAACTCCCTAGAAATCAAACTCTCTGCCTATGCAGATGCCATTCTGGGCTATATGTCCAATCCCTCCACTTCCCTAGACCCTTTTTTAAAAGAGATTGATTTGTACTCGGAAATTTCTGGTTACAAATGACATTTTTCCAAAACTGAGATTTTACCACTAAACTATTCCTGTTATCGTTATATGTTTGACAATACTAATTTTACATGGTGTCCCTCTAAGATTAATTACTTGGGGGTTTGGTTTTCCCCCATCATATCCAATGCACTCAACCATAATTTTACTGCTTTAAAACTGAAACACCAAAATCTATTATCTTCCTGGTCTCCTTTTATATCCTGGTGGGGTATATTAGATACCATTAAAATGATGATTGTTCCTCACGTTCATTTTATGCTCTCTATGGTACCCTCTAAAATTCCTAATTATTATCTTCTCTCAAATTTCTTCTATTTGTACTAAATTCCTTTGGAATAATAAACGTGTAAGCATTGCTTTATCTAAGCTAATTCATCCTAAGACCAAAGGCGGTGTACGTTTTCCCGATTTTAAGCTATATCACTCTGCCTTTGTAATTCGACAATTTTATGCTTTGACCAAAGAATACCATGACTCTCCCATATCAACATGGATTATTTTTTAACTTTCTTTATTGCATGAATTTTAGTTTCTCGATGTTGTTTTCATGTCTAATTGCACATTTATATCTAAGAATCCTATTTTAAAATACTCCCAACATCTAATACACACAATATTTACCCAAGGGTCTGACTTTTGTCAAACCTTCCTTCCCTCCTCTATTTGGTACAACAAATTTATTAAATTCCGTCCTAAATCATTTTATTTCAAACATTGGAAGGAAAAGGGTATTTATCATGTTTATCATTTGGTTTCTCATAACTCCATTTTATCTTTCCCTTTGTTGCAAGAACAATATAACCTACCTGGTTCTTGCCTACAACAACATAGCCAACTATTTCCTGCTCTTCAATCTTTTTTACTAAACAACAATTTTAATTTTGACTCTTCCCCATTCAGTCCTACGACACCGTTATACAGCATTACTATTGATTTCATCCCCAAAGCATCCTTCATATATGTCTCTATCTTCCCCTTTCCCTAAGAGGGATAAATCCTCTATCAAACTTATATGGGAGGCAGATTTATCTCAATAACTATCTGTCCCCCAATGTGGCATAAAACTTTTAGTACCTCCAAAGCTGCCAATATTACAATATCTTTATTTTTTATGTATAATAGAGCTGCTATTACTCCCTACCTCCTTCATAAAATTAATTCTTTTATCTCTCCCTTATGCTGGTCATGTCTTTCCTCTGATGGCACTTTGACTCATTTACTTTATTATTGTCCTAAAGTGAATGAATTTTGGAAATCCATATGGTCAAAATGTTTATTGATTTTTTCATGTAGTGTTCCATTTTCTATTCAAAATATTTTCCTTGATACCATATCTGATGATTTTAATAATCTCTTTTCGAAACCTGTATTATTTGATCGTTTTATTGCACTTGCTTTTAAAGTTATACTAACCTGTTGAAAAGATAACTCAAAATTATGCTTATTGGTTTGGTGGAATCTTATTTGTGATGAACATAGAATATCTACTGTCTCCTCCTCGCTGTTATCTAAAAAAATTAAATCTGATTACCTTAGGTTACCCGTTACTAAATTTCTAACTTCACACTCATCACTTTCCTAAACTTCATTGCTTTCTTTCTACTTCTTCTCTTTCTTTCCCTTTCTTTCATTCTTCTTTCTATCTTTTCCTTTTTTCTTTCTTTCCTTTTTTTGTATAAAAAAACCTCATAAAACATAGATAAATACTATTGGTTCATTTTGCTATTTCTCGTTACTTGATTTGTATTTTCATAATGCTTTGTTTCTTAGGAGATCCTTTGATCAATTGAGATTATTAACTTTGTTTAACTTGTTATATATTGCTTACTATTGTATTGTTTATAAAATTTAACGTTTAATTAAAACAATAAAATAAAAAAATAAAAGGAGACCAATGAAGAGTGTCCCAATAGTAGGTGACACCAAAGGGTGTCTCTGAAGGGCATCAGACATGTTGTTTGAATGGTTCCTCCTAAATAGGGGTACCTCAAGTTGTTGTAAAAAAGAGAGGGTGAATGTGCAGTCATGAAAGGAATAACGGAAAGGAAGGTACAGTTGCAGAGGTGGTCGCAGATGTCCGTCTTATCGCTGACCTTTTTCTGCTTTCCCAAATCCGCTGAGTTATAGTAGTGATCTTACTTCACTAAATTATGTTGTGTTTTGCTGTATTACCGTACACCAGGTTATGCTATCCTACTTCCTAGATGCCAAGATTTGGGGAGGTATGTTAGTTACGGATAATAGATGAGAAAATATTGTTTTGCACTTCCCAATTAACCATGAAGGCTTTGAAATCCCTTAATTTTAAACATTGTCCCTGTGACTTAATTTCTTTAACTTGTGGCCTATTCTATATTGTAATTGTTCTTACACAAATAATGCATTTTTTAAAGCGACTCCTAGATATTGCTCCTTTTCCAATGGACAGGTGAGGTCAATTGGCAGTTTTTATGTTCAGATGCTATCCCAAAAATAAACATCTCAGACCTTTTTAAGGAATTCCCATTCTCTTTTCCAAGACGTGGAGAAGTGAGCAAAATGAACAATTCAACTGCAGGGAATGCAGAAGAAGATCAAATACTTCTGGATCTAAATATTCTTTAGACATTTTGAATTTTCTCTGTGCTTGTCTAGGGTACATGAGAAGCTGGTACCAAAGAAAGGGTCTGTCAAGCTAACTGCATACTTCTTTAGTTAAAAGAAACCAGTCATCTTTCTTATTGTTGTTCGTACTTACCTAGCACCTGTTAGTTGTGCAGTGCCCCAGCAATCTTGTTCATTGCCATTGTCATTAAATATTTATGTTGATGCATTACTTATGATTTCAATGTTCCAGGGGATACATTTCCACAAGTCTGCTGATGTTTTACAACTGTCCAAGACAGGATTTACTAAATATTCACGTTTTGATGATTAAGAGCAGTACTTGCCTTAAAGAGTCTACGGCAGATGTTTTACTCTAAAGCTCCCGTTTTAAAATACAAAAGGATACCACTATCAGGAATACTGTACCTCCAGAAATTCTCTCTGATATAAAGTGGGGTGTTCATTTAGAAGTCAGTGCAAAAGTGAGCTCCAAGACTCTTTGGTAATTGCTGAGGTTTTACACGCAATCCAGAAATCCTCTGTACAAATCGGGCACAATGGCCACTAATGTCTATGGGCATTGCATGCTTGTTATTTCCTTTAAACCAACTTGTTGCTTCTGAAACATTGGGAACACCTTTCATTGAGAGAGGCATAAAATGTACTCCAGAATATATTTGCAAATTGGCTTTCTTTGGGTAGAAACTCAGCTATTATTGTGGATATTCCAATAATTAATATTATGGGTAATTTAAGATAGACGTTTAATAGACCTTTTTACAAAATTATTTCCTAATTGAGCATTTTCTTGGAATGGAACAGGAGTATGAGAGGTTACATGGTGGTTACGGTTCCCTGCGATACACTGGCATGCCTTTAAAGCTACTATCAGTGGGGAGAAGAGACGTAAAGCTTGGTGCACTCTTATGGATATCACGATATATGAGAATCAATCAATCAATCAGGATTTATAATGCGTTGCTAATCACTTAAAAGGGTATCCAGGCAACTGAGGGCCCCAGACGCTTATTCGAACAGTCAGGTCTTGAGGGTCTAGAGGTTCGTGGGGAAATAGAAGGATCATAGTTTACATATTATTACAGATACTGAAGACTCTTTTAGTTGCAAGCTATGTGTGATTTTGGGTCAGATGCGCTATGGGATTTATTACAAATAGCTAATAACAGTGCTAGGCAAAAGTACCAGGTAGATGCCGATGAGAATAGGAAAGTATGTGTAAATACATCACTAGCAGAGCTAAGAAGAAGAGCAAAATGGTATAATTACAGAAATGTGAAACTGATTATCAATCTTGGACAATATTGGGAGAAATTTAAGAAGAGTTTCTTGGAATCAGTTACCCTTTTAATACCAAAAACTTAATCACCGAATTGTCTTATGATGAGGAATATTTCTTAAACTTGACTTTACCGAGAGTTATTAATATATAGGTCCAAGAATTAGATGTAAAGATCTCCTCGTTACGTCTCACCCGGGAAGCATATCTTTCTGGCACATTCCCAGGTTTACCAGTTCTGGTAAATCTGGAAATGTGTTAAAAACCATGGGAGGTGTGGAAATGCACACACAAGGCCCAGGAATTCCTCGTTAGTGCAGAGTAGGGCAACAGAGCGATTTGCGCTGCGTTGCTTTACTAGAGATTTATGAAGCCACTAAGGGCCATGCAAGGTGGCCGTGCATGGCTTCATAAATCTCTTTTTTGAGATGTGTCACTCTTGCACCACTTTGCGTGGTGCAAGCACAATACAACAGGGAGTAGTAAAGTTAGAGTCCTAACTTTACTACTCTTAAACTGAGAAAAATCCTAACTTTAAGATTTTCGGTATTCACAGAAGGCATTTAGGAGTCCTAAAGTTAGGAGTCCTAACTTTACTACTCCTAAACTGAGAAAAATCCTAACTTTAAGACTTTCGGTATTCACAGAAGGCATTTAGGAGTCCTAAAGTTAGGACTACTAACTTCTGTGAATACCGAAATGAGTAAGTTCATTCTGTGAATACCAAAATGAGTAAGTGTATTCTGTGAATACCAAAAAGTACTAACTTTACGTTTTTGACGTAAGTTAGTTCTGTGAAGCAGGCCCACAGTGGCCTGGTGTGCCAATGGGTTTTCCAACCAATAGGCCCAGAGCGACTCATTATGGGTGCATGAAGCAACTGTTTTTGAGGTGTCTGTCGAATTTAAACTTCATTTAGGTCATGGATGGCATTGGACTGAATTGCAAAATGTGTTTTTTTTTTATATTTCACTTTTTCATGTGTGTTAAATAAATGCCTTTGTTGGATGTGTGTGGTGTGATTGTTGTGTAACTTGCAAACCTTTTTTGGCCCTGTGGATTTTCGCTTTTGCATTGTTACATTAAAGCTGTGTTGTTTAGCATGCCTCCTTTGTCTGGCCATATAGGCCTGCTTGAGTTCATTGTTTTCCAGGCCTCCTACTTGTTGTGAGTGACCATGTGGCTGGTGGCCATTTTGTGGTGGTAGTTAGCGTGCTGCTTTTGCCATATGCCTGCATGTCTTTCCTTTGTTCCTCTTGGCTTACTGCTTCCATCACCCATTGCCAGCTGCAGCTAACCGAATGCTGCATCCCACGTGATGCACAATGCCAAACAGGTTCCATTACATTTGTATTTTTGTTTTTGTTCTTCTTCTTTCCTATCCTTCCTGAGTGTACACATTACACCATGAAAGCCCTTGTTGTCAAAGTCTCACAAATGGCTACACTGTTGTTATGTTTTTTTAATAACTGAGTTAATAAAATGTAATAATATTAATAATAACACTAACAAGTGTGACCACACACTAAGTTATATATTATATTTGTTTGTACTAGTAGTAATTGAACCACAACAAGAAATGCCACGTTTCACTGATGTTCTTCTTGCTTCTTTGCTTTTAGGTGCACAAAAGAGGAGGAGGCGTCATCACCCATTGTACTGCCAGACAGAAGTCCTGCTGCGCACGACGTCACGTGACGTGTAACCACAGACATCTCTTCAACTTGTGCCACTGTGTGCTGCTGACATCTGAAGAAGATGGCCCCAAAGAAAGGTACCAGATCCTCCAGTACCAAGAAAGTTGCCAGTGAGAAGAAGGAGCTGCCACTTACCAAGACTGGTGTGCTGCCCAAGATCTTTTTTGGGAAACAAAAAATTGCACCTGCCACAGCTGTGTCCAGGGAGCAAGCTGGGAGCAGCAACGCAGCATCAGTGGACCCACCCTGCCAACCTAGGCACAAGCCCATGTCTGTCGCAGAGGCAGCCAGTCTAATGACAACGCCAACGAGCAGTGATGTTGAAATTGACTTATCGTTATCGCAAAGTTCGACCCAATCAACACAGGAAACTCAGATAAGTGGACAACAACAGCCGCAACCACCGGCCACAATAGTAGCTGTTCCTCCCGAAGTAGGGGCAGTTCAGGAAATCGAGCTTCCTGCAGAAAAAGAACAAGAAGAGCAAGCCACTCTTTCAGAAGATCCATTGTCTTCCAGATCCCCAGCAAGTAAAAGGAGGGTTAGTCCATCGAGTTCTTCTGCAAGTCCCCCTTCTGATGATCTAGACGCCACTTGGAAGCCACCACCTCAGTCTGAGAGTCAGGCATGCCACGAGACAAGGCTAGGGAAAAGGAAGGTTCCAGAATGCCTTAGAGTTATGGAGGTAGATGTAGAAGAAGAGGAGGATGATGATGATGAGCCAGTCATCATTGACATTAGTCCCGCCCCAGTGGAGACCGACATTACCCCATCTCAAATTGCTGTGAAGGATGTGGCACAGATACCACCAACACAGATAACATCAACACCACCTCCAGCTTCCATATTTGCATTTGCAAAGGCCCGGCAGCGACCTACATCCATCACAACCACCGCAGTAGAAGTAGGTACTGCAGAGAGTCAAACTCCACGCCCACCTACCAGTTCATCCGGCATTGAAAGTGGCACCAGCAGCTCCAAAAAGTTGACCTCCCCAGTCTGGGACTTCTTTTCGGATAGCAGTAAGGAGGTGAACATTGCGATATGCTCCATTTGTGGACAAGGTGTTCGTTGGGGTAAGCTTGGTACAAACTATGGTACTGGAGGCCAAACAACCCATCTGAAAAAACACCACATGATCCATTGGGAGACACACCTTAGCTGCCAAAAAACTTCACCCATTGTTGTTGGTGGGGATGAAGGAGTAGAAGATCCGATCATGGTGGAAGGTGAACAAAAGGGAGACATTTTCTCTGGAACAAAAAGTAGCCCTGTCCCCAGCAGTGCAGTGTTACCGGCCAGATTCGCATCGGCAACATGGCAGTGGCACGAGAGTAAGAGTCAGGCTGAGACACCAAGGGGTCCCAGGCAAGAGAGTACCGAAACGAAACGTGTGTTGAGCCTAACAACATCTGGCATCAAGAAGATGTCACCTGCATCAGTGGCACCAGAAAAGAAAAAAATCCAGGCTACCATTCTCAGCATGTTTAGGTCGGAGGGGCAGTATGAACGCAACCAACCAACGGCACGTTTGTACAATGCAAAGCTGGCTAAAATGTGAGCGCTAGACCTTCTCCCTTTTTCTTTTGTGGAAGGGGTGGGTTTTCTTGAATTTGAAATAGAAGGTTCCCAGCCGGTCCTATTTTGCCAGAGTTGCTGTTCCAGCACTACATCAAGACGTGCTGGAATTGCTTGGACAAGCTTTGTAGCAGAGTGCTGTTCACACTCTCCACCTCTCAACAGACAAATGGACCAGTTGCCAAGCCACTGATTACATGTGCATCACTGCACACTGGATCTCTTTTGTGGGGGTTACAGAAAAGATATCTGCAGGTGTTGACACTGCAGAGATTTTTAATGCCACTCGGAAACTTGCAACTGTAGCCATGTTTGCCATGGAGAAATCTCATACTGCTGCAAACATTTTGGAAGAGTTTTAACAGCAAGGTCTTTGACTGGCTGCACCCAAGAGGGCTTAACATTGGTTTTGTTGCCACGGACAATGGCAGTAATATTGTTAGGGCCATGTACGATGCTGGCTATTTCAGGGTCCTGGCTTTGGCGCACTGCATTAACATTATTGTGCAAGACTTTCTGAAAAAGAAGACTGAGTCAGCAACTTACTGACCAGCTGCAGAAGAATCTGCACACATTTCAGCCATTCTTTTAAAGCCCGGAAGCAGCTGAGGATCATTCAATGTGAGCATAGAGTGCCAGTTAAAGCACTCATCCAGGAGGTACCAACATGTTGGAACTCAACTTATTACATGCTTGAACGTCTGTTTGAGCAGTACAGACCAATCAATGAATATGTCATGCAAAGAGGGGTTACTACTGTGAAAGGCATGACCGTTGAGATGGACCAATGGGGCCTAGTTAAATGCCTGACAGAGATACTACTTCCTTTCGAGGTCTTCACACGTGAAGTCAGCAAGGAGGACTGTACTATGGGCCAAGCTATCCCATTGTTGCACATGCTACAGGAACAGCTGCAGGGGGTGTCTGCAATGTACGCAGGTGTGGAGGAAAAAAAAGAAGCATATGAGTTGGTGGAGAGCTTAACCCTTCGCTTATCTGAAAGTACAAGGGTGCAAAGAGGCATTTTGTCATCCAACCATTACATTTCTACCACAATTCTGGATCCACTGTACAAAGCAGTACTGAACACTAACTCATTGATTCCTTTTTCAGAAGTGGATGTTGCCAAGTACAAAACTTGGATAGCTGCGGAAGCCAGCCACTTAGAAAAAGAACGGCAGTGAATTAGAGGCCCGCTTCTCCAGCCCACAACGAGTACTGCAGAGCAGCCAACATCAAGTTCAACATCAGAGCCTGAGGGCAGTGCGGTTGGCTCACAGCAGTCAAAACCACCAACAACACCAAGAACAACATAAACAACAGCAAGAACAGGATCATCAGGCCCAGTAAAATCTGCACAGGAATGGTATGTACGGCAAGGGCTTGTTAGGCCCAGTACTGAGGCAAAGGCAAAAGAGGCCGAGCAAAGTGGAGCACCCCTGAGCATTGAGCGGATGGCCCAGGCCTATCTGGATGACCGAACAGAGGTCTACATTTCACAGAACCCATTGGTGTATTGGTATGGGAAAAGGGGCCAATGGCCAGTGCTCAGCAGGCTGTTGATAAACCATCTGGCTTGCCCTGTCACAAGTGTCTCTTCTGAGCGTGTTTTCAGTGCTGCTGGTGCCGTTGTAGCAGTGAAAAGGACCAGTCTCTCGCCCCAAAACGTGGAGAGGTTAACCATGATCAAAATGAAGCAGCACTTTATACCACCGGATTACACCATACCTGAAGTAGCACAGCAGGAAGATGATGACAGCGACTTAGGTCATGGAAGTATTGTGTTAGATGACCTATTTGTGGGTGAACCTCCAGAGTCTGAGGATGAGCTCTACTTCCCTGACAACTAGGCTTTCAACGTATTACTTTCTTTCTTCCTTATTTACTTTTATTATTTGTGTGTGTCTCTGTGTTTCTGGTTCGAATCACAACAAGTCCATCACCACCGTCTTACTCTTTTATTGCCGGATTGGAGTTGCAACTGTGTGCAGTCATTCAAGAAGTAAGTCCACTCCTCCGAGTCCTGCTCCAGTCCACTCCTCCTGACTCGCCCTAAATCCATTTCCCGCAAACCAGACATTGGATGGAGAATAGTACAAGAAATGTGTGCCTGCCTCGTCGAGTCCCTCCAAAGAACATGACTATAGCTATCCTCCTTTCCGAGCCGAGAGGGACTGCCCCTTAAGAACAGGTAATGATGAAGGCATGCATTGGACGCTGACTCTGAGTGACTGTTGTTTGTGTTGTTGTTGTTGTGCATGAAGTGTACTAGTATTTAATCTACACACAAAAAAGTGAGTCAAGTCAATGTTTCCCTTCTTGTTGTTTAATAACAAAATTGTACTTCTACTGCAGGCCGATCCATTGCATTTTTGAATATGGAATCTGGACTCACTCTGTACACTACAGAGTTGGACACCATGATGACCATACTATACTCGTCGCAGTCAGTCAGTAGGATCGGAGATGATTGATGGAATAACTCGGTGCGTTTGAGCGTTTCATGAAGTGGCCTAAAAGGTAAACAAGTCAACAACAACCACAGCAGACCTACATGTCTGTGTAGTGGTGGAGGTGAGTGTAGTGGTATGACTGACAGCGGTGCATTGATTTAGTTACTTAATTTGGAAAATGCTATGTTGCTGTATATGTGTTCTCTTTCTGGCTCAAAATCTAAGCTAAGTGGAGGTTGGGTGTGCGCCACGGGCCTGCTCTGTCCTGTTGTTGTTGTAGGTTAATGCTGGAAACAGAGTAGACATGATTTAGCCATGCCGCCTCTGAAAGTGTTCTTGTTGCACTCCATAATTTATGCATTTTAACTTTACTTTTCTCCTTGATTTTTCCGTTTAGTTTTTCCATCTACACTTACAGGCCGGCCTTTACCCTGTGCAATACTCGGAAAAACAACTCACACTTACCTTACCAATCCGCATCCACCAGGCAGGCAGTGGCACCCAAGATTGACGGACGGAGCGTCCATGGAAGGAAGGACCAAGTGGAATGACGAGATGCAACTCCCCAATTTGACCATAGTAACTTAGTATCATCATCTTTTAATTGTATTAATTTTTTCTCTTCAATCATTACAACTGTGTGTGTTGTTGTTTATTATGTTTGCTTATATATTTGACCCCTACAGCTATTTTTAAATTTTCTTTGCTAGCTTTAAAAGGAAGCCCTGTACAACAGAACATAAAATGTATGTAATTTAGGTCTCTCTGAGGGCAGACAGGCAAGGCAATTGCATAATAATAATAATTAATAATATACTGCTGCCCTGTACTACTAGTCTAGTACTACTCATCATTAACCATCAAGTCATCATCATGCATGCATTTCCTTTTTCTCCCTTAACAGATTTATGATGGTCGCCTGCCAAGATTGTGTGTTGTCCATGTTTAGTGTTTGTCTTTGTCAAACCTTTCCCTCAAATACCCGTTCCCAACCATTCATCAAACCCTAACTCTCTTCCCCCGGGCTGTGTGATTTTCTATTGAGGTGTGACTAAATTAAATTTACACCAATAATTGATCACACACTTGCTGGGGCGGATGTGGTGAAAGCAACACCACACTGGCAACAGATTAGATTGCCCAGTGCCCACCCATGCTCAGTAGTATCCTCTATTCTCTTTTTTGACCCCAGAGGAACATAATTATTACCCATTATTAATTATTAATTGCCGGCATCGATTTATCATCTTTCCAGCACTAAAGGTTACGCTTGTCCACTTCATAAGTCGAGTTAACTTCAGTTTGTTGTAACTTGTACTATTCTATCCCTGCCACCATTATGTTTTATTTTACTTTAGCATTGCTTATCATTCATCATCTGGTTTCTTGTTTGGCAGTCTTCTTCTTGTGTGTTTACTACTTACAGTACTTCTACTACTCGTTCCTAGTCTCCCTCAGGTGACTGACTGTCTCATTTTCTTTTTTTGCAAATGCAACTGTCTACTACTGGTACCACCACCCACCATGGCACCTTAGGAAACCAAACCATCACCATGCAGCCATCGCTTCGCCTAAACATCAATCACAGGTAAGAGAAGAAGTGTGGGGGAGTCAATAATGTACATACTATGGAAATTAATTAATTCACACACCCACATCCTTCCGAGTAATACTACAAAGGGTTTTAGTTGCAGAATGCATAGACTAGGAGGAGAGACTGACAGTAGTAGGACAAGTGAGGGTACTGCATCTATCTGTCTGTGTGTTACACTATTGGCAGATTTCAAAAACTGGCTGCGGCCCTGCAGCAAAAGGAGTAAACAAACAAGGTGACGTAAAAGAGTACCGCACAGAAAAGATTTACATCATATGTATTGTAAAACCATAAATAATGTATTACCCTAACAAATATAAACTAGAAAAAAAAAACACAACACCTTACCCACCACTCTCCCTAACCCCAACCAATGTCTAGTACATTAAATAAATGTCTGTCGAAGTTGAAGAAAAAAAAGTAAACCCCAAGTTGCCCCAACTCCCAACATCCCACCCACTAAAAAAAAGAATAAAAAAGGGGGCAAGGGTCAAAGACTGAGGTCTAGCGGCGGGGGTGCCGGCTAGTTCGCTCCGGGACCTCCTCCAGCTTGGCCTCTAGGCGCGCCATTCGGAGGAGCATGCAGCGCCGAAAGTTCCTGCAGGAACAACAGGGGTGGGCAGCAGTATATTATGATGAAGCTGATGGGTGGCGGGCAGCTGCCAGAACACGGCACCGTACCACCGGAGGCACGACAGGCTGGCTGGCTGGGCCCGAGGCATTGGAGGAAGAAGCTGCAGCTTGCGCCTCCTCCTCCTCCGCCAGGGCAACCAGCCAGCGATATTCATCCCGGATGGCCTCCAGCTTCCTTTGCCGGGCCCTGGCTGCTAACTCCTGCCTGGTGGGTTGGGAAGGAGTAGCTGTATCAAGAAAGAAAAAAAAGACAATTGTAACCAATACTCTTAGCAAAACAGTAACACAAAATTACACACATAAAAATTATAGTGGCACAGTAGCACTAGCAGTTGTGGTATCCTCCTCTCTTTCTCTGCCCTTAAGATTTGGATGTGATGATTAGACTTTCAGGCACAATGGAGTAGAGTAGAAGTATTCCTCTTCTCTCTCTTGTTTAGCACAATTAATCTTGTAGGCATGCCAGCTCAGTCAGCTTGTGCCCTTGACAGACATACTTGTGTCGCAGACTCATGTTACTTTACTACTGTCTGCATGTGGGGCAGCTGTACTACACAATTATATATTTTTGCATTACAGCCATACTCTGTTTAATCAATGGCAAATGCTCAGACAATTTCACTTTCACCCTGACTACTGCAATAAGGCACATGATGATGATGACATGCTTAAGAATCTCAACATCATGTCACTCACGTGATGATGATGATGATGATGATGATGATGACATACTGAGTGATTTGTAAGTACTAGTAGTTACCATGCAGCCGATAGGCCACCCATGGCTGACACAGTCAAAAATGACATGGGTAGGGACTGGAGCGGAAGTGGGCCTCGGAGTCGGAGGGAGGCGATTAATGATGGGTGGGTAGGGTACATAATAGTCATGCACAATATATATGTTGTGCTTGCAAAATACTGTGAATCAAGGGAGTATTCCATTCTGAAATACAAGTACAACCTCAAAGCTTTGAATCAAAAACCTTGCAAAAAACAGTCCTTGTTCTTCCCAGGGCTTTTTTCATTTATCAGTACATTGCTCTTCTAGCATTATTATTTTATTCTTCACCCTTGGCTTTTGTACTCTGCACGGTTTAATTTTCTTTTACATTCTCTTCCTCCAGTCTGACTCTGTTTTCACCTACTATCTTTGATACCATCCAGGCATCCATCCATCCAAACATGGCTATCATAAACCGGCTTTCATCGTCAACATACATTTCTCATTGATATAACCAACCACCACCCATGTGTCCTTGCTTGCCTTAGATTTGGACCCCTCAAACCTCCCGGAGGTTTCCTTTCACCAATACAGTTTCACACACCCAGGCAGGCATCCTTTCTGCTTTCTCTTTCACCCATCCTTCAACTACCCAAGCATCCTATCATCTTCATCCGCCATCTATATGCATCCAGGGGCCCTTTCTTCACCCACGCATCCTTCTCTGCCAGTCATACATATCGTCTCACTCTTTGTCTTCATCATAAAACTGTCTCTGCTGAGTTGAAGATAGAATAGAATAGGCCATTAGTTACTCAAACCCTGCCGCTAATGCTAATGTTAAGTAAAGGGTGTCTTCTTCAACTGTTCAGTGTTCACAACAACTTAGTCTCAGCAGAAGTACAGTGTACTACTGAGTGTACACCCTTGCAGCGAGTGTATTCATCATTCTCAATCAGTAAGGATTATGACTTACCACGGCCCGCCACTGCTGCTGGCTCACCCCCAGCAGCTGCCGCATCTGCTCCCTCTGGAGTGGCATGGCCCTCAACGCTGGCCCCGGCACTGATGGTCGGTACGCCTGGAAAAGATATTTCACATTTTTTTTAGATGCCATATACGCCTTCCCTATTTATTTGTTCCATTAGCAAGATTGAAAATAATACATAATTAATAATACATAGACCACACACATCACTATCGACAATTCGGTAGAGTAGAGTAGACAGTATTGTCCTATCAAAAATAACAAAATATTATCCGGTTGGGCATTTTGTTGGTGGCAATTTTTGAAAAGCCTCTAAAGAAGAGGACAACCCAAAGGACTGGACTCAGTGACTAGAGCTATTGGTGCATCTCATTTTTTGAAAAGAAGAAAGACTGCCAACTGGGCGAACATGAGGTCTCTCTTAGTTGGAAAATAATGGTGCCGTCCTCCTACTCCTCATACTTCCTTCCAGCCATGGTGTATGGTAATCAGTTGTTCAGTGTTCACCATCAACTGCTGCTACTAAAAAAAGTATTAGGCCTGGATTAGAAAAAGTAAAATTAGGAAATGGAAATAATAGAGCGGTAAAAGTTAGGGAAATAATATTAATATATAACACCATCAGGAGGACTTACTGGGGCCAGCAGCAGAGCCATCTGTGCCTGAGCCACTTCCTGCTGCTCCTGGGAGGCCCCTCCAGCTCTTGCCCCCGCCGCACTGCCAGCAGACCCAGTCTTCTTCTTGCCCCTGGATGCTGATCATGTAAGACATAATTAAAGAGACAAAAAATGATTTGTGTTAAATAA
This sequence comes from Calotriton arnoldi, assembly GCA_963921515.1. Taxonomy (NCBI): domain Eukaryota; kingdom Metazoa; phylum Chordata; class Amphibia; order Caudata; family Salamandridae; genus Calotriton; species Calotriton arnoldi. The sequence goes on along the minus strand of CAWUFW010000107.1, from coordinate 3,300,864 downwards.
ATAAATATAAATGCTCTAAAAATATTTTTAGAGAGGAAATGGCAATTGCAATAACATTGACCTATCCTAAATCAGATTGACTTATTCGACTAGTAGTAGTCAACTAGTATGTATCGCAGTTGAGTACCATCGATGATTATTATTCCACAGTTCAATTCCGATTCCTGAATCCTAAACATACCTAGCCCGCCTATTACAGAGTTTGGAATGAATTGCAAAAAAATTATATTTGCTTCTACTAAGTTCTGATCTCATTCCCAGTCATCTCTCAGTCTCCAACTCAAACCCCCTTTGACGGGCCAATTACTAAGTCTGCATTTTTATTCTTCTTAATGCATAGATGGACGCATGCATATTGCATACACCAAATTGGTTGGTTGCTATTCTATTCACTCACTATACGAACAAACTACAAAAGGTTCTACAAGGACTGAAGTCATGTGAGAGGACGTGTCATGCAGGCCGTTAAATTACCAAATAATACTAACTAACTGCTACCAATATCTTAGTGACAGGAGACAGGACAGCCTGACAGGACAAAGGAAAGGACTGGAGTCTTTCCTATATGCATTACCTAACTTAAATTCTCTAACCTCTCTGACATCCGCACCCTCCTGGATCAAGGCCACTCCGCAGCCCTCATCCTACTCGACCTATCAGCGGCCTTCGACACCGTCTCCCATCGCACACTAGTCATCAGACTACACGACGCAGGGATACAAGGAACAGCCCTGGACTGGATCCCATCATTCCTCACCGGAAGAAGCCAAAGGATCAGACTCCCACCCTTCCTCTCCGACCTCACGAAAATCACCTGCGGAGTCCCACAGGTTTCATCACTGAGCCCCACCCTCTTCAACATCTACATGGCCCCCCTCGCAGCCTTCATCCGACAACACAGCTCCAACATCGTATCCTACGCCGATGACACCCAGCTCATCCTCTCCTTCACCAAAGACCCCACCACTGCCAAACTCAACTTCCAGAAAGGAATGCAAGACGTCACAGTCTGGATGACCAACAGCTGCCTGAAGCTCAAAGCCGAGAAGACAGACGTCCTCGTACTCGGTACCACCCCTTCTGAATGGGACAGCACCTGGTGGCCGACCGCCCTCTGAAGCCCACCTACCCCCTCAGACCACGCCAAGAACCTTGGCATCGTACTCGACTCATCAAGCTCCATGAACCGACAGGTCAATGCCGTCACCTCCAGCTGCTTCAACACCCTCGGCATCCTCCGCGAGACCTTCAAGTGGATCCCCCCTGAGTCAAGGAAGACTCCCACGCACGCACCCACGCACTCATCACCAGCAGACTGGACTATGGAAACGAACTCTGCGCCGGCATCAACAAGTCCCTACTCCGCAAACTCCAGACAGTACAAAACACCGCCGCCAGACTCGTCCTCGGCATCCCCCGACACGAACACATCAGCCAACACCTACGAAGTCTCCACTGGCTCCCCGTGGAGTAAAGAGTCACTTTCAAAATCCTCACTCACGCCTACAAATGCCTACACAACAACGGACCCAAATACCTCAACGACAGAATCAACTTCCATGTACCCAAAAAAAAACTCTGATCTTCCAACCTCGCACTGGCCAAAACCCCGCGCATCCACAGAGCAGGCGGAAGATCCTTCTCTCACATTGCAGCCAAGTCCTGGAACGAGCTACCGGCAGACATCAGACGTGTCCCCTCCCTGAACACCTTCAGGAAGACCCTCAAGACCTGGCTCTTCGGCTAAACAGATCTGCGGACCCCCCCCCTCAGCGCCTTGAGACCCTCACGGGTGAGTAGCGCGCTTACAATTCCCTGATTGATTTATTGATTACATACCCAGCCCAAGAAAGCGCAAAGTTGCAAACAAGTATGATTAGTTATTAGCGCCAAGCATGAGCACCGGTCTGGAAGTAACAATCACATAATAATAAGATTTTTAAACATATGTTACCTGCATGTAAGCAGCAGCAGCATGTTAACTATTTGCGAAAAAAATAATATTTGCAATAACACAGAACAGAAGAACACAATAGTAATATAATTAACTACTCACCAAGCCCCGGGACCTCAAAACCTAGCAGGTCCAGCAGGTCCTGCTCCCGGCCCAGGATGTCGGACCACTGGTGCGTCAATTGGTTACGGGTGCGCCTGACCCCAGAACAGCGAAAGACTGCCCGTCGCACCCTCTATCACCGCCGGTGACGCTCCAGGAGCCCGTACCCGGACCCAGGCCTGCCACCTGCTGCCAGGGTTAAGGGGAGGTGGCGCTGGACAAAAAAAAACAGTGCGGCCACCTCCGCCTCACTGAATAAGGCCAGTGGCTGCACCCCTTGTGGGTGCCGCCTTCCGCAAGGAAGGCGGTCATGGCTCTCACTCCTCGGCCTCTTCCCCTGGCCCTTAGTTTTTTAAAGGCTCTTCGCTATGATTCTGGGTAGGCGGGGGCAGAAAAGAAAAGGTAGAAAGTAGGAAAGTAAGTAAAAGAAATTAAAAAAGCAAGTAATAGAAAAAGAGTGAAACATGTACTAAAAAACACACAAAAAGTAGGAGTAAACGCAACATATACAATCAGGAATAGAGAGGGATAGATAATAAATAAAAAAGATCAAAAAAACGTTTCTAGAAACAAAGGATTGAAAAGGAATAGGGAGGATAGAAAAACAGGCCCAGAACCATAGCAAGAAGTGAAAAACAAGATGGTCGTGCCCATTGGCGACCGTGTGGTGAAGTTCACTTGATATTTCCCCCGAGCACGCAATAAACATCCCCGAACACGCAATATGCGTTCCCGAACATGAAAAACGCATCGCGAATGGGCGGAACAAGCAACTCATCGTGCTTGAGGAACTCCGCGTGGCTCGCTGAGTTTTTTTGCGACTTCCCGGAATTCCGCTTAGTGCGACTACGCGAACTCCTCCCAGGGTTAATTTGGACGAGTTTAATTCTCGACCCCTTTCCCCACAAAAAGTGACAAAGGCATTCAGTTCAGATTGGAGGCCCTTAGGGGTTCGGGAGATCAGCAGGGTGTCGTTTGCAAACATTAATATTGGGGTTGGTATTCCCGCCACTCTCAGGGCATCATGTTTGCATTCCTTCAATCTCTTCACTGCGCCATTGATGAATGGGCTAAACAGTGTTGGGGCGAGAACGCACCCCTGTCTGATCCCTTTCAAGATCTCTAGCTTTTCTGTCATGTCCCCTGTGATGTTCCATCTCACCCTCGCATATGTGTTAACATGAAGATGCCTGAGTATTCTTAATAGATCTGAGGGGATGCCATACCCAGCTAATACCTCCCATTGTGTGCTTCTTGGCACCAGGTCAAACACCGCTCTTAGATAAAAAAAAGCGACGTATAGGTGGTCACGCGACAAGGTGATATATTTCCAGGTTATCACCTTGAAGGGGAGGACCTGGTCCAGTGTGCTGACCTTTTAATCTGAAGCCTGCTTGGGACTCTTCCAGGACGTTGTTTTGTCATATCCACTCATTTAGTCTATATAAAACCTGTCTGCAAGAGATTTTTTGTGAGTTATCAAGTAAACTTATAGGCCTGTAATTTGAGGGGATAGTTCTCTCACCTTTTTTAAAGATAGGTATGATGACGGCACCTGGCCATGAGGGGGGGATCATATTGCCTTTTATTATGCTATTCGATAAAACATTCAGATAAGGGGCCCAGATGTCTGGTTCAGAGAGGAAAAGGTCTCCCGGAATGCCGGCCATTCCTGGGGCCTTGCCCTTTTCCATTTGTTTTATTGCTTTGTATGTTTCAGATAAGGTAAATGTAAGAGTGGAATGTACAGCTGGGATGAGGGATGAACTAGTCACATTTGAAATTTGGGGGCCATTGACCTCTACATAGCGGGAGCTCACTCCGGTATTATTTTGCTGTGGGCAATCATATAGGCCGCTGAAATGAGTAACCCAGGTATCGGGGTTAATCACTGGATCTAGAGAGTTGGAGTTAGAGGGGTTCACAGCTATAAGTTTCTAGAAGCTTTTTTGGTCACCCTTCTCTAGGGCTTCGGCAATCATTACCCATTGGTCCTCCTCCCATTCTCTTTTTGCTTTAACTAAGAGGATTTTATAATCATGCCTGGTCTTTATGATTTCAGGCCTTAAGCCCTTTTTGATTGCACTCAGCAGATGGATCTTTCCTAACCGACAGGCCTTATTATACCAGGATGGTGTTATCTTTTTAAGTACTCCTCTCCTCTGTTCCCTCATGAAACACGGCCTCAGTGTGTCCATGAGTTTGCAGTATAAGGGGATGAAATTAATGTTATAAATATTAGTTGGGTCGATGTGGGAGAGTTTAGACACAAACAGATCATAAATTAAAAGGAGTTTGTTTCCGTCTGCCACCAATTCTACCCACTTAACATTTATCAAATTATTATATATATGCAATACAGTCCTTTGCAGATTCCAAAGTAATGCACACACTCTCCAGACGAAGTAGTATCCAGATTTCTTATGATTTTTAATGTGCTGGCAGTGAAGAACTCAATATATAGACACACACACAAACACACACCCACATACACACACACAAACACACACACAAACACACACACACACATATATATATATATATATATATATACCGCTTCCCCAGATCGCCTCTGTCCCTGCATTCACGGGAGGGTGCTGCACGCGCAAGGGGAAAATCCCGCTTCAATATCCAAGCTGTGAGGTACAAAGATTACCAGCACTCACAGGAGCAGTTCTACCCAGATGCATTTCGGCTGCCGCCTTTCTCAATGAAAGGCGGTAGCCGAAACGCGTCTGTGCGTACTTGTACCCGAATAAAATCTGGGTAGAACTGCTCCCGTGAGTGCTGGTAATCTTTGTACCTCGCAGCTTGGATATATATATATATATATATATATATATATATATATATATATATATATATATATATATATATATATATATATATATATATTACCTACTGACGGTCGCAAGTAGGTAGTTTTAGTTAGAATCTCGTTTCTATTCAAAAAGCGTTTTTTCTTTTGCCAATATCTTTGGCGTTGTTTGACGAATCTTCGTGAAATTTTCAAAACTAATGGCCCGCTCAGGTCAGCTCCTGTCTTGAACGTTTCAGGGTGAATCGTCAAGCGGGGGCCGAGAAAAAAGGGGGGTCCCAAAACGCGTTTTCCCCATGTTAATTTCCATAGGAAAAATTGGAACAGGCTACAGCCCGAACTGCTGAACGGAATTACACCAAATTTGGTAAAAAGGTAGCCCTTGGTTCAGAAAGAGCTCTTTTTTTTTAAATGGTGTAAATCCGTTCAGTAGTTCCTGAGAAATTAGAAAAAGAAAAGTTTCGATATCTGCGCACCAAGGAGGGTTCGCGAACCCTCCCAGGCACGAGCTTCACTCTGATTGGCTGCCAACACTCTAATCCAGAATGTGTTGGCAGCCATCTTGTGACTCGGTAACCGAGTCACAAGAAAAGAGTAAAAACAAGTGAAAAACAAGAAAAGGGGGTAGGGTAGAAACACCCTGACGCCCTAGGCCTGCTCAGGGGGTCCCACAGGGACCCACAGGGTCAAAAAAAGCATTTTTTTAAAAAAGAAATTGGGATAATTTGCGCCGGGTGCGCGAATCCTGCCAAACATTTTTAAAAAATGAAGCGCGGACTCCGGTGCTTCATTTTAATGGTCCAGGTCCCGGGGGCAATGTTAAAATAAAATAGCGGGGCCCCGGGGACTGCCATCTCCCCGGGGCTGTGCTAATTATGTGCGGGGTTATGCACGCAGCCCACCCACAGCCCCAGGGAACGCCACCTCCCGGGGCTTGTTGCCAAATGAATGCGTGGGGGGTTCCCAACCCCCCCACGCTACTCCGGGGACCACCACCACCCTGGGACATTTTTAATTTGATGCAGGGGGGCACGTGGCCCACGCAGCCCCGGGGACCACCACCTCTCCGGGGGTCTTTTAAAAAAAAATATATATATGTGTGGGGGAGCAAGAGCCCCCCCCACACTGCCCCGGGGACCACCACCTCCCCGGGGCACTTTGTATTTAAATACAGGGATCCGTTATGGACCCCCGGGGCTTTGGGGACCACCACCTCCCCGGGGCTTTGCAAACATTGGGAGGGGGGCCACGCGGCCCCCCTCCTGGAGCCCTTGATGGCCCTGGGAACTGCCACCCCCCCAGGGCAGGCTCCTGCAATGTCCCAGAGTGCCCACCCCCGGGAAATTGCTGTTTGCTATGGCAGGGCGGCTCCCGTGCGTCTCCGTTCCTGCCATAGCAAACTCTGCTTTGGTTTTTGGAAGTGAGAGCAGGAAACCACGCCCCTTTTTACACCACTCTGCAAACGTGGCTTCTGGCGCACTGCTGGTGGGGCGATGAGGTCCTCTTGTGTCTTGAGGACCTCAGGACACAAGTGGACTTCATCCTCCAAGCAGCAGTGCGCCAGAAGCCACGTTTGCAGAGTGGTGTAAAAGGGGCGTGGCCTCGGACCACCTCTCTGCAACGCAACTCTGTGGCACTTACTGGAGGCACCTGGTGGGCTAGTTGGCCCCCAGGGACCCTCAGGATTCAAGGGGACTTAATAGGGACGTTATAGTTGAAATTAGCATTTAAAAAACCTTGGAAATTCACTGAAAAAACCATAGGTTCTAGGGACGTTATAGTTAGAAATTAACATTTATAAAACCTTAGAAATTCACTGAAAAAAACCACAGGTTTCAGTGACGTTATACTTAGAAATTAGCATTTAAAAAAACTTTGAAATTCACTGAAAAAACCATAGGTTTCAGGGACGTTATAGTTAGAAATTAGCATTTAAAAAACCTTAGAAATTCACTGAAAAAAACACAGGTTTCAGGGACGTTATAGTTAGTTGGACATGTCACTCGTACAAAACTAGAGAAATTCGGCCGTTATAGTTAGTTCAGCTAACTATAACTCGCGCCCCCGCAATGCACTGCTGATGACGTCACATATTACATCATTCATGACATGGTCAGTGACATCACTGATGACATCACTGATGACATCTCAAATGATATCACTGATGACATCACTGATGACATCATCCAGTGACTGTGTGTAAAGCTTAAATATGTTTTATATATATATATAGGCCAAAGTGTATTGAAGAATGAGTGGGTGTATAAGTGTCTGAATGGATGATTTAGTAGGTGCGTCACTGACTAGAAAAGTGAGTGATTAAATGTGTCTTACTGAATGCATGGGTTAGTGACTGATACAGACATTCACACAGTTTAGTTTGTCGGTTGGTGTGTAAGCGGTTGCATGGGTTGGTGAGTAGCTAAATGAGGGTCTATATGAGTTATTGATTGGTTGTCTGAGTATCTGTATGGGTGCCTGAGTGTCTGTGTGGGTGGGTGGGGGGCTGTGACTCTGTGCATAGATGTGTGAGTGGGTGATTCACTGGGTGTATGGGTTCAAGAGTGCATCTGTGAAGGGCTGTGTGGGTGGGTGAGTGTGTGTATGGGTGTTTTGGTGAGTGAATGGATGTCTCAGTGGTACATGTGTGAGTAACTGCATATGTGAAAGGCAGTGAATATATATATTCAGGGAGGCTATAGTTAGAAATTAGCATTTAAAAACCTTAGAAATTCACTGAAAAAACCACAGGTTTCAGGGAAAGTTATAGTTAGTTGGACATTTCACTCGTACAAAACCATAGAAATTCCCCCGTTATAGTTAGTTCAGCTAACTATAACTCGCGCCCCCGCAATGCACTGCTGATGACGTCACATATTACATCACTCATGACATGGTCAGTGACATCACTGATGACATCACTGATGACATCTCAAATGACATCACTGATGACATCATCCATGTGATAATTTCATGCAATTTTTGTTATTTTATTATGGGGGAGGGGGGCCGCGTGACCCCCCTCCCTGGCCACTTCTGCAGGAGCCGGCCCTGGGGGGTGGCAGTCCCCAGGGCCATCACAGGCTCCAGGAGGGAGGCCGCGCGGCCCTCTCCACTCACATGCACAACCCCGGGGAGGTGGTGGTCCCCGGGGCTCGGGGGTCCGTAACGGACCCCCAAATTAGCATTTTAGTGCCCCGGGGAGGTGGCGGTCCCCGGGGCATGTGGGAGGGCTTGAGCCCCCCCACACAGGTTTATTTCTTTTTTTTAAAACAAGCCCCGGGGGGTGGCGGTCCCCGGGGCTGTGGGGGGGCCTTGTGCCCCCTGCAAATATTTGATAAAAGCTCCAGGGGGTGGCGGTCCCCGGGGCTTGGGGGGGCCTTGGAGGCCCCCCAACATTAAAAATACATACCCTGGGGGGGTGGCGGTCCCCGGGGCAGCAGGGGGGCCCTGTGCCCCCGCAAATATTTAACAAAAGCCCTGGGGGTGGCGGTCCCCGGGGCTGCGGAGGTCCCCTGGGCCCCCGCAATTAAATTTCCGCATGCCCCTGGGACTTGGCCCACCCGGGGGCTAAATAATAACAAAGCGCGGGAGACCATGCTTCGTTTTGTTTTATTTTCGACCGGATTCGCGCACCCAGCGTGAATTCGGCCGTTTAAAAAAAAAATGCTTTTTTGGGCCCTGGGGGTCCTTGTGGGACCCCCTGAGCAGGCCTAGGGGGTCAGGGTGTTTCTACCCTGCCCCCTTTTGTTATTTTTCACCTTTTGTTTTTCTGTTTTCTTGTGCCTCGGTTACCGAGGCACAAGATGGCTGCCAACACTTCCTGGTTTGGAGTGTTGACAGTAATGCAACAAGGAGGGGGTGGGAGAGCGAGGAAAAGTCAAGGGACCACGGGAGACCGCAATAGGTCGTAGCGGGATATTGGTCTTGATGAAAGTGTGACTGCAGACGATTCCCCTCCCGGGCCCTGATTTCCTGCTAGACACTTAAACCGAGTGCTATTTCTAGTGGGGTCGTAAGTATCGACTCCCTTCAATCCTTTCCAACTCACCTTAGCGCGTGCGTTGTGATTTTTATTATTCACGTGGCCACATTTTGCCACTCATTCACATTTTTTCTCACCCGGTCCTGATGAAAGCCCCCTCTACTTTCTTGTAGGGGCTGAAACATGTAGACCCATCACAGACAACTACGAGTTTCAAGTAATTTTATTAGTTGCGCCTTTGGATTTTAATATATCCTGGGCCGCCACAATTAAATACAATTGGCAAGGATTCCCAGAGATATTTTTAAATTTTCACATTTCACATCACACTATCACACCACACCAGCTCCGCTGTAATCAGGCGTTGTAGCACAACCGGGCGGCATTAGGCCACCCGGTTGGGACCCCAATGATGAAGCATGACACCAACTAGGTTGGTGTGTGAGGGGTCTTTTAATAAAACCTAAGGGTTGTGTGACACTGCTACTAGCACAGTGAGTCCCGATTCTTTGTTTCTTCAGTGGGCACGTCCACATTGTTTATATATTGGAGTGTTGACAGCCAATTAGAATAAAGCTCGTGATCGGGAGGGTGCGCGGATCCACCGCGGCCATAGATATCAAAACTTTTATTTTTTTGATTTTCTCAGCAACTACTGAACGGATTTACACCATTTAAAAAAAAGGTCTCTTTCTGAACCAAGGGCTACCTTTTTGCCAAATTTGGTATAATTCCGTTCAGCAGTTCGAGCTGTAGCCGTGTCTAAAGTTTCCTATGGGAATTAACATGGAGAAAACACGTTTTGGGACCCCCCTTTTTTCTCGGCCCCCGCTTGCCGAATCACCCCGAAACTTTCAAGACAGGAGCTGACCGGAGCGGGCTACGAGCTTTGAAGATTCGTCAACCGGCGCCACAGATATTGAGAAAACAAAAAATGAGTTTCCTATGGAAACTAGGTCCTAACTATAACTATCTACTGGCGACCGCCAGTAGATAATATATATATATATATATATATAGTAGGTTATATATATGTATACTACCTACTGGCGGTCACCAGTAGGTAGTTATAGTTAGGGCCTAGTTTCCATAGGAAACTGTTTTTTTGACTTGGCTATAACTTTGGCTTCGTTTAACCAATCTTGACACAAAAAGTGTCAAGATAAGTTCTGTGTGTCATGAAAAGTGTAGGGGTGATCCGAGCAGTGGGTACCGAGAAATGAGGGTGCGAATTAAGGGTGCATTTGTAATGTTAATTCCCATTGGAACCTTTAGCGAAACTGCTGAATGGACTTATTCCAAATTTGGCAAGGAGGTAGATGTTGGTTCAAGGAAGTGCTTTTTGGTTATTTGGTGTAAATCTGTTAAGTAGTTTTTGAGAAATGTAAGTTGAAAATTAGTGATAGCTCTGGTTGCGGATATTTTGCTACAATTTTGCGATTAATCGTGACTGCGCACGCCAGCAGGAATGCTGTGATTGGCTGGACGCAACCTGAACAGAAATTTGCGCACACCATTTAATCTATCAGGAACTTTTCCCGGGGCTAAAAGTTTCTGTGAAAGAAAACATAAGGGGTCAGGGTGGAGGTACTCTGACCCCATGTTTCAGAAATATAAGTGTTAGTGACACAGGTTATGTGTCAAAAATAGATTTTTTTAATTGCAATCGATATTCGCAACTATGCCGTGATCACAAATACGGCACCCCATGTACCGTCAAGGGGACATCACGAATATCGTGACTTCATTGGGAATACTGGTGGAAATATACCAGTGAATCATTAATACATATTGTATTATATTGAGATTCTGATAAATGTTTTTATATAGTTATTTAGGTAGTGTATTATCTAGTGTGATGGTTAGAATTAATTATATACTTTTATAGAATTCCTGCATTTGCTTTCCGCTTTCGGGACATATTCGAAATGGTCACGTTAAGATGGTTGTTTTAGGAATACACTAGAAAAACATGAGGTTTGAAGTTTATAGTAATAAACCCCTAGTGTGTAAAATACTGTAAAATGTGTGCATATGTGTGTTTTTTACTTCATGGAAAAGGGTCAATTGTCGCGGTTAAAGGCATCGTCGCAACTCCCCGAATAACCGCGAAACGGTAAATAGGTCTTAAAGATGGATTTGAAAGAAACTTAGGACATAAACATGAGTTTAAATTTGTTTTTGGAGAAGAATGTATTTGGTAATATGTGTGGCGCAATGTTTAGAATTAATTTTTTTAGTTAATATTTTTGGATGTTCTGCTGGTGGTTTAATGTCTCCTTTTGTTTTCCAACTTCATGACGTCTTCGTGACCATCGCGACGTTGTCGCAAAGATACCCAAAAACTAAAAAAAGAGGATTTTTATAAATAAAATTAACAATATTTTGGGTAATAGGGTGGCTCTAGTAAGAGCCTTTGTATTGAGTGTGTGTATATGACAGCTACACATAAGACCGGATGCAGAGTTTCAGGTTACTTAGAAACACCCTGTTGCCTTCATCTGTAAAGTGCACTTCATCATTTCTATAAATTCCAAACGAAGATTGCTGTAATAGATACAGCCCATGCAATGGTCTCTGAGGAATGTAAACATTTTTTATTAACATGTTTCCTGGTTTTGTCAATCTGTGGACAGAATTGATTTGACCACTTCCATTTCTGTCTTTGGCATATATTAGAGTACACCAAGACAGTGTGAGGGAAAAGTGACATCAGTTGTGCAAAGGTATGTTTCATTAGGATTTCTAGCCCTTTTCCAGTCAATATCCCTAGGTCATTGCCACCACGGTGCACAATCATGAGTTGAGGAGCTTGGCAATAGACAATGGTTTCAACCAAAGCCAGAAACTGATGAAACTTTAACCCTCTCTGGCCAAACCAAGTAATCGCCACATTTGGCAAACCCAAGTCCCTGTCAATACCACTCTTTTTTGCTGCCTCTTTAGCCCAATAGACATAGCTGTGGGCAGCAATCCACACTCTAAGCATTTTCAAGTGAAGGAGCAATAGCAGTTCGGAGAAGGCTGGGGGGTGAATGAAGTAGTTTTCCAAATGAAAAGCAGTTAACTTAGAGGTGTTTTCTTTTTTTTCATATATTTCATTGGATGCTGTTAGTATGTAAGTGAAATAAATAAGGTAGTACAGTGGATGCATTATCAAGACGTCCTTATTGCTTGTTGTTTTAAAAAAGACATGTAATACAGGCATGGATATGGTTTTTAATATGTGGAGTAAACCACACCTGCTGCACCTCATTTGGAAGTAGCCTGGACCTTCTAGAATGTGCATTGAACTTGTGACCGACTGGTTCCACTAGGTTGCTACACACAGTCAGCTAAGAGTGTATGGGTGTAATGTTTTTTTTTTTTGTACAGGAGTTATGACAACATTTAACTAATTATACATTTATATTCCAATTCAGGACAATGTAGTAAACTGTCCTGCAGCATTTGAATGAAAAAACAATAAAGGTAAATGTAGGTAAATATAGGTTTGGACTCCCATTTTGTTTTGTGTGAATACACTATGATCGCGAAAAAATCATGAACACACAGAGACAGGAATATCTTTTTGAAAGAGAGGGAAAGGGTTTACAGATTCTAACCATTCACAAGTGGATATAGAGTAGTCTAAAATGGGGGACATTATTTCATTTGCTGCCTTTTGCATTATCACAGAATGCAAAGTTGAAGAGGTTGCCATTTTATGGTTGCTTTTTATAACAGTGGTGTACCATTCATGTGCTTAGTTTTTACAAATCCTGACCATGCCAAAACTATCCAAAAAGAGCTAAAACAACAATACAATCTACAAACTAAATTCAATGGTATGTATGTAACATTTTATTCATTTAACAAAATTATATTATAAATGAAAATGCATATGGGAATTTGATAAAAAAGAGTATCACAGTCATATGAAAAAAAATATGAGATGAATTGTGACTGGCAGTGTGTGTGGTTTTACATATTTTAAGATAGGTGACATATATAGTGTGTGTTACTTGTAGGGTATGTCTTTAAGATGTTAGTACTGAATGTTTTGGAAAGTTAGAGTAAAATGAATTTGTGCCCCTTTATTCCATTGTGTACTTTATAGAAAAACAACAGTATAGTACTGTTGAAAGTTACAATAAGCAATGTCTTTAAAAATGGCAATGTTTTAATTGACTAAGCATCATGTGCCAAACGGACAGATCTATGTTTTTTGCATTCTGGGAGTTGTAGTACTTTAGTCACATTATTATACAGGAGTTGTGTTGTCACAAACAAAGGATAAGAAAATGTGCTGTCTCAATTATGAAGTACTAATACTTGTTATGTATGTATTAGGAAGTGTTTGTCAATGTGGTTTGTAACTTATATGACTGGTTTGCATATGCATAGATGGTGAGATATGATTTTTGTGGTTGCAGATAGTTATATGTATGATGAGACTCTTGAGTTTAGTTAAACAGGCAGAGAACCATATATTTTTGTAAAGATGGCCTGAAGGTGTATATTTGTTATGAAATTGCACATATGCTTACATGATGATCTATGGTGTTTAAAGCTGTTGTAAGTTCTATGTGTATGGTGAGGATGGTGCATTTCTTTAAACATTCTCTGTTTAAAATTGAGGAGGGTTAGTAGTGCAGAGTGTCTTGAGAGAGTTTTTGTGTTAGTTTCACTTGGCCTGTAACTTTTCTTTGAGAAATGCTGAGTACATTTTTAAAACACACAACAAATATTTGAGAAATTATGTAGATTTTGTGCTTTGAAAAAGTGGCAATTGCAGTTTTCAGTTTTAGAAACTTACTCCTGCATGTTCACATTGAGTAACAGAGCAATGTAGGCTCCTACAGACCCATGTATCTAATTACATATCAAGTTTGATAGTTAAACTTCACTCACACATAGCTCAGTAGAAAAGGAAAACTACACTAAAACAGGTAGTTTCATACTGACAGAAGGACTTAAAAAATCACTCACACATATAGTGACAACTCTTATCTAACAGCAATGGAGTTACTTTCACAGACACTCAGGAACTACTCATGTACTCATCCAACCACCCAGGCACTACACATGCACAATACACAATACACATGCACAGTGTTAGAACTGGGGGTCTCTAGTTGGCAGAGGTGGGTACCTTTGTCCGAATAGGGACCCTTGCTTCTAGTCAGGGTAAGGGGGATACACTACTAAAATAACCCCTGCTCACCCCCTTGGTAGCTTGGCACGAGCAGGCAGGCTTATCTCAGAGGCAGTGTGTAAAGCATTTGTGAACACATACAGTAACCCAGTGACAACACTACAGATGGACACCACACAGGTTGTAGTATAAAAATAAGTATTTATATATAGACTTAACACAAGACCCAAAACGACAAAAATCCACAATACACTATGAAAAATATGACTGTCAATGGTAGAAAATAGTTCAGTTCAATAAAGATGATAAATGCGACACTCAATGTTCAATGTACCTTTGGATGCGTAACGCAATACAAACAAAAGAGTTGCAGGGAAGGTGATGCGTCGGTTCCTTACATGCAAGAACGGTGATGCGTCGGTTCCTTGCTCCGGGGGAGGTGATGTGTCGGTTCCCTACTGCTGCGTAGTGGACGGTGATGCGTCGGTTCCTTATTGGAGAGGATGTGATGCATCGGTTTCTTACTGCGCTTCTGTGGCGATGCGCCGTGCAGCGCCGCGATGCGATGATGACCCGGTGCAATGAAACAAAATGGTGTCTTCTTCTTGATGTGACACTCAGGGGGCGATGCGTGTACGCCCGACGGCCGTGCGGCGACTCAGTGAATCTTCTGAGCCGCGACAGGCCCTGCGACACGCTTCTCCGATGATGCGACGGCGTCTGATGCGACGGCGACACTCTTCTCCGGTGATGCGAGGCGCTTCGGTGATGTGATGGCGACAGCGGCAGCGGTGGCACGCTTTCTCGGCGATGCGACGACAGCGGCTGCGGTGGCGACATGCTTCTTCTTCGTGAGTCGCGCTTGCAGCTCCCAGCGACACACAGTCTCTCAGAAGGCCCAAAACAACAGCAGGCACTTCAAATTCCCAGCAAGGGAATTCAGGGGAGCTGGTTGGTGAAGTCTTGTATCCCTGAGACTTCAGCAGGAGGCAAGCTTAATCTTCAAGCCCTTGGAGATGTTCTGCAAGATGATGAAAGTAGCACAAAGTTATTTTCTCCTTTCTTTGGCAATCAGGCAACCACTGCAGGCCAATCCCTCAAACAGCACACAGCATAGGGATAGTCTCCTCCTTCAGCTTCTCTGGTTCCTCTCCTCAGCAAAGGTTTGTCTTGTTTGTTCCAGAAGTGATCTAAAGTCTTGGGGTCAGGGCCCCAGTATTTATACCCATAAATCCTTTGTCCTCTGAAGGCAGAGGGTCCTGTACCTAGTCCAAACCAGTTCTGGGTGCTTTCTGCCAGTGCACACCCTCTTCCTTTGTCAGTGTGGGCCAGGGACATCAGACGCACCCCAGGAGGTGGAGCCAGCATTGTGGAAGGCAGGAACAGCCCTATTCAGGCCCAGGTGCTACCCCTCCCACCACTCTACATGCAGATAGGTCTATTCAGCCCTGTGCTGACTCACCCTGTCTCCTGGAGTCCCCCAGCCCCTGTCACTCACAAACCCAGACATACAATACACAAGCTAGCAGAGGCAGGCTGGATGGTTAGGCAAGAAAATACCTACTTTCTAAAAGTGGTATTTTCAAACACAGAATGTTAAAACCAACTTCACTAAAAGATATATTTTATCATTCTGAGTTCAGGAATACTAAATTAGTTTTTCTACCATGTTCCCTGGGTCAGTTAGGATTATAAGATGTTATAATCAAACTGCCCATTCTGGCCTATGGGGACAGGTAGCCTTGCAATAGTGAAAAACGAAATTGGCTGTAATTCACTATCAGGACATGCCACACACACCAGGGCATGTACTACCTTACACATACAATGCACCCTGCCCTAGGGCCTACCTTAGGGTTGACTAATATGCAGGAAAGGGAAGGTTTGGGGACTGGTAAGTGGGTGCACTTACCAAGTCGACATGGCAGTACCAGACTGCACACAGGCTCTGCAATGGCAGGCCTGAGACACACTTTACAAGCTGATCCTGTGGGTGGCACAACCAGTGCTGCAAGCCCACCAGCAGCATGAGTCACAACCCATGGGCACAACCAGTGCACTGTACTAGGGTCTGACAGTGAATCAAATAGGCCAAACATGGAGTCACTAATCCATACATCAATTTATCATAGGGAGCACTTGCACTTTGGCACTGAATAGCAGTGGCAAAGTGCCCAAAGCATCTAATCCAGCAAAAACAGGTCAGTAACAGAGGAGGCATAGCGCAAAAAATGGAAGGGAGACGCACGCCAATGGTACCAGGTCTAACACGTGTCCCCTCCAGCTGAAATGTGGGGAGAACTACCCATTCCCTTGGGAGTTCCCATCGCTAAGGCGGAAAAATCTGGACAGACCATCAGCATTGGCGTGTTCTGTACCAGGGCGGTGTTCCACCGTGAAGTCTATCCCCTGTAGGGAAATGGACCACCTCAACAGCTTTGGATTCTCACCCCTCATCTGCATCAACCATCTGAGGGGCCTGTGGTCTGTCTGAACCCGGAAGTGAGTCACAAACAGGTATGGCCTCAACTTCTTCAGTGCCCAGACCACAGCAAATGCCTCACGCTCAATAGCACTCCACCTCTGTTTCCGTGGAAGTAACCTCCTACTGATGAAGGCTACAGGTTGGTCTAGGCCCTCCTCATTTAACTGTGCCAGAACAGCCCCTACACCATGCTCTGAAGCGTCTGTTTGAACAACAAATTATTTTGAGAAGTTGGGCACCTGAAGCACGGGGGCCGTGCACATGGCAGTCTTCAAGGCATCAAAAGCTCTCTGACAGGTGTCAGTCCAAATCACTCTCTTGGGCTGCTTCCTGGAAGTCAGCTCTGTCAAGGGTGCAACGATGCTGCCATACCCCTTGACAAATCTCCTGTAATACCCGGTGAGTCCTAAAAAGGCTCTGACCTCTGTCTGGGTCTTGGGGGTCTCACAAGCCAGAATGGTATCAATCTTGGGCTTTAGGGGCGCCACCTGGCCGCTCCCAACCTGGTGTCCCAAGTACACCACAGAACCCTGCCCGATCTGGCACTTACTCGCATTGATCGTGAGGCCTGCCCTCTGCAGTGCCATCAACACTTCCCAGAGGTGGCGCAGATGTTCTTCCCAACTGGCGCTGAACACTGCGATGTCATCCAGGTAGGCTGGATGGTCCTCAGTATTGAGACTGCCTTAAGACATATTGAGAAACTGAAAAGTGAAATTGCAGAATTGGTAAAACAAATCCTAGAGGATCCCGCATCAACAGATGCTTGTGAGTTTCTTAAAAAATTGGAAACCACAATAACATTCTTAAAAAGACTGAAAAGCTCCAAAAAGATATTAAAAATTACAGTAGGGAACGCACTTATCCCTATTTAAAGAAAGATTTTTTTCAACAGAATCCAAATCAGTCTAATTGGGTACCTAAACACACTACTTTTTCTGACACAGCATCTTCAAGCTCTGATGAAAATAACAGCCAAGGTAATACTCCCAACTACAGATTCGGAAGAGGGCACAATCCTTCTTTTTTATCGAGAGGCCAACTACCACAGAGAGGTCGGGCTCGGAACACGAGGAGAGGTTGGTTCAGGAACAAGTACGCTCCAGGGTTCCGCCAAACCAGGAACAGTTACTACGAATGGTAAATTCAACTATTGATGCAAATACACCAGTAATGGCTAATCAGGCTAATCCAACTATGGAAATAGTGCCTATTTTTAACTTATCGACACATTAACTCAGCTCAAAAGAGATTGAGCTCTTGAGCCATGGTCTATCATTTGCTCCAACTAACAAAAATGACTCATTCACTACCCAAGTTGAAATGTATAAATTCTTTAGAACATTACGGTTAAAATATTTTTTTAGTAAGACTCCCTCGACTACACAGAGCAACATTACGGGTTTACGATGTTCTTCTACATTCTTTCCAGCAACTAATCTTATGCCGAAGGAATTGATTACTTTTGAGAATGTTGTTTTAACCGAGGTCGAACAAATGTTCCAAGAAAGAAAATACATTAAATATAATTTCTCCAAGGACCAATATCTGACCTTGAAAGCCCTTGCCAGTCGGGATGATATAATTGTTAAACCAGCTGACAAGGGTGGTAGTATCATTATACAGGATAAGACAGATTATGATACAGAAGTGCAAAGACAACTGAACAATCCGCTACACTATGTAAAATTACCTGGAGATCCTACGGATAAGATCAGGAAGGAAATTTTAAATCTTACAGCTCAAGGCCGTGAGGGTCTGTGGCTTAGCCAGAAAGAATTTGAATACTTAAATAAAAAAGATTTTTCTATCCCAGTGTTCTACACGCTACCAAAAATCCACAAGGATGACACACATCCCCCTGGCAGGCCTATTGTCGCAGGTTGTCAATCTATTCTACAGCCATTGGCTGAGTATGCAGATTTTTTCATTAAATCCTTTGTTCCCTTTACACGATCTTACACTAGGGATAGTTCAGATGTGATAACACAATTGGAAGGTCAACCATATGACACACAAATAGATATCCTTGTGACAATGGATATAGAGAGCTTGTATACAAGCATACCCCAAACAGAAGCTCTTAGAGTCATTAGAGATGTTTTGGATGAGAGACCGTGCCCACACCAGGTCCCCACTGATTTTATTGTAGATTGTGCTAAAATTGATCTAGAACAAAACTATTTTATGTTTAATGGTGAGTTTTTTGGCCAAGTAAAGGGTGTAGCTATGGGGGCAATTTTTGCACCTGACATAGCGAATTTGTTTGTTGCTTCTTTTGAGGATAAAGTGATTTTCAATAATAATCCCTTTCATTCCCATATAAAGAAATATCTGAGATACATCGATGATGTATGCTTAATATGGGAAGGCACTTTAACTAAACTACAAGAGTTTCATGCCTGGCTTAATGAGTAAGACACCAATCTGCAATTCACGATTGAATGTAATAAACTGTCAATCAGTTTCCTAGATTTAACCATTTGGAATGATGAGGGTCGGTTATCTGTGAGCCTCTATACAAAACCTACAGCGAGGAATACGCTGTTAAAATACACGAGCCATCATCCGCGCAAGTTGCGGGATAATGTCCCTTTTGGGCAGTTTTTGCGGATCAAACGCAACTGTACCAGAAGGGAGGATTATTTTAAAGAGGCCAAGGTTTTACAATCTAAGTTGGTGATGAGAAACTACCCCTTTAGATTAGTGAAACATTCGATGAAACGGGCTTGGTATTATGATCGACAGGCCTTGCTACAAGTGAAAAATCATCAGGAAAAGGAATATGATTCGATCACTTGTGTTACAAATTTTGGAACTGAGTCCAACACAATAAAAAAGATTGTGTTAAAAAACTGGCACCTCATACAGAAAGTCGAACCACAATTTAAGCAACCTCGGTTCGCTTTTAAAAGGGCCAGAAATTTAAGGGACCACTTGGTAAAAGCATACAATGAACCCGCTCCTGTAACTTTACAAAATATGTGGGGTTTAATGCCTGTAATGGGGCATTATCCATGTGGATACTGTGCAGCTTGTGCAACCACATTGGTGGTAAAATCTTGTACCCTAAATGAAAAAGAATGGATTTTACGACACCATTCAAATTGTCTGTCTAAGAATGTCATCTACTGCATACAATGCCCTTGTTCCTTATTCTATATTGGGAAAACAAAACAAGAGGTGAAGAAACGTATTATGCAGCACCAGTCACGCATTCGCTTTAAAATTACAACTGCACCATTGGTCGAACATTATCTGAATAATTTGCATACTCCCTCAGATATGAAATGGTTTGTGCTGGAGATTGTTAAGAGTTCAAAGAGACGACAGAATGTCGATCGTCTGCTCACACTCAAGGAGAATAGATGGATCTGGTCAGCTAAAACTGTGGAGAAGGGACTAAATTAGTTTGTTGAGTGGCATACGTTGGCAACTCTGTAGTATTCTAGTTGTGGATATGCATCTCTCAATATACTATCTGAATTTGGTTTTTTATATGGGATTCTACATGAATATAGACGTATTGTGGCTCCACTTGACCCTATATCTAAGACTTGTATGGCATTAAAGATGTATAACATAGTTATTGACTTCTATTGTGTCATATGTAGTTCTTTGTTCTTATCTTTTTATCCTTGGACTTCATATTTGGATATTGGATGTACATTCCCTTTCGATGCAGTTGCTTAATTTTACTGACAGTGGATGTATTTATTACATCTAAGATGGCTGATAAGGTTTTGATTTTTGATTTTTGAATTTTGATTTTTGATTTATTCCAGTGTTGACACTGTGGATATCGATACTTATTATGTCCTGTGTGTTTTTCGGTCCTATTCCTTTGGGTCTGGTAATTTGTTATAGGTTCTGTTGGGTACATAGTCTTAATCTATTTATGTTGCAGTACACTCAAAATGGCTGACACGTTTGGATCTGAGACAAGGCAGAGGTCTTGATCTTTTCATGTTATAATTATATTTGGACTGAGAGGATGATTTTAGTACATTCAACATGGCCGACACGTTGTGACGTTTGGGCGTCATACGTAGTGGAGGTTATAGGTCATTTGAGACACAGCGTCCGCACTCGGTCTGTTAGTCGGGTGGAGAACGGATTAATTCCGGGTCTTTAATAAGTAAGTCAGCGTCTAAGACGCTTACAAATGCCGATGTTTGTTTAATAGAGATCCCGAGAGTTTCCATTAAGGGGAGTTTCTAAATCGTACTGTGGCATTTCATTTCATTTTCAGGCCAAAACCGCGGATTCACACGTACGGCTGTCCTGTGAGTACAACGTCCTTAAAGATGTTATATCATGCGTGGCAGAATAACTGTGTCTGAGAGTATAATGACATGATTTTGATATGTTTTGGGATTTTAGATTTGGAGACATTTTATGTTAAAGGTAAGAGGAGGTCCCTGTCCATGATTAAGTTATTGTTTGTATTTTGTTTTGATGAGTTTAGTGTTTTTACGTATTTGATGTTGATTGTAGGTTCAAGAATCACCGAGAGATATCTGGTTTTTCATCAAGTAAGACCGTGTGTTGTACGGTGATGTGGTTTTGGCCACTGCTATTCACTGATAACAAAATTGTTTATACATTTTTTTAACAATTTTTATGATTAGTAGTTCGGTTGGTTAGTGGTTTTGCATGTTTACACACTTGAACATTGGCAGTTTGGTGTGGTTTTCAGTTTGGCACTTGTGGTGTTTTTATGCACATAGGGTGAATTTTAATTCTTTTCAAATTGAGTAATGAGCAGACGATACTGTTGAACTCAGGGTTTTTCCATATGTTGATTTCGGATGTTTCCATTGTATTAGATTCATGGTGCAACGTTATCGTCCTGAAGATGGTATCGTGGATCTTATAGACCGTTAATGAGACCGAAACGTCGACGCTACTACACCTTTTTGTTTTCATCTATGTTTGCTGATGCATAATGAAATCAATGTAAACAACCAATTGATTCCAATGTATGGTTGATTCTATGTACTGTCCATACGTTTGTTTAAAACAAATGGTTACTACTGTGTACTATATATATATTGATACCAAAGGGGATGATGGACGGAGCGTTTGAGCAAATCAAACACTCACCCCCAGTCAACTGATCTGGGTTTAATCCATCATCATTCTTTAGCTCACTCCACCACCCCAGTTCAGACATGGCCATATGCAAATCAGTCTGACCCTGTGCCTCATGGGAACAGTCCAGCCCGAACTGCCAAGCCATGTCTTCCCTGGATCGGAAACAAGCATCCTGGGACCGGTTTCAGGTTCATAACCCTCATCAGCCAGGCTATCTTGAATCCAGTGGCAAAGTGAGCAAGGGACCCACGTCTGGGCATACCCTGCCAACTTAGGGCGAACAAAGCGATACCAAAGGGGATGATGGACGGAGCGTTTGAGCAAATCAAACACTCACCCCCAGTCCACTGATCTGGGTTTAATCCATCATCCCAGGATGCTTGTTTCCGGTCCAGGGGAGACATGGCTTGGCAGTTCGGGCTGGACTGTTCCCATGAGGCACAGGGTCAGAATGATTTGCATATGGCCATGTCTGAACTGGGGTGGTGGAGTGAGCTAAAGAATGATGATGGATTAAACCCAGATCAGTTGACTGGGGGTGAGTGTTTGATTTGCTCAGGCGCTCCGTCCATCATCCCCTTTGGTATCGCTTTGTTCACCCTAAGTTGGCAGGGTATACCCAGACGTGGGTCCCTTGCTCACTTTGCCACTGGATTCAAGCTAGCCTGGCTGATGATAGCTGAATAGCCAGAAACCGGTCCCAGGATGCTTGTTTCCGGTCCAGGGAAGACATGGCTTGGCAGTTCAGGCTGGACTGTTCCCATGAGGCACAGGGTCAGACTGATTTGCATATGGCCATGTCTGAACTGGGGTGGTGGAGTGAGCTAAAGAATGATGATGGATTAAACCCAGATCAGTTGACTGGGGGTGAGTGTTTGATTTGCTCAGGCGCTCCGTCCATCATCCCCTTTGGTATCGCTATGTATATATATATTGAGTCAGTAGTAAATTCGTTGCCGTACACGATATAATAAATGTATTTCTTGCTAATTTTTTTGATAAAATTGATTGAATCAAATATAAAAAACATTAATTTATGAGAAATTCCCTGATTGTCGATTATTTTGTTCACATAGGTGACGATTTGAAATATCAAGTTATATTTAAATGATTCCTCAAGGAACATTTGTATTTTGTTATTGATCATACCCAGTTCCTTGGGGACTAGGGGGTTGCACTATTTATGTACTAGACTGTCATCCAGGTAGGCGGCACTGAAATCTTCCAGTCCAACCAACACCTGGTTGACCAACCTCTGAAAGGTGGCTGGGGCATTCTTCATCCCAAAGGGCATAACCCGGAATTGGTAGTGCCCATCTGGTGTGGAGAATGCTGACCTCTCTTTGGCCCCATCAGTCAAGGCAATCTGCCAGTACCCAGACGTTAAGTCAAACGTGCTGAGGTACTGTGCAGCCCCTAACCGATCAATGAGCTCATCAGCTCTGGGGATGGGGTGCGCGTCAGTTCTGGTGACTGAATTGAGTCCTCTGTAGTCCACACAGAACCGGAGTTCGGGCATGGCACCAGGCGCGGCAGTCTTTGGGACCAAGACCACTGGGCTGGCCCAAGGGCTGTGAGAGGACTCAATCACCCCCAATGCAAACATCTTGGAGACCTCCTCCTTGATGCAAGCTCTCACCCTGTCAGTCACTCTGTAAGCCTTGTGCTTGACAGGAGGACTGTCCCCAGTGTCCACATCATGGACGCACCAATCAGTGACACTAGGAGTCAGGGAAAACAGGTCAGGAAACTATCCCAACAGTTGGCGACAGTCTTCCTGCTGCTCAGGTGTCAGGGAGTTAGGGAGGTTCACACCCTCCACTGACCCATCTTGCTCTGTTGCAGACAGGAGGTCAGGAAGAGGTTTTGTCTCCTCTTCCATTCCATCATCTGTTGCTAGGAGCATGCCCACTTCGGACATCTCAAAATGGGGCTTTATGCGGTTGACATGTAGGACCCGCAAAGGGTTCCTGGGAGATCGCAAGTCCACCAGGTAGGTGACGTTACTCTTGCACTCCACCACCTCAAATGGTCCGGTCCACTTATCCTGGAGCGCGCAAGGCTCCACGGGGGCCATGACCCACACTTTCTGCCCAGGATGTAACTCGATCAGAGTGGCATTCTGATCATACCACCGTTTCATCTCTTCCTGGCTGGCTTCCAGATTCGCCTCAGCGAGTTGTCTGAATCGCCTAGTTTGGTTTCTAAAGGCCAGCTTTATACTAGCTATGTATATGTAGCTAAATACATCCTGGGGAGGTTTACTGGGAGCTTTCTCCCAGTCTTCTTTCACCAAACTCAGAGGTCCTCCTACCGGGTGACCATAGAGCAGTTCAAAGGGACTGAACCCTAAGGACTTCTGTGGCACCTCACAGTAAGCAAAGAGAAGGCATGGCAAGAGGACGTCCCACTTACGCCTCATGGGTTCTTCCAGAACCATAATCATGCCCTTCAGGGTCCGGTTGAATCTCTCAACCAGCCCATTTCCTTGGGGGTGGTAAGGAGTGGTGAACTTATAGGTAACACAGCACTCCTGCCACAGGGACTTCATATACTTGTATATGAAGTTTGTACTAGGGGTGGGCGGAATTTGCGTAGTTGCGCTACGCAAAGCTCCGCGAAACGGTAAAAAATCTCAGCGAACACGCAAAAGTTCAGCGAACAAGCGGAATTGCTTGTTCCGCCCATTCGCGATGCTTTTTGCCTGTTCGCGAACGCTGTTTGCGTGCTCGGGGAGAAATATCTTGCAAACACGCATTTTGAAAGCGCGAACAAGCAAAAAATTCAGCGAAGCCGCAGATCGCGGAATTTTTGGTCATTCCGCGTTCTCTGCGGAACGCGAAATTACCCAAATTCCGCAAATTCCGCGAGCGGAACGGAATTTACCGCCCAGGCCTAGTTTGTACCACGGTCACTCACCACCTCCTTGGGGAACCCCACACGGGAGAAAATCTCCATCAGTGCACGTCCCACCACGGGGGCCGTCACTGTCTGAAGAGAGATGGCTTTCGGGTACCGGGTGGCATGGTCCACCAAGACCAGGATGAACCTGTTGCCCATGGCTGTCTTGGGGTCCAGTGGCCCCACAATGTCAATACCCACCTGTTCAAAGGGGGTGCTGACCACCGGGAATGGCTGGAGGGGAGCCTTTTGCTTCCTCCCACTTTTTCCACTTGCCTGGCAAGTCTGAAATGTCCTGCACTGCGTGTCTGAACTCTTGCGCATCTGGGGCCAATACAAGTGGGTGACAAGCCTTTCAAAGTTCTTGCCCTGCCCCAGATGTCCTGCTAAAGGCACATTATGAGCCAAACCCAGTAGGAAGGCTCTGAAGCGCTGGGGTACCACCAGCACACGGGCTGACCCAGGCTCAGCAACCTTAGGCTCGCTATACAGGAGACCATTCTCCCAGTAGATCCAATGTGTTCCAGACTGATCACCTGCTGCCTGGTTTGCGGCCTGTTGCCGTAAACCCACAAGAGAAGGGCACTTGTTCTGCTCCTCACAG
The DNA here is from genome assembly GCA_963921515.1 of Calotriton arnoldi. Classification (NCBI taxonomy): domain Eukaryota; kingdom Metazoa; phylum Chordata; class Amphibia; order Caudata; family Salamandridae; genus Calotriton; species Calotriton arnoldi. The sequence goes on along the minus strand of CAWUFW010000107.1, from coordinate 3,275,781 downwards.
AACTCCTCCCTGGAGGGTCCTCCTTCTCGCTGCCAATGGGTCAGCTCAGGCAGGTCCCCCAGTTTGGCCACTTGCTCCCCTGTGGGTTCCAGAGCATCCCCCTCAGGTTCTGCTTCCTCCTGGACCGTGGGAACTACGGGGGCCGGTTTCCCGCGCCCCCTGCCTCTTCTCTTCAAGGCAGGCACCTGGGCCACCCTCTCAGGCTCCAGGTCCTCTTGAACACCTCTACTGGCTGCCATAGACCGAGTGGTCGCGCACGCCCACTCAGGCAGACCCAACATCTCTAAATGAGACCTTCTCTCCACCTCTCGCCAAGGTGAACTTTCTAAATCGTTGCCCAACAGACAGTCTACAGGCATGGCTGGCCTCACAGCTACTTGAAAGGTACCTGAGACCCCCCCCCTCAAAGAGAACCTGAGCCACTCTGCAGTGGCTCTCTGAGTTGTCTGCGGCAACTACTGGGCAGAATGCATTGGGGATCACCTGCTCTTCAGACACCAGCCGACAACTTACAGCTGTCACACTGGCTCTGGTGTCTCTCAGAGCCTCTACCCTTTGGCCATTGATGGTCACCCACTGCCTGTATTTCTTAGTGTTATCAGGCAGTTGGGCCCTGGGGACCATCTCACTGTCTCCTAAAGAGACCAAGGACATTGCTACGGGACCCCACCCACCTTCGGCACCCATCTCCTCCCCCAGGGCTACACTAGCTACCTGCCGGGGTGGTGCACCAGTGGGTGCTGATTTTCCATACAAGGGGCATCTAGTCTCCCAGGAGCAGTGGCCCACTTGACCACACTTAAAGCAAGCCTTGTGCCCCCTGTGAACAGGCTTATCTGTCGGACCCCTGGCTTCTTTTCAGGGGGAGGCTGGGACCCCTTCCCTTGGTTTCCTTGGGGATTACTTTGGGGCCCTTTCTGGAACTCCCTCTGTTTACCCTTGTCCCCCCCACTCCTCTGCTGGGGACCCTGCCCACCCTTGGCGGAGTCTCCCACGTGACCTTTGTGGACCCGGGTGCTCACCCAGCGTTCCGCCTCCTCAGCAAGCTTCCTAGGGTTAGTCAGCCTACTATCAATAAGGTGCTGGCGTAGCTCTGGAAAACAATTTCCTGACAAGTGCTCCCATGCAATCAAATCAAAGAGCGCTTCAAAATCATTCACTTTGCTACCCTTCACCCAACCATCCAATGCTCTGCAAAAAAAAGTCACATATTCTACCCAGGTACTGCCCTCCAACTTTTTGCAACTCCTGAACCTCTGCCTAAACAGATCAGGAGTCAACCCATACCTGGACATCAATGCTTCTGTCATATGACCATAAGAATTGTGGACTTCAGAGGGCAAGTCTAGTAAGGTATCCCGCCCCTCACTAAGGAACCGCCCCCACAACCCCGCTCCCCAATCCTTCTCAGGGACCCGGTGTGAGGTCATAGCTACCTCATAGGCTTTAAACCATTGCCCAATGTCATCATTTTTATAAAACTCTTTCACCACATCTTTAGGTATATACACCCTGGCTTCAACAGGCATGGACGGTGTACTGCCACCAGAGGGAGTAATCTCTAAGCTCCTAGCTTTCAACTCTAACTACCTCAAACTTCTCTCATGCTCCATTTGCATCCTCTTTTCCTCTAGGGCCAATTTCTTAATTTCCAATTCTAACTGCCCACCCATCTTAAGCTTGGTCAGCTCCATTTCATGCATCCTACTTCTTTCCCTGTCCTCCAGCTCTCCTGGGGACAGGCCCTTGCCTGCTGGTGAAGGTGCTCTCCTCCCTCCTGGACCCAGTGGCACATCTAGCTGCCCTTCTGCATTCTCAGCCCCCTCCTCCTGCTCTTCCACATGCTCAGGGGTGCTTCTTGCTTCCACCCAGGCCTTCAGTGCCTTTTGGAACTCATCCTTCTTGGAGAGACCGGTCATAGCAACTTTAAATTTCCTGCAGAAGTGCTTCAGCTGTTTCACAGTGTAACTTTCTAGTTTCTCTTCCTCAAAATCAAAATCAACAGATGCGATGGACGCTGTTTTGCTCATGGTGAAACTTGGCAGTTCTTGGAAAAAATAGAAATCCCAGGAAAAAACAATCTACCAAAATGTAAGTGGTTGCGTTTGGTCTGCACTCACTAGTAGTGTACACCAATCACTGTATATCAGTCACAAATGCAAGTCCAGAATCCCACCGCTGCCACCAATGTTAGAACTGGGGGTCTCTAGTTGGCAGAGGTAGGTACCTTTGTCCAAATAGGGACCCTTGCTTCTAGTCAGGGTAAGGGGGATACACTACTAAAATAACCCCTGCTCACCCCCTTGGTAGCTTGGCAAGAGCAGGCAGGCTTATCTCAGAGGCAGTGTGTAAAGCATTTGTGAACACATACAGTAACCCAGTGACAACACTACAGATGGACACCACACAGGTTGTAGTATAACAATAAGTATTTTTAAATGGACTTAACACAAGACCCAAAACGACAAAAATCCACAATACACTATGAAAAATATTACTGTCAATGGTAGAAAATAGTTCAGTTCAATAAAGATGGTAAATGCGACACTCAATGTTCAATGTACCTATGCATGCGTAACGCGATACAAACAAAAGAGTTGCAGGGAAGGTGATGCGTCGGTTCCTTACACGCAAGAACGGTGATGCGTCGGTTCCTTGCTCCGGGGGAGGTGATGCGTCGGTTCCCTACTGCTGCGTAGGGGACGGTGATGCGTCGGTTCCTTACCGGAGAGGGGGTGATGCATCGATTCTTCACCGCGTGGGGAGGTGATGCGTCGGTTTCTTACTGCGCTTCTGTGGCGATGAGACCTGCAGCGCCGCGATGCGATGACGAACCGGTGCAATGAAACAAAATGGCATCTTCTTCTTGATGCAACACTCAGGGGGCGATGCGTGCATGCCCGACGGCTGTGTGGCGACTGGGTGAATCTTCTGAACCGGACAGGCCCTGCAACACGCTTCTCCGATGATACAACGGCGTCTGATGCGACGGCGACACTCTTCTCCGGTGATGCGAGACGCTTCGGTGATGCGATGGCGACAGCGGCGGCACGCTTTCTCGGTGATGTGACGACAGTGGCTGCAGCAGTGACACGCTTCTTCTTCGCGAGTCGCGCTTCCAGCTCCCAGCGACACGCAGTCTCTCAGAAGGCCCAACACAACAGCAGGCACTTCAAATTCCCAGCAAGGGAATTCAGGGGAACTGGTTGGTGAAGTCTTGTATCCCTGAGACTTCAGCAGGAGGCAAGCTCAAACTTCAAGCCCCTGGAGATGTTCTACAAGATGATGAAAGTAGCACAAAGTTCCTTTCTCCTTTCTTTGGCAATCAGGCAACCACTGCAGGCCAATCCCTCAAACAGCACACAGCATAGGGATAGTCTCCTCCTTCAGCTTCTCTGGTTCCTCTCCTCAGCAAAGGTTTGTCTTGTTTGTTCCAGAAGTGATCTAAAGTCTTGGGTTCAGGGCCCCAGTATTTATACCCACAAATCCTTTGTCCTCTGAAGACAGAGGGTCCTGTACCTAGTCCAAACCAGTTCAGGGTGCTTCCTGTCAGTGCACACCCTCTTCCTTTGTCAGTGTGGGCCAGGGACATCAGACGCACCCCAGGAGGTGGAGCCAGCATTGTGGAAGGCAGGCACAGCCCTATTCAGCCCCAGGTGCTACCCCTCCCACCACTCTACATGCAGATAGGTCTATTCAGCCCTGTGCTGACTCACCCTGTCTCCTGGAGTCCCCCAGCCCCTGTCACTCACAAACCCAGACATACAATACACAAGCTAGCAGAGGCAGGCTGGATGGTTAGGCAAGAAAATACCTACTTTCTAAAAGTGGTATTTTCAAATACAGAATGTTAAAACGAACTTCACTAAAAGATGTATTTTATCATTCTGAGTTCAGGCATACTAAATTCGTTTTTCTACCATGTTCCCTGGGTCAGTTAGGATTATAAGATGTTATAATCAAACTGCCCATTCTGGCCTATGGGGACAGGTAGCCTTGCAATAGTGAAAAACGAAATTGGCTGTAATTCACTATCAGGACATGCCACACACACCAGGGCATGCCCTACCTTACACATACAATGCACCCTGCCCAAGGGCCTACCTTAGGGGTGACTAATATGCAGGAAAGGGAAGGTTTGGGGACTGGTAAGTGGGTGCACTTACCAAGTCGACATGGCAGTACCAGACTGCACACAGGCTCTGCAATGGCAGGCCTGAGACACACTTTACAAGCTGCTCCTGTGGGTGGCACAACCAGTGCTGCAAGCCCACCAGCAGCATTTGAGTCACAAGCCCTGGGCACAACCAGTGCACTGTACTAGGGTCTGACACTGAATCAAATAGGCCAAACATGGAGTCACTAATCCATACATCAATTTATCATAGGAAGCACTTGCACTTTGGCACTGAATAGCAGTGGCAAGGTTCCCAAAGCTTCTAATCCAGCAAAAACAGGTCAGTAACAGAGGAAGCATAGCACAATAAATGGAAGGGAGACCCACGCCAATGGTACCAGGTCTAACACACAGGCACTACCTATGTACTTATTGAGCAATGCAGCCACTACCCTTGCATTTATCCAATCACTCAGAGCACTAACCATTCACTTATACAATCACCAAAGCTGTACCTATGCAGTTATTCAAACAACCAGGCGCAACCCATGCACTCATCCAAAAACCCACTTATAACTCATGAACTCATCCATATACTGAGGCACAACCCATGCACTCTTCCAAATCTCAGGCACTAGTCATGCACTCATCCAATTATGCAGGACGTACCATTGCCATGAATCTATCACCCATCCAGTATCTATGCTCTCATCCAATTACTGAGGCAATACTCTTCCAATGATATACTCACCACAGCAGTAGAGTTGCTATCATCCAATTACTCAAACTTTGACAAAGCACTTATACAATTACTCAGAAATTAGTCATGCACTCATGTAATCACCCAGGCAGTACTGATGCACTCATTCAATTATCCAGGCAATATCCATGTAGTCATGTAATCACCCAGGCACTACCTGTTCAATTAACCAAAACACATGAGCAGTAGTCATGTACTCATTCAGTCACTGAAACACTACTCATGCAATCTGCCAGGTGCTATGCATGCACTTAAACAATCACGTACGCACTATCCATGCACTCAACGAATCATGTATATACTAGGCATGTAGTCCTGTTATCAATGAGGGACTAGAGTAGCACTCATTTAATCATGCAAGCACGATCTATGCATGTATGGAATCATTTAGGCATTAGTAAAGCACTTATCTAATCATTCAGTCACTACTCATTAACTCATCCAAATACTCAGATAGTAGCAATGTAGTCATGCAAACACACAGGCAGTAACTATGCAGATATGGAACCACCGATGTAGTTCCTACATCCTCAGGGAATCATCCTGGCACTACCTATATTCTCAGGGAATCACCTAGGCACTACGCATGCACTCATCCAATCATCTAGGGAGTGTTGTTGTACTCAACTACAAACACATGTATTTACAAGTTTTAGTGAGGAATATGTACTCTTTTAGAACCATCTGGTCAATTATATATGTAACCTGTCACACACTGTTTGCATGTACTCAGAAGAATTAGTGAGCTATATGCTGTGATACAGATTAACATGCAGATTCTTATGTGCAGTGTTTAACAAAATTTAACTCTGATGCATCTAAGTAGAAAAGTATTCAAACACTAAATCTGCAAGTGGTAGAGAGGCAAAGAAATAGCTCTTATGTTGTGTTCTTGGATTTACAAAATTGAGGCACTGTATGTACTTTTACAGTTTGATTGATGTTTATTTTAAAATTTACTACAAAAGGGATAAAGGGGTCTTTTACCATGTATAAGTGAGAACTGAGATATGGTGCAGCTGTGTTGTACGAGAGGGTGCTATGTTAATAAAAGGTAACTAAATAACTTAAGTTTTGTGTTTTGCTTTGGGTTTGGTACATTGAAGTAAGTGCTTGTAGTTATGTAGCTAGGTTCATCTGTAGATTTAAAACTGCAACATAACATAAAAACAGTTTTTTTATTATGTGTAAGCCAATGGTAAAGTAGTTGGTTTGTTGGCTAGAATAAAAATATACTTATTTTATTTTACAGAACAATATCTACATAAGTACAGACAGTTACAATGCCTACAAAAGCTCGGAGGAAAAAGCAACAGAAGCAACTACAGTATCTATGCAGAACTGAGACTCAAAAGGGGCAAAATGCCGAAAACGTTGCGAAAGAAAAAAGAGCTACTGGTAAGAAGACAAAGTCATTTCTTAAAAATATATGTGGACATTTGCAAAGGCTACAAAATAATTAAAATAAAATTCAAACTATGAGAAAGAAGTGGACAAAGGGTATATTGCAAGAACAGGAAAGAATGTAACAAAGATGGACACACCTTATCAAGGAGCTGGTAGCAGTTTAAGGAAATCAGAGCTAGGATGTTTTGTAGTAGAGTAGTTATAAATTTACAGTGAACTATGAAGAAGTATAGAAGGAGAGAGGCACTGAAACAGAAAGAACGAGTTGAGAGAGTAGTTGATAAGGCTTTTGCTATGAAGAGGAAACTTTTCATTTTGATTATAATACAATGAAGACTCTTGCCAAAATTGTGTTGTGCATGAGGAGACAAAACCAGAAAAAAGATTAGGGAATAGAAGTAACTTTTGCACAGTTTTTTTTTTGAAGGTTTTATTGAAATGTATGCATGTTACATAGATAGCATTGTAAAGCGATTTAGCCAAGAAAACAAACATAACAACACGCGGCTATAGAAAGGTACAGTAGTGCATACATTCGTAGAGATCATTATGCATAAAATGCAGAGCAGTATTCATAGCAAATGGACATAGTACATCAGATCTATACATCAGAGTCAATTGCTGCATCATTGTTTCGTGAGTGAAGGTATTGCAATAGTGGTTCCCAAATGTCTTTGGGCCTGGAAATGGTGGGCAGCTCTTCAGCATAAAAGGCTAGGGTCTCACGACAATATACCATCTCTTTTAACCACTGTGTAGTCGAGGGGCTCTCACGACTCTCCCAGGACATGGCCACCCTGTGTTTAGCTAATAATAGCGCTATTTTTATAAATCTGCACAGCACTCCTTTCAGGGATGGTACCAGGCCCAGTGAGCACACGTGCGGGGTGCTATCCAAGGTAAGATTGGTCATTTCGTGCAGCATGTTAATTACGGCTACCCAGAATTCTGCCACTTTACCACAATCCCATGCTAGGTGCCAGAAGTCCGAACTCGGGGCAGCACATCGCTTGCATCTGTCATGGTCCCTGAGACCGTATTTGAATAGTTAGTATGGTGTGTAATAAATTTGATGTAGATACTTAAAGTGAATTATACGTAAGTTGCCGTTGGGTGTGAGTGCTTGGGTTAGCTGGCAACAGTACTCCCAGTCCTTCTGCGTGAGTGGTGGATCTAATTGCTTGTTCCATTGCTTCATACTCTTGTTCTGCAGCGGAGGAGTTTCATCTCTTGCTGCTCGATATAATTTAGTCACCAACTTACACTTTGTAGGGCTAATAAGCAGCGTGTGCAGTGATTGTAGCGTCAGAGGTTCTGTCAGGAACGTAGGGTAGTGTGCCTGTAATGCCTTTTTGAGCCTGTGAATGGTGAAAATGAACAGAGGCGTCTGATTTTTCACATAGTTAAGGTCAGTTTGTGTTAAGAAACTACCGTCGGGGAAAATATCCTGCATTTTGTCGATGCCAGCGAGCGTTAAAATGCGCATGACCCCTTTCTCTTGTGTGACTGAGAGACCAGCATGGTGCGCCAAGGGCATAAGAGGGGAATATAACAGGAGTATACCCGCCCTGCGGCCCAGTGCCTGACAGGCAGCGATGGTAGCGTCAATGGAGTTAATTTCTGAGCGGGGTGTGTCCCTGCGCGTGTGAGTCAGCATGGAGCCCACGGGGATGGGGTGCATGTCCCCATTCTCCACGGCAACATGTGGTATATAGTCATGAGTGCGAAACCAGTAGTAAGCAAAGTGAGCTTGTGCACATAGATAATAAAGATGTATGTCAGGCAAGCTGAAACCTCCACTGTTATAGTGCAGAGTAAGGGTCGACAGACTCACTCTTGCGTGCTTGCCCCCCCATATCAGTTTAATTAGAAGTGTCCGAATCATTTTGAAGAATGTTGTAGGGAGTGGAATGGGGATGGTGCTGAAAAAGTATAGGAACTTAGGCAGAACAACCATTTTTATAAGCGCCATGCGGTCTGCCAGTGATAGCGGCAGGCATATCCATTTATCTACCTGTTGTTCCAGCTTTATGCAAGCTGTACCATAATTTTCACGGATCACGATTTCCGGATCACGATGGACCCACACCCAGAGGTATTTTACGGGTTCCGCTGACCACATCAGCGGGAATTCCAGCATGTGGGGAGAGGTAGAGGTAGTAAGTGGGATGACCATTGATTTAGACCAATTGATAGTTAGGCCAGAAAATCGTCCGAATCGGATATATTCTCTTAGCACCGGCGCAAGAAAGGTCTGTGGCTCTATTACGAATAGAAGCATATCATCCGCATAGAGTGATATACTCACAGGGGAGTGGGCAATCTGCAGCGCTGCCACTATATGGCACTGTCTGATGATACAGGCTAGTGGTTCTAGCATTAGCGCAAATAGGAGCGGTGAGAGGGGACAACCCTGTCTCGTGCCCCTACAAATTGGAATGGGGTCTGATGTAATGCCCGCTATACATACGCGCGCTGTTGGGGCAGTGTACAGCAGTCGTATCCAATTGATGAAGAGTGGTGGAAAACCCATACGATGGAGAATGTTGAAAAGGTGACTCCACTCTATGAAGTCAAAGGCTTTGGCTGCATCCAGCATCACAACCGCCGCCTGCAGGTCAGGGTCAAGAATATGGTACATGGCGAACAGTGTCTGCAAATTATGCGATGTGGATCTTTCGGGTATGAAGCCGGACTGATCCGGTAGAACTAAGTTGGGCATCAACGGTGTTAGTCTGGTTGCTAGTATTTTCGCCAAAATCTTCGCGTCGAGATTTATAAGTGACAGCGGCCGATAGGAATCACATCGGTTTGGTGGTTTGTCTTTTTTGAGCAAAGTGATAACGAGGGCCTCTCTAAAGTGTCGGAGGGAGCGACCCCACCTCGAACGCCTCTGCATACATTTCAATAAGGTAAGGCGCTAGTTCTTCTGTGAACTCCTTGTAGAACTCGCCTGTGAGTCCGTCAAGGCCCGGAGCTTTTTTATTCGGGAGGGATTTTATCGCTGCCTTAATATCGTCTTCAGTTATAGGTTGGCTAAGGTATTCTCTATGGCCATCTAAGAGCCACACAAGGGCGATATCTGATAAATAGTCATCCAGTTCTGTTGCTGGTGCGCTAGTTTGAGATGTATACATGTCTATGTACGCTGTCTGGAATTGCGTGAATATGTCTCTCGTAGAGTAGTAATCTACCCCAGAGGCATCCGTTATTTTAGTGATAGTGAGTGGGTCTTCCCAGGCCTTAATTTTGATCGCCAATGTGTGTCCCGGTCTGCCCCCCTCCCCGTATGCACGGGCGGTGTGGCGCCTGGTTAAGTATCTAATTTTGTCGTCCACTACCTTATTGTAGTCCAAAATTGATTCTTTAATTGGGGCAAGGAGTGTCGCGTTTGGGGACTGCCCATTGTCTCGTTCTAGGCGCTGCAGGGTGCTTTCAGTCTTAGAGAGTTGGCCTCGGATATCTTTTAGTATTCCCGCGGTCGTGCTAATGCACACTCCACGGATCGTGGCTTTAAAGGCTTCCCAGAGGGTTGCAGCCCTATCTACCGATCCCCTATTCTGTGCAAAATATTGTGTGATAGCCTCACAAATGGTGTGTGTGTATAGTGGGTCGAGTAGCGCTTCAGACTGAAATCGCCAGGTAAACTGACGAGAAAATGTTTGTGGTATATGCAGTTCCAACCTGAGGGGGTTATGGTCTGACAAAGTTCTAGGGAGTACCTCTATGTCTGAGACCCAAGTTGTGCTGACTTCACTCAGTAACCTGTAGTCCAGCCGGGACCAGCTAGCATGTATGGTGGAGACATGTGTGCCTTCGAGTTTGGTTGGGTTGCACAAGCGCCACACATCCGACAAGGTGAGCTCCGCGGTGCCCTCGTTAATCACTCTAGCAGATCTAGGACATTGACCCCCCATTCCGCTTGATTTGTCTTTGCTCGGGTCTAAATGAGCATACAGATCTCCACCCCATAGTATGGTGGCTTCTGGCCATTCCCGCAATATGGAGAATATCTGGTCATAAAAAACAGGGTCTTCTACGTTAGGACCATACACGTTCACCAGGGTGATGAGAGACCCTGCCAGCTTGCCGTGAGTTATGGCATACCGGCCTGCTTCGTCTATGCAGTGTTTGAGCATAATAAAGGGCAACATTTTCTTTGAGGGTGAGCACCCCCCTGGCATACGACGAGTATGATGAGGCCTGTCTATATCCCGCCCATTTGACCCCTATCTGCGCCTCAGTATGACGTGTTAAGTGTGTTTCTTGTATGAGGGCAATTTTGACATCGTGTCGGTCCAGATAGGCCAGTACCTGCCGTATTTTTTTAGGTGAGTTGAGCCCACTAACATTCCACGTTAAACATACAATCTTTTCATGAGCCATCTATGACCTTCCCATTGATCGAATAAGATGCACCATGCCACCTCGCCGTTGCACCACCGCACATCATGCAATAGGATGTCACAGTACCTTTTTGCCACAACAACAAACACCCTCTTCCCCCCTCCCGCCCGAACCCCCACCCACTTTAGCAACCCCAACCTGCCAAAGCCATCCCAAACCTCCCCAACAGTGTCCCATATGAAAAAAGGAGCTGCCGTAGCAGCAGTGAGGTTCACCCATAGGGAAGCGCTGGAGCGCAGAAACCCTCCCAGATGTAAAGGGAGGTGGCTGGAAATAAACAATACAGTTCCCCGCCCTGAACAGAATATAACTCAGCACAGATCCATAAGTATAGCTAGAAAAAACAGTGAGCAGGTAAAAAATATAAATGTCTTATCTGCCGGATCAGAGTTCAGGTAAGCAGATGAATACAGTCCGTGGACCATGCAGAGCGAAGTGTGCCTATGTGAAGGTCCCAGAGGGATGCAGTACCAACGCTGTTTGTAGGATAGTTCAATTGGAGTGCAATTAGAGTGTCACTCAGTAGTGCCTTGTGAGGAAGCATCATTGTCGTCATCCTCCTGATTGGAAGAGCTGTTGGTCTTGCGCTTCAGTGTCTTTGCATAATCCATTGCGGATTTCGGCGAAGTAAAAATCTTTGATGTACCGTTCAGCTCAATGCGTAGTCGCACTGGATACAGCATTGTGTAGGGCACTTTTTCCACCATGAGTATCTTCTTCGCCGGTTGGTATTCCTTACGAGCCGCTTGCACCGCTGCAGTGAAGTCCTGGTAAAAAGCGAGGGAATTACCCTCATGAACAATGTTCCCCTTCTCCCTGGCCATGCGGAGGATGACATCTCGGTCCTTATAATTGAGTAGACGCGCAATTATGGGGCGTGGAGGGGCCCCCGGCGGAGGTCTGGCGGCCAGTGAGCGGTGTGCTCGTTCGACTATCAACACGGGTGACAGATTATCAGCCCCAAAGATCGTCTGTAAGAGAGACTCAATGTATGTCTCGAGGCGGCCCGTGTTGGTGGATTCCAGTAAGCCTGTGATGCGCAGGTTATTTTGCCTCGACCTGGCTCCAATGTCCTCATTTTTGGCCTGTATGACAGCGAGCACTTTCTCCATGGCCGCCGTTTTAGAAGCTACGTGTTGTAATCCATCCTCAGTATCCGATATACGCGTTTCCGCTTCTCCGATACGCAGGGCGTGCTTGTCCAGTTTGGCGGACATATTGTCCATTCTCAAATTTAAAGTGTCTATCTTGCCGTCTATGGTCTGTAGACTGAACTGGACTGCCATGAGCGTTTTCTCAATCATAGTCAGGCTGCCCTTGGGGGCGTCCATTTCAGAATCTGATGTGGCACGCTGTTGAGACTTGCTAGATTTGAGCTGCGTTCCGTTCTGTCCATTTTTCACCCTGTGTTTGAGTACTCATTGCACATGAAATGAGTTGGGGGACTTGCAGTAAACTGATTCACCCAGAGAAAAGGTACAATGGGCCCGCCGTGCCTGGTTGATGTTGATCGTAGCTCTCCCCGAGCAGAAGCTGAGTGGCGGTAACGAAGTCAAACCAGAAAGCGGGTCACAGTGCGGCACCTACCACACACTTGCAGCTGATCCCACAGACGATCTCGTGTCGTCAGCAGCACCACCCCTGTGGGGCCTGTGGTCGGTAGGCCACAGTGCGCAGTGTGTCGAGCCCGTGCAATGTACAATTACACCCCCACTATGTAGCAGCCTGCAGCACGTTATTCACAAAGTTCACTTTGTTATGTGAGGCGAATGCCCGCTCCGTAATGGGCTGCGATGTAGTGCCTGTGTCCTGCAACCGCCAATCCGGAGGAGCAGATGGCTCGCAATGGGTCTAGCAGTCAAGGATAATCTGGATCATACACATTACGCCGCCGCTGCCCAGGGTCCCCGTGGCGGTATGTGGTTGCATCGTGTGCAACAAAGATCTGCTGGCAGGTGTACGGCAATGTCAATTATAAGGGGCCCCAGGCGGTCCGGCAACTCCCCTGTGTGCCGCGAACTGATGAGTCTCTGAATAGGGAGAGCTGGTCAATTAGGGATCCGCAGCACCGCGATGGTCCCAGAGACGCACCGGGCACCCGGCTGCTCGACTTACTTTAGGTGCAAGTTTGAGGCGTGAGTGTAGGCCCAAGTGCAGCCTCGCTGACGATCTCGCAATCCAGCAGCCGACTCATGCGCTGGTCTATGGGCTGACGACTTGAAGCCAGACAGTGTCCTCTCCAGCCGCAGTGTGACCGACACTCCGCCGTTAGGGCGCGCCGGGAGAAGCCGCACACACCCCGATCTCTGGCACCCAAGATGGGGCAGGCCGATGCCGCACGCTGCATGGCGGTAAGGCAGTCCGCACCCGTCCTCGTGGCGCGCCCCCACCAGCTCCACTCGGCACCAGGCAGTCCTTGAGGAGTCGCTCCACTCCCGGTTCCGCCCGCCGACCACTGCCTCCAGCTCTGCCGCAGCAGAAGTGCCGACCTTCGGCGCGAGATCCAGGCCGCCATTTTAAGGATAGGGGTCCGTGTAGAAAGTCGCGGCTTGTAGTGCTACCACAGCCCCTAAACTTGATATTTTAGCAGCATAGGATGGCGCAGGTGTTGCATTGTCGGGTTCCGTGTGCCGGAGGGACGAGTGCAGACAGGAACTGCAGGATATTTGAAGGATAGACGCTCCGGCCGGCAGAGCTGCGCTACAATGCGGCCATCTTGTCTAGCGCCCTCTAGCGCCCCCCTCAACTTTTGTACAGTTTTTAGTGGAGAATGGATACATACTTCTAGTACTGAGCCTTTCTTTAATGAAGAAAGCTATCTCCAGGATAATAGATTAGTTCATGCTATTGATGAAAGAGGACGATGTTATGAAATGAAAAAGGGTACGTCTATAGCGAAAGAGGTGATGGTACCTAAAAATGTAGAACAAGTTATTGCAGAAGAGGTACAAGGAAGGCGTCGTCAGGCGCCTGTATGCAAATGGAATTGTAGTAGTATTTGTAGTATTCGACAGCAATCCATTGATATATTAAGGATATTCCTATGTATCTTTCCAAGGTGAAGTTGAAAACACAAAATAAGTACTTTACAAGGATAGGATCCTTGGTAGGAGAGAAAGCATACAAATGTGCAAGGTCACTCACTAGCTTGTTTTTCAAAGAAAGTGTGCCAAAGCACCTTTCATCATTTCAGGATGTTAGCCGTACATCACTCAACAATGCAAACATTAGATTGGAGGCTGTACTATGTGAAAACTCCTGCTTTATGCTTAGGAGAAATGACTAACGCACTATTGCATGGAACTGTGGCAGACGTAGAAAAGGTTTGTGATGATGTGCAGCTTCATTTGTTTGGTCCTGAGCAGGAGTCTAGGGAAAATAAAGAGTTGTTAATAGGAGGAGTTGCAGAACAGGACACAGGTATTACAGTTGATAGTTTTGAAGAAGAGATTATAAAATTTAACAGTGTGCTCTGAAAAACCAGAGTATGTTTGTATATGTTGTTGACGCACTCACTACAAGATTCAAACATGGACTGTTGACTTGTATTTAAAAAGTGAAAAAGAAAATAATGATAACTGGCAAAAGTTAGCTGTTTCCTTATTTGTAGAGGAATGCTTTGACTTGTCCATACCGCAAATTATATGTAAGTACAGTTGCAATAAATTTGAAGATAATAAAATGCCTGCTAAAGCTGAGCATAACAAGGTAGAACTGGTTTGTAATCCAGAAGCACTTCAAGGTTTTAATATGTATGAGTCCATTCTTATCAAAAGTATACATCCATTTCAGGCTACAGTCCGTATGGAGTCAAAGACAGGCAAGTTACCACCAAAAGAGCTGCAGAAATGTCTAAAAGGTAGAGTAGTGTATTTGCCATTAGATTTCAAGAAAAATATTGAAACTGTAGGGGTAGAAAGAGATTTCGAAGAAGGACTTGTAATTCTTGTAAATGGTGTGCGTACTAAGAACAAAAATATATGGCAGGAGTTAGTAGATGTTACCAAAGTTAAAAAAGCAACTTTATATCTGGTACAAAATAATGCTTACTATAGAAATGTAGAAAGCCTGAAAGATACCATACATATGGAGGATGAGTAATTTCCAACAGCAGGTCAGATTGAAAAGGTGGATCAGTCCAGAACAGAAGAAATCTATGAACATTATAGTATCCACCCTTTGCATTCTAAAGAGGTAATTGGTGATGCCATTGATCTGATTCAAATAAAGAAGGCAAAAGGAGCTCCATTAAGTGTGTGGGAGGAAAGTTTAGAAGTTTGGTGCTTCCCACATCTTTTTCCTATTGGAGTAGGTGGCAGGAATGATGACCACCCCCTGCAAATACCTGCAGCTGAATAAAGATCTACTAGACTTTCTTCAGAAGACCCTATATTTTTTCAGTGTATTTCGTATATATTTCACCTACTATTTGAGAGTGACTTGTCTGGCCTCTTATATGCTGTGAATCACATTTTAAAAACAGGAGTTAATTTGCCGAATATATCAGCAAGAGAATTTCTGGAGAAGGTTCAGGAAAACGATGATCACTTGGAATACAATTTAATAAACCTAATGGCATGTCAACATGGGACTAATGAATATTGGTATCGGCGTCATGGGGAACACAAGTGCATGTTGAAGAACCTTGGAGCACCTACTTGGTTTCTGATGCTCAGTTGTGCTGAGTATGCACAGGATGAACTGCTAGAATTCTCAATATAAAAAACATTCATTGGAAGAAACCAGGAGAACTGTGCTCACTAGACCCTGCAAATGGTTGCAGATATTTTAAACACAGATTTCAAGTAATGATGGCTTTCATCTTGAACAAAACAAAACTTCCTCCAGGTGAAGTGACTTATTTCTTTTGGCGCAAAGAGTACCAAACCAGAGGTACTCCCCATATTCACATGCTGGGTAAAAGATGCTCCAAAGTTTAGAACAGACAGTGATGTGTCTGTGTTGTCTTTTATTGAGCAGTATCTAACTTGCTTTATCCCAAAGGAGAGTGGTGACAAAATATTAAGACAACATGTTCTGCGATTCCAAAATCATAGATGCGGAAAATACTGTCAGTGAAAATACAGAGCAAAAAGGAAATTTTATACAGGATGTCGTTTTGGATTCCCCAACCTGTCATCTCACAAGGGAGAGTCAACAGTTTCTTGTCTGCAGTCAGACACACACTTACAAGAAAATCACTGAAAAATATATGCAACCTAAGAAAAACAGAGGCCTCTAAGTACATTAATGACTACAACCCTGTGATTCTGAAGATGTGGAATGCAAATATGGATGTTCAGTTTGTTGCAGACAACTCAATTGCTGTTGCTCAGTACGTTATGTCTTATATAACAAAGTCAGAGAAAGCTGAGATGAAGGAGGTGTGGGAGGAGATTTCAGCAGAAAAGAGTCTTACAAAGAAATTGTACAGTTTTAGTTTGAAAAGGCTTTCTTACAAAAAGATAGGCTGTTATAAATGTGTAGACCGCTTAAGCTCAGCTAGTTTGATTTCTAAATCTAGAGGAGTTCTATGGGTGAGTTTGGGGCTTGCTAATTCTCGTAACAGAGTACTGAATTATTTTCCTGAAATCCAATATCTTGCAGAATTTGAGCCACACAGTACAGATATTCTGAAGAGTAACATGCTGGATATGTACTATCCAAGAAGAAGTCCTCATCTGGAAAGGATGTGTCTCTATGAAATACTTCAACATTATACATTCAGAAATAATGTCAGTGAAAACATAGATGTGGTTGGATGTAACGGATGTTTGGTCAGACATTACAAAAGAAATATAATCAACCATCGAAAGCTAAGTTGCTAAACTCAAGACAAAAGAGAGTTTTTCTATTTAGCCTTGTCACAGTTGTTTAGCCATGGCAAATTGAAAGCGAGCTACTTGGAGAATTTGACTGTTATGAAGACTCATTCAACTCTGTATCTTCAAATGCTGAGAGATGAGATTGAACAAGATGAAACAATTGCTGCTGAGATAGCAATAGAGAGTTCTCAGAGCAGTCAAAGATCAACACCTGGAAGTCAACATCCTCTTGGACAGCCAATTATTTAAAACGAAGCTGCAATAGCCATGAATGAGGTGAAGTATACATTGCAGCAAGTAAGATAGGAAACTGTGGATCTACAACAACTAATACAGCAATTGAAATCAGATCATAAAGATCATAAAGATATTTTTGAAGACATAAAAGGTAAAGTGGAACTTGGATTACTGCATGAGAAAAAAGAGTGTGCATGTTCTACATATAAACCAGTTCTATTGTACATAAGTGACCAAGCTGGAACTGGAAAATGTTTCTTGATTAAAGTACTGACAAGTTATCTGCAGAAGACAACAGATACCAATTTTTCGTGTGTAGTTACTGCACCAACAGGCGTAGCTGAACATAATATTAAAGGAGTTTCCCTTCATCAATTTTTAATGCTGCCTGTTGAATATGACAGCAAATTAGAGCTTGTCATGAAGTGGCAAGGGTATTAAAGAAATTAAAGCTACTAATTATTGATGAAGTCAGTATGTTGTCTAACCTAATGCTAGCTTTTATACATTTAAGAATGCAGCAAATATTAAAAACTGACTACGACGTGCTTTTTGGAGGAAAACACTTAATAGTCTTAGGAGACTTGCTACAACTAACTCCAGTAAAAGGACAATCTGTATTGAAGAAACTACTGTGTAATGAAACAAGGAATTCACTTGGAAGTACTGGAAATGTAAACCTTTGGGAAAACTTTCAATACAAAGAGTTAATCAAACATATGTACCAAGCATCAGATATGCATTATGGAGGTATACCAAAGTATGGTGCTCAGACAGAATATCGATGGTGTAATATCGATGTGCCAGAATATCGAGTTTTTAATATCGAGGTGGCACAAGATCGACATGCAAGAATATCGTTGACCAGAATATCGACATGAAGGTAAGAAATATAGTTTTTTTAATATTGAAGTTAGTAATATCGTTAGTAAAAATATCATTGATAATAATATCGACATTTATTTTAGTGTTTTGTATTTTACTATGTGTGTTTAAAGTATGTGATGTAATTATTTTGTATAAGTATAGCTTATTTTTTTAATGTATGTGTGACATTTTTAGAAGTAATTAATTTTATGTTAATAATTTTTGTGTATTTTAGTTCCGTAGCGGGTTGTGGGTTTATAGGGGAATAGGGTGGGAAGTAATTTAATTAGAATACATTTATGAATCATTTTTAGAAGTTATACATTTTTTTAAAATTACATTTTGCGTTTTAGTTCCGTAGCGGGTTGTGGGTTTATAGGGGAATAGGGTGGGAATAAATGTAATTATAATTAATTAATTCATATTTTTTATTAATTTATATTTATGTATTTAATCTTTTATATTGTTAATTGTGATAATTAATTTGTTATTAATTAGTTATTAATTGGTTGTTAATTATTAATAATAATTGGTAAACATGTTAATTGTGTTATTTTTTTAGGAGTGGGTTGTGGGTTTATAGGGAGTAGATTGGGAAGTAATTCAATTATAAATAATTAATTAATAATTTGTATTAATTAATATTTATGTATTTAATATTTTATATTGTTAAATGTGGTTATTAATTTGTTATTAATTAGTTATAAATTGGTCATTAATAATTATTCATTAATTATTAATTATGTTAATGGTGTCTTTTTTTAAGAGCATGTTGTGGGATGATAGGGAGTAGGGTGGGAAGTAATTACATTTTAATGTTTTTTAAATATTTTTATATATTATTTATTTAATTTTATTTAATAGTGTTAATTCTGTGAATTAATTTATTACTGATTGTGTTTAATTTGCTTGTTAATTGTTATTAGTTAATTAATTAATTGTTGATTTATTATGTTAATTGTGTTATGTTTTACAACATTGGTGGGGTTATTTAGAGGGGAACATGGTGGGAGGTAAATTATTTTTATTTATATTTTGCTGGAGTGGGAATAGTAAATTATTCCCCTCCGCTATCCAACACTTTCCTACTGTTGCACTTGCTGGAGTGGGAATAGTAATTTTATCCCCTAAGTTATCCAACAATTTCCCTACTGTTGCACTCGCTGGAGTGGGAATAGTAATTGTATTCCCTCCGCTATCCAACACTTTCCCTACTGTTGTACTTCCTGGATTGGAAATAGTAAATTATTCCCCTCCGCTATCCAACACTTTCCCTACTGTTACACTTGCTGGAGTGGGAATAGTAAATTACTCCCTCCACTATCCAACACTTTCATACTGTTGCACTTGCTGGAGTGGAAATAGTAATTTTATCTCGTCAGCTATCCAACAATTTCCCTACTGTTACACTATCTGGAGTGGGAATAGTAATTTTATCCACTCCGCTATCCAACACTATCTCTACTGTTGCACTCTCTGGAGTGGGAATAGAAAGGTTTAACCCCTCCGCTATCCAACACTTTCTCTATTGTTGCACTAGCTGGAGTCGGAATAGTAATTTTATTCCCTCCGCTATCCAATACTTTCCCTACTGTTGCACTATCTGGAGTGGGAATAGTAATTTTATCACCTCCGCTATCCAACACTTTCCCTACTGTTGCATTTGTCAGAGTGGGAATAGTAATTTTATCCCCTACGCTATCCAACACTTTCCCTACTGTTGCATTCTCTGGAGTGGGAATAGTAATTTTATCCCCTACGCTATCCAACACTTTCCCTACTGTTGCACTCGCTGGAGTGGGAATAGTAATTTTATCCCCTCTGCTATCCAACACTTTCCCTACTGTTGCACTCGCTGGAGTGGGAATAGCAATTTTATTCCCTCCGCTATCCAACAGTTTCCCTACTCTTGCATATTCTGCAGTGGGAATAGTAATTTTATCCCCTACGCTATCCAACATTTTCCCTACTGTTTCAGTTAATGTAGTGTAAAATGTTGTTTTAAAATTAAAAAAATTATTTTAATATTTTAATTTATTATGTATATATTTTATTTTTATGTTTATGTTACAGGTGTATGTATATATATATATATGTATTTATAATTTGTATTATGTTTCTAACATTTTATAATTTATTATAATAATTATTAATTAATATTATTAAGTACATATATATATATAATAATTTTTATATATGTATGTTTAATTTATTTTTACATTACATTTATTATTTATAATTTGTAACATTTTTTAATAATTCTAACTATGTTTTTATTAATTATATGTATTATTTAATTTATTTAAAAATATTTATTAGAGATTTAAAAAAACGATATTTTGAACAATATTTTTAACAACAATATTTTTGTTTAGATATTTTTGTACTTACCATTGTAAAGATAGGATGTCGATATTCTTGACATCGATATTTTGAACACGATATTTGTGTAGGTCGATATTCCTGTTGTCGATATTCTGTCAGTGATCCCCAAAGGACATAAGAGTGGGAGGCCTGACAGAAGAAGGAAAAAGAGTATTAGAAATCCGTCTCATCAAAAATCTGTTTCCAAGTAATGTTTCAGCTACAGAAGTAATGTATCATTTTGTTAAGGAAGAGAAGTCTATTGTTTGTTTGATGCCAACTCTTGAGGAGTGTAGTAAATTCAATGAACAATTAATTGCAACTGGAAAAAGAAGAGATTATAGAAATTTGAGAAAATGCTAAATAGGAACACCAAGGAGTTACAGTGCTACTTACAGAAAAAACTGCAATCAAATTTGGATAGTTTAGAAAAGTCTGTGTCAAAAACTGCAGGATTAGAAAAACAGTTATGCCTCTGTCAAAATTGTTGTGTAATCTTACATCGTAATTTAAATATGGAAGGGGGGCTAGTAAATGGCGCAATGGATAAAGTTATGAAATGTATTCATTATCCAAACAGAAATGATGTGGAATACTTAGCCATAAAATTTGATGATGTTGGTGAAGTTAAGCAGATTGGTAGATGTGTTGCACGTTTCCTACTCATGAAAGACTTGTATGTCCAGTGAAAGCAGTTCCCAGTGTCTTTAGCATATGCTGTAACTATTCACAAAGGTTTAAGTGTAGATACAGCTTTTGTTAATATTGGTAGTAGTGTATTTAAAGAAGGAATGTCATATGTAGCTTTGTCGCAAATTAGAACATTGTCTGGTTTCTTTCTGATTGACTTTGAGGAGAAGAAAGTAGGTGCTGATGTGAACTGTGTAAGATAGTATAATCGGTTAAGAGCTCAATATGCTCCTTATTTAGGCCAGTATCCTGTGTTTGAAAAATCGATAATTTTTCCAAAGCAGAAAATATCAAAGCAGTCTATCAGAGCTGAACAGAAAGATGAACAAAAAGAGAAACGACAGGGACCTAAGGAAAGAAAGCAACAGCACAATGAGGAAATGGAAGGCTATAATTTTGATAATAAATCTGGCGAGAACTGTGATGCAAATGTAGTGTTAAATGGACTGTATCATTACCTCAATTTACAAATTCTATTAAAGAAAAAGTAGATAAAATAATGTCTTCACAACCTATGAGGTCGATTCCGATTCGGGCCGGAAAAAGCACCGACCGACTCGGAGCCGGAAAAATTACCGACCGACACGTACCAGTGGCGCCCGACACGCCAAGTACGATGCAAGCCGCGATAAATCCGACCGACACGTCAGGAAACCAAGCCGACCGACCGAGCCGCTCGGAAAATAGCAATCCGGCCGGAAAAACACGCGAATCCAACCGACCGACACGCACCCGGAACAAATCCGACCGAATCGTACCCGCCAACTCCAACCCGCAAAGTACGATGCAAGGCGCGAAAAACCCGACCGAGTCGGACGGAGGACAAGCCGTACGACCGACACGCATACAAAACCGAGCCGAAGCAACACAATACACCGCGACCGACGCGTACGCAGCATACAAAACTGCACAAACACAGCGTGAACGAAACGGAAAACACCGTACGAGACCAATGCAGGGTCCGACTCGGTCACAAGAACGTTTCCAACATACACAAACAGCACAAAGGAAAAATCAACCAAAAAAAGGCCAAACAAGCAATTACCAAGCCAATAAATACTGGGGGGGTGGGGACAGAGAACAAAGACACACCCACAACTCCACCTATATAAAGGACACAAATCACTACCATGAGCCTTTGCAAATGCCATTCCACTGCCAGCACCCAAGAGAAAGCAACCACACACCCACAGCTCATCCCTCACACAAGCCACACACCAGCAGCACACCAACAAATACCTACCTCACATACACCCAGCACAACACACACCCACACACCCTCACCTGCACACCAACACACACATCACCCACCATCACCACCCATCACCATGCCCCCCAAGAAGAATCACAAGTTCCTAGATTGTGAATTGGAAGTCCTGGTAGACGAGATCCTAAGGGTAGAGCCACAGCTGTTTGGCACATTGGTCCAACAGACCCCCATGTCGCAGAAAACCAAGATGTGGGAGAGGATCATCAACAGGGTGAACGCCCAATCACCATGTCGGCGCACAAAGACCGACATCCAGAACAGGTGGTATGACGTGCGCAGGAGGGTACGGAAACTGCTGAAGCAAGACTACATCAACAGCCAACACACCGGCAGTGGCCCTCCTGCCAAGCCAATATACCTCAGGCCCTGGGAGGAGAAGGTGCGGGCCATCCTACCGCCAGTGAGCATATATGGACTAGAGGACATCCCAGAGCCTGGTGAGTACACAACAAATGTACACAATATACTGCCACAAAACACACACATCACTGTCAAGGGGAGAGTCAAACCATGCACTCATAGCAATTACACAGCAACTAGAACAGAATCATCCCAAAATGTGTATGTCAGTCAGATAAACACAACACATGCCATCAAAAAAGTCACATCCAACTGTGCCAACACATGTACAAACACAACCACAACTACAGCTAGGCAGTGGCACAAATAGAACTAACACACACATCCACACATGTAGCCACCACAACAACACCAACACACAGTGAAGACCACTCAAAGGAAGGAATTCTGTGTATGCTGGCCAAGTCAGTGTAGCCAATAGCATCATGGGAGTCGCAGTCACACATATTGCCCCCCACAACTGTCCCATCAACACCACCATGAACCATGCGCACATCACAGGGAGTGGAGAAGGACGCACAAGATGGCTGACACTGGCTACTGCTGTGAGGAGCACAAGGCCCTGCTGGCAACTGTGCACCAACAAACAGCAGGACACCACTGACTGACATCCTGAGAGACAACTTCCACTCCCTGCAATGCAAGCATAGTCCATGGTGGGATATCTGGCTGGCTGGGTGGGAAGGGGGACTTGCAGCACTGACCATAGTCACCAGCACCTCCCCTCACCCCCCCCCAACACAAACTCCACAGTACCCACCTGGTAGAATGCAATGCCCTCCATCCTAACACAAGATCCCACAAAGCACCACCACCCTGGGTTATGTTGTGTGAAGCACAGGGACACTCTTGGGACTATTAGCCAAACAACTGCCAGGACAACACTCCCAGCCATCCTGTCAGCACAGCCAGCCCACCCCACAGGGAAGCAGAGTCAAAAGGAAGGAAGCATGGGCATGCTGGGAAGGGGGTGGAGGCAATAGCATGATGGGAGTCGTAGTCACAGACATTGCTCAGCCTCACAACTGGCCCATCAACACCACCCTGAACCATGCTCACATCACAGGGAGTGGAGAAGGACTCACAAGATGGCTGACACTGGCTACTGCTGTGGGGAGCACAAGGCCCTGCTGCCAACTGTGCACCAACAAACAGCAGGACACCACTGACTGACATCCTGAGAGACAACTTACACTCCCTGCAATGCAAGCACGTTCCATGGTGGGATATCTGGCTGGCTGGGTGGGAAGGGGGACTTGCAGCACTGACCATAGTCACCAGCACCTCCCCTCACCCCCCCCCCAACACAAACTCCACAGTACCCACCTGGTAGAATGCAATGCCCTCCATCCTAACACAAGATCCCACAAAGCACCACCACCCTGGGTTATGTTGTGTGAAGCACAGGGACACTCTTGCGACTCTTAGCCAAACAACTGCCAGGACAACACTCCCAGCCATCCTGTCAGCACAGCCAGCCCACCCCACAGGGAAGCAGAGTCAAAAGGAAGGAAGCATGGGCATGCTGGGAAGGGGGTGGAGGCAATAGCATGATGGGAGTCGTAGTCACAGACATTGCTCAGCCTCACAACTGGCCCATCAACACCACCCTGAACCATGCTCACATCACAGGGAGTGGAGAAGGACTCACAAGATGGCTGACACTGGCTACTGCTGTGGGGAGCACAAGGCCCTGCTGCCAACTGTGCACCAACAGACAGCAGGACACCACTGACTGACATCCTGAGAGACAACTTACACTCCCTGCAATGCAAGCACGTTCCATGGTGGGATATCTGGCTGGCTGGGTGGGAAGGGGGACTTGCAGCACTGACCATAGTCACCAGCACCTCCCCTCACCCCCCCCAACACAAACTCCACAGTACCCACCTGGTAGAATGCAATGCCCTCCATCCTAACACAAGATCCCACAAAGCACCACCACCCTGGGTTATGTTGTGTGAAGCACAGGGACACTCTTGGGACTCTTAGCCAAACAACTGCCAGGACAACACTCCCAGCCATCCTGTCAGCACAGCCAGCCCACCCCACAGGGAAGCAGAGTCAAAAGGAAGGAAGCATGGGCATGCTGGGAAGGGGGTGGAGGCAATAGCATGATGGGAGTCGTAGTCACAGACATTGCTCAGCCTCACAACTGGCCCATCAACACCACCCTGAACCATGCTCACATCACAGGGAGTGGAAAAGGACTCACAAGATGGCTGACACTGGCTACTGCTGTGGGGAGCACAAGGCCCTGCTGCCAACTGTGCACCAACAAACAGCAGGACACCACTGACTGACATCCTGAGAGACAACTTACACTCCCTGCAATGCAAGCACGTTCCATGGTGGGATAACTGACTGGGTGGGTGGGTGGGTGGGAAGGAGGTCTGGCTGTCAACCAAACACAATCAATGCAGACCATGTTCACACCCCAGAGAATACATAGAAATGCCCAAATAATGCAGGACAATGTGCCACACCAATATCAACCCCTGACTGTGACGACTTAGGACAATACAATGTACAGGCCCGCACCCCGAGGCACAGTCACAACTGTCAGGTGTGTCAACCACTGATGCCTGCAGAAACATGACATACATTGTTTGTGTCTCCCAAAAACAGGTGATGATAGGGACACAGCAGCAGACGCTGAGGAGTCCCAGTCCCAGGCTCAAGAGGATGCCGAGCTCACTGGCGTCGTACAGCCTCTGTCCTCCTCGGACGATGAAGAACAACCTGGCACATCCGGTGCAAGTCAACATGCTGCACCAGCAGGACCACCAGCTGCAGCACCAGCAGGTCCACCAGCTGCACCCCCTGCACCCACCCCTCCAACGACTGTCACCACGAATACCATCCCTGCCGACATGGACAGAATAAGGAACAACACCAGCGCAGTGACCCTGGACCAACCTGGGGCCATGGACACCACCACCACCACCAACCCCCAAGGTGGACCAGGGTTATCTGTGCGTGCAACTGCACACACTGCACATGTCAGCAGGGGTGGTGGGAGGGGTGGGAGACAGAGGTCGCTGCTTGCAGACGTTGCTGGTGTGCATGAAGACCCACAACTGGTACGCATAGCTGATGCGTACCAGTCCAGCACCGGAGAGCTCAGCCAGGTAGTGGGGCTCCTCAGAGACATCAAACAGCAGCAGGCTGCCCATCATGCCCGCTTGGACTCCCACATGTCCCACGTGGAGTCACACATGTCACGTGTGGACTCCCACATGTCACGTGTGGACTCCCACATGACACGCGTGGAGTCCAAGTGGGATGTACTACATGAGATGACGGCGGTGCACAGGGACATTTTACAATGCCTCCGCCAGATGAACAGCAACCAGTCCACACCTCCCTGTGTGCCAACAACATCTGGTACCGAACAAACTGCAACTGCCACAGGGAGGGAGGAGGACTCTGGCGGAGAGTCCCCTGCACCGCAGCAGCCTGCACTTGAGGGCCCCCCAAGAAGAGGGGTCGTCCGAGGAGGGGAAAGTGAGAGGCTGATGGCCAAGCGCAACTCCCAGGAAGCCTGAACCTGTTCTGGATTTTCGCCTTTGTGCACAGACTGTTCACCCTGTTGATGGCAACACTACTCCCACACATTGCATGGGAGTACAAGTTGGAACAATGTGTCAGACAACTGTGGCCCCGATACTGGGGATCCTGTCTACCTGGACTTTCTATTCATCTAGGAACTTGGGATTGCAAGATTCATGTACAGCACAATCCATCCTATGCACTATTATCACAGATGTATCACAATAAACACAATAATACACCATACTTGCCTCTGTCGTGATTCCAACGTGGGTGCTGTTATGGGGATGATGAACTGCAAAATTACACTGTGTATGCGAACTGCAACAGCAAGGACAACACAGGCATGTGAGTACAGGCAACGTGACACATATGAGGGAGACACACCACCAGGGCTACAAAACACATACACACCTAGGCCATCTGACTCATTGCCTACACTGATGTTGCCAGGGAAGACGGTGCAATGCACAGACACCACACCCATTCCCAGTTGTAGTCAAGTAGCCCACAGGTGCAGTAAGCAAATGGCAGTCAAATGTGTGACCACAGACAACGCACATCACTAAGTGAAGCACAGGTTTATTACACAGTAGCAACATGCCGTAACCACTACAGATGCAAGGTAACCCCACCTGGTAGCGGGCACACAGTCAACAACTGTAGACAGAAGGAAGTCCATGGGTGTGGCGCACATCACCTGTAGGGACACAACAGCTACCAGCCTGGATGTGCAATCACGTCGTCGGTGGACACAGTTGACCAAACGAATCTGAAAGTACCCTGTGAAGGACAGAAATGACACACAGTCAAAAGCAATGGAGTACAGGACAGAACAGCAAAACTCATGCACAATACATGTTACAAGATACCCACCCAGAACCAAGTTAGCATGTGAACACTGTTGGGGAGTACAGCCCACCTGTAAGCACACATCGCAACACACATCCAGTCAAGTAGCCCATGGACACACTCCAACAGCACCAGAGCACCACCCACACATCATGCCAACTCACATCATTGACATGACACCTCAGGATACTCACATTCAGCTAAAGAAGTTGGTGATGAGCTGTGTGCGGACATCACCATCACCATCATCATCATCATCGTCACTGGCATCGTGGTCCAGGCCAGGATCCTCCACAGGTGGCGGATGTTGGTCATCGTCATCCTGGATGAGAGGCAACTCCTTCCGCACTGCCAGGTTGTGGAGCATGCAGCAGACGATGATAATCTTGCACACTTTCGCAGGGGCATATGGGAGGGACCCTCTGGTCTTGTCCAGGCAGCGGAAGCGGCTCTTCAGGAGACCAAAGGTCCGCTCAATCACTCTCCTGGTCCGACCATGTGCCTCATTGTAGCGCATCTGGGCAGGTGTCACAGGGTTCCTGAGGGGTGTCAGCAACCACGGCATGTTGGGGTATCCCGAGTCACCTACGGACAGACAAGTGCACATCAGCTGACTTGGAAAAGTGGGCGGAATACTACAGATCAGATCACACACAATGGCACAAAGTCAGTACACACCGACAAGCCAGGCACGCTGGTTCTGCATCTGTGCCATCAACCTGGGGATGCGACTACTCCTCATCACAAAGGCATCGTGTGCTGAACCAGGGAAACGGGCACACACGTGTGTGATGGTCATGTCTGCAAGACACACCACCAGTGCATTGACCGAGTGGTAGTGCTTGCGGTTCCTGTAGGCCTGCTCCTGGGCCTGTGGTGGTACCAAAGCCACATGTGTCCCATCAATGGAGCCAATGACATGCGGCATCCTCCCCAGGGCATAAAAGTCACTCTTCACGTCAGTGAGTCGTCGCAGTCTAGGGAAATAGATGTACCGGTTCAGGAAGAGCAACATTGCCGCCAAGAAATCGCGGAGCACACGGCTGAACATGGTCTGTGACATCCCACCAGCAGACGCCACAGTATGTTGGAAGGTACCGGTGGCAAAGAAGTGTAGGGCTGCCATCACCTTCACCTTGGGGGTCAGCGCTGTAGGATACGGCCGGCCAGGCTGCAAATGTGGGGACAACTGCACTGCCAAATCCTCAATCAGCTGCCTGGTGAAGCGGTACCGTCGGATGCTGTCCCGTTCCACCATCGTTGCCAGGTCTGGGAATGGCCGATGGACAGCAGGAGCCCTGCAGTGCAGAGGAGAAGTAAGCAAGATCGTCAGTCACCCCACATATGCGGCATTGAACACACTCAAGATCCCAACATACATCATCATGAGGCACAACTACATGAAGTGTGCAGTACCGGAACGACATGTATGGTACATACATGGCCAACATCTGTCAACACGGTCCTACAGGTGGCATCAATTTGTCCCAGGTTGGCCCATTGGATATCATGATGCTGTGTCACAGTCACCCCCCAGTGACATGTGAGGACAGATGTGCCCCAGGCACCACAGCTCAACGACAGGCACATTCCCAGGGACCCTGTAATGCCACATGGACACTGGCATCACCTGGAGTATCATGTGTACACCACAACAAAACAAACATGACCCCCACAGGTAGTGGCCACACTTGCCATGGCAGGAGAGCCATGGACGTCTGTGACACACACGCACAACATCAGAGTCCATGCACACACAACGTGGATGTGGAGACTGTCTCCCATTGTGCACATGAAATCAGAGACATTGTAAACACTACATGCACAAAGACTGTGGAGGGCCATCACTATTGTGCCACTGGGACACCCTGGCTCAAACATACCGTCCCACATGGGACTCATGGGGTATGTGACATGACATACACCATCACCACTGTGAAATGTGACCATGGCACATGCACAGATATGAACAGTTGCACATCACAGTGGTCACGTACACGTAACACCCAGGATCCTGTCCCCATTAACACGTGCACAGCCTGGGGGTGGCTGCCCACAGGTGACACCCACAGGACAACATGTACACCAACATACACACAATAGGAAATGCAGCCTTACATGCCTTATGATAAGGTTTGGACAGGCTGTCGTGATGTAGGTGTGCCCCTCACTCCCTGGGAGCTATCTGTGGCTGGCATATGTCCATCTGAGATAGGCATGCTGACATATGGCAGTCACATGTACAGTGATGCGTTGAACAGCAATGGACCGATCGGTGTCTCCGGCCGGCCCATTGCTTTCAATGTGTGCGGGTACGCGTTGTACCCCTGTGCGCGTTGTACTGCAATGGACCGATCGGTGCCTCCGGCCGGCCCATTGCATTCAATGTGTGCGGGTACGCGTTGTACCCCTGTGCGCGTTGTACTGCAATGGACCGATCGGTGCCTCCGGCCGGCCCATTGCTTTCAATGTGTGCGGGTACGCGTTGTACCCCTGTGCGCGTTGTACTGCAATGGACCGATCGGTGCGCACCCATTGACAATGGGCTTGCCTGGCAACGGACGCGTTTTCGAATATTCGAACGAGTCGGTTGCTGGAAAATCAGTTGGTCACCAACAACAATGTTGCAAAATCATGTATGTCATGAAGTTGAAATTTTGAAGGATGCTGTGGGCGTGTTTTGGTGCTGCTATTCCATGGATTGGCCAGATTCAGAAGATGCAAACGACTTGGACCTATCACTTTGGACACAAGGGACAGTATCTGCCTCTCCAGCACATATATATTGCTGCATGTTCCCCTGAGAGCCCACTTGCCTGCACTACATGCTCCAGGACGACATCTGCCACTGCACTGCTGCTGTCTCTGCCCCTCTGGACCCTGCAATGGCACGTACTGTGGAGAGAGCCCCAGCCTTCAGCCTTGAAGAGAACCAGGCCCTGCTGGACAGCCTACTTCCACAGTACAGCAAGCTGTATGGAACACCAGGGGAGCAGGTGAGTGTTCTGTGCACTGCCTTTCTGAATGTGCATTTTGTCTGACTAGCAAGGCTGAGAGTCAGCACACCACTGGCTAGCAGGCTCACTGAGTAGTTGTCACCCCCCATAGTGTGTAGTGACTTGCACTGGACAGGTATGGTGCAGTGACAGTGCTTCTGAACAGGGTTTTACTCCCCATGCAATGATACCATGTAGTGACTTCTGGAAAACTGTCCATGGGCAGCCGTGCACTGCCTGGGTACACCATGTGCCCCTGTGATTGCGACATGTATATGCAACTGTGTCATGCACGGATATGTTGCATGTGTAGTAATGGCCTTATCACTTTGTCATCCTGACAGGCTTCTGCCCATCGGAAGCATGAGATCTGGAAGGACATCGTCCGGGCTGTCCGGTCCGTGGGGGTCTACAAGCGCCGGATCCGCAACTGCCAAAAGAGGTGGCAGGACCTTCGGGGCTGGACCCGGAGGATTGCACGGGTCCAGCTGAAGCTGTCGCCTCCTCGCAGGAGGGGCGGAACACGGACCCTGACCCCCACATGCTCAGGATCCTGGCGGTGGTCTTTCCAGACCTGGATGGGCAGCTGAAGGCCAGAGAGCAGCAAGGAGGGGGTGAGTCAAAGACTGCACTGTGTACTCTGTCTAACATGCTATGTGCCCTCCTCGGGCCAGGTTGAACTGCCACAGTACAGCAGTCATGTTGTCCAGGAGCCATGTCCCTCTATTGTGCACTGCCCACTCCTCATCTGATACCCAGGTGTGGCCCTTACATGCAGGGAATTCTGTCACTTAGGACTGTGTCCTTGCAGTTTGCTTGACTCAAGGTGGGAGACAGCATCTGTTTCCCTGACTCTGTGGTGGGCATCATGGGTGGGTCCATTGCTTACACAATGCCTGTATTCTGACATGTATTCAGCGTGTTACTTTGATCTGTGGTCCAATTGCTGAGCTGATCCACCACATGTGGCTGGGGTACCTGGCACACACCCATGCTGCGGGTGGGAACAATGTTTGGGCCCCAGGAGTATGTATATGACGTGTGTCACACATACTTAGCCAGCTGCCTACAGTCCAGGGCTCATCCCTCATTCATGTGGGGCTGGACAGTCATGCCTACTCCAGGCCATACAATACACTCTGTACTCCCACTCCCGTGTATCAGAGGACACATTGTGCACAGTGATTTGACCCCTCAGGTGTCTGCCTCTGTGTCAGTGTGCTGTGGATTAGTCGCCAGGACTGCTGTGGAGTTTCTTGGTAGGGGCTCAGCATGCCACTGGAGATGTGACCATAGGAGACGATACTTGTGTGACACATAGGTGTCTGATCAGCTGCCCATGCAGACTGGGGCATGTAAATGTGAAGTTCAGGCAGCTGTTCCCCATGCACAGCAGAGTGTGAGGGGCTCAGGTTCAGAGGGTAGTGTCACAGGTCTCCCATATGTCCAATAGGTATGACCTGGACAGATGAGGGTTAAGAGGATGTGTTGTGGGGGGGATGTACATGTGCACTTGTGCAGCTCCAGGACTTGCATTCCCCATGACCTACTATTGTGACACAGTGCAGAGTGTTGTTGTCTGGCTGCAAAGTCATACATCACTGAGACAGTGATGTATGACTTTGCAGTCATGCCTCCGCCATGGCATGTGTCTACTGATTGGTGATCCTGCAGGGGAGTGACATGTGCTACATGCACACCATAGTGGCGCTGGCTATCAGGACATGGGTGCATCATGGTGTCTGTCGCTGGTATGCATCACATGCATTTCCTATTTGACTCTGGGCATCCCTTACATCCGTAAACCTGTACTGACTCAGTGGCAAGAGCTGTGATGTGTCCACACCGTGTCCTCTGCACTGTCCAACTACTGTGTACTTGGTGCATGTGTCAACACTGGGGTGTTGCAATCCAACAGACACCAGACAGATGGGTGCAAGGCCATGTGGGATGTGAGTGCCATGCTTGGCATCAGACTGACAATTGACTTCTCCTGTTCAATTAGGGCACTTTTAGCAATGTACAACTAATGATGCCAGGGCTTGCTCTGTAATGTGCTGTGCTCACAGTGGTGTGTGCGTTATGTGCAGGTGACTGATGTCTGTCTGTTTCCCCATTGTTTGCAGATACATCCACGGCCACGGAAGGGGACAGCTCCACGGACCAGGAGGAGCCGGAGAGCCAGACTGGGTCAGCAGCCGAGGAGTGGTCGGAGGGACCCAGTGGCACGGAGGGCGAGGGGAGCCACACCGAGGAGTCCTCAGCAGCATCCACCTCAGCTGAGGACCAGAGCAACTCGGAGGATGACTCCCTTGTGGAGGCGGGTGTCAGCAGCCACCACACCCCAGCTAGTGTTGCTGTCCCCGCCACCACCAGCACCACCACCGCCCTCCCATCGGCTCCCATTCCCCAGGTCCGTGGAGGCTCCCATGTCCGGGAGCGTGTCTCCTTTGGGCCAGGCACCGCACCCCCTGCCCCTGTGTCCCCTGCTGCCCTGAGTGAGGAGTCTGTGTACCTCCTTCGCCAGCTCCATGTAGGGCAGACAGCCATGCTGAGTGTCCTCCATGCGCACACCGCGCTGTTGACTCAGCTGGTGTCGTTCATGGAGGGCATCTCATCGGGCATGTCTGACCTACAGAGGGGCAATAGGTCCATGGACTCCTCCCTGACGGCAGCAGTGTCCCTCCTCAAACGGTCCCTCACCCCTCCTGCCTCTGCTCCATCCACACTCCCCAGCACCTTACCCATCCCAGGCACACACACACCGGCACAGGCACACACCAGCACACACACATCCAGCACACTGACACACACGCCAATGACAAAACGCACACGCACCCACATTCAGGGGACTGAAGCCAGACTCACAGGGGATGGGGCCCTGGAACACACACACGCATCCACATGCACTGCGCAGTCCTCAGTTCCCTCTCCCTCCAAAGCACCCTCCCTTGCCTCACCTGCAACCCCAAAGTCACAGCAGCTCTTCCTCTGTGACCTCGGCCTCTTCCCCACCGATGAAGCTGCTCCAGCATCCCGGGGGAAGAGGAAGCCCACCCACACGGAGCAGAGTGCCCCTCGCCCCCGGACACCCTCCCCCAGGCGCAGACGGACTGAGGCCCCCACCCGCAAGTCCCCCGGAGTGCTAAGAGCAAGACCCCGCCACCGCCCTGCAGCTCAGGCACAAGGTCTCCGTCCTCCATCCCTCAGGCCCCCACTGCACAGGTGCCCCCACCACACCCTGCCCCAGGTTCCCCCACCCACAGATATACCATCCCCAAGATGCTCCGGCCTTCTCCCCCTGCCACTTGCTCTCCCAGCACCACACCCCCCGCTGCGCTTGTCTGTGCCACTGATGTGGTGAGGGTGTCCTCCCCCTCTGTCCAACCCACCTTGCCTGTTCCCCATTCTCCTCCCCTGGAGGTAGGCACTGCAGTGGAGTCCACTACCGCCCTGTCTGACTTGGGCACTGCAGTGGCGGACCTGTCCACCCCATCTGCAGGGTCCACTGCAGTTGTGCCGGCACCCACGACATCTGTGTCATGCCCCCAGTTGTGCCGGCACACACCATGTCAGACACCTCCACTGCAGTTGTCAGTGGCTCTCCAGCACCCACCACCCCTTCCCTGACTCCCCCGGTGAGCCCTGATCCTGTCCCTGTGGTGCCTGGCCTGCCCCCGGTTGCCTCTCCTAGTGGATTGTCCCTGGTATTGTGCAGGCATGCGTAGGGTGACATCTGCCAGTGTCACCCTGTTTGAACTTTGACAATGGACTGGCCATTGGCCTTTGCTCTAATTTCTTCTGGACGTCGTTATCAAACAACACATATGCTGAATAAAGCAACTTTCTTTTCTCTAGTGCTCATGCTTCAGATGTACATGTTGTTGGTGCAGCTAACCATGCCCTTGCTGCAGTGATGGTGATATCTGGTCTCATGATTATGAAGTGTTACTGTGCAGGAACCCATGTGGTCCAGGGGGAATGTGTCCTATCATGTGGTGTATCCATGTCATCAATAGCAGCATCTGAGGGTGTCATGTGTTCAGTATTTGGCAATGGGTTTCCTACTTACATTGGCAATTTCATATCTGTGGCTTCCACCCCTGCACATCTGTTGTGCCTGCCATCGTTGCATTTGTCTACTTCCCTGACAATGTTGCCATCTCCAGTGGACATGCAGGTTTGGGCATCAATGGGGAGGGACTCATCCGTGTAGTCAGTGCAACATTGCCATACAAGTGTGTTGGATCTGTGCTGATGATTCCGTTGGCACATCCATGACCAGGCTGATGTGATGGGAGCCCTCATTTGGTGCTAATTGTTGATTGTGTGACCAAGTGCTCAGCTGACATGATGGGGCCCTACTGAGGCAACATATGGCACAGCTTTCCTCACACAGGAGTGGAGTCCCCTCATGGCAGTGTGTACACGTGTGACATTGCCTGCGCCCAAGGTGTGTGTTGTATGTGCATGTCTGTGTGTTCACTTCCATTCATCTGCGCATGCTGTGATCCCTAGTGTTGTACCTGTTTGTGATGCTTGCTGACTTGAGCTATGTTCCCCCAAAGTCTTCTCCCTGTGTTCTCTGTGATGTGGGTGCATGGCACATTACTGGTCATCAGGGTGTCACCCATAGGTGTGTTTGCTGTCAGGGCAGAGTTTGTGTGCAGACTCAGATGGGTCACAGTCAGGTTTCCCTTTGGCACTTGTTGTTTGCCCCTGTCATGTGATTTCCAGTTTGTGTTATCTTTCAGTGATTGTGACACGTTGTGTGTGTGACTGCTGGCACTCCTTAGGGTCCGGGCTGCAATGTTGGTTGTTGTCTATGTGTGTTCTTTGTGGGTGTCCTTGGCTTCTTCATTGGTGTGTGACTGTGGCTGGGATCCCATTGGTCGGTGTGGTATTGCCGTCATGTCCATGTACAGCGTAGTGTGCAGTGTGTCAGACATTCAGGACTCTTGTTGAGTGTCCATGTGTGATGTGTTTCTACACCTTGGTTCCCACCCACCACCCTGGAATAGTCATGGGTGCATGTGCAATGTCACCAGTGCATGTGTACTTCACTGCTGCACATTGTTGGAGGTCGAGGGGTGTGGTCTTGAGTGTGTGCAGATGAGAGTTGTTGCCCGGCTAGGCCCCTGCCTCCATGTTGGCCTTGGCTTACTGGCCATGCTGATTGATTTGTGCTTGTGTAGGTGTGATGGTAGTTAGTTGCTCAGGACACCTGACTGTGGTTCACAGTGTGATCGACATTTAGCTTTGTCATCACAGTGGTATTTTTATTCAGCCCAGGGTCACCACATTGTGGGGGCCCTGGGGGTGGTGCTGTGGTGTGTCTGTGACTTGCTGTGTCAGTTGTTGTTCCTACGTGCCTGTGTGACATGTGTGTTTTGTGCTCCCTCTCACCTGTCAATGCCTGCTTGCCTACATAGAGGATTTGGATCCATGAGTTACCTTAGTGTGGCAGTGTATGCACATCTGTATGATTGGTATTCAGCTCTCCTCATGTGTTGTGTTGTTGCCTGGGGACACTGGCACCCCCACCCCTCACCTGCTGTGTATGATGACAGTGTTGGTCTGCCTGTTTGTGTTTGTGCATCTGCACCACTGCATTGGCATATCTTGGGTGTGCCATTGGCTGTATGTTGTTTGGTGTGTTTCCCCTGCTGTCCCTGGGACTCCTAGGTCATCGGTCAGCACAGTGATCATGGTTTGTGTGTCCCATTGCTGCCATGGTATGGTATCTGTTCACCTCACATCTGCTGTCTCCACAGGGTATCTGCATTTGTGTGCCCATTGGTGCAAATATGTGGTTCTGCATTCTGATGGTCACTTCTGTCATTGTGTCATTGATGACTGTTGACGGTCTCAGCCCCCATGGGTGTTGTTTGTCTGCACATGGCCAAAGGAATGTTTCATTTGCACTGCAGTATTTGGCTCCCCCAATTTATGTTGCAATGGGACACATACACTACTTTGCCACAGATGAGTTTTTGGTTCTGTGACCAGGAATGATCCATGCAGTTTGGCAGTTGCAGCTCTTTCTTTGTCAACAATTACCTTTTGGTCACTGTGATGATGAGGGTGTAGACCCCATTGCCACAATGGTCAAAATGTGCTTCAGCTATGGACCCCACACTTACCTTTTGGTCACTGTGATGATGGGGGTTTAGACCCCATTGCCACAATGGTCAAAATGTGCTTCAGCTATGGACCCCACACTTGCCTTTTGGTCACTGTGATGATGGGGGTTTAGACCCCATTGCCACAATGGTCAAAATGTGCTTCAGCTATGGACCCCACACTTGCCTTTTGGTCACTGTGATGATGGGGGTTTAGGCCCCATTGCCACAATGGTCATGGGCTGCTTGCATTGTGGGTGCCACACACATATATGTGTGGCACATGTGCTAGGGGGTCACATTGTATGTTCAAAGTCATGTTCGGTGTTGTAGGCATTTGACACAGCCTGCTCACACGCTTGTCATGGTGGTGGGGGGATGTCTTAATCTTGCATTCCCTAGGTTGTGGTGTGCTTGTTGTGTCATGCATTGTCCATCCTATGAGTGGGGGTGGTAGTAGTGGTAGGCATCCAGCCCCCCTGGCTAAGGGTGGTAGTAGTGGTAGGCATCCTGCCCCCGTGGGTGAGGGTGGTAGTAGTGGTAGGCATCCTGCCCCCGTGGGTGAGGGTGGTAGTAGTGGTGGGCATCCTGCCCCCTGGCTAAGGGTGGTAGTAGTGGTAGGCATCCTGCCCCCGTGGGTGAGGGTGGTAGTAGTGGTAGGCATCCTGCCCCCTGGCTAAGGGTGGTAGTAGTGGTAGGCTTCCTGCCCCCTGGCTAAGGGTGGTAGTAGTGGTGGGCATCCTGCCCCCCTGGGTGGGGGTGGTAGTAGTGGTAGGCATCCTGCCCCCGTGGGTGAGGGTGGTAGTAGTGGTGGGCATCCTGCCCCCTGGCTAAGGGTGGTAGTAGTGGTAGGCATCCTGCCCCCCGTGGGTGAGGGTGGTAGTAGTGGTAGGCATCCTGCCCCCTGGCTAAGGGTGGTAGTAGTGGTAGGCTTCCTGCCCCCTGGCTAAGGGTGGTAGTAGTGGTGGGCATCCTGCCCCCTGGGTGAGGGTGGTAGTAGTGGTAGGCATCCTGCCCCCCATGGGTGAGGGTGGTAGTAGTGGTAGGCATCCTGCCCCCCGTGGGTGAGGGTGGTAGTAGTGGTAGGCATCCTGCCCCCTGGCTAAGGGTGGTAGTAGTGGTGGGCATCCTGCCCCCCTGGGTGGGGGTGGTAGTAGTGGTAGGCATCCAGCCCCCTGGCTAAGGGTGGTAGTAGTGGTGGGCATCCTGCCCCCCTGGGTGAGGGTGGTAGTAGTGGTGGGCATCCTGCCCCCTGGCTAAGGGTGGTAGTTGTGGTGGGCATCCTGCCCCCCCTGGGTGAGGGTGGTAGTAGTGGTAGACATCCTGCCCCCCGTGGGTGAGGGTGGTAGTAGTGGTAGGCATCCTGCCCCCCTGGCTAAGGGTGGTAGTAGTGGTAGGCTTCCTGCCCCCCTGGCTAAGGGTGGTAGTAGTGGTGGGCATCCTGCCCCCCCTGGGTGAGGGTGGTAGTAGTGGTAGGCATCCTGCCCCCCGTGGGTGAGGGTGGTAGTAGTGGTAGGCATCCTGCCCCCCGTGGGTGAGGGTGGTAGTAGTGGTAGGCATCCTGCCCCCTGGCTAAGGGTGGTAGTAGTGGTGGGCATCCTGCCCCCCTGGGTGGGGGTGGTAGTAGTGGTAGGCATCCTGCCCCCTGGCTAAGGGTGGTAGTAGTGGTGGGCATCCTGCCCCCTGGCTAAGGGTGGTAGTAGTGGTAGGCATCCTGCCCCCTGGCTAAAGGTGGTAGTAGTGGTAGGCTTCCTGCCCCCTGGCTAAGGGTGGTAGTAGTGGTGGGCATCCTGCCCCCCTGGGTGAGGGTGGTAGTAGTGGTAGGCATCCTGCCCCCCGTGGGTGAGGGTGGTAGTAGTGGTAGGCATCCTGCCCCCTGGCTAAGGGTGGTAGTAGTTGTGGGCATCCTGCCCCCCTGGGTGAGGGTGGTAGTAGTGGTAGGCATCCTGCCCCCCGTGGGTGAGGGTGGTAGTAGTGGTAGGCATCCTGCCCCCTGGCTAAGGGTGGTAGTAGTGGTGGGCATCCTGCCCCCCTGGGTGGGGGTGGTAGTAGTGGTAGGCATCCTGCCCCCTGGCTAAGGGTGGTAGTAGTGGTGGGCATCCTGCCCCCTGGCTAAGGGTGGTAGTAGTGGTAGGCATCCTGCCCCCTGGCTAAGGGTGGTAGTAGTGGTAGGCATCCTGCCCCCCGTGGGTGAGGGTGGTAGTAGTGGTAGGCATCCTGCCCCCTGGCTAAGGGTGGTAGTAGTGGTGGGCATCCTGCCCCCCTGGCTAAGGGTGGTAGTAGTGGTGGGCATCCTGCCCCCTGGGTGAGGGTGGTAGCAGTGGTGGGCATCCTGCCCCCTGGCTAAGGGTGGTAGTAGTGGTAGGCATCCAGCCCCCCTGGGTTGGGGTGGTGGCGCGCATTCAGGCCCCTGTGTGCATATGTGGCATTGGTGATGGGCATCCCGCCCCTATGGTGCTGCTGTTGCTGGTGTAAGTATATTCAGATTCCCAGTGTATGTGTGTGATGTGTCGTGTACGTGTTGTATGTGTTTTGTGGTTGGTGTCTGACTTACCTTCTGCGCCGTACGCGTCCGTGCCTGTTCCGGTAGTAGATGTAGAATATTGGTATGATCGGGACGAAGGGATTCATGGTTTGTTCGTGTCGTTCGTCCTTCTCGTTGCTTCGCATCGTCCTCGTCGCTTGGCTTC
Organism: Calotriton arnoldi; assembly: GCA_963921515.1. Lineage (NCBI taxonomy): Eukaryota > Metazoa > Chordata > Amphibia > Caudata > Salamandridae > Calotriton > Calotriton arnoldi. The sequence goes on along the minus strand of CAWUFW010000107.1, from coordinate 3,237,265 downwards.
GTCCTCGTCGCTTCGCTTCGTCCTCGTCGCTTCGCGTCGTCCTCGTCGGTGCTGTGTTCGTCTCGTAGCCGTGGATCGTGTTGTGGCGCGATTCGGAGCTTATGTGCGCCTCTCCCGGATGCTTTGACGTGCCGTGCGTAGCGACGGGTTCGGCGCGTACGGAAAGCGCATCGTACTTGTCCGGCCGGACGGGGCTGCATTTTCCCTTCCGTGCGACTCGATTCGGCGTTTCCGGATTCGCCTCGGTCGGAGAACAGGACCTGGTTTGGGTGAGTACGGCTCGGCCGGAATTTTTGCTGTTGTGCGCATCGTACTTGCTCGTTCGGTGTGCTGTACGGATCGGTCGGGAAACTGGCTTTCGCATGGCTTTTTTCCCGACCGAATAGTATTGGGTGCGCCTCCGACCGAGATCGGAATCGGCCCCTATGTAGTTTAGTTGAAGAATTACGAAGTGACAGAAGTATTATATATTCTGCTACTAGAATAAGAAAACTTACAGATGACTGTACTGGATCAGTAGTGTTTTCTCAAAATCTTAAGCAGGATGCTCAAGAATTTTTAATGGTAATGCTAGAAATATTAGAGGAAGAAGATGTGAATATTAATGAATTATTTGGTTTAACTTATAAATGGAACCATAACTGTGAAGATTGTGAACTCATGTTTAGCATTGAAATCAATTCAGAACGATTCCTCTACTGGACATTAACAGATTGTAAAGCTGTGGCCTTTGAAATTCTAACCAAAAATGCCCATCAAGATGTGACCTGTCCAAACTGCAGATCAAAACTTAGACTACGTTGTTACTACAAAGGTATGGAAAATTTGTCATAGTCATGCTACAATGTTGCAGAGTGGATGGCACTAAATTAGAAACTGAAATTACAAATTTTATAGCTGGACAGATTTCCATTTCAAAAAGAACTTTCACAACTATAGCAATACTATTTCATGAAGGAGGTAATATAACCTCTGTACACTATACAATATATTTAAGATGTCAAACAGGATCAATCAATCAATCAATCAATCAGGGGTTTGTTAAAGCGCGACTACTCACCCGTAAGGGTCTCAAGGCGCTAGGGGTGGGGGGTGCAATGACATACAAATTACATACTTTCGAATGATTTTAATTTTACTTGCTGTTACTCTTACTCTACCTTATTCTTATGCTTTCTTCTACTTACCCATATGCTTACTTTTTATGTTTAATCCTACACTTGCTCTTACTCCTACTTGTCTATTGTTATTTAATGTTACTTTGTCCTGCTTACTCTTGCTCTTGCTCATACTCCTACTTTTCCTCTTTCTCTTACTCCTAAACTCACTAATTCCTACTCCTGCTTCTCTTACTTTTACAATGTTCTACTCTTACTCCTACATATTGCTATTCCTGCAATTATTAATACACTTACTCTTAAACATGTGACCACACACACTCCTGCTTAGTTCTCAGTTGGCGGCCATGTTTTTGAGGTGGGCACTGGAAAGAGACAGCAGTGGCAGCTATTGCACTCACTCTGACTCAACATTCAGTTGTCTTACATGCAAACGACCATCGTCATTCAGGCTTATGAGGCGATGCAAAAAATAAATAAACATGACAGCCATTTTGAAATAGCCAAATTTAAATGTTCAATTGTCATTTTACAGCAATGAAGAAAAATAACTGGATTCTTAATAGTTTAGTATAGTATTGCGTTTTTGAAGCTGTCAACATGTTTCTGCAACTTTTCCGGACAAAACTTTCCGAAGCAAGAGTGAGTGAGAGTACAGATGAGGAATGGACCATTGTTGCATGATGTCCTGCTCCATCTGACCCCGGTCCTGATGCCACCCGGTTAGCATTTGGGTGGCACATTGACGTTTAGCTCTTGCTTGAGGTTGTCAGATCATGCATTACCAACTGTTACTGAGATACTAGAGGTGTTGAATAGCTACATGAAAGGTTAACCCTTGACCCCCCTTTTTGCTATCTAGACATTGGGGCCGATTCCGATCTCGGCCGGTAGGGCTCCGAATCGGATTCGGCATAACCGGATCCGATTCGGAGCCCAATTTCCCGACCGATTCGTACACGTGTCCGGACGAGCGAGTACGATGCGAATTCGCCGACCGACTCGTTCGGGCGTCCCAACCGCTCCGACCGACTCATTCCCGGGTCTAACCGCACCGACCGACTCGCTCGGACACGACTCGCACCGCGCAATGGAGACGTTCCCCGGCCGGGTAAGTACGATGCGCGCCGCGAGCAGTCCGACCGACACGTGCCGTCCGGCTCGAAAGAGCAGTCGGAGCCGTACTTTGGGGGTCCGTGTCGGACCCCCCTGTACGCGTAGCCACGCGAGTCGCACACAGGGGGGACCCTTGGGTCCCCCCTACCTGTGCGTGTACGGCGCAAGTCGCTTCGCCGCGTACCCACTGTAGGGGGCGCCCTTGTTCGCCTCGCACCCTTTGAGGCAATGGGAGCCCGCGTACGCGTTGTACGACCAGCTCCCATTGACTTCAATGGGAGTCCGACCGACTCGAGTACGATAGCATACGGACGGATCGTACTCGTTCGGTCGGGCTGCACGGGTCCGATTCGGTCGGAAATCTCTCCGGGTCCGGCTCGGTCGGAGGGATTTCCAGCCCGAATCAGAATCGGGCCCCTTAGTGACACGCCTGGGGATTGGGAAGAGAGGTGAGGGAGGGAGGTTTGTTGGAGTTAAGCTTTTGTAATTGTTGTATTTTTCTCACTGAGCAGTCTGCATATTATGCCTGACAGGAGGACCTGGACACTCTATTTTGCCACCTGATTTCAAATGTCATGATTTCACCTTTGTCTTCTGCTGGGAGGCGTCCCCGGACCCTCCGACTGGGTTTGTGCAAAATCAATAAAAGTCTGTTTAAAAAAGAAAATGAAAGGTTAACCCTTCCTTCTTGTTTGCGCCACCCATGGAAGTTGTCTAACCATTTTGCCCACTGGCTCCTGCTCGGTGAAATGTGGAGCTTTTACACAGTGTGGGTCATCGGACTTTTTCCTCTTTTGTTCACAATCCTGTCACGAAGGTTGTGTCCTTCCTCACATCTCATATCAGCATGTCCTGGGCCAAGGAAGGAAAAGTAAATGCTGCGGTCAGCATATCCACCCTCCAGCCTGTCACATCCTTCTGCTTGTTTATTTTGGTTTACCAAGTCCAAAGACAAATAGAGATTGGCATATGGTAAGCCTGTGTTTGACGCACTCTACCCTAGGAAGGTGCAGACCTCTGCTTGTGAGTGCATCTATCTTCATGGACTTTAACTGAAACATACCTCTAAACCAATCTGAACCGCCGTGTAAAATAGTATTTATAGTTGTCATTGAGCTGCACAGCATTTCAACCCTCAAACCTGCCTGAGAAAGACCTTATTAATGTATTCTGAGAGCATAAGTCTGCCAATTTTACATCCACGTGTTGCTGATTAAAGGAGTATATATACTTATGCTATACTGTTATTTTTATAATTTGTCATTTAATTAGAAGCTATATTTCATCTGGAGCTGGCGCCACAGTCTTAGCAAAGACAAACAAGGTGTTTGTGGAGTGTGAGCAGGATATGCTCTTCTGCATGATGTGCTCATGTGAAGGTAACTTCTTCAAGTTGTCTGTCTGCAGGCGGAGGGTCCTTGCTTCAGCATTATGTGATTTTGCTACCGTTTTCCCCAATCTCCTTTTTTGACTCTGGAATGCACCCCTGCATTGAACAGCTTTGTTCATTTTCAGCTCCATCTAAGCCTGTTCCTTTATTTCCAACTTCCAAACAGATTGTTTGTAAATTAGACCCACATGCAGTGAAAGAAAGAGTGAACCTTCATTATATTTAGGTTACATTAGCAACTCTGCCATCTATATGTGAGTCCTTCTCTTCTAGCGAGAGATAGAATAGACTGTTTGTGTGTGTGTCTGCGCGCACACACATCCAGGTATTGGCTCTATGTAAATGTTATCCCTGTCCATGCATACATATAAAATACCAACATAGAGCCTGTGAGAAATCAGGACCGGATTTTAGTGTCCCCCTACTTGTTGCCCCCATTTTGACCACTGCTAACCAGACTACGGCCTGTGCTCCGTCCCCCCTATGACCCCTATAAATCTCTAGTAGATAATAAGGCAAGGGGTATTTCAAACTACATATAATGGCTTATTATATAATAGGGTAGGGAGGTTTAGAGGCCCAGTAGATTTACTGCATTGGAGAGTGCGCTAGTGTGGTGCCTGCTGTCATTTTAAATGGCAGCCTTGCAGGCTGCTCTTAAATTGAAATTATATGCAAATTCCACTTTGGATTTAAGGGTACTTCCAAAGTGTTAATTTACCTTATATTTCCATATAAGTCCTCCCTAAGGTCTCCCCTAGGTACCCTATGTGTAGGGTGCCCTGAAACTATAAGCAGGGACATTATAAAAGATATTTTATGAGCCCTGGTGAGGGAAAAACTGTCAATTTAGTTTTTTCCTCATTGTCGTCAATGGCTCCATAGGCTAACATTGTAATATTTTATTGAAGTATAAATATTGTTAGGAGCCATGAAAAATATACTTCAAGATATCAAATTAATAGTGGCAATAAAACCAACACTTGTCACTGTTGGATTTGTAATAACTATTACAGGAAAGAAGTTATTAAACTTTCTTTTCTGTGAGCCAAAGTCTAGCTTTTCAGCTGTTCTCTCCTGATTGGCCAGCCTGCTCCCAGGCTGTGCCATTGCTGCCTAATGAGGTGTGAAGTGGCCAGTCAGATAGACACAATAGATTTCCTGTTGGCAGAGAAGTACAAGCTGCAGAGCGTATGGGAGGAAGGGGGTGAAGGGTAGCCAAACTGGTCTTCAAAGGGAGAATGACACTTTAGGACATAATAGGCCCACACCCCCCAATCCTCCAAACTCAGCCACATAGGAACCCCAGTAATTAGATTATGGAGAGGGTTGGAAAGGAAGTGTTTAGGAAAATTAGCCACACCAGTAGATTGGGTTAGCCTCATACAGCTCCTCTGGAATATAATTTTTCCACGTTGGATTTTGCGAGAATGGTGCTTTCTGGGACAACAAGAATATGCCATACTTTGAAGGAAGTGGTCATACACCTGGGCATACACCTGGTGTATCCCACTGGGCACGGGTGCCCACCAATTTTACACCTTGAAACTGTGACTAAAACATGGGAGAGCTGCATAGCTCCTCAGATCTGCTGCCTGAAGAGTCAAGAAGAAGGAGGACTGGCCTGCTGACTCCCTGGCCTGTCCAAGAGCACTATACTCATCAGGACTGCACTTGCTGCAAACTGTGGCACCAGAAGGTGCCTACCGCGAAGCCCGAGTACCCTTGGCCGTGGCCCGGTGGAGCTGTCCTATGCAGCTATAGAGGAGTCTGGCTCTGGTTCACCCCCTCGGCCGTCACCTACCCAGCCGGACATCGGACATTGTTTATCACGGTTCTTCGCGGTTTGATCTGACTTTCTCTTTGACTGCTTTGTTCCCCCTGAAGTACTGTCCCCCTTCCTGTCTACCTGACTCTATCTGCATTCCTCTCCCCTGTTTACCTTTCCCCCCCACCTTCCATTCCCCATAAGACGCGTGTCTTGGCTATGTTACGCGCTAATAACTTAAATTATTGTGTAATCTCATGTTTTTCTCCTAAACCTATACTTGTAATTGCAACTGTAACTGTAACTGATGTAATTTTCGTATCCTGTAACCCGCTGATCCTCATGTAAAGCGCTCTGACACCTCCGGGTCTAGCCAGCGCTATATAAAACTCTGCAAATAAGCAAATAAAAATAAATAAAGAAGGACTTTGCCTGACTCTAGAAGTCTAAGGCGTGGACTCCTTGCAAGCTACAGGTTAACATAGCCAACCTGCATCACCTCCACCAATAGTCCCCATCCTGGAGTGCGTCCCGTGGACTTTTAAGGAATTGGTCAGGTGCATTATGGGAATTGTAGTCCAGACATCCTAAGGACCATCTAGGCGATTCCAGACCCTAGGATTTGTGTATGTTTTGAACACTTTGAACCCTCAAGAGGAACTTCAGGAAGAAGTTCCAGAAGGTTGTAGAAGTTTGGAGCAACATTAGGAAAAGCTCCATAAGGTGACCGACTCAACGTCGAGAGTCAAGCTGGCTACCTTCAATCGCGGCCTGGCTTGGACTTCAGGTTTGTCCCCCTGAAAGTTCCAGAGCTGCAGACTTTGAGGATTTGACCAGGGCCTTGCAGAAAGTCAAGCTGGCAAACCCGCACCGAATCTGGCCTAACGAAGTGCCTAGCTTGACGACGAGGGGAAAAGCTCCAGAAAAACCACTAAGGGCCCGATTCCAATGTGATTTGGAATTCTTCCCGAATGAATGGGTTTGGGAATGGTTTTTGACCTACTCGGGTCGGGAGAGTCCGACCGACCAAGTACGGTGCATCCAGATGCTTCCAGATACAATTCGGTCAGACTCCCTTTGGCTTCAATTGGAGCCTATGTTCTGACCGAATGCATAGGCTCCCATTGAAGAAAGGGGTGGCTGGGGAAAACCGGGCACCCTATGGCGGGCACCCCCTGGTGTCTGCCACACTGTGCATGGCTGGTAAGGGGGGACCCATGGGCCCACTTGGGAAGGCTCTGGGTGCAGAGGAGCCCCCTACAGGCCCCCAAAGTCTGATTCCGACTGCCGATTGGAGTCGGACTGCACGATTAGGAAAGGCTGTCCGAATCCAGCATCGTACTCAGTTGTTCGGAAACGCAGCCCGTAGAGACGTACGATTCTGCTCCGTACGGCTCGGTCATTCCGAATGCCGTCGGGTTCGGATCGGGATATTCCTAACGCCTAACTCGCATCGTACTTGGTCAGTCGGAAACCTTTCCGAGTCGGTCAGAAGGACACGTTCCCGATCCGATTCGGATGGAGGAAATGCTGTTGGGAGGCCTACCCAACCGCATTGGACTGGGGCCCTAGTTTTACAGAGACCTCCCACTTAGTGTATCTGACCTGGACTCCATCACGGGCAGCCTCAAACTTTGAATTTGTCCCGGTCAAGCGCAACCAGATGTCCCAAAGAGGCGCTATATGTTTTAAAGCACTAGAAATTGTGTTTTCTTTAAAAGTTCATATCTCCAGGTCCCTACATTGGATTTTCATCATTTTGGTGTCTATTTGTTCATAAAAATATAATCTATTATTATAAATTGGTGTTGGATTTTTTTATTGTGTGTTATGTATTACTTATTTAATGTATTGGTGTTTTTAAATGCTCTACACACTTGTCTCCCAAGTTAAGCCTGCCTGCTCGTTGCTAGCTACCACCAGTTGAGCAAGGGATTAAGTTAATGAGACCCTAACTGAACCTTTTATTGTGTTTGAGGCCCTATTACTAGTGGTAAGTCACTACTGATCACTACTAATAATTCACTTTTTAACAGAGCATTTAATACAAAAAGTACATTGACTTAGACCTAAAAAAAGTCAGACCTCTCAGAGTTCATAATTCTTGTTAGATGTAGTGATGTGTCTATGTCTGTTTTATAGTACAATGCTTCTAATCAACTGCCTGAGTTATAGATTGTAAAGATTATAAGCATGTCAAAGATCAAAATGACCCTGGAGAAAAAATTGAGTGATGTCTTTTGGGGCCAGTGATTTCAGAAGTTAATTTAAAGGAGTCTGGTAACAACATCAAATATCTTTGTAACAAAATCAGCATAATCTTTGCGCCCCAAGATGCTATTTCATGATTCAATGAAAATGGACAGCATAGGGGAAGATGACCTGGCACTTGCACCAATAAATAATGCAAGACGTTAGTAACCCCTCAATCAGCCCGAGGAAGATTAATAATCAATGTAGATTTCCAGCAGCTAAGATATTGTCATGCTCCTTCCTTGTGACCTACCAGTGAATGGGGCCAATTGTGATTCTGGAGCTATAAGATAATGTCTGTTATAAGTTTGTAGGTACTTGGAATAATAGTTTGTGACTTCAGAGATTTGTAGATAGCTTTAGTTGCAATAGCCACTCCACCTTCTGTACAGATGATCATTTATTGCTGATTAAGGATTATGGAGTAGTCGTATGATAATGGAGAGGGCATAAGGGGACCACTATCATTGCCTATCTGGGGATCTCCAAATGATTGGACTCACACAAATAATATATTTTCAGGCTTTGTTTGAGATACAGAGTGAGCTTTAGCCATTAGGCATGGGTTGACCAATATGCATTTAAAGGATGCAGATCATTATCCAATACACCAACACGGAAGCCACATGATATAACTGGTCTGAGTTAGATAACCTCAGCAAAATGCACAGTTTTTTTCCAGAATCGACATAGAAGGATCCAGGTTGGCTTGCCTGGGGCATGTCATGAGCATCTTTAAATGAAAGGCATCATGATGTTTTGAAGGTCCAAAAACAAAATTATCAAGAACATATGTCTCTAATACCTACCACACACCATGCACACTACATAATCTGTGTGTCCCTAGCCTCTAGACATAATCAGCCTGTGACTTTTTGACAGGACTTTACCTTAGTAACATAAAACAACACATCAAAATACGCATTACAGATTGCAACAAACCTACATTAATGTTTACACATCTATATCTAGACTATCTGGCATACAGGGTACTTAAGGCAATGTTTAGTATCTAGTGATTTCTGAATGGATAATGTGTCCAATGCACTAACATATATGCTATTGGAACAGCAGATATAGGTGCCACGCATATGCATGCAACTAAGTGAATTGCTGTGACATTGGACTGCATGTATGCATATTTCTACACAGGAGTAACTATTTTACGCCAGTGATATGTTTGTCTATCTGAAACCCCTTTGCTGGTAATGACACTGTCAGATGCTGCAGAAACACAGGGCCTGATTCACAAAGTTAAACTTACACTTTTGTGTTAGTTTACTATTTATTTGCTGTTCAAAAACTGTGAGTTAATAGTCATGAATGTATTATTAACTGGTAATTTGTGAATAGTAAAGAAATAGTAAACTTACATACATGTGTAAGTTTACCTCTGTGAATTGGGTCCACAATTAAGTATGGGAACATGAGATGTGCAATTTTGTATTGTTTGACACAGCCATAGGTATGTACACAGCCCATCTAACTGGGGTTGTTATGAATACAGAACTGTGAATACTTGATAAATAGGTGTTACAAATTTAATTAGAATGTGCAGGACATGAGGTCCACCCATTTAGTCCATCCAGATTTTTCACTTATGACTCCTTGATTTGTGGACCTTTGCTGTGCTTGAGTCTCACAAGCCAAGTCTCACTTACGATAAATTCATGGTAATTGGACTGAGCGTGTTTACTGCCAGTGTCTGCCTTTTTTTAAGACAAGGACGCTATTGCACAGCTAGGGTAAGGGGGACTGGGCTGGGTATACGTAAGCATGTGTGCACATGTGTGTGCAGAAGTGTCAACTAGGCATGTGAGACTACCATTGTGAGTAGTCCGTAATTGTACACAGGCAGCTTGGCACAGAAGGGACTCTGCAATGACTGCTGCTGGTCTGGGGTAGGACTTATATTATTAGTCAGCATTCAATTAATAAATTGATCAGTAGGGCTTACTGGAAAAACTGTACTGTTTTTACTCTATTATACATATAGTTAAAATCTGCACTAACGTGCAGATTTGCTCCACTTAGGCCTGCACAGTCCAGCAACATTTCAAAGTGGGTTAAAACATGCATTCCAAGTGCAATTTTGAAATTCCCAACACACAACATCGACATATTATTAGGCCTGGGCAGAAAACTACGCTACGCTCGCGTAGTTTGCGCAACTAGGCGCTACGCGAATTGCACGTAGCACAGTGCAAAAACGCGTAGCGTAGCGGGCATTTTTTGCTTGCTCGCGGTCCTCAACGTCAAGTTGGCGACCGCGAGCGAGCAAAATGACATCCTGGTGAGACTTTTTCCTCGTTCGCGATCAGCAACATCAAGTTGCCGATCGCGAGCGTGCAAAATAAACCTCCCGGCGAGATTCTCAACGCGGGGAGGTCAGGTTTCTCATTGCGAGTGGTCGCGTATGCTCGCGACCGCTCGCGATGAGAAACTACCAGTCCGCGTTGAGAAAACTGCTGCTCGAGTACAAATCTACTCGAGCGGCAGAAAACGACCGCTTGCACTGTGCAAGATGCTGTTTGCAATGATTGCACACTGCGGACAAGCATCCGGCACTGTGCAATCATTGCGAACAGCATTTCCTACCGCACTACGCAGTTCGCGTAGTGCTACGCGTAGCTCGCGTAGTGCTACGCGTAACTCGCCTAGTGCGAAGTGCACTTAGCGTAGCGCTACTACGCGAACTACGCCCAGGGTTACATATTATGGGACTTCAGGAATTGTTATATTTCACTGGCTCAGCTCATAATCAGATTCCAGGCCTTTGTCGCACCTACTGAACCAAACCAATCACTATCCTCCACAGCAGAAGGAACACTGCCACCCCACACGAAGGAGCCATTATCAGTGATTGACTCTTCCTGTGAATGGAAGTTACATTGTTGGATATCTGCATCTGATTATTAGCTCGTCACACTGCACCTGGCTCGGGTCAGCCCAGGCCCACCGAACAGGAGAGGAAACCTAGACTCTGGAGCCAATGCAGGAGGTGCTCGCCTTTGAAGTATTGGGAGGAAGGGTTCTTGCAGTGAAGTAAGCTAGGGGGCGGACCTAAAGCCCTCCAGAGAAAACATGATAGCACCATGTTGGATTGTCCCTGAATGCTGGTCAGGAGGGTTTGGGCAGGGGTGGAGGCATCCTAAAATTAGCCAGGGGTTCCTGGCATCTTGAACTATCCATCCTCACTTAATAACCCCTGCACAAGGAAAAAACAGTTGAGAAGATCTCAGACCTGGGAGGCGATAAAAGTGGAAGGATAACCAGCCAGAAAGAAACGCCACCTGATGCCTTGCCAAGATGGACTAAGGACTTTGTCATCAGCTGACACGCAGACCTAAGATGGGCCTCTCCATGGCCAGTGGCACAGCCTCCCTATGCCCCCTGAGGACCAGTTGGGGGGGGAACTGTCCTCCACTGCCCCCTCAGGGCAGAAGGCTATGGGGAAGGGGGAGTGTAGGCATTGTTCTGAGGTTAGTATCATCAGCTGACACGCAGACCTAAGATGGGCCTCTCCATGGCCAGTGGCACAGCCTCCCTATGCCCCATGAGGACCAGTTGAGGGGAGACGTGTCCTCCACTGCCCCCTCAGGGCACAATGCTATGGGGAATGGGGAGTGGAGGAATTGTTCTGAGGTTAGTATGCCCTGTGCACCAACACTTCCATATTACATGTTCAAGTTTAAAGTGGGCATCTTTTTAAACTGTGACTTTAAACACACATTGGCTTGCATGCCCATATGAGAAAGTGTACTCAGAAAAGGTTTGCTTACAATTACATTTCCTAGTAGCCACATTATCATACCTTAGAACATTCTTTGCAAAGACTGGGCACACTGCACAAATTGGCCTTCTTTGTTGTTGTCTGTTTGGCAACAGCTCTGAGTGGGTAAAATTAACAAGACAACCAGACTAGAACTCAGGCACAGTATAAATGGGATCAGTTTTATTATATATACTGCACCTAGCCTTTGTTTAGAGAGAGGAGCATTTTGATTAATTATCGCAGTCGCCCCGTGCCTACATTCTAGCCCAGCTGAATTCCATGACTATCGCAAGGGGGGCAGAGATCTGCTCTACAACAAGACTGGCTACCAGATGACCCATGCACGCAGGTAAATGGGGAGTTAGACCACTCCAAGGTATTCTAGCAGACTCGCACACCCTATGCTTTTTAGGATAGGGACGCTAGGTAGGAGCACTATTATATGCATTCATGTAATCAATGGAAATGCATAGAGCTGAATAGTTTATCTTTTTCATCATCCACGTAATGCTAGTTACTATGCTCTGTTTTATACTTATCGTTATTGCAACACATGTATTTTACACCAGGATCCAATTACTTCAATAAATGTTTGAAATGCCAATGTGTGTATTTCTTGTGTCTCTCTTTTGGCATGCCTGAGTTAACAAAGAAAGGGCAGATCTGTTTCCACAGTTTCCTTTGGAGAATCAGGTCGACATGTTCTGAGGTTGCAGACACCATCCGGTACCTTGTAAGGTTTAGAGTTCCAGATGGAACACTATGAGCTAGCCAGGAATTAGGTAAACATATTCTGATGGTATGAGAGGACTCAGTATCCACAGTTTTGACGCTTATGTTACCCAAATTCACATTCTTTCTAAATTAATAGGAACTGTACGACAGCAGGAAGGTGCTCTGCTGACTGATTATGGAGGGCTGCACAATATTCTTCCACCAGCAGGAGAGGAGGCCCAAGAGCCAAGCAGAGGAGAAGGTTGGAACAGGGAGCCAGTAAATCCAGTTTCCTGCACAATGTTCTCTATTAGAGTCCAGGAGGCCTGTTGAACATGCTCCTTGTAGTTAGATATTGCTACCAGGAGCAAAACGAGGGCTGCATGAAGAATATTGGCCAACGGGCCAGAGATAGTCATATGGAAAGATTTTTCCTTTGACCCTAGAGAAATTAAGCATGTGGGCTGTCCTATGGAAAATGTAGCTGGGCCTAGTCAGACAAGTAGCTTTTAGGTCATCAGTCATTCTGAGGGCACACTTTTTTAAATAAGGAATGTGCAATTTTTTATATATTAAACTCCCTGCATTGGAGCTACCACAGTACACTTTACAGGTTACCAATTAATGTATGAAAATAGATTTTTATTCATGGCAAAGCCATTTTTCCTTGTCATGTGTTACTGTGGTCTAAACTGCAGCCCAGCCAGAAAAAGCGGCTCTTCTGGTAGTCATATATTTTTGTCATTTATGGGGTGGAGTAAATATGCACTGCAGCCAACATATGACATTTAATCTTCCATGCCTTGAAGGCACCATCTATAACTCACATATAGGTAAGTTAAATAGTCCAAGCAGGGACTTCCAATTTGACAGCACGTGTTAGCAATGGTAAAGTGCACATTGTTCTAAAGCCAGCAAAATGAGACAGGAAAAGAGATGGGACCACATCTAAAATTATGTAATTCCTGACACTATATATGTCCATTGTCACTTTCATTTTTTCGTCTGTGTGGTAAATGCAAATGTATGGAGGTTACTGGTTTACAATTATGCATATTGGATATGAAATCAATTTTAGCATAGACAGGCTCATGCATAACATAGCTGCAGATTTTGTATGCTTGCATGCCTCAGTTCATTAACACATGACAAAGAGGAAGGTACCTAGGAGTAAAATACAGTTTTGTTCTACCACAGACTGTTAGTGCCAGTGATGCTTGGTGCAAGGAGAGTGACATGACTGAAGTTGCTATGCAATGGACAATGTATGAACAATGCACACAGTGTCAGTAGAAGTAAGGATTTCTTAGCTGGTGTGGTCTGCTTAGAGTGCTGAGCTGTTTTTGGGTGTTTTCCACACTGCCTTGTAATGCACTTTGTCCCTGACATACATGAATGCTACTTGAAGGGAAGCCTCATAATCACCACATGAGGTTTTAAGTGCATCAATGTAAAGGCCTAGGTAGCTATGTTATTACGTTTCCCATACAGGGTAATGTTGTCATAATATGACTGCAATATATCTGCCCACAACTTCAGGGGGGGGTATTACGAATTGTCACTGTTTGTGCACCGGGTGCAAACAATGACAATGCGCCCTATTACGATGAATGCCCCCAGGGCAGCCACAAACTTGTGCAGCCCTGGAGGCAGCACATTAAGGTGAAAAACGGAGCGACTGCTTTGAAGCCGCTCCATGTTTCACTGTGCAGGTGGCACCCATCTGCATTTTAAGGGGGAATATAGATCCCCTTGCAGGAGGGTGCAGTCAGTGACTGCACCCGCCTGCAAGGAGATGTCTGGGGTGTCCATAGGACCCACTTTCTCCCCTCCAGAGGGCTGCTCTCAGGGTGCACACTCACACTGTGAGTACGCCCCCTGAGAGCTTCTTTGCCTCTGCGCTCACTTCGGTAATACGGCGCGGGCGCAGAGGCAAAGGAATTCCCTCATTTGTATAGGGCACACCCCTAGGCAAATGAGGGAACGCCCCATCAAGGTAGCGCTGGAGCTTTAAGTACGCCAGTGCTATCGGTATTAATGAAGGGGATGCACAAGCGTCTGCGCCCCTTCTGTAATACCAAAGTGCCCTGGGGGTGCACAAAGCGGGAGCAAATACCCGTTGCGCCCCCGGGGCACTTTTTGTAATATGGACCAAGGTGTTCTCTGTACAGCAACTCCATAAGTGAATAGAACTACTCACATGCAGCCTTCTGGAAGTCAGTGATCTTCTGATAACTGTTGACAATAGGCCCCAGTACCTTCAGCACATAGATCTCACTCTGCTATATGGTTAGATAGAACTGCTTTACAGCCACCTGCTTTGTGTACATTGCCTCCTCCCAGCCGCAGTCAAGCATCAGAGGAAGGCAGAGAGAGGGCTATAGGGATTTAGATGTGACTAAAAGAAATAGAAGGGAAGGCAGATGCGAATAGGGGGACACGGACCTGGAACAAGAATGACCAGGGAAATAGAGGCAGTCATGCTGTCATGGAAACAGCGAAATTGGGTGGGGCAAAGGGACATGAAAACATACAGACCAGGAGAGAGGGGACGTAGTATTTGATTGCAGAGGAAGTGACTCCCAATCTATGCAGCATCCATGAGAGGGTGTTGCAGTGCTTAGGGGTGACTGGGAGATGTGCCAATGGGCTCAGTCCTCATATTGAAGCTATCACATGCTTCCACGTAACACATTTCTCATCATCTTAATACCATTTCTTTAACTCCACTTCCCCTTCCTACTAGTTATCCTCCAGCACTTTCACCATATCAGTAATGAGTTCCCATTTTACACCTCTCATCTGCGGTATCTATACCAGGGCTGTGGAGAACAACACTGTTGATCTTATCATAGCACTTAAATTCTCAAGACTCCAAAGTATAATCTCTTCACAATAAAATGCGCCTTCCTCTTTGTCCCTAGAATCCATTTTGGCGCTACAATCCTGGCCTACGTGAACAGTAAAGTACAGCAACAGAGGAAAAGGCCTTATTTGTGTCTCATTGTAAAGTATGTTCTGTTGGTGATTCTGTATAATTATGACATTGCACCTCCTTTATCTGTATTTTCTTCTCACTATAATTGTGCTATGGATTTCTCTGTTCTTTCGAGGTGCATGAGTGCATGTTGAAGATAGGAGCCATTTAAGGCCTGTGAAAATATATATGCATTGATTGAGGGTTACTTCTCAAAAGTAGAAATGTATTCCAGTAACTTTCAAGCATATTGGAACATGTAGGAATACATCTATGCTTGAAATAAACTCCTCATTGACTCTTTGCAAATCCCTGATGTGTGTTTTGCATTTCGCCCTAAGTGGGAAGGGTATGCCCAGACGTGGGTCCCGTGCTCACTACGCCACTGGAGTCAAGCTATCCTGGCTGATGAAGGCTGATAGCCTGAAACCGGTCCTAGGATGCTTGATTCCGGTCCAGGGAAGACATGGCTTGGCAGTTCGGTCTGGACTGTTCCCATGAGGCACAGGGTCAAGACTGATTTGCATATGGCTATGTCTGAACTGGGGTGGCGTGGTGAAGCAAAATAACGATGGATTAAACCCAGATCTGTGACTGGGGGTGAATGTTTGCCAATGTGCAGCATTCCGTCCATCATCTTGTGTGTTTTGCACATAAATAATTTTACCACACCTGACGTAACATAAATAATTCTACCACACCAGACCCAAGAAGTTCATTCTATAGAAAAAACATGATCAAATGAAGAATGAATACATAAATGAATAAATACACAAACGCAGTCTTACTAAATATTCTGCTTGCCAGTCTTACACTCAATACATTCTGCTTGCCAGTTACTTCACATTGTCCATTTTTATTTGTTGTCTGGGTTGTCTCACCATAAGGCATCCCAAGAATGTTGATTTCCAAATGGAATATCCTCATCTTTCTTCTCTTTCCATTTCAAGTGCACTACCGAATGATTAGTTTAGTGCATGTTTTAGTATTTTAAGATGAGGGTTTAGACAAGGCTTCTCCAACGAGTAGCTCGTGAGCTGCCGGTAGCTCCCCAGCTACCTTTAAGTAGCTCTCCTGTGTGTAGTCCAGTTTACTAAATGCAAAGGTTTTGTTGGCTGAATTAATATGTATATACCAAAATTGAATAGTATGCATCTGAGATAAAAATGTGTGCTTCATACCTCATAAGTGTATGGAGAAAAATGGTTGAATTTGCAAAATATATTTAAAGCTGATATGTAAGTGAGGAAACCTTTTCTAATATCATTACTTTGGTGCCAGGGAAATTGTTGCTATGTATTACCTATGTAAAGGCATTCAAAGTTGAGAAAGCCTTTTTCACATTGCTTCTGGCACCCTGCCTGATGCACTTTAGTGATCACCGCCGGTAATCTTGAACACGGTGGCCACCAATGTAATCTTGCCTGATGTGGTCATTATTCCAACACTAATATTAGTAGCTCGGAATGATTTTTACTGAGCATAAGTAGCTCTTATTACAGAAAAGGTTGGAGACCCCTGATTTAGACACATGGTCAGGATGAAGTTGGGGCAAATCAAGTGTAGGGCTGTTGTTGGTTTATATTTTAATACCGGGCCATGTGATTGTTGTGTGATATTCATTTTCTCAGAATGTGAACGATCTACTCATGTTACGGTGAGGATCTATATTTAACATGCGTGGTATTTAGAAATGTGCATGGTAATGGATGTTTCCACGCCAAACATGCTGCAGAAACTGAAATTTTACTTCTTCCATATTTAATATATCAATGTGCCTAGATATAATGTCAGTTGGATTTGAAAAATAACATTTAATTAGTCCTTCCAAATATTGTAATTCAATGAAGCATAATTTTCTTCTAAAATTCAAAGTGAGTGTCAAAAAGAATGTACTATCTTAAAAAAAGAATAAGAAATGAAAACATGCACCTTTCAGTCTTCTGGTCATACAGATGTTTAATGGCAAAGTCTGGAAAAGCATCGAAAATTACACGTGTGTTGGCACCAAAACCATCAAGTTATGAGGACTTCTGCCCACCCCGAGGACCAGACAGCGAGAGATGGCTCCAGTGCTGCTTTTATTGAGCATCTAGTGTTATTGTGGAGCCTTTGCTGAGGAGAGATGCACTTTTGATGTCTCTCCATCAATAATTCTGTATTCGGCTTGCGGCTAACATTACTTGCCTCTCTGGTGGCGAACCAGGCTCGCTGCCACTGAGAGCAACAGAGGCAGTATCGACCTTTGGGCCCTTCTTGGAAAGCATTGACGACTGTCTGGAGAAGAGGGGCATCCAAAGGGAAATCTCACTTAATGCAAGTCATTAATTTTAGGATAAGGAAGCATGTGTGGCCTAGATGGGGAAGCTCTCCCACATCTCATTATGACTGGTAAAAAAAGCGCAGTTTGTAGAACAGGGGTGCTTGTAAAATGGGGCATGGTAAATGATCCAGATACATTTAATTTAGCGATATTTTTGAGTGCAGCAACGGCCTGAAAATAGAAGAATTTTCATTGAAAGTACGTGTTTATATTATTCTCAGTGTTCCATGTGGAATAGCTACGCATACTGTTGAAATTCCTTTTTTATTGACAGCATTACCATAATGTTGTTATCCTCGCAGTCCAATACTCTGAAGCCCCATAAAGGTCACAGCCATGTCAGCATAATAATGGGTAGATCTTCTGGTTCAACATGAGCAAGCATGAAGGCCAGATCAACAATTACAGACAACCGTAAACAACGAAACTGAAAACATGCTACTGTGTGCAGCATTGAGAAAAATAAAGTGAAAGAACGAAAAATAACAAAATATAAAGCATTTAGCTGCTGGAATTTGCAAATGTGCAATAGACTAATGGGCAATTAATGAATCTCCAGGAGTCATGTAATGAAAGCAATTTCATGCTAACTGTCTACACAGGTGAAAAAACTATCGGTAAAACATTATTTTGAAAAAAATACCAATGCATGTTTTTTCTTTGTAGAAAATTGTATAAGGATAATGTAAAAATACGATTGCAAAATCTCTGTAATACTTTCACTCATGGACATGTACTGGAACTTATGTACCATTGGTGTTAGAAACAGTCCAATTTAATCTATGATTCCTCTTTTGTCTTCTTTAACAATGCAGATAAATTGACATGTTGCAAATTTGCAGCTTGGTACTCAGCCTGGTCACTGTGCTTTTTTGCTTCATTTTTTTAACTGTGTGTCTCACTGATTTGTAATCCCCCCCCCCTCCTCGAGTCAACAATGGCACAGCACGACTCCTCCTTGTGGCGTGCATGTATGACCCCAGTGCAACATTTTTTCTGTGGAGGAGGCAGCAGCATTATTTTTATTTGCTGCCCCACCTCATGTTGGTGGTTTGCATCAGGCCAGGCAATGGGTACAGCCTTGCAGAGCACCATTTGAGATGTCATCAGGGATGTCATAAATTATGTCATGAGTGATGTAATATGTGAGGTCATAAGCAATGCATGGCAGGGGCGCAAAAAATAGTTAGCTCTGCTAGTAAATTTCTATGTTCTTTTTAATTCAAAATGTTAATGTTGTCAATTAAATATTCACCTAACTATAACTTAACTTCAACCTTTGTTTTTTTCAGTTACTTTCTAAGGTTTTTCTTAAAAACGAAAACAGATCTTTTTATTACATCTAACTTTAATGTTACTTTGACCTTTGTTTTGTTTTATTGAATTTCTAGGGTTTTTTTAATGTAAAAAAATATCCTATTACCACTCGTAATGTCAACACCCCGCTGTGTACGGCCTTAGGCCATGCACGGTGGGGGCTGTCTGCAGGGCCGGCTGCAAACCCCCCCACAGGCAGCCAACACCACACTGCGCACATCTTTTGGCTGTTGACAGCAGGAGGTTGGCAATAGGGCCTGGCCTGTGGCCAGGTCCTGTGGCAAACCCAACTGGAGGTAGTCAACCCCATGTTGCACATGCCCTTTTATCACATGCAGTGTAGGGTTGGCCACAGTGCCTGTGTTGCAGTCAGGCCCTGCTTCCAACTCCCTGCAGGCAGCCAACCACATGCTGCGCACAGCCTTTGGCCGTGCGCAGCAGGAGGTTGTTCATAGGGCTTGGCCTACCACCAGGCCCTGTGACCAAACCCCTAGCTGGCTGCCAACTCCACAGAGAACACAGATTGTGGCGTGTGCAGCATAGGGTTGGGCTTTTGGAACTGGGAACTCCATCCCCTGGGGCCAAAAGATATATATTCTGGGGAGGGGGGAGTGAAGTCCCCACCCCAACCCTTAAATAGCCCCAGGGATCCCATCCCCCAGGGTCAAATGCAATGAAAGAGGGAAGGAGGGTGTGCAGCCCCCTCCAGAGCCTTAATAGGCCCCAGGAACCACATCCCTGTGGGCCAAATACAATAAAAAATGGAAGGGGAGCATGCAGACCCCTCCCTAAGCCTTCTTTGGCTCCAAGAGCCCCATGGAAGAGGAGCGGGGGCATGCAGCACCCCTCCCTGAGCCTCAATAGGCTCCAGGGACCCCCATCCCTGGGACAAATATAATGAAAAAGGGGAGGGGAGGGGTGCCAGGCAGCCCCTCTTCCCAAGCCTAATTAGGGCCTGGGGATCTCATCCCCAGGGCAAACCCTTTTTTTAAAATTAAAAAACACATTTATTTAGCGGTATTTCTAAAGCGCAAACAGTCCTCCCATAAGGGAAATCACGGCGCTATCAGAAGCTACATATTCAAATGCTATTTTACCGAAAAAGTGAACAGAGGAAAAAAACATATTCTCCAAGTTTTGAGCTTCTTTCTGAAACTGTGCTGTGAAGGTCCAAGGGTAGCAAATTCCAGTGGGCTGCTGCCAAGTGTGTGAAAGAGAGTCCCACAGTTCTGACTTTTCTGATCCGAATGGTGTTTGCCAAAGCTGAATTGATGGATCTCAGTTTTCTAGAAGGAGTGTAGAAATCCAGTTCAGCACAAAGGATCCTAGGGCCAGTAAAAATTGCCTTTTTTAACTCTTTCATGCAGCCTATGGTAGTCATTTAGTTGTTGCTTATAGACTTGATGATCTAAAGTTTTTTTCGAAGACCTCCACCTTCTCTCTGCTGCTTTACACTTCCTCTTCACCTGTCGTAACTCCAGAAAATACCAGTCTTGGGATACATTTTGTCATCTGGATATTGGGTTTCCGTAATAGCTAACTTAAATGTTTCTAAATAGCTGTTGAGAGAGTCAACCTCTGTGGGGGAGAAAGGTTTTTAAAAAGAATCAACACTAATGCTGCTACAGGTCCTTTTTGGCATCAAGGGCATATTCAAAGCCGCTTAATGTAAAGTCGGAGGCAGGATAGAAAAGCTCATCCTCGAATGGACTCACTATGTCAAAACTGTCGGATATTCCTGGAAACCTGGACACAAATAGATAACCGGTGTAGCAGGAATTGGATATTACTGATAATAGAGCCAGCACAGGAAGTGATCATTTTGGAGAAGCAAGCCATTGAAAACTGGAAGCCAGTCTTAGGGATAATACTGCATTAGAGGAGGCGAAGAAGAAGTTGGAGGAGTTAAACCAAAACATTGGTGGATACGGGGAATATCTTATCAATAAAAAAACTAAGCTGAAGAAAGATATTAATAAGTTCAGATATGAACTAGCCTATCCCTACCTAAACAAGGACTACTATCAGCAAAGAAAAGTACAGGGATGGGATAGACAATCCAATAGTAGGCCTATATATGCAAGAGGAGTCAGAAACAGGTAACCTTCTCTGGCACATTGGGGTCAAGTAGTGAAGAGAAGGGGGCCTTTTGGGATGAGATTGAAGGACATACCTCCAATTCAGATTATGGGGTTTTTTTAGGTCAGAGAAAGGGGAGAGGTCAAAGGTACAACCCCAATCAGGCAGGGGCCAATTCATGAGAAATCATCCCCCACAAGAATACTTAAAAAGGAGGAATCAGAAGTATTGGTAGTTAACAGAGTTTCTATCATACATTAATATAGTAGAGTGAGTAAAGTTGAGCAAGCAGTTTTAGGAAAAGGCTTTAGTGTTGCTCCTACAGCTAATATAAATACATTTGAGCTAGAGAAAGATTTAAAATTATTTTTCAGAAAAATTAGATTAAATGGATTTTTCGAAACCTGTAGATAACAGCTCAGGGCTAAAACCCAAATCAACTTTCACACCCTCTGTAACTCAAGTCAGTAAAAATTTTGAAATATTTGAATAAGTAGTTGAGATTAATGTTCCAAAATTAATAGAGGAGTCCCATTTTCAACCTAGCAATTTGTCAAGCGAACAAAGAGCGGCTATTCACTTGTTAAAACAAGACTGCAACAATACCATATAACCCGCAGATTAAAGGGGAGGAGCAGTTGTCCTTGACACAACTGCTTATGAAGAACAAGTAATGAGGCTCCTTCAAGTCAAGGAGCATTACTTAAAAGTATCCATGAGTGAAATACTCGCCCATAAAAAGAAGTGTTCCACCTAGTTGAGAAGGCTAAAGAAAAGAACAGGATTTGTGAGGATAAATTTAGATTCTTGACCAACAGTAACATCATACCTTCAGCATTTTATGGGTTACCTAAGATAAATAAGGACATAAGAGACCCCCCCTTGAGACCCATAGTTAGTGGCCTGGGATCACTCCTGGAACCTCTGAGTAAATATGCAGATTGCTTTTTAAAGCCTTTGGTATTGAAACAGAAATCCTACATAAGAGATTCCACACATATTATCTCCATTCTGGAAGGGAAAAGTTTTAATGAAAACTCACAAGTCCTTGTCACTCTTGACATAGAGGCTTTATATACAAGCATTCCCCAAGATGATACGATTGAGGTAGTCAAGAAGATTCTAGCCAATGAGGATACATGAGGGGTGAATACATTATTCATAGCACAATGTGTCTCCATGGTCTTGAAGAATAACGTATTTTTATTCAAAGATGAGTTATTCCTCCAGCGTATGGGGAACAGTATGGGAGCCACTGTGCTCCCAGTCTGGCCTGCCTTTACATTGGGGAATTTGAGGAAAAATACATTTATAGTGAAACAGCTCCCTTCTCAGAAAATATTGTGGGTTGGTATTGTTTTATTGTCACTATATTTTTCATATGGGAAGGCCCTAGTGAGCAGCTGGAGGAATTCTTGAAATGGCTGAATTTAGGTGACCCGAACCTTAAGTTCACAGTCCACCAAAGTAAAGATAAGTTTGACATTCTGGATATTTCCATTTAGAATGTATCAGGATATCTAGAGGTAGAACTATACACAAAGCCCACAGACAAAAAACACTCTTTTACACTACTCCTGTTTTCACCCTAAATCACAGTGACATAATATCCCCTTTGGACAATTTCTTCGGTTGCGGAGAAACTGTTCCTCTTTTGATGGTTTCTATAAACACTCAGATACACTAAAAAAAAAACTGAAAGAGAGAGGTTCTCCTAAAAACCTTGTCAACCACTCATTTAAAAGAGCCAGGTTCTATAACAGGGGTACTATGTTTGACAAGCCTGTTAAAAAGAGCGGAGCTGAGAAGATAGTTTTCTTCAGCCAATTCTCTGGTGTTAGTAATCAGATAAAAAAACATTATTAATCGGAATTGGAAAATCTTAATTGATAATGAAGAGAAACCTCTAGAAAAAATATTATTTGTTTTCCTACAAAACAGAAATTTACGCAACTCCCTGGTTCATACATATAGAGAACTTAAACCTGAGCAACAAACCACCCTACAGATGACCAAGGCCACAGGGAAACACAAATGTGGTAATTGTACCATGTGTGATCAATGCCTAGTTGGCAAGATACTTAAACATAATAGAGTAAAACTAGTGACAAGTAGTCTTAACAACTGCCGTAATAGCAATGTGGTGTATCTCCTACTATGCCCATGTAGTCTTTGGTACGTAGGGGAAACAGGTAGGGAATTGAGAAACATTTATTGGAACATAATTAGCCCTTAAAATTAAAACATTGTCGTGTAGTTCCTAGGAGTCCCCCAGGTCCCCCAGGACCTGTGCGTTTTGGATGACCTAAACTGAGGGCTTGGTGTCCCATCCGCTTCCAGACACCCCCACAGGATATGTCACCTGTTAGACCAGCTAGCTCTACAGTGCCACTACCAACCCCCTGTATTCTACAGTTGTGTAGGTAGTTTCTGGCACCCACTGACCATGACAACCCTGATTCCTCAGGGATTGTGGAAAACAGCACAATACTTTTCGTTCTCAGACTCTCGTGCTTGCTTTCTCTCAGAAAATACACAGGATGGCGATTAGGACGTTTCAATAAGAATTGGTCCAGCGACAACCTAGTGTAAAACACATGTGCTGCGACAATCAGGAGACAGAAGCATACAAAAGAGATTGCTAGTACCAATATAGTAAATAGTAGATACATTTCTACCATAGTGCTAATGAGATGAACATCAGCAGTTCAGATAAAAACAGTAGCACTTGCATATTCCTAAAATGCGCGCCCTAAGTAATTTGCCTAAATGTACCTAGCCTAACCTGGATGTGTAGGTGTATATGTGTATGTAGTTGTAGCCAAGAAACCCCTAGGGAAGACCCAGTCCACTCACCTGATGGTTGGGAATGAAGGACCCCGTCTCTGCGTTGAGGATGACAGCTGGGAAGAATTTCTCCTCTAATTTGTAGGGGTAGTGAGAGTCTTTTATACTAAAGTGGTCACTCCAGGGTTTTTTCTAGAATCAATATGTTTTTAAAACCATCATGGATGTTTTGAAAACAATCATAAATGTTTTGAAAACAATCACCAATGCTTTTCTAAACAAGTGCGATAATGCACAGCTGGCTGTTGGCCAAGGATGAAAAAAAGTGGTGACCCTTATACAGAATAATTCTACCGTGCCTGGGGACATGGTTATGTACGTCAGGTACAGGGATTATGATAGAGTACCGAGACCCTGGTGTCGAAGAGACAGGAGCAAGCTACTAGGTAAAAGGTCACCTGTTTAGAATCGATATTGTCGTGTGTATGGGACAAAAGTATGTAATTGGGGTATACATGATAGGACTAGCCTAAAAGACATGACAACATCCAACCTCAATGCTCTGCTAGTGGAATATTTTATGAGAGAAAAACATGGGCATAAAGATTTCCGTTGGTTTTTTCTAGAGAAAATCATAGGCAACAGAAGAGGTGGGTGTTTAGAGTAAAAGAGAAAGCTCAAAGAACAATGATATATGTCTAGATTTAATACTGTTAGAAAAGGACTGAACTCTAGGGAAGACTGGATAAAATTTACCAATTAAAAGTGATCTGTCATTTGTACACACAAAATGCTGGATATCTGAGAGATAAAAGAGACCAGTACAATGTGTCCAACAAAGTTGTAGCCCTAGGGTATCCAATCGGTTATTAATCAGAAATAGTGGGTGTTGTGGAGGAGAGTCAAGAGGTAAACGTGTTCAAGGATAGGGTTGAAGATAGCCATCAGAAGTAACAATAATATTAACGGTGCATGGGGAAACCGTAACACTTTTAATAGCAGCATGGAATACTGCACGGTGTACCCCATAGTGAGTTAGTGTAGAGCGAACTTCACTCTAAGATGACATTGCCTATATCCAGAAGGAGCACCCCTTATTGATGAATTACACAGGATTGGTCTGACATCATCAGGACAGACCCGGAAGAAACGTATAAAAATTCAGTGGGATTATGGGTCAAAATGATAAATATTTGTGGAGAGATGTGCAGACATATATACGCGGCAGAGAATCCTTGAGGTAAGTGTCACGCAGTAATATGTACAAGGGTGGCAGCTTGGCCCAGACATAGCTTGTACTTGTATATATCCGGGCATGACCTGAAGTTATACTCCAGAGAAATGTAGATACTATCAGCATCTTATCAGGATGCCCAAAGGTTCATTGAACAGGGACCTACGTATTTTAGAACAAGGGAACGGTATTTAAATATT
Source organism: Calotriton arnoldi (assembly GCA_963921515.1). NCBI lineage: Eukaryota > Metazoa > Chordata > Amphibia > Caudata > Salamandridae > Calotriton > Calotriton arnoldi. The sequence goes on along the minus strand of CAWUFW010000107.1, from coordinate 3,212,214 downwards.
GAATACGGACGGGTTTTCCCTTTCCTCTCCCGTGGCACCGTATTTGGTAACGCTAGTCATGAGTCGATGGGAACAATATATTGAATCTACAGGCGTGTGTATCAAAATGCCTGATACACATGATAGGGATATTATTATAACACGGAAGAGGGTTATGAGACCTAGAAGATGATCTACCGAACTTTTTAGTAGTAAATATACACCCCATCAATAACCGCAAGGATATATATGCTATACTTTAACATGTGCCCCAAGGTAACTATAACTCACCCCCTCACCATGCACTGCTAATTAGCCCACATATTACACCACTCAGGACATCTTCTATGACATCATTAATAATATCACTGCAACATTTGCATGAAATTATTGATGAGAAAACTGTGCATGACAGGCACATGAGTTATAGTTACCTTAAGGCACAAGTTACAGTTACTTGAGATAACTATAACTGCTGAATTTCTATGGGGTTTTTTAGTGTGTAAAATCTGAACCTAACTATAATGTCCCTGTAGTCTTTGGCTTTTTCAGTGATTCATTCTCTGAAAAAGAAAGTTAAAGGTCAGTTATGTTCAGCAAACGCATGACCAAAAAAGCCCTGAAATTCTCCAGTTATGGTGTGTAATGCACAAGGCGCACCATACCTCATGCCCTTCTCATGTTTTGCCCTATGTAAACAGAATTTTTTTTTTACATGCCATCATCAAACGGATATATTGAGCATGGTGAGCCGTGAGTTATCTTGTGCATTGTGCATGAGGAGTGTTGCAGGCATAGTTATAGTCAAGACCTACTTTCAATAAAAAAAGTGTTTTTTGACTTGCTTATAGTTTTGGCACCATTTGACGAATCTTCACTAAACTTTAACCCAAAAAATCCCCTCCTGAGCAAGAACATTTTCGGGGTGATCCTTGAAGCGGGGGCTGAGAAAAGAGGGTAGTCAAAAAAAGTGCATTTCACATGTTAATTCCCATAGTGATTTTGAAAGCGATGACAATCCGAACCGCTCGACGGAATTACACCAAATTTGACAGAAAGCTAGATCCTGGTCCATAATGTGTGATTTTTGTAATTTGGTTTAAATCGTTTCAGTAGTTTTAGGGTTATTAAAATAAACCTAAATTTGTTAATCTAGGGACGAGATCCCTCTGCAAATCCTTTTGATCTCTTGCAGAGCTCTGATTGACTGCCAACACTTCAACCAGGAAGTGTTGGCAGCAACGTTGGGACTTGGCCTTAGCCGAGTCACCCCAAAAAGTATAAAATACCCTGACCCCCTAGTCTTGATGCTAGGGGCCTCCAAGGAACCCACCAGGGCCAAAAAGCATTTTTTGAAAATGCTTTGCCGCAAAATCATGAATATTCACAAATTTACCACAAAAATGAAAAAAAAGAATTGCGTCTTTCGTGCTTCTTTAAAACTCAGTCCACAGGCAGGCCAGGTCCCAGGAGCATATTTAAATATAAATATTGAGGAAGTGGTGCATACACCCCCGCTCCTCAAGGCCACTTTGAGCCCTGGGGACCACCACTTCTCCAGGGCAGGCCGATTCAACTTTTAATTGTAGGGGGCCGTGCGATCCCCCTCCTCGGCTCCTAAGAGCCCCAGGGGCCACCACCTACTGGGGGCTTACATAATTGTATTAAGGTAGGGGGGGCACATTTGGGGCTGTTTTTGGCCACGGGGACCACCATCTCCCCGGGGCTGGCCGTATGGAACAAGGGAGCCTGAAGCCACTAATGGCCCTGGGGATCACCATAGTGACCGGCTCCTGCTTTCTCCCAAGGAGCCCACCCTTACAAGATAGCAGTCTGCTTTCACTTGGGGAGGACTTTGACAGCTCCTGCCAAGCAAGAGCAAACAGTAACTCCACTCCCAGTGACCGGGAGCAGTAAATCGACCCGGGGAGGGGGGCGGCACAACCTCCTCCTTCTATAAAAGGTGAAAGGAAAGCAAGTGTGTTTTCTCTACAATTCCACATTGAAAAATGATCTGACACCCTTGTCTATTGGAGGACAATCTGCAGTGACTGTTACGAGTTGGTTCTTTCTCGTGCTCTCCTGGTGAGAACAGATTCCATGGTTCTCCCTCTAAATTACTATGAGTATGGAAGTAAGCAAATCACTAGGAAGCTTCACTCATTTGGTCCTGCCCACCTTAGTAGTATGCAAAGGTCTTCCCGCCTTTTGTCAGGATGATGGACAGCTTAAGAAGAGGCCCCAAGCATGTGTCCTGCCAATTTTGATGAGGTGTTCTTGATACCAAGGAATATGTGGCCGTCTCCAAAAAACAAAGAAGCACTTACTTGAATAGTAAGGAAGAAGGACCCTTGTTTGGTGGAGACTTACCTCTTTGTAGTGTTGTTGTCTTCTCTATGGGAATATTCATTTTATCACAGATTTCTGGATAAAGACGCAAGAGGAACAATCACATTGCCAAAATGCACACAAGGTCACTGGTAACAGCTGGATTGTAGACTACGTACTGGACATTTAACCAACGAGGTAGAACTTAGTACTTAATCAGTAGAAAAAACTCCACTTGGGTAGATATTTTGTGCAAACTGTGGACTCATGTTGGATAAAAGGGCAGGTGCTTTCTGTTGTGGCACAGTCATTCACAGACCCACACAGACACTTAGATACCCACTCAGGCACTCACATACCCACTGACAGACCCACTCAGGCACTGATACACCTCCTCACGCTCCCAATGAGACACCTATGCCCCGACTCCCAGACCCACTAAGACACTCACACACCCACTCACTGAGAAACTCATGCACTCACTCACACACCCACTGAGACACTGACACACCCACTGAGACACTCACACACCCACTTAGAGATCCACTCAGATACTCATGCATCTACTCACAGATCCAGTCAGACACTCACTGACCCACTTTCAGACCCACACAGACAGTCGCACACCCACTCACAGACCCACACAGAAACTCACACACCCAGTCACAGACCCACATAGACAGTCTCACACCCAGTGATAGACCCATACAGCCACTCACTCATGCACTCACCAACCTATACAGCCACTCACACACTCACTGTCAAAGGTTACAGGTTACAGTTAGGAAATAAAAATGGAAATCCTAATAAATTCACTGAAAAAAACCAAAGGTTACAGGGACGATATAGTTAAGAAATGGAATTTAAAAAAAACCTAGAAATTCACTGGAAAAAAAGGTTACAGGGACGTTATAGCTAGGCTAAAGTCTCACTCGTACAAAACCAGTGAATCAGCGGTTATAGTTAGCTGAGGTAACTATAATTCGTGCCTCTGCAATCCACTGCTTATGACCTTACATATTACATAACTCATGAAATTGTCAGTGACATCACTGTTGAGATCACTGATGACATCTCAAGTCGAGTCCCAAGATGGCTGCCAACAGTTCCTGGTTGAAGTGTTGGCAGCTAATCAAATTTCAGTAGGATCTGCAAGTCCGCTGCAAGGACTCACGTCCATAGATATCTATATTTTTTAAACTTTGATATCTCTGAAACTACTGAACAGATTTACACCAAATCAAATAAAGCATGCTTTCTGGACCAACATCTAGCTTTCTAAGGTCCTTTAGTTCTATTTACTAACTATAATGTCCCTGTAACCTTTGGTTTTTTCAGTGAATATATATATATATCGAAATCCTCCACACTCTCGCAACCTCCTCTCAGCGAAGAGAGAGTAACTGACACCCAGGTGATAGTTTTGGCAAGATGTTTATTTTCTCTCACTCCACACATCGATGACGCGTTTCGGGCAACAAGTGCCCTTGTTCACATACAGAGCATTGCCCGCCATATTCTTTTATAATTGCTTTGTGCATAGCCACCTCCGTGTCACATGTCAATGAACATAGAGAAAATACTTTCAACATTTTGCTCAATGAAAAAAAAAACATATATCCTTTGTTTTTGTCATATTTCTAAGACATCACAAAAATTAAAGTGTAATTTGTATCACATTTCAATAAATAGATAAAATGTTTAAAAATACAAATAACTTAATAAATATATAAATATGTAAATAAATATATACATATATAAGGCATAGGCATGCATAAAAAACATACTACACATATAAATGAGCGCATTTAATTTACAACCACGCTGATATGTTTTTATGCCCTTCTACCTTCAATTGATTAAGCCAGATTACTTTAATAGTCTTGACATTTACTATTGTTTTCATCGTCCTGCACAAATGCTGTGATTTGCCATTGTCGCCTCCTCGGAGGCTCAATGGCAATATTCTTTGGCCTAAATGCCCATATATTTTATGAATATTACAAAAATGAAATTTAAGTGACGTCATATTAACATTTCGACAGTTAAAGGATCATATATTTCTTTTTTTGTTATGAATGAGTCTTGTAGAATGTACTGTATTTTTTTGTTGTTGTTCTCAATGTGCAAAAAAGGTGCTTATATTAAAGAGCCTAATTGTGTTTGTGCAAAATTTGAGCATACTAAGGGGCCTATTACGATGGCAGTCGGATGTCCACCGCCGGGCCGGCGGTGGTGCCCGCCGGACCGGCGGTGGACATCCGACTGCGATCGCAAGCCAGAAATCCGCTGGTCAAACTAGGATGGCGGTGGTGACCGCGGCGGTGGGAAATTCCGACAGCCGCTTTACCACCGGTTGCCATCCGCACTCCTGCCTGGCGGACGGAGCAGGACCGGGATAATGGTGGCGGTGCAGAGCAGGCTCCGCCGGCAGGATTATGATGCCGGCGGCAGCCAGCCTTTCCTCAGCGGTCAGACCGCCATTGAAAGGAATGCGGTGATTGTCTTCCGGGGGCCCGTTGCGGGCCCCCAATGTGTTGGGGGGGGGGGTAGGTGCACTAGGGGGTTACCCATGGCCCTCCCCTACATTTCCCTATACCAGGTGGCAGGCACTGTGCAGTGCCTGCCACACAGTGCAGGGAAATGCAGGACATGCTCCTTTCGGCATCGCAGCGGTGCTGCGGGCAGCAGCAACCGCCGCAATGTTAATGCCTGCGATCCGACCGCTGTGGTCGGATTTCGACAGCGGGTCATCGTAATTCGACCGGCGGTGATGTCGCGGTACATGCGGGTGGTCTTTTCCCGCTACCATGGCGGTCGGGGAGGTTTTGCGACCGCCATCGTTATAGGCCCCTTTGTTATTGTCAACAGTAAAAACTTCAATTCAGTTAATACCATTAGGAAGTTAAAAAATATATATACTAAAATCATTGAAAGAGAAAACAGAGGCAGCGATTAAAAAATACTAAAACCATTACTTCATGATAAAAGGTTGCTGCCACCTCATCCACATATTATAATTTCCTTTATTTATTCTTTCTTCATGACTTAATGTCCTGGCTAATTCTTTTTACTGCTATAGGAAATTGTGCATGTCTTTAGTGTTATTGAGTCCGTTCGGTACTTTGCTATCAAACTCCAGAATCATACGTGTCTCTAACTGTCTTAATTGTCGTTCCCTATTCCCACCTCTACGGAGTTTGGGAATGGCGTTGATCACATAATGCGTGAGACAGGTTACCTCATTGTTATGTGTTGTCTTAAAATGTCGTGCTACTGGGTATGCGGGATCATTATTAATGAACGCCCTGAGATGCTGCAGTATTCTGACATGCACCTGCAGCTTGGTACTTCCAATGTATTTTAAGCCGCAGGTGCATGTCAGGACATAAACCACATACTCAGTTCTGCAATTGAAGCTCCCTTTAATTGCAACTTCTTTCTTGCTGAATGGAGTAACAAAATAGGTGGTGTTAACTCCAAATTTGCAGGCTCTGCACGATGACCACTTAGTGAAGCCTTGTCTGGGTTTTAGCCACGTACTTGTGGGACCCAATGCTAGTCTGTGTTTTAGAGTGGGTGTATCAAAGGTTATATTAGGGTATGAGGAGGTGCATCAGATTATCACGTGGATGATGTCATCAGTGATGTCATCAGTGATGTCATTTGAGATGTCATCTTTGATGTCATCAGTGATGTCATTGACCATGTCATGAATGATGTAATATGTGACGTCATCAGCAGTGCATTGCGGGGGCATGAGTTATAGTTAGCTGAACTAACTATAACAGCCGAATTTCTCTGGTTTTGTACGAGTGAAATGTCCAACTAACTATAACGTCCCTGAAACCTGTGGTTTTTTCAGTGAATTTCTAAGGTTTTTTAAATGCTAATTTCTAACTATAACGTCCCTAAAACCTATGGTTTCTTCAGTGAATTTCTAAGGTTTTTTAAATGCTAATTTCTAACTATAAAATCCCTATTAAGTCCCCTTGAATCCTAAGGGTCCCTGGGGGCCAACTTGTGATATCAGGCCCCGCCCCCTCCCTGCACCACTGTGCAAACACGCCCCCTGGCGCATTGTAACTTGGGGGATTAAGTCCCCTTGAATCCTGAGGGTCCCTGGGGGCCAACTAGCCCACCAGGTACCTCCAGTAAGCGCCACAGAGCTGCGTTGCAGAGAGGTGGTCCGAGGCCACACCCCTTTGTACACCACTCTGTAAACGCAGCTTCTGGAGCTTACTGGAGGTACCAGGTGGGCTAGTTGGCCCCCAGGGACCCTCAGTATTCAAGGGGACTTAATCCCCCAACTTAGAACGCGCCAGGGGGTGCGTTTGCAGAGTGGTGCATGGAGGGGGCAGGGCCTCCGGCGAGATGCCGGCTTTATTTTTTTGTGTGTGTTAGAAGGGGGGCTGTGTGGCCCCCCTTCTTTTAATCTATTTTTGGGCCCTGGGGACCCCATCCCCCAGGGCCTGCCACATTTAAAAAAAATAAAAAAAACGTTAAGGGGCTGACATGCAGCTCCCCTTGTGCAAAAGCAATTCTGCTTTGGTTTTTGGAAGCGAGAGCAGGTTTCCTGCTCTCGCTTCCAAAAACAGAAGCAGAGTTTGCTATGGCAGGGTGGGAGCCGCACAATACCCTTTCAGGCATAGAGTGACGCATAAATTATGCAAAAATTAAGCAAAGAACTCTGGGTAGTTCTCAAGTTTAGGTGGAATCAGCTCCTGTATAGAGCACCCTCAACACCAGTGACATCCTAGATCTCCTCATGTCAAATGTCTGCTTTTCTATCAAAGTTTTTAAGCATTGGATTAGCACAGTGCCATCGACGCAGAGATAGAAAGGGACAAAGTCTTTTGCAATTTCTAGAGCAAAGGCTTTAAGCATAGGACTAGCACGATACTAGCCATGCCGAGCTGTAAAATGACAAAAGCCTTTTACCACTTTAGGCACAGTATTACAGCTTTAAATTGGTAAAATACCAACCAAGCCAACCTGAAATGAATAAAAGCAACCCCATACACATGTTTTGCTCTCATTTGAGGTCTTCAGAGAAGTATAGCTTTGTCCAGACACAAGGGAGTACCCAGTATAAGTCAAAACAATACCCTTTCAGGCATAGAGTGATGCATAAATTATGCAATAAAGAAGCAGAGAACTCTGGGTAGTTCTCAAGTTTAGGTGGAAAGCAGCTCCTGCATAGAGCACCCTCAACACCAGTGACACTCTAGATCTGCTCACCTCAAATGTCTGCTTTTCTATCAAAGTTTTTAAGCATAGGATTAGCACAGTGCCATCCACACCGAGGTAGAAAGGGACAAAGTCTTTTGCCATTTCTACAGCAAAGTCTTTAAGCATAGGACTATCACAGTGCTAGTATGTCGAGCTGTAAAATTACAAATGCCCTCCCACACAGCCCCGGGGACCGCCACCTCCGCAGGGCTATTTTTAAGATGGGAGGGGGGCCGCGCGGCCTCCCCTCCTGGAGCTGTAAATGGACTGCCACCACCCAGGGCCGGCTACAGCAATGTCCCGGGGTACCCACCTCCGGGACATTGCAGTTTGCTATGGGATGGCAGGAGCACTGCTCCCACCATCCCAAAGAAAACAAGTGTGCTTCACTTTAAACAAGCAAGAGCATTTTGCACTCGCCAGTTCAAAGTGAAGCACACTTTGCTTTTTACACCCAGGGAGCTGCATGTCAGCAGCCCCCTGGGTGTAAAAAGCAATGCCGGCTCCAGAAGGAGGCGGGAGCTGGCCAGGGCCCTGGGGGCATCAGGCTCCCCGTGGTCCACAACCAGCTGGCCATGCCCCGGGCAATGGGGTCCCCAGGGCCGAAACTGGCCCGGGAGGGGGGGCAATCTTTTAAAAGACAAAGAAATTGCTGCACCCCAGAGGATTGGGTCCCCGGGGCCGAAATTGGCCTCCCTTTTTGAAAAGAAAAAAAAGAAAAAGAAATGGGCATGCCCCAGGGGATGGGGTCCCCGGGCCAAAAATGGCCCGGGAGGGGGACCGCTCAGCCTCTCTCCCTTCAAAGACAAAAGGAAATGGCCGGGCCCCAGGGGATGGGGTGCCGAAATCGTCCTCGGGATGGGGGGCGCGCAGCTCCCCTCTCGTTTTACTTAAGTAAAAGATAAAAGAATGGCTCAGGCCCCGGGGAATGGGGTCCCCGGGGCTTAAAAGGGTCAAGGGAAGGGAGTAAACAAAGAAAGGTGGGACCAAGGGCAAATCACACAGTGCAGGGAAATGCAGGACATGCTCCTTTCGGCATCGCAGCGGTGCTGCGGGCAGCAGCAACCGCCGCAATGTTAATGCCTGCGATCCGACCGCTGTGGTCGGATTTCGACAGCGGGTCATCGTAATTCGACCGGCGGTGATGTCGCGGAACATGCGGGTGGTCTTTTCCCGCTACCATGGCGGTCGGGGAGGTTTTGCGACCGCCATCGTTATAGGCCCCTTTGTTATTGTCAACAGTAAAAACTTCAATTCAGTTAATACCATTAGGAAGTTAAAAATATATGTACTAAAATCATTGAAAGAGAAAACAGAGGCAGCGATTAAAAAATACTAAAACCATTACTTCATGATAAAAGGTTGCTGCCACCTCATCCACATATTATAATTTCCTTTATTTATTCTTTCTTCATGACTTAATGTCCTGGCTAATTCTTTTTACTGCTATAGGAAATTGTGCATGTCTTTAGTGTTATTGAGTCCGTTCGGTACTTTGCTATCAAACTCCAGAATCATACGTGTCTCTAACTGTCTTAATTGTCGTTCCCTATTCCCACCTCTACGGAGTTTGGGAATGGCGTTGATCACATAATGCGTGAGACAGGTTACCTCATTGTTATGTGTTGTCTTAAAATGTCGTGCTACTGGGTATGCGGGATCATTATTAATGAACGCCCTGAGATGCTGCAGTATTCTGACATGCACCTGCAGCTTGGTACTTCCAATGTATTTTAAGCCGCAGGTGCATGTCAGGACATAAACCACATACTCAGTTCTGCAATTGAAGCTCCCTTTAATTGCAACTTCTTTCTTGCTGAATGGAGTAACAAAATAGGTGGTGTTAACTCCAAATTTGCAAGCTCTGCACGATGACCACTTAGTGAAGCCTTGTCTGGGTTTTAGCCACGTACTTGTGGGACCCAATGCTAGTCTGTGTTTTAGAGTGGGTGTATCAAAGGTTATATTAGGGTATGAGGAGGTGCATCAGATTATCACGTGGATGATGTCCTCAGTGATGTCATCAGTGATGTCATTTGAGATGTCATCTTTGATGTCATCAGTGATGTCATTGACCATGTCATGAATGATGTAATATGTGACGTCATCAGCAGTGCATTGCGGGGGCATGAGTTATAGTTAGCTGAACTAACTATAACAGCCGAATTTCTCTGGTTTTGTACGAGTGAAATGTCCAACTAACTATAACGTCCCTGAAACCTGTGGTTTTTTCAGTGAATTTCTAAGGTTTTTTAAATGCTAATTTCTAACTATAACGTCCCTAAAACCTATGGTTTTTTCAGTGAATTTCTAAGGTTTTTTAAATGCTAATTTCTAACTATAAAATCCCTATTAAGTCCCCTTGAATCCTGAGGGTCCCTGGGGGCCAACTTGTGATATCAGGCCCCGCCCCCTCCCTGCACCACTGTGCAAACACGACCCCTGGCACATTGTAACTTGGGGGATTAAGTCCCCTTGAATCCTGAGGGTCCCTGGGGGCCAACTAGCCCACCAGGTACCTCCAGTAAGCGCCACAGAGCTGCGTTGCAGAGAGGTGGTCCGAGGCCACACCCCTTTGTACACCACTCTGTAAACGCAGCTTCTGGAGCTTACTGGAGGTACCAGGTGGGCTAGTTGGCCCCCAGGGACCCTCAGTATTCAAGGGACTTAATCCCCAACTTAGAACGCGCCAGGGGTGCGTTTGCAGAGTGGTGCATGGAGGGGCAGGGCCTCCGGCGAGATGCCGGCTTTATTTTTGTGTGTGTTAGAAGGGGGCTGTGTGGCCCCCTTCTTTTAATCTATTTTGGGCCCTGGGGACCCCATCCCCCAGGGCCTGCCACATTTAAAAAAAATAAAAAAAACGTTAAGGGGCTGACATGCAGCTCCCCTTGTGCAAAAGCAATTCTGCTTTGGTTTTGGAAGCGAGAGCAGGCTTCCTGCTCTCGCTTCCAAAACAGAAGCAGAGTTTGCTATGGCAGGGTGGGAGCCGCACAATACCCTTTCAGGCATAGAGTGACGCATAAATTATGCAAAAATTAAGCAAAGAACTCTGGGTAGTTCTCAAGTTTAGGTGGAATCAGCTCCTGTATAGAGCACCCTCAACACCAGTGACATCCTAGATCTCCTCATGTCAAATGTCTGCTTTTCTATCAAAGTTTTTAAGCATTGGATTAGCACAGTGCCATCGACGCAGAGATAGAAAGGGACAAAGTCTTTTGCAATTTCTAGAGCAAAGGCTTTAAGCATAGGACTAGCACGATACTAGCCATGCCGAGCTGTAAAATGACAAAAGCCTTTTACCACTTTAGGCACAGTATTACAGCTTTAAATTGGTAAAATACCAACCAAGCCAACCTGAAATGAATAAAAGCAACCCCATACACATGTTTTGCTCTCATTTGAGGTCTTCAGAGAAGTATAGCTTTGTCCAGACACAAGGGAGTACCCAGTATAAGTCAAAACAATACCCTTTCAGGCATAGAGTGATGCATAAATTATGCAATAAAGAAGCAGAGAACTCTGGGTAGTTCTCAAGTTTAGGTGGAAAGCAGCTCCTGCATAGAGCACCCTCAACACCAGTGACACTCTAGATCTGCTCACCTCAAATGTCTGCTTTTCTATCAAAGTTTTTAAGCATAGGATTAGCACAGTGCCATCCACACCGAGGTAGAAAGGGACAAAGTCTTTTGCCATTTCTACAGCAAAGTCTTTAAGCATAGGACTATCACAGTGCTAGTATGTCGAGCTGTAAAATTACAAATGCCCTCCCACACAGCCCCGGGGACCGCCACCTCCGCAGGGCTACTATACTTAATTGTGTGGAGCCCCCGCTGCCCCAGGGACCACCAGCTCCCCAGGGCTATTTTTAAGATGGGAGGGGGGCCGCGCGGCCTCCCCTCCTGGAGCTGTAAATGGACTGCCACCACCCAGGGCCGGCTACAGCAATGTCCCGGGGTACCCACCTCCGGGACATTGCAGTTTGCTATGGGATGGCAGGAGCACTGCTCCCACCATCCCAAAGAAAACAAGTGTGCTTCACTTTAAACAAGCAAGAGCATTTTGCACTCGCCAGTTCAAAGTGAAGCACACTTGCTTTACACCCAGGAGCTGCATGTCAGCAGCCCCCTGGGTGTAAAAGCAATGCCGGCTCCAGAAGGAGGCGGGAGCTGGCCAGGGCCCTGGGGGCATCAGGCTCCCCGTGGTCCACAACCAGCTGGCCATGCCCCGGGCAATGGGGTCCCCAGGGCCGAAACTGGCCCGGGAGGGGGGGCAATCTTTTAAAAGACAAAGAAATTGCTGCACCCCAGAGGATTGGGTCCCCGGGGCCGAAATTGGCCTCCCTTTTTGAAAAGAAAAAAAAAGAAAAAAGAAATGGGCATGCCCCAGGGGATGGGGTCCCCGGGCCAAAAATGGCCAGGGAGGGGGACCGCTCAGCCTCTCTCCCTTCAAAGACAAAAGGAAATGGCCGGGCCCCAGGGGATGGGGTGCCGAAATCGTCCTCGGGATGGGGGGCGCGCAGCTCCCCTCTCGTTTTACTTAAGTAAAAGATAAAAGAATGGCTCAGGCCCCGGGGAATGGGGTCCCCGGGGCTTAAAAGGGTCAAGGGAAGGGAGTAAACAAAGAAAGGTGGGACCAAGGGCAAATCAAGGTCCAGCACACATTCCCCAACACACAAACTAGTCAATACCGATGTGTGCTGTTCCTAGCAGAAGGAATGGGGTCACTACAGAAGGCGGGGAATAGCTCCAATAAGGAGCAAGAGCCCTCGCACACCCTGGAGGGTGTCATGCTTCATCATAGGGCAGCTCCTTGTTGGGCCGGCGCTGCAATGCCCAGCGGGCCCCACGAGGGGGCTCTAGTGTATATACAAAGGTGAATAGAGTGTGAGGTGAATAAAGTTCAAAATAACTATAGGAACTCGCCAGGGTAGCTTTATTTTGCAGGTTCCCTTTTATGATTAAACGCCTGTGATGCTTGTTACTGGAGATATGTCAATGGTCTCTATAAACATTGTGAATCACGGTAGTGATTGTTGTTAAAAAGTTTATGAGTGTTAAATATAGCTGTATGGGTGACTGACTCAGTGTGTAAATGGCTGTATGGGTGTATGAGCAGATATGTCAGTGACTGTATTAGTGTCTGAGTTGGTGTATCAGTGGCTTTATGGGTGAATGAGTGAATGTGTGTGTACATCTATGAATCAGTGAGTGGGTGTGTAAGTACTGGTATGGGTCTGTCAATGGGATTGTGACTGGTTGTGTGGGAGTGGGTGAATGAAAGGTTCTATAGGGGTGTGAGTGGTGGGTCAGTGATTCTGTGGATGATGTCATCAGTGATGTCATCAGTGATGTACTTTGAGATGTCATCAGTGATGTCACAGATTATGTAATGAGGGATGAAATATGTGAGGTCATAAGCAAAGCATTGCGGGTTCGAGTAATAGTTAGCTCAGCTAACTCTAAGTGCTGAATTTCACTGGTTTTGCACAAGTGAAATCTGATCCTAACTATAACGTCCCTTTAACCTTTGGTTTTTTCAGTGAATTTCTAACATTTTTTAAATGCTTATTCCTAACTATAACGTCTCTGTAACCTTTGTTTTTTTCCAGTGAATTTCTATCGTTTTTTTAACTAGTAGTCGTGTCTGCAGAGTTGTGGTGAAAGGGGGCTGGGCCTCTGATCAGCTCTCAGGAATCCCATGGTGTAAGACTTACAGGATGTACCAGGAGGGCTTTTTGGCCCCCAAGGTCCCTCAGGCGTAAAGTGGACTTCATCCCTCAAGCAGTAGTGTGCCATGAGCCATGTTTCCAGAGTTGTGGAGAAAGGGGGCGTGGCCTCTGAAGACCATTTAGCAATCCCTCTATGTTGGAATTATTGGAGATTACAGGAGGACGTCCTTGGGGCCCAACTACCCCTCATGTTACCTCCAATAAGTCCCACACAGCGCGATTGCTGAGACATCGTAGGAGGCCATGCCCTCTTTCTCCACCACTCTGTAAACCTACCTGCTTGGGGGATGAAGTCCACTTTAGTCCTGAGGCCCTCAGGAGGCAAGGGGACCACATCCCCCACAAGCAGTGGGCCAAGAGGCATGTTTGCAGAGTGGTGGAGAAAAATCAAATCAATCAATCAGGGAACTATAAAGCGCGCTAGTCACCCGTGAGGGTCTCAAGGCGCTGGGGAGGGGGGTGCAGCTCTGGTTCAATCGAAGAGCCAGGTCTTGAGGTTCTTCCTGAAGGTGTGGAGGGTGAGGGAGCGTCTGATGTTCACAGGGAGCTCGTTCCAGACTTTGGCTGCGACGTAGGAGAAAGCTCTTTCTCCTGCTCTGGTTCTGCGGATGTGGTGGGTCTCCGCGAGTGCGAGGTCTGCAGAGCGAAGGTTCCTCTTGGGTACGTGGAAGGAGACTCTCTCGTTAAGGTATTTGGGTCCGATGTTGTGGAGGGATTTGTAGGCGTGGGTAAGCAGTTTGAAGGTAACTCTCTTCTCGACGGGGAGCCAGTGGAGGTCACGTAGGTGTTGGGTCATGTGTTTGTGCTGTGGGGTTCCGAGGAAGAGTCTGGCTGCGGTGTTCTGGATGGTCTGTAGCCTGTGTAGGAGAGTTCTGTTGATTCCGGCATAGAGGGCGTTGCCATTGTCCAATCTGCTGGTTATGAGTGCGTGGGTGATGGTTTTTCTACATTCTGGGGGTATCCATTTGAAGGTCTTGTGGAGGATCCGAAGGCAGTTGAAGCTGGTGGAGGCAATGGAGTTGATCTGGCGGGTCATGGTGAGGGGGGAGTTGAGGATGATGCTGAGGTTCCGTGCATGGTCTGTCGGGGTGGGCAGACTCCAGAGGGTGGAGGGCTACCAGGTGTTGTCCGAGGTGGAGGGTCCGAGGATGAGGACCTCGGTCTTCTCCGAGTTGAGCTTCAGGCAGCTGTTTTTCATCCAGGTGGCTACATCTCTCATTCCTTCCTGGAAACAGAGTCTGGTGTCTTCGGGGTTCTTCGTGAGGGAGAGGATGAGCTGGGTGTCATTGGCGTATGATACTGTGCTGAGCCCGTGTTGTCTGACGATGGCGGCAAGGGGGGCCATGTAGATGTTGAAGAGCTTGGGGCAGAGGGATGATCTTTGGGGATCTCCGCAGTTGATCTGTGTGGGTTCAGAGAGGAAAGGAGGTAGTCTGATCCTCTGGGTTCTGCCGGAGAGAAAGGATCGGATCCAGGAGAGGGCGGTTCCTCATATCCCAGCATCGTGGAGTCTGGCTGCGAGAGTGCGATGTGAGACGGTGTCAAAAGCTGCCGAGAGGTCTAGTAGGATGAGGGCTGCGGTGTGCCCCTGGTCTAGTAGCATTCGGTTGTGTCGTCGGCAGCGAGGAGGGCCGTCTTAGTGCTGTGGTTGCTGCGGAATCCGGACTGGGAGGCATCTAGGAAGGAGTTTTCTTTGATGAAGGCGGTCAGCTGGGTGTTTACGAGTCTCTCGGTGACCACCTCTCAGCAATCCCGCTGTGTGGGGCTTACTGGAGGTAACAGGAGGCCTTGTTGGCCCATAAGGACCCTCAGCAGCCAAGGGGACTTCATCCCCCAACAAGGAACGGCCAGGAGGTACATTTTCAGAGTAGTGGAAAAAGGGGGCAGGGCCTCAGCGATTTGTCTGCTTTTTTTTTATTCTTCCCATTTTTTAGGAAGCAGAGCCCCCTTACCTAAACCATTTTGGGCCCCGGAGACCCCATTTCCCGGGGCCTGACTATTTTTCTATTTTATTTAAATGGGGGTGCGAGCGGCCCCCCTCTCGGGCCGTTTTTGGCCCAGTGACCACAATCCTCCGGGCCCAGGCTTTCATTTCTTTTAATTAATGAAAGGAAGTGGAGCCGTGTGGCCACCCTTCCCTGGGCCATTTTCGGCCCAGGGGACCCCATCCTCCAGGGCCTGCAACTTTTTATATATATATATTTATTTATTTTTTGAAGAAAGGGGGCTGCATAGCCCCCCTCCTGAGGCTAGTTTCTGCCCAGGGGACCCCAACCCCCAGGGTGAGGCCTTTTCTTTTTTTTGTTTTTCATTTTTCTTAAAGGGAGGAGGCCGAGCAGCCCCCCTAGGCCATTTTCAGCCCCGGGGACCCCAATCCCCGGGGTGAGGCCTTTTTTTCTTTTTCTTAAAGCGAGGGGGGTCAAGACGGGGCCAAGTGGCCCCCCTAATGGGCCATTTTCGACCCCTGGTCCCCCATCCCCCGGGGCATGGCCATCTGGTTGGTGACTGTGGAACCTGAAGGCCTCCACGGTCCTGGCCGGCTTGTGCCTCCTGCAGGACCCGGCATTGCTTTTTACACCCAGATAGCTGCTGACATGCAGCATCCTGGGTGCAAAAAGCAAAGTGTGCTACGCTTTTAACAAGCGAGAGAAAATGGTCTCGCTTGTTCAAAGCAGAGCACACTTGTTTACTATGGGATGGCGGAGCAGTGCTGCCGATATCCCATAGCAAACTGCAATGTCACAGGAGTGGGTACCCCGGGACATTGCTGGAGCCGGCCCTGGGGGGTGGTGGTCCCCAGGGCCATGCAGGTCCCCGGGGAGGTGACGGTCCCCGGGGCAGTGTGGGAGGGCAGGAGCCCCCCATGTATTATCATTTGATATAGCCACAGAGAGGTGGAGGTCCCCGGGGCAGTGGGTAGCGCATGCCCCCCACATTGTAATATATTATCCCCGGGTTGGTGGTAGTCCCCGGGTCTGTGTGGGGGGCTGGAGCACCCCCACACACTATAAGTCAATCTAGCCCCGGGAAAGGTGGCAGTCCTCAGGGCTGCGGGGAGCCAGTTCGGGGCCCCCATCATTATTTTTTATTGTCCTGGGACATGGGCCACCCAGGGGCCTAAATTAAACAATGCGCGGGAGCCCATGCCTCGTTTTTTAAAAAGTTTCAGCCAGATTCGCAGATACACCAAGACTCCCACCAAAATTTATTTTTTAAAAATCTTTCTTTTGGCCCTGGAGGTCCCTGTGGGACCCCCTGAACAGGCCTAGCGAGTCAGGGTGTTTCTACTCTGCCCCGTTTTCTCTTTTTTATGTTTTTTCTTGTGACTCGGTTCAACCGAGTCACAAGATGGCTGCCAACACTTCCTGGTTTGAAATGTTGGCAGCCAATCAGATCTCAGGCATGAGATCGGGAGGGTTCACTGATCCACCGCTGCCACCGTTGTATATCTGAGAAATCTTTAGGTTTTTGAGTAGGTTTCTCAAAAACTACTGAATGAATTTACACCATTTAACAAAAAGAGGGCTTTCTGGACCAAGAGCTAACTTTTTGCCAAATTTGGTGTAATTCCGTTCAGCAGTTCAATCTGTAGCCGTGTCTAAAGTTTCCTATGGAAATTAACATGGAGAAAAAGTGTTTAGGAAACCCCCATTTTTCTCAGCCCCCGCTTGACGGATCACACCAACATTTTCAAGATAGCAGCTGACATGACTGACCCATTAGTTTTGACAATTTCGCGAAGATTCAGCAATTGGTGCCAAAGTTATTGGCAAATCAAAAAACGCTCTTCCTATAGAAACTAGATCCTAACTATAACTACCTACTGGCGGTCGCCAGTAGGTAGTTATAGTTAGGACCTTGTTTCTATTCAAAAACGATTTTTTCTTTTGCCAATATCTTTGGCGCCGTTTGATGAATCTTTTCGCAATTTTCCAAACCAATGACCAGCTTAGGTCAGCTCCTGTCCTGGAAGTCTGGGGGTGATTCATCAAGCGGGTGCCGAGAAAAAGGGGGTCCCAAAACGCGTTTTCCACATGTTAATTTCCATAGGAAACTTTAGACAATGCTACAGCCCGAACTGCTGAACGGAATTACACCAAATTTGACAAAAAGGTAGGCCGTGGTCCAGAAAGTGTGCTTTTTTTTAAATGGTGTAAATCCATTCAGTAGTTCCTGAGAAATTTCAAAAATAAAAATATCGATATCTGAGCACTGACGAGGATTTGCGAATCCTTCCGAGCACAGGCTTCATTCTGATTGGCTGCCAACACTCCAAAACAGAATAGGTTGGCAGCCATCTTGTGACTCGGTAACCGAGTCACAAGAAAACAGTAGAAAAAACATTAAAAAACAAGAAAAGGGGGCAGGGTAGAAACACCCTGACCTCCTAGGCCTGCTCAGGGGGTCCCACAAGGAGCCCCTGGGCCTAAAAAAGCATTTTTTAAAAATAATTTCGGCTGATTTCGTGCTGGGTGCGCGAATCCGGCAGAAATCATAAAAATAAAAAACAAAGCGCGGGCTCCCGCACTTCGTTTGTTTCAAGCCCCCGGGTGGGCCAGGTCACGAAGACAATTCTTAATTATGGTGTGGGAACCCGTGGGGGCCCCCACAGCCCTGGGACCACCACCTCCCCGGGTCTTTGTTTATCATATGCGGGGGGCACGCGGCCCCCTGCAGCCCCAGGGACCGCCACCTCCCTGGCTTTTAAAAAAAAAAAATGCATGGGGGGGCTCCTGCCCCCATGCTACCCAAGGGACCGCCACCTCCCGGGGCATTCATAATTATATGTGGGGGCCTTGTGGGCCCCCAAGCCCTGGGGACTGACACCTCCCGGGGCTTAAATTAATATAGATAAGTGGAGGGGCTCCTGCCACTCCCCACACTGCCCCGGGGACCACCACCTCCCCGGGGCAATTTTAAATAAAGGGCGGGGTCTGTTGTGGACCCCGGCCCCGGGGACAACCATCTCCCCAGGGCTTTAAAAATGCTAGGAGGGGGCCCCATGGTCCCCCTCCTGGGGCCCTCGATGGCCCTGGGGACCGCCACCCCCCAGGGCTGGCTCCTGCAATATACCAGGGTGCCCAACCCCAGGAGATTGCCGTTTGCTATGGCAGGGCGGGAGCACGGCTCCCGCCCTGCCATAGAAAACACTGCTTTGCTTAAAGGAAGCGAGAGCAGGAAACCTGCTCTTGCTTCCATGAAGTGAAGCAGAATTGCTTTTGGACAAGGGGTGCTGCATGTTAGCAGCTCCCCCTGTCCAAATGCAATGCCGGCTCACGCAGGAGGCGGGGAGCTTGCTGGGACAGCGGGGGCATTGGGGCTCCCCCCGCGTTCCCGAATGTGAGGGCCTGCCCGGGGGGATGGGCTCCCCAGGGCCAAAATCGACCAAGGGAGGTGGGCCGCCCAGCGCCCGTCCCGTTATATTTTTTTGTTTTATTTTTTTAAATAGGTCAGGCCCTGGGGGATGGGTTCCCCAATGCCCCAAAAATATTAAAAGAAGGGGGGCCGCACAGCCCCCCTTCTAGCAAAAAAAAAAAAAGAAAGCTGGCAACTCGCCGGAGGCCCCGCCCCCTCCTTGCACCACTCTGCAAACGTGCCTCCTGGTGCGTTCTAAGTTGGGGGATTAAGTCCCCTTGAATCCTGAGGGTCCCTGGGGCCCAACTAGGCAACCAGGTACCTCCAGTAATCCCCACACAGTGGGATTGCTGAGAGGTGGTCCGAGGCCACGTCCCTTTTTACACCACTCTTCAAACGCGCCTCGTAGTGCACTGCTGGTGGGGCGATGAGGTCCTCTTGTGTCCTGAGGACCTCAGGACTAAAGTGGACTTCCTCCCCCGATCAGCAGTGTGACATGAGGCGAGTTTGCGGAGTGGTGTAAAAAGGGGGCGTGGCCTCCGACCACTCAGCAATCCAGCTGTGTGGGGCTTACTGGAGGTTCCTGGTGGGCAAGTTGGCCCCCAGGGACCCTCAGGCTTCAAGGGGACTTAATCCCCCAACCCAGAACACGCCAGGAGGCGCGTTTGCAGAGTGGTGGAGAAAGGAGGCGTGGCCTGCTACCACCTCTCAGCAATACCACTGTGTGGGGCTTACTGGAGGTAACAGGTAGGCTAGTTGGCCCCTAAGGACCTCCAGCAGTGGAGGGGACTTTAATCCCCATCCAAGAGCGAGCCAGGGAGCGTGTTTGCAGAGTGGTGGGGAAAGGGGGCG
Source organism: Calotriton arnoldi (assembly GCA_963921515.1). Lineage (NCBI taxonomy): Eukaryota > Metazoa > Chordata > Amphibia > Caudata > Salamandridae > Calotriton > Calotriton arnoldi. The sequence goes on along the minus strand of CAWUFW010000107.1, from coordinate 3,192,740 downwards.
TGGCCTGCTATGAGCACTTAGCAATGCTGCTGTGTGGGACTTACTGGAGGTAGTAGGAAGGGTAGTTGGCCCCCAAGGTTGTCCTTGGGGGCCAACTACCCCTCCTGTTACCTCCACTAAGTCCAACACAGTTGGATTGCTAATAGGTCTTTGGAGGCCACACCCCCCCCTTTCGCCATCACTCTGTAAACGCACCTCCTGGCACAGTACTAGTTGGGGGATGAAGTCCACTTTACTCCTGAGGGACTTTGGGGGCCAAGAAGCCCTCCTGGTACCTCCTGTAAGTACTACGCAGCGGAATTCCTGAGCACTGGTTGGAGGCCCAGCCCCCTTTCTCCACCACTCTGCAAACGTGACTACCAGTTAAAGAAGCATTTGTAATTTAATAGGTATCGCATTTGCAAGAGTTAGAGCTATTGGCGTTGTAAATGTAAAAGTTTTTTACTAATGTTTTTGGAGAGGAGTGGATGTACGTTGTGTGTAGTGGAATTATGTGGTATGTTGTGCAGTTAAATTATTTGGATAGAAAGTATGTGGTATTTAGTGTATAGGAATTATGTAGAGTGGGATTATGTGTTATGGAGAGCAATTATGTGGTATGGTAGTCTGTGTTGTGGAGTGGTAACCTCAGGTTTAGTCTTCCTCGTTTCCATAGAAGCTAAACTATGAACTCAATGAGACAAAAAAAAGAAGGAATCACTGAGGAGCACTTTTGGACCTAGTCAGAGGTATGAGCAGGCCCCAAAAAAGAGAGAGTTACCCCAGTAAGACCAGAAGGTACCGGGTAGTTATCACTTATCAAAAACAAAATTCCCTTGTGTGTCAAATTCACTAAACTCAAATAGTATGCACTGAACCAAATCACACACTCCAATACTTAAGGGTCGATTCCGATCTCGGCCGGTAGGGCACCTAACAGTATTCGTCCGGAAAAAATACAAGCCGAATGCGTGTTTCCCGACCGATTCGTACACTTGTCCGGACGAACAAGTACGATGCGTATAACAACCCAGTTTCCGAGCGAGCCGTACTCACTCAATCCAGCTCCTGTTCCCTGCCCGAGCCGGATCCGTGAACGCCGAATCGAGCCGCACGGAAGCAAATACACAGCACCTTCCGGCCGGACTAGTACGATGCGCAATCCGTACGCGCCGAACCCGTCGCTACGTCCGGCACGTTTGAGCATACGGGCGAGCCGTACATAAGCTCCATTTCGCGCCACAAGACGATCCACGGCTACGAGACGAACAAACCTGCTACGAGTACGACTCGAAGACACGAGAAACCCGAACGAGACGATCCAAGCATGAATCCCATTGCGCAGGTCCTACCTATACTCTACATCTATTACCGGGACCGGCACGGACGCGTACGGCGCAGACGGTAAGTCAAACACCAACAATACAAACAAACTACACGTACCCGAAATATGTCACACACACATAGGGATGCACAAATAACGTACACTAGCAACAGCAGAACCATAGGGGTGGGATGGCCAACACCAATGCCATACACACCCATAGGGGGATGGATGCCTACCACCAACACCACCCTACAACCACCCCTACTCATGGGGGCTAGATGCCTGCCACCATCACCACCCCTACTCAGGGGGCTGGATGCCTGTCACTACTACCAACCTCACCCTTAGGGGCTGGATGCCTGTCACTACTACCAACCTCACCCTTAGGGGGCTGGATGCCTGTCACTACTACCATCCCCACTCATGGGGTGATGGATGCCTACCACTACCACCACCACTACTAATGGATGCCTAGATGCCTGTCACTACTACCATCCCCACTCATGGGGGGATGGATGCCTACCACTACCACCACCCTTACTCAGGGGGGCCTGGATGCCTAACACTACCACCACCCCTACTCAGGGGGGCCTGGATGCCTGCCACTACTACCACCCCTACTCAGGGGGTCCTGGATGCCTGCCACTACTACCATCCCCAATCATGGGGGGATGGATGCCTACCACTACCACCACCCCCACTCAGTGGGGGCTAGATGCCTACCACCACCCCTACTCAGAGGGGGCTGGATGCCTGTCACTACTACCATCCCCACTCAGGGGGGGCTAGATGCCTGCCACCACCACCACCCCTACTCAGGGGGGCCTGGTTGCCTGTCACTACTACCATCCCCACCCTTAGGGGGATGGATGCCTACCACAACCACCACCCCCACTCAGGGGGGGCTAGATGCCTGCCACCACCACCACCCCTACTCATGGGGGCCTGGATGCCTGCCACCACTACCATCCCCACCCTTAGGGGTATGGATGCCTACCACTACCACCATCACTACTCAGGGGGGCTGGATGCCTACCACTACCACCACCCCTACTCAGGGGGGCCTGGATGGCTGTCACTACTACCATCCACACTCAGGGGGGGCTAGATGCCTGACACCACCACCACCCCTACTCAGGGGGGCCTGGATGCCTGTCACTACTACCATCCCCACTCATGGGGGGATGGGTGCCTACCACTACCACCCCTACTCAGGGGGACCTGGATGCCTGTCACTACTACCATCCCCACTCATGGGGGGATGGATGCCTACCACCACCACCACCCCTACTCAGGGGGCCTGGATGCCTACCACTACCACCACCCCTACTCAGGGGGCCTGGATGCCTGCCACTACTACCATCCCCACCCTTAGGGGGATGGATGCCTACCACTACCACCACCCCCACTCAGGGGGCTAGATGCCTGCCACCACCACCACCCCTACTCAGGGGGCTGGATGCCTGTCACTACTACCAACCCCACCCTTAGGGGCTGGATGCCTGTCACTACTACCATCCCCACTCATGGGGGATGGATGCCTACCACTACCACCACCCCTACTCAGGGGGCCTGGATGCCTACCACTACTACCACCCCTACTCAGGGGGCCTGGATGCCTGCCACTTCTACCATCCCCACCCTTAGGGGATGGATGCCTACCACTACCACCCCCCACTCAGGGGGGCTAGATGCCTGCCACCACCACCACCCCTACTCAGGGGGCCTGGATGCCTGTCACTACTACCATCCCCACTCATGGGGGATGGATGCCTACCACTACCACCACCCCTACTCAGGGGGCCTGGATGCCTGTCACTACTACCATCCCCACTCATGGGGGATGGATGCCTACCACTACCACCACCCCTACTCAGGGGGCCTGGATGCCTACCACTACCACCACCCCTACTCAGGGGGCATGGATGCCTGCCACTACTACCATCCCCACCCTTAGGGGGATGGATGCCTACCACTACCACCACCCCCACTCAGGGGGGCCTGGATGCCTACCACTACCACCACCCCTACTCAGGGGGGCCTGGATGGCTGTCACTACTACCATCCCCACTCAGGGGGGGCTAGATGCCTGCCACCACCACCACCCCTACTCATGGGGGCCTGGATGCCTGCCACTACTACCATCCCCACCCTTAGGGGGATGGATGCCTACCACTACCACCCCCCCCCACACAGGGGGGGGCTAGATGCCTGCCACCACCACCACCCCTACTCAGGGGGGCTTGGATGCCTGTCACTACTACCATCCCCACTCATGGGGGGATGGATGCCTACCACTACCACAACCCCTACTCAGGGGGGCCTGGATGCCTACCACTACCACCACCCCTACTCAGGGGGGCCTGGATGCCTGCCACTACTACCATCCCCACCCTTAGGGGGATGGATGCCTACCACTACCACCACCCCCACTCAGGGGGGGCTAGATACCTGCCACCACCACCACCCCTACTCAGGGGGGGCTGGATGCCTGTCACTACTACCAACCCAACCCTTAGGGGGCTGGATGCCTGTCACTACTACCATCCCCACTCATGGGGGGATGGATGCCTACCACTAACACCACTCCTACTCATAGGACGGGTAATGCATGACACAACTAGCATACTCCCACATAAGGAATGACAGAAGATTACATCCCCCCAACACCATAACAAGTGTGTGTAGTCTGTGTCAAATGCCTACAACACTGAACATGACATTGAACATACAATGTGACCCCCTAGCACATGTGTCACACAGAAATGTGTGTGGCCTCCACAATGCAAGCCGGCCATGGCCACTGTGGCAATGGGCTCGAATGCCCCATCACCACAGTGACCAAAAGGTAAGTGTGCTATCCATAGCTGATGCACATTTTGAACAGTGTGGCAATGTGGCCTAAAGCCCCATCACCACAGTGACCAAAAGGGAAGTGTGCTATCCATAGCTGATGCACATTTTGAACAGTGTGGCAATGGGGCCTAAAGCCCCATCACCACAGTGACCAAAAGGGAAGTGTGGGGTCCATAGCTGATGCACATTTTGAACAGTGTGGCAATGTGGCCTAAAGCCCCATCACCACAGTGACCAAAAGGGAAGTGTGCTATCCATAGCTGATGCACATTTTGAACAGTGTGGCAATGTGGCCTAAAGCCCCATCACCACAGTGACCAAAAGGGAAGTGTGCTATCCATAGCTGATGCACATTTTGAACAGTTTGGCAATGGGGCCTAAAGCCCCATCACCACAGTGACCAAAAGGGAAGTGTAGTCATGGTAAAAGCTGCCAAAGCCAAACTGCATGGATGAATCCTGGTCACACAACAACAAACACATCAGTGGCATAGTAGTGCCTGTGTCCCAAAGCAACATAGATTGGTCGAGGCAAACAGTGCAGTGTCACTGAAACATCATTTTGGCCATGTGCATACAAACATCACCCATGGGGGCCCACATTGTCAACATTCACAAATAACACAATGACAGAAGTGACCATCACAATGCTGACCCACATATCTGCACCAATGGACACACAAATGTAGATATCCTGTGGAGACTGTAGATGTCAGGTGAACAAATACCATACCATGGCAGCAATGGGACATACAAACCATGATTATTGTGCTGACTGATGACCTAGGAGTCCCAGAGACAGCAGGGGAAAGCCACCAAACAACATACAGCCAATGGCACACTCAAGATATGCCAATGCAGTGGTGCAAAGGCACAAACACAAACAGGCAGACTCACACTGCATATCAAACACAACAGGTGATGGGGGTGTGCCAGTGTCCCCAGGCAACCACACAACACATGAGGAGGCCTGAATTCCAACCACACAGATGTGTATACAGTGCCATACAAAAGTTACTCATGTATCGGATACCCCTATGTGGGCAATCAGGCATTGTTAGATGAGAGGGAGCCCAAATTACACATGTCACACAAGCTTGTAGGAACAGCAACTAACACAGCAAGAGACAGACCCACCACAGCACTACCCCCAGGGACCCCACATTGTGCTGACACTAGCCTGCATGATAATCCCACTGTGATGACAAAGTTAGATGTCGTTCACACTGTGAACCACAGCAATGTGTCCTGAGCAACTAACTACCATCATACCTACACAAGCTCCAATCAAACAGCATGGCCTGCCAGCCAAGGCCCATATGGAGGTAGGGGTCTAGCCATGCAACAACTCACTTTTGCACACACTCAACACCACACACCCTGATCTCCACCAATGTGCAGCAGTGAAGCTCACATGGACTGGTGACATTGGACATGCACCCATGACAATACCAGGGGTGGTGGTGGGAAATAAGGTGCAGAAACCCATCACACATGGCCAGTCAACAAGACTCGTCAATGTCTGACACACAGCACAGTATTCCGTACATGGGCATGATGTGAAATCCACCACAATCAATGGGATCCTGGCCATAGTCACACACCAACGAAGAAGCCAAGGTGACACACGAAGAACACACGTACACAACTTCCAACATTGCAGCTCTGACCCTGAGGAGTGGCAGCAGTCACACACACAACGTGTCACAATCACTGAAAGCTACCACAAACTGTAAATCACATGACTTGTGTAAACAACAAGTGCCAAGGGGAATCCTGAATGTGTCCCATCTGTGTTTGCCCACATCCCCAGCCCTGACAACAAAGACAACCTGGGATGACAACCTCATGAACATCAGTTTGCCATGCAACCACATCACGGAGAAACCAGGTCCAAGATGCTGGATGAACACATACCAACTCTGCAACATTCAGAAACAGGAACATCCCTAGGGACACAGCCTGTGTAGGAAAAGGGAAGGGAACATGCACAGACATGCTCACACAACACACAACACGGGCACACACAATGTCACCAGATTACACACAGCCATGAGGGCACTCCACTCCTGTGGAAGGTCCGCTGTGCCAAACCTTGTCTGTGCACGACCCAAACATGTCAGCAGAACACTCCGTCAGTGAGTCAACAACCACAACACACAGAAGGCTCTGCTCACATCAGCCTGGGTACGGGAGTGTCACGTCAGACATCTGCATACACACAAAACACGTGTCAAGCAAGTTGCACTGTATACACAGATGAGTCCTTCGACATTGATGTGCAAAACTGCATGTCCAGTGGAGCTGGGCACACAGTCAGGGAAATCGGAACATTGAACAGTGGTAAGCCCACCAGATGTGCATCAGTGTAAGACAAAGATGTTCATTTACAAATGCAAAATGGACATCCCTGTGTCAAATGCTGAACATTACACCCTCAGACTGTAGCAAAGGATGCCATAGATCCAGACTACAACAGGACACATATCCCATGGACCACATGGAGTCCATCACTGCAACACTTCATTTTCCTGATATGAACACTATTACAACTGCAAATGCAGGATGCTACTCATCCACATCATGTACATCAAAAGAAAACCCACAAGTAAACAAAAAGAGGCTTTATTCAGCAAATGTCAGGGTAAACACGGAAGTCCAAAAGAAACTAAGGCCAATGGCCAGTCCAAAATCACAGTCCCAACAGGGTGAGAAGTGACAACTGGTCACACATTGCTTGCCTGCACTGGTACGGTTAGGGGACATCCCCTTGGAGGGGCATACAAGGGGCAGGCCAGGCACCGCAGGGACAGGATCAGGGGATGGCAGAGTGAGGCAGTGAAGGGGTGGTGGGTGCAGGAGTGTCACCGGCAACTGCAGTGGAGGTGTCTGACTCAGGGGGGCCGGCACCACTGTGGTACACAAGTCAGTTGGTGTGGGTGCTGCAACCACTGCAGTGGGCTGGACTGATGTAGTGGAATGGGTACCCACTGCAGTGCCCGAGTCAGACGTGGTGGTTGTGGACTCCACTGCAGTGCATGACTCCAAGGGAGTGGAAGGGTGGGCAGATGAGGTGGGCAGGACAGAGGGGGGGGACCCGGTCTCCACAACAGTGCCACGAACAGGCAGGGCGGGTGGGTGGGGGGGTAAGAGAAAGTGGCAGGGGGAGGGCCTAAGCAGTCTGGGGATGCAGTATCGGTGTGTGGGGGAACCTGGGGCAGGGTGTGGCGGGGGAACCTGTGCAGTGGTGGCCTGGGGGATGAAGGAAAGAGACTGGGCAGTGGAGCTGCGTGGTGGTGGTGGTGGGGTCTTGCTCTTCCTGGTCCGGGGGGACTTTCTAATGGGGTCCTGTGTCTGCCTGCACCTGGGGGAGGGTGTCCGGGGGCGAGGGGCACTCCCCTCTGTGTGGGTGGACTTCCTCTTCCCCCGGTATGCTGGATCAGCAGGATTGGAGGGGAAGAGGCCGAGGTCACACAGGAAGATCTGCTGTGTAGGTGGGGTAGCAGGCGAGGCAAGGGAAGGGGTCTTGGAGGGAGAGGATTTGGAGGACTGCGGAGTGAATGTGGATGCCTGTGTGTGTGTGTGTTCCCCATCCCCTGTGTCTGTGGTATCAGTCCCCTGAGGATGCTTGTGTGCACGTCTTGCCTTTCTCTTGGGTGTGTCTGTGCTGCTTGTGTCTGTGTGTTTGGGTGACTGTGCCGGTGTGCATGTGCTTTGGACAGGTAGGGGGGCAGGAAGTGTGGATGGGACAGAGGTGGGAGGGGTGAGGGACTGTTGGAGGAGGGACACTGCTGCCGTCAGGGAGGAGTCCATGGACTTATTGCTCCTCTGTAGGGCAGACATACCCGTCGAGATGCCCTCCATGAACGACACCAGCTGTGTCAACAGAGTGGTGTGTGCATGGAGGACACTCAGCATTGCTGTCTGCCCTACATGGAGCTGCCAAAGGAGGTACACAGACTCCTCACTCAGGGCAGCAGGGGACACAGGGGCAGGGGTGCGGTGCCTGGCACGAAGGAGACACGCTCCCGAGCACGGGAGCCTCCACGGACCTCAGGAATGGGAGCCAATGGGAGGGCGGTGGTGGTGGTGGTGGTGGCGGGGCCAGACAGACTAGCTGGCCTTTGGTGGCTGCTGAGACCCGCCTCCACAAGGGAGTCATCCCTCGAGCTGCTGTGGTCCTCAGCTGAGGTGGATGATGCTGAGGACTCCTCGGTGTGGCTCCCCTCGCCCTCCGTGCCACTGGGTCCCTCTGACCACTCGTCCGATGCTGACCCAGTCTGGCTCCGCTGCTCCTCCTGGTCCGTGGAGCTGTCCCCTCCTGTGGCCGTGGATGTATCTGCAAACAATTAGGGAAACAGACAAACATCAGTCACCTGCACTGACCGCACACACCACAGTAAGTACAGCACATTACAGAGCAAGCCCTGGCATCCTTAGTTGAACATTGCCTAAAGTCCTCACACAGATTCGGGGAAGCCAATTGTCAGTCTGATGGTCAACCATGGGACTCACACCCCTCCTGCCATTGCACCCATCTGTCTGGTGCCTGTCTGATGGTAAGACCCCAGTGTGGACACATGCACCACCTACACAGTTGTTGGACATTGCAGGGAACACGGTGAAGTATGTGAACATGCACACATCACATCTCTTGCCACTGAGTCAGTGCAGGTGTCCGGATAAAGGGATGGCCAGAGTCTAAATAGAAATGCAAGTGATGCATACCAGCACCAGATACCATGATGCACCCATGTCCGGATAGTCAATGCCACAATGGGGTGCATGTTGCACATGTCACTCCCCTGCAGGATCAGTCTCAGGAAGTTTAATGCCATGACACAGGAATGCGTGCAAAGTCATACATTCTGTCTCAAGTCACATGGCCATGGCAGCCAGCCAACAGCAGTCTGCACTGTGTCACAATCCGAGGGCATGGGGAATGCAAGTTATGTGACTGACAAGTGCAAATGTCCATCCCCCAAAAACCACAACATCTGTACTACTATTTGTCCACGTCATACCAACTGGACATATGGGGGACATGAAACACAACTCTCTGAACATGAGCACCTCACAGTGTGCTGTGAATGAAAATACAGCTGCCTGAAAGTCACAGTCGCAAACACCTGTGTGCACAGTCAAGTGATCAGACACCTATAAGTCACGGAAGTATCGTCTATCATGGTCACATCTCCGATGGCATGCTGAGCCCTAACCGATAAACATACCAGTAGTCCTGACAACCATAACACAGCACAATGAGACAGAGGCAGACACCTGAGGGTACATTTCACTGATCACAACATGCCAGATGATACACAGGAGTGGGAGTACAGAGTGTATTGTATGCCCTGGAGTAGGCATGACTGTCCAGCTCCACCTGTAAGAGGGATGATCCTGGACAGTAGGCAGGTGGCTAAGCATGTGTGACACACTGGATACACATACTCCTGAGGCCCAAACATTGTTCCCACCAGCAGCATGGGTGTGTGCCAAATTCCCCAGGGACATGTGGTGAGTCAGAGCAGCAAGCGGACCACATATCAAAGTTACACCCAGATTACATGTCAGAACTTAGGCATTGTGTAAGCAATTGACCCACCCATGAATCGCACAACATAGTCACGGGAACAAATGCTGTCCCCCACCTTGAGCAAAGCTAAATGCAATGACACAGTCCCCAAATGACACAATTTCCTGACTATAAGGGCCACACATATGCGTATCAGAGGAGAAGTGGGCATGTCACAAATGAGGGACATGGGTCCTGGACCACATGACTGATGTACTGTGGAAGTTTAACCAGGCCAGAGGAGGGCACATAGCATGTCAGACAAAGTGCACAGTGCAGTCATGGACTCACCCCCTCCTTGCTGCTGTCTGGCCTACAGCTGCCCATCCAGGTCAGGGAAGACCACCGCCAGGATCCTGAGCATGTGGGGGGTCAGGGTCCGGTGTCCGCCCCTCCTGCGAGGAGGTGACAGCTTCAGCTGGACCCTTGCAATCCTCCGGGTCCAGCCCCGAAGGTCCTGCCAGCTCTTCTGGCAGTTGCGGATCCTGCACCTGTAGACCCCCACGGATCTTACTTCCCGGGCGATGGTCAGCCAGATTTCCTGCTTTTGGTGGGCATCAACCTGTGAGGATGACAAAGTGAAAAGGCCATTACTACACATGCAACATCTCCGTGCATCACACAGTTGGATATACATGTCTCAATCACAGGGGCATATGATGTACACAGGCAGTGCAACAATGGCTATGAACAGTTTGCCAGCAGTCACTACATGGTATCATTGCATGGGAAGTAAACCTAGTTGGAATGCACTGTTACTGCACTGTACCAGTTCAGTGCATGTAACTACACACTTTGGGGTGTGACAACTACTCAGTGAGCATGCTAGCCAGTGGTGTGCACACTGTAAGTCCTGCTAGACAGACAACATGCACAATTAGTAAGGCAGTGGACAGCACACTCACCTGCTCCCCTGGTTTCCCATACAGCTTGCTGTACTGTGGAAGGAGGCTGTCCAGCAGGGCCTGGTTCTCCTCAAGGCTGAAGGCTGGGGCTCTCTCCACAGTACGTGCCATTGCAGTAGCCAGAGGATGCATAAACAGCAGCAGTGTTGGTGGCAGATGTCGTCCTGGAGCATGTAGTGCAGGCAAGTGAGCTCTCAGGGGAACAGCCAGCATTATATGTGTGCTGCAGAGGCAGATACTGTCCCATGTGTCCAAAGTGATAGGTCCAAGTCGTTTGCATCTTCTGAATCTGACCAATCCATGGAATAGCAGCACTAATACACGCCCACAGCATCCTTCAAATCTTCAACTTCATGACACCCATGATTTTGCAACATTGTTGTGGCTGGCCAACTGAATTCACTGCATCAGACTCGTTGGAGCTTCGAAAACGCGTCCTTTGCCATGCCAGGCCCCAACCAATGTGTGCGCACCGTTCGGTCCATTGCTGTACAACGCGTATTTCGGGATACAACGCGTACTCGCACACATCATATGCACTGGGCCGGCCGGGCACACCGATCGGTCCATTGCTGTACAACGCTTACCCGCTCCCAACAGATGCAATGGGCCGGCCAGGCACACCGATCGGTCCATTGCTGTACAACGCGTATTTCGGGATACAACACATGCAATGGGCCGGCCGGGCACACCGATCGGTCCATTGCTGTACAACGCGTATTTCGGCATACACCACATGCAATGGGCCGGCCGGGCACACCGATCGGTCCATTGCTGTACAACGCGTACCCGCTCCCAACAGATACAATGGGCCGGCCGGGCACACCGATCGGTCCATTGCTGTACAACGCGTACCGCTCACAACAGATGCACTGGGCCGGCCGGGCACACCGATCGGTCCATTGCTGTACAACGCGTACCCGCTCACAACAGATGCAATGGGCCGGCCGGGCACACCGATCGGTCCATTGCTGTACAACGCGTATTTCGGGATACAACACATGCAATGGGCCGGTCGGGCACACCAATCGGTCCATTGCTGTACAACGGGTATTTCGGGATACAACACATGCAATGGGCTGGCCGGGCACACCGATCGGTCCATTGCTGTACAACGCGTCCCTGTACAGGTCAGTCGCATATGTCACCATGCTTGTCACTGGTGAATGTATGCCAGCCACATATACCTGCCAGAGACCCAGGGAGACACCTACAACACCACACCCAGTCCACACTGTTTCCTAAGGCATGTAAGGCTGCATTTCCTTCTCTGTGTATGGGGGTTAACATGTGGTTTCTGTGGTGGCACTTGTGGGCAGCCACACCCAGGCTGTGCATGTGTTCATGGGGACAGGGTCCTTTGTGTGTTGTGCACATGACCACTGTGATGTGCAACAGTTCATTTTGGAGCATGTGGCATGGTCACATTTCCAGGTTGTGTATGTGTATGACATGTCACATACCCCCAGGGTCCCATGTGGGAAGGCATGTACGTCACAGGATGACCCATTGCCACAATAGTGATGTCCCTCCACAGTCTGTGTGCATGTTGTGTTTCCGATGTCTCTGATTCCATGTGCACGATGGGAGACAGTCTCCACATCAACGTTGTTTGTGCATGGACTTTGATGTTGTGCGTCACTGGCGTCCATGTCTGTCCTGCGGATGCGACAGGGGCCACTACCTGTGGGAGTCATGTTTCATTTTCTGACGTGTACATGATACGCCATGTCATGCCAGTGTCCATGTGGCAAGACAGGGTCACTGGGAATCTACTTGTCAATGAGCTGTGATGCCTGTGGCGCATCTGTCCAGACATGTCACTGTGGTGTGTGTGTGAACGTGACAGCAGTAAATGGGTACTGTGACACAGCCTAATGGTTTCCCATAGCACAACCTGGTACCTGTTGTGCACACATGTTGTACTGAGAAGTTAGATGATGGCCATGTAGGGACGAGTTATGTCCGACAGAACGGCACACACATCAAGTACTTGTGTCACGTAATGATGTTTCATGTGAAATTGTGTATGGTGAATGGCACATATGTGGGGTGACTGACAATCTTTTGTCCTTCAACCTATGCACTGCAGGGCTCCAGCTGTCCATAGACCATTCCCTGACCTGGCAACGATGGTGGAACGTGACAGCATCCAACGGTACCGCTTCACCAGGCAGCTGATTGAGGATTTGGCAGTGCGCTTGGCACCACATTTGCAACCTGGCCGGCCATACCCTACGGCGCTGACCCCCAAGGTGAAGGTAATGGCAGCCCTACACTTCTTTGCCACCGGTACCTTTCAACACACTGTTGCGACTGCCGGTGGGATGTCACAGACTATGTTCAGCCGTGTGCTACGCAATATTTTGGAGGCAATGTTGAGATGCCTGAACCAGTACATCTATTTCCCTACACGTCAACAACTCACTGACGTCAAGAGTGACTTCTATGCCCTGGGGAGGATGCCACATGTCATTGGCTCCATTGATGGGACACATGTGGCTTTGATACCACCACAGGCACATGAGCAGGCATACCGGAACCATAAACATTACCATTCGATCAATGCTCTGGTGGTATGTTTAGCAGATATGACACATGTGTGTGCCCATTTCCCTGGTTCAGCACATGATGCCTACGTGATGAGGAGTAGTCGCATCCCGAGGATGATGGCACAGATGCAGAACCAGCATGCCTGGCTTGTCGGTGTGTACTGACTTTGTACCATTGTGTGTGTTCTGATCTGTAGTATTCCACCCACTTTTCCAAATCAGCTAATGTGCACTTGTCTGTCCGTAGGTGACTCCGGATACCCCAACATGCCGTGGTTGCTGACACCCCTCAGGAACCCTGTGACACCAGCCCAGATGCGCTACAATGAGGCACATGGTCGGACCAGGAGAGTGATAGAGTGGACCTTTGGTCTCCTGAAGAGCCGCTTCCGCTGTCTGGACAAGACAAGAGGGGCCCTCCCATATGCCCCAGCAAAGGTGTGCAAGATTGTCATCGTCTGCTGCATGCTACACAACCTGGCAGTGCGGAAGGAGTTGCCTCTCATCCTGGATGACGATGACCAACGTCCGCCACCTGTGGAGGATCCTGGCCTGAACCACAATGCCAGTGATGATGATGATGATGATGGTGATGTCCGCACACAGCTCATCACCAACTTCTTCAGCTGAATGTGAGTATCCAGGGAGATGTAATGTGAATGACGTGAGTTTGCATGATATGTGTGGGTGGTGCTCTGGTGCTGTTTTAGTGTGGCCATGTGCTACTTGAGTGGATGCATGCAGCAATGTGTCCTTCCAGGTAGTTTGAACTCCCCAACAGTTCTGACATGCTAACTTGGTTTTGTGTAGTTGTCTTGTGACATGTATTGGGCATGAGTATTGCAGTACTGTCCTGTTCTACAGTGATTTTAACTGTGTGTCATGTCTGTCCTTCACAGGGTGCTTACTGTGTACTTTGGTCATCTTGGATCCCCCGACACCATGATTCAGCTTTCAGGGTGGCAGCAGTAGTTTCCCTACAAGTGATGTGCCACACACCCCTGGACTTCATATCTTCTGCACTTGTTGACTGAGTGGCCACTGCCACGTGGGTAAACCTTGCATTTGTAGTGGAAACAACATGTTGCTAATGTGTAATAAACCTGTGCTTCACTTTGGGATGTGTGTTGTCTGTGGTCACACATCTGACTGACATTTGCTTACTGCACCTGTGGGCTAGTTGACACAGACTCTGAATAGGTGTGGTGTCTGTGCATTCCACTGTATTTCCAGGCAACATTACTGTGGGCGATGAGTCCGATGGCCCTGGTGTTTGTGTTGTGTAGCCCTAGTGGTGTGTCTCCCTCATATGTGTCACGACACCATGACTCACACAACGGTGTTGTACTTGCTGTAGCAGTTAGCATACACAGTGGGCCTGATTCACAGAACTAACTTACGTCAAAAACGTAAAGTTAGTACTTTTTGGTATTCACAGAATACACTTACTCATTTTGGTATTCACAGAATGAACTTACTCATTTCGGTATTCACAGAAGTTAGTAGTCCTAACTTTAGGACTCCTAAATGCCTTCTGTGAATACCGAAAGTCTTAAAGTTAGGATTTTTCTCAGTTTAGGGGTAGTAAAGTTAGGACTCCTAACTTTAGGACTCCTAAATGCCTTCTGTGAATACCAAAAGTCTTAAAGTTAGGATTTTTCTCAGTTTAGGAGCTTTAGGACTCCTAAACTGAGAAAAATCTAACTTTAAGACTTTCGGTATTCACAGAAGGCATTTAGGAGTCCTAAAGTTAGGACTACTAACTTCTGTGAATACCGAAATGAGTAAATTCATTTTGTGAATACCAAAATGAGTAAGTGTATTCTGTGACTACCAAAAAGTACTAACTTTACGTTTTTGACGTGTTAGTTCTGTGAATCAGGCCCATTGTAATTTGGCAGAACATCATCACCATAACAGTATCCACATTTGAATAACAACAGTGGCAAGTATGGTGTACTAGTGATTTTATTTACAGAAATGTGTGTGTGTATAGTGCACAGGATGGTGGGTGCTGTACATTGGGATTGTGATTCAAAGTTCCCAGATGAGTTGGAAGTCTTGGTAGCAGAAATGTCCTGAGTGAAGTCCACAGTCATATGATACATTGGTCCAACTTGAACTCCCCATGTCATGTGGGAAACTACTGTTGCATTCGACAGGGTGAAACGTTTGCACACAAAGGATAATTTCCGGAACAGGTGTTGGCTTCCTGGGGGATGTACGTGGCCATCGACCTCTCAGTTTTCCTTCCTCGGACGACCCCTCTTCTTTGGGGGGGAGACCCTCACGTGCAGGCTGCTGCGGTGCAGGGGAGTCTCCGCCAGAGTCCTCCTCCCTCCCTGTGGCGGTGTCAGTTGTTGCAGCACCAGATGTTGTGGGCACACAGGGAGGTGTGGCCATGTTGGTGCTAATCTGGCGGAGGCATGTCAATATGTCCCTATGCACCGCTATGAGTTCTTGCAATGTGTCCCACTTGGACTCCATGCGAGACATGTGTGTCTCCACACAGGACATGTGGGAGTCCAAGCGGGCATGATGGGCAGCCTGCTGCTGTTGTATGTCCTTGAGGATCCCCACTACCTGTCTGACCTCTCCGGTGCTATCCTGGTACGCATCAGCAATGCGTGCCAGTTGTGGGTCATCATGCAGTCCAGACCCCTCTGCAAGCAGCGACCTATGTCTACCACCCCTCCCACCACCCCTGGCGACACGTGCAGGACCTGCGGTGGCATGCACAGGTGACCCGAGGCCCACTTGGGGGTTGTTAGTGGTGTTGTCATCCATTGCTCCACGGTGGGCCTGGGGGCCTGTGCTGTTGTCAGCGGTGGTCCTTGGTCTGTCCGTGTCGGCGGGGGTGGTCTGTATGTTGGCAGTTGTTGGAGGGGTGGGTGCAGGGGGTGCAGATGTTGGTCCAGCTGGTGCTGCATGATGACACACCGGAGGTGCCAGGTAGGTCTTCGCCATTCGAGGAGGGCAGAGGCTGTTCCACACCAGTGAGCTCTGTGTCCCCCGGAGCCTGGGACAGGGACTCCTCCTCGCCTGCTGCTGTGTCCCCATCATCATCACCTGTATTTGGAGGAGACACACATTGTATGTAATGTTTCTACAGGCACCAATGGTTCACACACCTGACAGTTGTGACTGTACCTCTGGATACGGGGATGTACATTGCAATGTCCTAAGTTGTCACAGTAAGAGGTTGATATTGGTGTAGCACATTGTCATGCATACCTGGGGCATTTCAATATGAATGTTGAGGTGTGTGCATGGCCAGCTTTGGTTGTATTTGGAGGACATCCGGCCATCCTTCTCCACCTGGCCCAGTTATCCCACCATGAAGCATGCCACCCTTGCAGTGGGTTCAGGTTGACTCTCAGGATGTCATTCAGTGGTGTTGTGCTGTTTGTTGGTGCCCAGTTCCCAGCAGGGCCTTGTGCTCCCCACAGCAGTAGCCAGTGTCAGCCATCTTGTCAGTCCTTATCCACTCCCTGTGATGTGGGCATGGTTCAGAGTGGTGTTGATGGGCCAATTGTGAGGGTGAGCAGTATCTGTGACTCCAACTCCCATCATACTATTGCCTACAACCCCTTCCCAGCATGCCCGTACTTCCTTCCTTTTGACTCTACTTCCCTGTGGGGTAGTGTGCCTGTGCTGACAGGAAGGCTGACAGTGTTGTCCTTGCGTTTGTTTGGCTACAAGTCCCAGGTGTGTCCCTGTGCTTCACACAGCATTACCCAGGGTGGTGGTTCTTTGTGGGATCTTCATTTGGTATGTGAGGCATTGCATTCTCCCAGGTGGGTTATGTGGAGTTTGTGTTGAGGGGTGTGTGAGGTGAGCTGCTTGTAACTATGGTCAGTGCTGTGAGTCCTCCTTCCCACCCAGCCAGATATCCCACCATGCAACGTGCTTGCATTGCAGAGAGTGCAAGTTGGCTTTCAGGATGTCAGGCAGTGGTGTTGTGCTGTTTGTTGGCGCCCAGTTCCCAGCAGGGCCTTGTGCTCGCCACAGCAGTAGCCAGTGTCAGCCATCTTGTCAGTCCTTATCCACTCCCTGTGATGTGGGCATGGTTCAGAGTGGTGTTGATGGGCCAATTGTGAGGGTGAGCAGTATCTGTGACTCCAACTCCCATCATGCTATTGCCTACACCCCCCTTCCCAGCATGCCCGTACTTCCTTCCTTTTGACTCTGCTTCCCTGTGGGGTAGTGTGCCTGTGCTGACAGGAAGGCTGACAGTGTTGTCCTTGCGTTTGTTTGGCTACAAGTCCCAGGTGTGTCCCTGTGCTTCACACAGCATTACCCAGGGTGGTGGTTCTTTGTGGGATCTTCATTTGGTATGTGAGGCATTGCATTCTCCCAGGTGGGTTATGTGGAGTTTGTGTTGAGGGGTGTGTGAGGTGAGCTGCTTGTAACTAAGGTCAGTGCTGTGAGTCCTCCTTCCCACCCAGCCAGATATCCCACCATGCAACGTGCTTGCATTGCAGTGAGTGCAAGTTGGCTTTCAGGATGTCAGGCAGTGGTGTTGTGCTGTTTGTTGGTGCACAGTTCCCAGCAGGGCCTTGTGCTCCCCACAGCAGTAGCCAGTGTCAGCCATCTTGTCAGTCCTTATCCACTTCCTGTGATGTGAGCATGGTTCAGAGTGGTGTTGATGGGCCAATTGTGAGGGTGAGCAGTATCTGTGACTACAACTCCCATCATGCTATTGGCTACACTGACTTCACCAGCATACACAGAATTCCTTCCTTTAAGTGAGCTTCCCTGTGAGGTGGTGTTGTAGTGGTGGCAAAATATCAGGCAGTGTTTGTTGGTTATATTTGTGCCACTGCCTTGCTCTATTTGTAGTTAGGTTTGTACATGTCATGACACAGTTACATATCACTATGAGATGGCATGTATTGTGTTTATCTAACTGACATACACATCTTGGGATGATTATCTTTTGGTTGCTGTTGATTTACTGGGGGGGATGGTTTGACTATCCCCTTGACAGTGATGTGTGTGTATTGGCACACAATATTGTGTATATTAGTTGTGTACTCACCAGGCTCTGGGATGTCTGTTAGTCCATATACGCTCACTGGTGGTAGGATGGCCCGCACATTCTCCTCCCAGGGCCTGAGGTATACTGGTTTTGCAGGAGGGCCACTGCTGGTGTGCTGGCTCAGGAGGTAATCCTTCTTGAGTAGTTCTCTGACCCTCCTGCGCACATCATACCACCTGTTCTGGATGTCTTCCTTTGTGCTCAAACATGGTGATTGTGCATTCACCCTGTCGACGATCCTCGCCCACATCTTGGTTTTCTGCGACATGGGGGTCTGTTGGACCAATGTGCCAAACAACTGTGGCTCTACCCTCAGGATCTCGTCTACCATGACTTCCAATTCACTATCTAGGAACTTTGGATTCTTCTTTAGGGGCATGGTGATGGGTGGTGGTGGTGGTGATTGATGTGTGTGTGTGTGCAAGTGAGGGTGTGTGTGTGTTAGGGTGCTATTTGTTGAGGTGCTAATGGTGTGTGGCTTTTGTGTTGGATAAGCTGTGTGTGTGTCTGTGTTTGCTGTGTGATGGTGTTCTGTGCTGGCAGGTCAGTGGAATTTGCAAAGGATCATGGTAGGGATTTGGGGCCGTTATGTAGGTGGAGTTGGGGGTGTGTCCTTGTTCCATTTTTTTCCCCCCTGTATTTATTGGCTTTGTCATTGCTTGTTTGGCCCTTTTTTTTGTATTTTTTCATTTGTGATTATTGTGCATGTAGGAGTCGTTCTTCTGACCGAGTAGGACGTTGCAGTTGTCTCGTGCGCGCCTCTCCGAGTCGTTCCCTCTGTGTTTCAGCTCAGTTTCATATGCGGCGTACGCGTCGGTCGCGGAGTATTGTGTTTGTTCGGCTGGGTTTTGTATGCGTGTCGGTCGTACGGCTTGGGCTCCGTACGAATCGGTCTGAATTTGTACCCATTGCATCGTACTGCGCGGGTCGGAGTTCGCGGGTACGTTTCGTTCGGGTTATTTCCTGATGCGTGTCGGTCGGTTCGATTCGCGTGGTTTCCCGGCCGGATAGCTTGTTTCCGTCCGGGTCGGTCGTTCGCCTTGTGTTCCGTACGAGTCGGTCGTGATTCCCATGCATTTCATCGTACTACCCGGGTCGGACGGCGCCGGTACGTGTCGGTCGGACTTAATTCCAGTACCGAGTCGGTCGGTATTTTTCCGGCCCGAATCGGAATCGGCCCCTAAATGTCTTGACAAGTCTCTTTAGAAAAAATATAAATTTTATTACATGTAATGCACAAAAAACCGGCTATTGATTGCAATATTTAAAAACTGTTAAAAGTCATCGTAATGATACATCTCGTCAACCACAATGTATATTCATCAAGCTTATCATAAGAATAAAATATAGGGGTCTAGTTACCACATCAATTTTATATTTATATAAAACAAACACAACAACCGAAAGAACAATGTATCAATACATTGACTCAAATAATAGTGTTGTCTAAGAACAATATGTCGATGCAGCGTTTCGGTGTATCTTTTATCTTGACACCTTCTTCAGGACTTATACACAATTCACAATTTTATTCATAAAATTCATAAAAACAGATCATACATCTAAAAATTAAAAGATAGAATACAGTTAGAGAAAATTATTTTTCATATGTAAACATAGACTCTTTTGGTTCAGTGCACCCTATATTAAAATATGATTGTTATAGCTATTTGTTATACGATTCATTAAGACCAGGTTCATGGTTATTTGAACCTTAGTCATTGAGATTACTTTTAATTCAATTAAAAATCATGATAAAATTCATAATGAAAATTGAGAAATATATATTCTCTCACCCAAATTTGGGTTACCGGGGAGATACCAAGTATGCAGACATCTATAAATCACGTCGCACCTATTCCAGGAATCCTATCTTCATGTATTATATTTAATGGTATCCTGAAAATAATGAACCTATTGTTAATATACTCATAGTTACTGTTTCATTCACTTTATCAGGCAGCCCTACCCAACACTTACTTGAGAAAGGGGGATTCTTTCAGACTGAGTAAGACAACTTGGGATACATTCTCCAATGGGTGTTGGTCCTATTAAAGATGTTCTAAAGTTATTATTGCCAAGCATATTTATATAACAAATTTATTATGCACAGGTGTCCTTTTATATTATCTTCATAAACTTACCCTCAGTTATTTTTCTGTATTTATCTCCTTTTCCCAATTTCGAAGGTAGTTTTAATTAGTTGCAAGTGATCCTTTTTGTATCACTGTTATAATATTATGGTTTAAGGAGCCAATCTTTATCAATTGATTATGCCCAAATTCCTGTGTAGGAAGCAAGGTACAGTGTTATTTTATAATGTACTCTGAGAAAAATTCCAGCCTCATATTATATATCTACTCCTCATATTCTATACTGTACTTCTTGTTATAGTTTTCCAAGAAACAAGGAACAGTTAGATGTATCTCAAGAGTATTCTCTATCATACCCTTGGAATATATAAATTTAAAGTACTACAGAAGTTTTCATTCTTCTTTTTGTTGGTGTCTCATTAATCTATTGTATTGCCTGCTACCTATCATATGCCTGTCATATTCTTATGTAAGGCTTCCGTATTAATCACCCTGACCCCTTGCCTATATTGCTTCTGTAGGGCGATTAAATAAAACTAGGTCTCATTCGTATTTGCCCTGTGCTGTTATATTTTACGCATGTATGCAATATCTAATACCTCATTACCGGCTTGTTTCTTATACCCAGGTATATCATTATACATTACGCCGAAAGGCTTTGTCTAATTCCTCTTTTACAGATTTTTACTTTTACCCCTGTGAAACCTCTTTTACGGGTTTTATCTTTTTCCCGGTTGTCACGATGATGCTTAAGAGATAGGGGTTGACTTATGTACTGGAGAGTATTACTTAAAAAAGAGGGGGAACTCCCCATTGTTGGTAGTCCATAGCCACCCCATGCCGCTTACCTCTTTCACATGCCATCAGCGATTCAAATTGCCGGTGTTCTGGTTCTGTTAATCAAAACAGCTTGGGTAGTCCGTCCCTTTTATAATAATTTCCGGTTTAAGCCACGTCAAAATACGTACGCGGCGGCCATGTTAAGGTCAGACTTTCTTATTTAATAAATTGTAGGGGTGGGCGGAAATTGCGTAGTCGCGCTACGCAAAGCTCCGTGAAATGGTAAAAAATATCCGCGAGCACGCAAAAGTTCTGCGAACAAGCGTAATTGCTTGTTCCGCCCGTTCGCGATGCTTTTTTCCTGTTTGCAAACGCTGTTTGCGTGCTCGGGGAGAAATATCTCGCAAACACGCATTTTGAAAACACGAACAAGCAAAAAATTCCGCGAAGCCGCGGATCGCGGAATTTTTGGTAATTCCGCGTTCTCCGAGAAACGCAAAATTACCCAAATTCCGCAAATTCCGCGAGCGGAACGGAATTTACCGCCCAGGCCTAATAAATTGTAGGTATTTCAATTACAGGGGCTATATTGATATTTATCCTCCCTTCGGGTTAAGGATATTCATTAATCATTATATTAATCCCGGATTATCTTGTGCAACTGCACACTAACGGTTAACCTATTATTTTAGACCAACGTATGGATACTTACGCGGTCACCATGATTGAAACAGGCATTACCTCTTAGTCCATCTTTTTTGTCAATAACATCGAGATCACATCAGAATATGTACAGACCACAAAACAAATAATTAATCAATGTTTGCCTGTTAATCTCACACATAGCCTCCTTGCGTTGTTATGTTCAGAACGTGCATGCCTATCATTTATACTAAACGGGATTTAAATATTTTTTACTTAAATGCCTCGACCTTTACAGGATATCAGTTTGGGATTATGTGTATATAAATCCCCGATGTGTCAAAAACCTAATTTTATCCTCACAACTTGTACAGTATATTTTGTCAGACCTCTATTTGTGTTCTGAAACTGTTCTGATGTTATGCATGATATCTTAATGCATAACCTCCCATATAGAGATGATGTTACCGACTGTTTCTCTAGGGGTGGTATTAAATACTTTCATTTTATATTTATCTAAGCATATTGGTAATCCTGTATATCTACAAAGTATTATGCATTTTTTCAGCCAATCAACCTTTCCCATTCATTTCTATTGTTGAGGCCCTGGCGGTACGTATTGAATTTAGACATAAAATATTGCTACTGCAGTTTTCTCTTTCTGTCTATATTTCCACCTCTTATGGATCCCTTCACTTTTTCTAAAATGAACCATTTCAGGTCCTGTTCATTATGTTTTTTTCCCAACCAATGTTCTACTAATGGGGCATTCTTTTTCCCTGTTCTCAAGGCTGGTCTATGCTCATTGCGTCTAGTTCTCATTTCACGGCCTGTTTCCCTTACATATCCTTTTTGGCAGGGACAGACAATAAGATAAATTAAATTTTTGTTCTACAATTAACCATTTCATTGATCTAATGTCGTATTCCATTTAAATCAATTTTCTGTTCTTTTATTACAGATTTACAATTGATGCAAGAACTACAAGGGAAGTTACCCATCAGTTTTGAACTATCCAATACACTACTTTGGTGTTTAGTATTTTGTTCTTTATATGTATTCACCAGGTGGTTTCGGATTGTTTTATTTCTCCTGTATGGAAAGATGGGTTTCTTTAAAGGTATTTTTCCAGGATTAATTAAAAGAAACCAATTTTTATTGATTAGATTTTTTTATTTATTACTCATGCTATTGAAGTTAGTGACCATTACTATTCCTTTTTCTACACTGTTAGTGTTGCTCTTTTCTTCAAACAGGCTTTCCTGATT
Source organism: Calotriton arnoldi (assembly GCA_963921515.1). NCBI lineage: Eukaryota > Metazoa > Chordata > Amphibia > Caudata > Salamandridae > Calotriton > Calotriton arnoldi. The sequence continues at coordinate 3,169,723 of CAWUFW010000107.1, read as the reverse complement.
ATAGTATTTCGCTCTCTTGTAAGAGCTTTTAATTAATCTTTTTGGGTAGCCGCGGGCCATTAGCTTCTCTTGCTGTTCTTTAGCATGGATTTCAAAGTCCTCCATATCACTACAATTACGTCGAATGCGTAAAAACTGGCTAAATGGGATACTATACTTTTGACTTTTTGGATGATTACTAGTATGGTGCAGTATTGTATTTCTATCTGATGGTTTGGTATATAATTCCACCGAAAGTGCATCATTACTTTCTTTTATTGTTATATCTAAAAAATCCACTGAATTTTGGCTCCTATTAGATGTGAATTTTAAATTGATGTCTCCACAGTTCAACCATTCTATGAAGGAGATTAAATCCTTTTGGTCTCCTTCCCAGATAAAAGACATCATCAATAAATCTTGACCAGTTTTTCACGTTCTCATAGTAGGGAGAAATCTCATTATAGATATGTTTTTTCTCAAACATTCCTACATAAAGGCATGCTAAGCTGGGAGCACAGGTTGCTCCCATGCTGGTCCCCTTGGTTTGACAATAAAAATTGTCACCAAAGAGAAAGATGTTGTTCATTAAAATCATCTCTGTGCACTCTACAATGAACTCATTTAAAGGAGATAAATCACCTTCCTCATTTTTTAACAGGTCCCTTATCATCTCAACCGTGTCATTCTGTGGTATATTAGTATATAAGGACTCAATGTCCAAACATACTAGCCACTCTTGTTTGTTATTAAATTTTAAACCCTTTATTTTGGAGATCATGTCTGTTGTATCTTTAATGAATTAGGGAAGGATAAATATCAATATAGCCCCTATAATCGAAATACCTACAATTTATTAAATAAGAAAGTCAGACCTTAACATGGCCGCCGCGTACATATTTTGACATGGCTTAACCCGGAAATGATTATAAAAGGTACGGACTACCCGAGCGGTTTTGATTAACAGAACCAGAACACCAGCAATTTGAATCGCTGATGGCATGTGAAAGAGGTAAGCGGCGTGGGGTGGCTATGGACTACCAGCAATGTCGAGTTCCCCCTCTTTTTTAAGTAACACTCTCTAGTACATAAGCCAACCCCTATCTCTTAAGCACCATCGTGACAACCGGGAAAAAGATATAACCCGTAAAAGAGGTATCACAGGGGTAAAAGTAAAAATCTGTAATAGAGGGATTAGACAAAGCCTTTCGGCATAATGTATAATGATATACCGGGGTATAAGAAACAAGCCGGTAATGAGGTATTAGATATTGCATACATGCGTAATATATAACGGCGCAGGGCAAATACGAATGAGACCTAGTTTTATTTAATCGCCCTACAGAAGCAATATAGGCAAGGGGTCAGGGTGATTAATACGGAAGCTGTACATAAGAATATGACAGGCATATGATAGGTAGCAGGCAATACAATAGATTAATCAGACACCAACAAAAAGAAGAATGAAAACTTCTGTAGTACTTTAAATTTATACTTTTATTCCAAGGGTATAATAGAAAATACTCTTGAGATACATCTAACTGTTGCTTGTATTTGGGAAAACTATAACAAGAAGTACAGTATAGAATATGAGGAGTAGATATATAATATGAGGTTGGAATTTTTCTCAGAGTACATTATATAATAACACTGTACCTTGCTTCCTACACAGGAATTTGGGCATAATCAATTGATAAAGATTGGCTCCTTAAACCATAATAATATAACAGTGATACAAAAAGGATCACTCGCAACTAATTAAAACTTCCTTCGAAATTGGGAAAAGGAGATAAATACAGAAAAATAACTGACGGTAAGTTTATGAAGGTAATATAAAAGGACACCTGTGCACAATAAAGTTGTTACATAAATATGCTTGGCAATAATAACTTTAATACATCTTTAATAGGAGTAACACCTATTGGAGAATGTATCCCAAGTTGTCTTACTCAGTCTGAAAGAATCCCTCTTTCTCAAGTAAGTGTTGTGAAGGGCTGCCTGATAAAATGAATGAAACAGTAACTATGAGTATATTAACAATAGGTTCATTATTTTCAGGATACCATTAAATATAATACATGAAGATAGGATTCCTGGAATAGGTGCAACGTGATTTATAGATGTCTGCATACTTGGTATCTCCCTGGTAACCCAAATGTGGGTGAGAGAATATATATTTCTCAATTTTTATTATCAATTTTATCATGATTTTTTAATTGAATTAAAAGTAACCTCAATGACTAAGGTTCAAATAACCATGAACCTGGTCTTAATGAATCGTATAACAAATAGCTATAACAATAATATTTTAATATAGGGTGCACTGAACCAAAAGAGTCTATGTTTACATATGAAAAAGAATTTTCTCTAATTGTATTCTATCTTTTATTTTTAGATGTATGATCTGTTTTTATGAGTTTTATGAATAAAATTGTGAATTGTGTATAAGTCCTGAAGAAGGTGTCAAGAAAAAAGATACACCGAAACGCTGCGTCGACACATTGTCCTTAGACAACACTATTACTTGAGTCAATGTTTTGATACATTGTTCTTTCGGTTGTTGTGTTTGTTTTATATAAATATAAAATTGATGTGGTAACTAGACACCTATATTTTGTTCTTATGATAAGCTTGATGAATATACATTGTGGTTAACGAGATATATCATTACGATGACTTTTAACAGTTTTTAAATATTGCAATCAATAGTCGATTTTTTGTGCATTACATGTAATAAAATGTATATTTTTTCTAAAGAGCCTTGTCAAGACATTTAGTATTGGAGTGTGTGATTTGGTTCAGTACATACTATTTGAGTTTAGTGAATTTGACACACAAGGGAATTTTGTTTTTGATAAGAGGTATGAGCAGGGCCACTGGAATTATGCGACTGTTGGCTGCACCAACTTTCGCAGAATTATACATTTTCCGCATTAGCCACATAATCCATCATGTGCTGCCTAATCTGCAGATTTGAACAGAAAAAGCCTTGTTTCTAGCTCAAACGGCTCAAACGTTACCAAAAATGCAGCGACAAGTGTTACACCGCGGTGGAAGATCCTTTGTAAACCTAGAATGGTCACCTGTTACTTATTGCTAAATGTCAGTGTTAAATTGGTACTAATGGTGTGCAAGCCACTCTTGTTTCTTTCTGCGCCTCTCTTGCCTCTTTCTGCATTTCGGTTGCTTCTTTCTGCACCTCTTTTGCCTCTTTCTGCACCTCTGTTGCCTCTTTTTGCACCTCACTTGCTTCTTTGTGCACCCTACTTGCCTCTTTCTGCACCTCTCTTGCCTCTTTCTGCACCTCTGTTCCTTCTTTCTGCACTTCTTCTGTTTCTTTCTGTACCTCTCTTGCTTCTTTATGCACCCCTATTGCCTCTTTCTCCACCCTTCTTCCCCTTTTCTGCATGTCTGTTGCTTCTTTCTGCACTTCTCTTGCGTCTTTCTGTACCTCTCTTGCTTCTTTCTGCAGCCCTTGTGCCTCTTTCTACACCCCTCAATATTGATCAAGTCAGCGGTCAATATTGCAGCCCCCACTAAAAGTTTTATCTCCAGGAGGAAAAATCCATCAGAACCATGGTTCACGGAAAAACTTAGGGCTAGGTAATATGTTATATGTTGGGTTATTGGGTGGCTCTAAAAAGAGCCCTTGTTTTCATTGGGAGATTGTTGTAGCTACATGTAAGTGCGGATGCAGAGCTTCAGGGTGTTGAGAAACACTCTGTTCCCTTGATCAGTGAAGTGTACTCCATCACTTCTGTAGATGCCATCCAGATGGAAACGTAGATTGTTGTTATAGATGGAGCCCATCCTATGGTCTCTGAGGTAAGCAGAAACAGCTTTATTGACATTTTTTCTAGCTTTCTCAATCTGTGGACAGAATTGATTGGACCACTTCCATTTCTGTCTTTGGCATATGTTAGAGTATACAAAGACAGTTTGGGGGAAAAGCAACATTAATTGTGCAAAGGTGTCCTTCATTAGCATTTCCAGACCTACCCCAGTCCATGTGCCTAGGTCATTGCCACCACAGTGCACAATCATGAGGTCAGGGGGTTGGAGATGCAACAAGGTTTTAACCAAAGGCATCAATTGGTGCCACTTTAATCCTCTCTGTCCAATCCATTTAATGTCCACATTTTGCAAAGCTAGGTCTTTGTCAATACCTCTGCGTTCAGCATACCTATTGCACCAGAAAACATAGCTGTGCCCAACAATCCACACTGTAAGCATCTTGAAGGGATGTCTGTAAGTAATGAAGAGATGTTTGTAGCTGAGGTAGTCAGTTGGTAGAATGAGAGGTATGTAAAATGGTGGACAAGATGCAATTTAAAAAAAATTAGAGAATAGATTGGCTGTTTAAGAACATTCTATATTCAAAAATAGGGTGCATTTTATTTTTTTTAAAAGCATATTTCTTATTGTTTAGTAAAAAATGTTTGAAAGGTACAATAGAAAGGGTAAGATCATATTTTGCTAAGTCAACCACACCTGCTGTTTGCATTTGCAACATTGTGTGGTGAACTTGAAAATATGGTGAACTTGTGAGCTGTGAGTTCAGTTGAATGTTCCATGAACTGTTGCTATGGAAATTGGCATGAAGCAGAATGGGGGAAGGCTTGAAATTTAACTATGGTTTTAAAATGTGAAATTATAATTTATATATAACTAATATTTTTTTTCAATGATATTTCCCAAGTCAGTACTATCTTTAGAAGTGGTGTTTCATTATAAAATAGTGTTTAATTTATTTGTTATATCTTTTTGAACTCCCGTCTGAATTCGCAACTCCATCGCGGTGGTCCACAATGGGGTCGCGACTTCGAAAAAAATGTAGAAAGTTTGGGCACCTTTAGAAGTCAGTTGCTAAGGTTTATTATGTGTAACCAATAGAAATGTGTTTTACAATTTGAAAAAATCTGGGAAGCAATGTGATTTGTTAGTTATATGTATTTGTGTGGAGAAAGAGAGGGAAACTTTGCCATTACTGGTTTTACCTTGCTGAGTCTGGTGCATTATATTGATTGTGTGTAAAAGAAAATCATGTCAGAGTTTGTGAGATTTTAAATTCAACACATTTATTTGCAAGGTGAGTTATAAATTTGTGTGGTTTATTTTTAAACTTTTAACATTATTCAAAAACTGTGTTGTTTGAAATATTTTATTAAATGTAGAGATGTATATTGTAGTTTGTTTTATTGTACTTAAATGTTGTTTAAAAAGAGTATGTACAGTAATATATGTATTTTTTAAGATGGATTACTGATGTTCATATAAGGTGTTATTAATTAGGCTTGTTTTTTTAGTGTGTACAAAGGTATAGTTGAATGATGCCGCATAATTTTAGATAGTTGGTTGAAGAGGCAGCACAAATGTGTAGTTTGAAAGATGTTCATATAAGGTGTAATTAATTAGGCTTCTTTTTTGTTGTCTCTACAAAGGTATAGTTGAATGATGCCGCATAATTTTAGATACTTTGGTAAAGATGCAGCACAACAGTGCAGTTTGAAAGATGTTCAAATAAGGTTTTTTTTAATTATGGTTCTTTTTCTAGTTTGTACAAAGGTAAAGTTAAATGATGCCACATATTTTTAGATAGAATGGTGAAGATGCATCACAGTATAGTTGAATGATGCCGCATTATTTTAGATAGTTTGGTAAAGATGCAGTAGAACTGTGTAGTTTGAAAGATGTGCATATAAGGTGTTATTAATTAGGTTTCTTTTTTCTAGTTTGTACAAAGGTAAAGTTAAATGATGCCACATATTTTTAGATAGAATGGTGAAGATGCATCACAAAAGTGTGCTTTCTAGGATGGTCATATAAGGTATTATTAATTCGTTTTTTTATTTCTAGTCTGGAATAAGGTATACTTAAATGATGCTACATAATTTTAGAGAAAAAGATGAAGATGCAGCATAAAACAGTGGTTTAAACAATGGAGAAATAAGGTGCTGTTAATTAGGCTTCTTTTTTCTAGTCTGAACAAAGGTATAGTTGAATGATGCCACATAATTTTAGATAGAAAGGTGTAGATGCAGAATCAAAGTGTGGTTTTAAAAATGCTCATAAAAGGTGTTGTTAATTAGCCTTCTTTTTTAAGTCTGTTGAAAGGTATAGTTTAATGATGTCGCATAATTTTAGATAGAATGGTGAAGATGTAGCTCAAAAGTAAACCACCACATATTACCCTTGCAGGCATGTTGGACTTATCTACTTAACTAGGTAATACGTAATGACTCATCTATGTCTTCAGATTGTATTTATACAGTTATCTGTATGCTTAGTGAACTATTAAGAGGCTGCCTGACCGATTACAGGAGTGCAAAGGTAGTGACTGGGTGATTTTAAAACTACATGAGTAATGATTGACTGATTCCATATTCTCCAATCAGTCAGTTAGTATCCAAGCACTCATGAAATCACTCTGCAACTACCCAAGCACTTATGAAATCACCCAAGCACTACTCATGCACTGTCCCAATCACCCACGCACTACCCATGTACTCATGCAATAACCCAAGCATTACTCATGCACTTATGCAATCACACATGCAGTACCCATTCAATTCTGCAATCACCCAGTTAGTATCCAAGCACTTATGAAATCACTCCGCCACTACCCAAGCACTTATGAAATCACCCAGGCACTACCCATGCACTGTCCCAATCACCCATGCACTACCCATGTCCTCATGCAATAATCCAAGCATTACCCATGCACTGATGCAATCACACATGCAGTACTCATGCAATTCTCCAATCACCCAGTTAATATCCAAGCACTCATGAAATCACTCCGCAACTACACAAGCAGTTATGAAATTACCCAGGCACTACCCATGCATTCTGCCAATCACCCAAGCACTACCTTTGCAGTCATAGAATTACCGACGCCCTTCTCTTGCATTCGTCTATTTACCTAGGCAGTACTCAATGACTCATCAATCCCTTCAAGTGCTATTTATACACTTAACCATGCATTCAATGTTTATGTATGCACTGAGGCAATTAGCTTCAGGTGCTCTTTATGCACTTAACCATGCAGTCAATGTGTATGTATGCACTGAGGCAATTAGCTTGCCACTATCTATCTTCTCCTGCAAAAATCCAGTGACTACCCTTGCTGTCAATCACCCAAGCACTACCTATGGAGTTTTGGAATCACTCAGGCAGATGTAGTGCATGTCTCAGTTTCTAGGTTTTCCTATATTTCTGAAATATTGTATATTTATTTCTTTTAGATATCATGATGATTTGGGAAGGTAGACCCATATGTGTGTGTGCTTTTAACAATATGGGGACACTTATAGTTGAGTCATGTAATAGTGTGCGGGTTTATATTTGGCTAGGCCCAACTGTCATGTACTTATAAAAACACCCAAGTACTCGCCATGCAGTCTTACAAGGATGCAGGCACAATAGATACAGTGCTCTTATCACTCAGCCATTGCTCTTGCTCAGATGCAATCATTTAGGCACTATCTGTGCACTTATGCAATCACTAAGGTATAACGCATGTAGTTATATAATCACGCAGGCACTACTGTTGCACTCCTTTAATCACGGAGGCACTATCTTTCTACTCTTGTAGTCACTCAGCCAGTAGTTCTGCTGTTATGAAATCATCCAGTCACAACTTTTGGAGACTTTTAGTTACTCAGGCTCTACCTCAGTAGTCCTACAATTATCCAAGAAGTACCCATGCACTTACAAAATCTCCCAGTTACTTGCTATGTAGTCATGTAAATCCCCAGACATTATCCCTGCAGTTATGCAATTGCCGAGGTGTTACCCATGTACTCCTTTAATCCCTTTCTTCTCTTTCAATCACATATGCACTTTTCTTGTACTTATGGAATCAGTCAATCATTACTCGTGTAGTTTTAAAATCACCCAGTCACTACCTTTGCACTCCTGTAATAGGTCAGGCACCATCTTAATAGTTCACTAGGCATCCAGGCGGTACTCATGAACTTATAAAATCATGCACTTACTTGCTATGTACTTCAGTAATCCTCCAGAAATTAGCCTTGCAAGCATGTCATTATCCAGGGTCTAGTAATTTACTTTCCCTACAGTCATCCCATCATGCAGGCTGTACCTATGCAGTCATGTAATAACCTACAAACTACCCTTGCAGTCGTAGAATTATCCATGCCCTTCTCTTGCATTCGTCTATTTACCTAGGCAGTACTTAATGACTCATAGATCCCTTCAGGTGCTATTTATACACTTAACCATGCAGTCAATGTGTATGTATGCACTCAGGCAATTAGCTGCCACTATCTATCTTCTCCTGCAAAAATCCAGTGACTACCGTTGCTCTCAATCACCCAAGCACTACCTACGGACTTTTGGAATCACTCAGGCACATGCAGTACGTGTCTCAGTTTCTAGGTTTTCCTATAATTCTGAAATATTGAATATATATTTCTTTTAGATATCATGATGATTTGGGAAGGTAGAGCCAAATGTATTTGTGCTATTAACAATATGGTGACACTTATAGATGAGTCATGTAATAGTATGTGGCTTTATATTTGGCTAGGCCGAACTGTCATGTACTTATAAGAACACCCATGTATTCGCCATGCAGTCTTACAATGATGCAGGCACAATATATGCAGTGCTCTTATCACTCAGCCATTGCTCTTGCTCAGATGCAATCATTTAGGCACTATCTATGCACTTATGCAATCACTAAGGTATAACTCATGCAGTTACATAATCACCCATGTACTACTGTTGCCCTCCCTTAATAACAAAGGCAGTATCTTTCTACTCTTGCAATCACTCAGCCAGTAGTTATGCTGTTATGAAATCATCCAGTCACTAGTTTTGGGGTCTTTTAGTTACTCAGGCTCTACCTCAGTAGTCCTGCAATTATCCAAGAAGTACCCATGCACTTACAAAATCACCCAGTCACTTGCTATGTAGTCATGTAAATCCCCAGGCATTATTCCTGCACTTATGCAATCGCCGAGGTGTTACCCATGTACTCCTATAATCCCTTTCTTCTCTTTCAATCACATATGCACTTTTCTTATACTTATGAATCAGTCAATCATTACTCATGTAGTTTTAAAATCACCGAGTCACTATCTTTGCACTCCTGTATTCGGTCAGGCACCATCTTAATAGTTCACTAAGCATCCAGGCGGTACTCATGAACTTATAAAATCATGCACTTACTTGCTATGTACTTCACTAATCCTCCAGAAATTAGCCTTGCAAGCATGTCATTATCCAGGGTCTAGTAATGTACTTTCCCTACAGTCATGCAATCATGCAGGCTGTACCTATGCAGTCATGTAATAACCTACACACTACTCTTGCAGTCGTAGAATCACCCATGCCCTTCTCTTGCATTCGTCTATTTACCTAGGCAGTACTCAATGACTCATAGATCCCTTCAGGTGCTATTTATACACTTAACCATGCTGTCAATGTGTATGTATACTCAGGCAATTAGCTAGCCACTATCTATCTTCTCCTGCAAAAATTCCAGTGACTACCCTTGCTGTCAATCACCCAAGCACTACCTACGGAGTTTTGGAATCACTCAGGCAGATGTAGTACATGTCTCAGTTTCGAGGTTTTCCTATATTTCTGAAATATTGAATATATATTTCTTTTAGCTATCATGATTATTTGGGAAGGTAGAGTCATATGTATGTGTGCTTTTAACAATATGGTGACACTTATAGATGAGTCATGTAATAGTATGCAGCTTTATATTTGGCTAGGCCCAACTGTCATGCAATTATAAAAACACCCATGTACTCGCCATGCAGTCTTACAATGATGCAGGAATAACATATGCAGTGCTCTAATCACTCAGCTATTGCTCTTGCACAGATGCAATCATTTAGGCACTATCTATGCACTTATGTAATCACTAAGGTATAAATCATGCAGTTATTAAATCACCCAGGCACAACAGTTGGTTTGTCTGTTTGTGCACCCTTCGTGCGTCTTTCACAACCTCTGTTGATTCTTTCTGCAGTTCTGTTACTGTTTCTGCACCCCATCTCCCTCATTGTGTAGCCCTCTCGCCTCATTCTGCACATCTCCTACCTCTTTATGCACTCTTGTTGTCTCTTTTTACAGTTCTGTTGCTTCTTTTTGCATCTCTTTTGCTTCATTCTGCACTTTTCTTGCCTTTTTATGTAGCCATCTTTCCTCTTTGTAAACCTATGTTCGTTCTATCTGCACTGCTTTGTGTTCTTCCTGTACCTTTGTTTTGAATTTCTCCATCCCTCTTTGCTTTTTCTGCACCCTTCTTCTCTCTTTCTGCACCTCTGTTGCTTCATTCTGCCCATCTGCTCCCTCTTTCTGTAACTTTTTTGCTTATTTCTGTAACTTTCTTAACTCTTTATGTAGTTCTCTTGACTCTTTCTGTACCTCAATTGCCTCTTTTTGCAGCTCTGTTGCTTCTTTTGCACTACTGTTACTTCTTTTTCCATCTCTATTGCAAATTTCTGTACCGGTCTCATGCAATTATAAAAACACCAAAGGAGTTGTTATGCAGTCTTACAATGATGCAGGCACTAGATATTTAGTACTGTAATCATTCAGACATTACTGCTGCATTTCTTTTTCTACACCTCTCTTCACTTATTTTACAGCTCATGTGTAATTGTGAATATATTCCGAAAACCATATATGCACTTGTTTATAGCTTTTAAATAGAAAGTGTTTCTTTAGTAATAGAATAGTATATTTCTATATAATTATTTTAATAATATTAAATTAATTTTAAATATTCTTTTTTTCAGATCTTCTTCATTATTATTAAGAAAGACTTACCATGACATAAAAAACGGAAAAGAGAAAGCAAGAAAAGAAACAATACTATTTAAAGAGAAGACAACAGCAGGAATTAGATGAACTACAACATGTGGCAAAAAAGAAAAAGTCTTGCGGTAAGAGAACAAAAGAATGTATTAAAAGACTTTCAAGGACTAGAAAGGGTTTTGACAATGTAGAAAATAGAAATAATAGCTCTAGAACAAAGAAGAATGAAGTGAAAAAAGGACAAATTAATGGCAAATCACGTTCTGATAAAACAATCTATGCTAAAAGAAGGATGAATCAATTTTATGATATAAGGAAACGTATGTATAAAAGTAGAGAGCTACAACATTTATTGAAACATGGCAAGAAATATAAAAGAAGATCTGCATTTTATAAAAAGAAAAAACAGATTGAAACTATAGTCGAAAAGGCTTTTGAAATAAAAAGAAAATTGTTCATTTTAGTTTTAAACAGAATGCGAACATTAGATAAACCAATGCATTCTATGAAGAACAAAAGTAAAAAGAAGAGACTAATTAACAGAACTAACTTTTGTAAAAAATATTTGGGTGAATGGAAGCACACTTCAAGTTCAGAGCCTTTTTTTAATGAAGAGAGCTATTTTCAAAACAATACATTAGTTCACATGGTTGATACCAGTGGTCGTGCTTATGAAATGAAAAACGGTTGTGCAATTGCAAAAGAAAAGATGGTTCCTAGAAATGTAGAAGGCAGTGATAGCTGATTAAGTTTTAGGGAGACGTTCTAAAGCCCCAGTGTATACTTGGGATTGTAGTAGTATTTGTAGTATACGACATGAGTCTATTGATATTTTACGAACTTTCTTACGAGAGTATAGTTAAAAAAGTATTAAACAAAAGATTAAGATGTTGCAAGGACTAGATCCTTGTAAAGTGAGAAATATACTGGTTTGCAAGGTCATTCTCAGGCTTGTCTTTCTAGAAAAGTGTGTCAAAGTGTTTTTCATCATCTGAGAATGTTAGCAGTACATCACTCTGCAATGCGGAAGTTAGTAAGAAGATTGTACTATGTAAAAAGTCCTGCAATAATTTTAAGTGACTTAAACACTGCTCTTTTGCATGGGTCAGTATGGGTTGTAAAAAAGTTTGTGATGATATAGAGTTTCGTTTCTTTGGTCCTGAACAGGAGTGTAGAGAAAGTGAGAGTTTGATAAGTGTAGGTGTTGAAGAAGAGGTGGAAGAAAGTAGTACTGAGAAGTTTGTAGAAGAAATTACGAAGTTTAAGGTAATTTGTTGTGAAACACCAAACTATGTCTGTATTTGTTGTTGACGTACTCACTATAGAAATCAAACTAGGAATGTTGATCTGTATTTAATAAGTGAAAAAGAAAACAATGATAAGTGGAAGGAATTTGGAGCGTATTTGTTGGTGGAAGATTGCTTTCAGTTGGGTAGTGATCAACGTATTTGTAAATATTGTTATAGCAAATTAGAGGAGAACAAAATGCCAGCTAGAGCTGTACATAATAACCTAAAGTTGATAGCTATTCCTCCAGAACTGGTAGATTTATATATGTATGAGTCCATTCTGATTCAATCTGTGCACCCGTTTCAGGCTATTGTTCGTATGAAGCCTAAAACAGGTAAGTTGCCTCTCATAGATTTACAAAGAGGATTAAAAGGAAGGGTTGTGTATTTACCTTTAGATTTAAAGAAAAATATTGAAACTATTGGTGTAGAGAAAGAGGAAACTGAACCTGTAGTTATTTTAGTTAATGGTGTTCCTACGAAGAGTCGGAAAATATGGCAAGAATTAGTAGATGTCACCAAAGTGCAAAAGGCTACGTTATATCTCATAAAAAACAATCTTTATTACAAAAATGTGCATGTGGAAGAAGAACAAATAGTTTTAGGAGATGATAGAGAAATTTCAAGTGGCCAAATTGAAAAAGTGGACAACTCCAAAAGTGAAGAAATTTATGAACATTATAGTGTACATCCTTTACATTCAAAGGAAGTCTTTGGAAATACTATTGAATTATTCCAAATGAAGAAAGTGAAGGGAACTCCCATGAGTGTTTGGGAAAGAAGTTTGGAAGCTCGTTGTTTTCCACAGCTCTTCCCCACTGGAAAAGGTGGACGATATGACGAACGACCAGTACAGATTCCAGCGTCAGAATATCGTACAACAAGATTGTACTCAGAAGATCCAAGATTTCGACAATGTATTCCATATATATTTCATCTTTTGTTTGAAAGTGACTTGTCTGGACTTTCATATGCAGTGAACCACATATTAAAAACAGGAGTTCATCTTCAACATGTTTCTGCAAAGGAATTCATGGACAAAGTACAACAGAGAGACGATCATTTAGAATCTCAATTGATTAATTTGATGGCGTGTCAATGTGGTACTAATGAGTATTGGTATCGTCGTCATGGAGAACTTAAATGTATGTTAAGGAACTTATGAACGCCTACATGGTTTGTTACGCTAAGCTGTGCTGAATACGCATAGGACGATTTACTTGAATTTCTTCGAGAAGCAAATTCAAATATTAAAAACATTCAATTCAAGACAGCTGGATAACTGTGTTCCTTGGATCCTGTAAAGGTGTGCAGATATTTTAATCATAGGTTTCAAGCTATGATGTCTTTTATCTGAAATAAAAACAACCCACCTCTTGGAGAAGTTATTGATTTCTTTTGGAGAAAGGAGTACCAAGCTAGAGGTGCTCCTCATATACATATGCTTTTATGGATCAAGGATGCACCTACATTTGGAACTGATTCTGATGAGACTGTTTTATCTTTCATTGAAGACTATGTTACATGTGGTATTCCCAAAACAGGAGAACAAAATACCTTAAGACAACAAGTTTTACAGTTTCAAACTCATCGATGTGGCAAATACTGTTGACGGAAATACAAGTCAAAGGAAAAGTTTTATACAAAATGTCGTTTTGGATTTCCACGTCCAGTAATTTCCAAAGGAAGAGTCAACAGTTTCATGTCAGTAGTGAGGCATACTATAACTCGAAAATCTCCCAAAAACTCTTACAATTTCAAAAGAAGTGAACATTCAAAGTATATTAATGATTACAATCCAGTGATTTTGTCGATGTGGAATGCAAATATGGATATCCAGTATGTTGCAGATAATTCCATTGCTGTTGCTCGCTATGTCACATCATACATAACAAAATCTGAAAAGACGGAGTTGAAACAAATATGGGAAGAAATTTCACAAGAGAAGACTCTTAGTAACAAATTGTACAACTTTAGTTTGAAGATGATGTCCCATCGAGAGATTGGATCCTACGAATGTTTGGATCGGTTGACCTCTGCAAGTTTATATTCAAAGTCAAGAGGAATCATTTGGGTTAGTCTAGGTCTTGCTGTAACACGAAATCGAGTATTGAAATCTGTACAAGAAATTGAATATTTAGCATTAAATGAACCGGAAAGCACAGATTTTGTTAAAACAAACATGTTGGATACGTACTATCCTAAAAGAAGTCCCTATCTTGAAAACATATGTCTCTATGAAGTACTGCAATATTACAGCTTTAAGAGAAATATTGTAGAAAATATAAATGAAGAGAAATATGCAGTGATTGGTTCTGATGGATGTTTGGTGAAACATACTAAAGGAAATCTCATTAATCACAGGAAACTGAGTTGCGATACTCCGGATAAAAGGGAGTTTTTCTATTTAGCACTTCTGCAACACTTCAAGCCTTGGCGTACTGAAATGGAATTACTTGGAGATTTTCAGTGCTATGAAGATTCTTTTAATGCATGTAAAGATAGCATTCAATGCACAGTTTTTCCAAATTATCTACAAATGTTGAATGAAGAAATTGAACAAGAAGCTACTATTGCAGCTGAGATTGCTAGAGACAGTTCTCAAGATAGTCAAAGTTCTGCTCCAATGAGTCGAGATCCACTAAGAGAACCAATTCTTGAAAATGAAGCAGCAATAGCCATGAGTGAATTTGAAACAGCAATGCATCAAGCTCAACAGGATATTATGGAGTTGGGAAACTTGGAAGAACAACTAAATATTGAACATAAAGAAATATATCAGCAAGTTACACAACAGATAGACCATGGTTTACTTCATGAAAATAAAGAATGCAACTGCACATCGTTTAAACCTATTTGAATGTATATCAGTGGTCAAGCTGGTACAGGAAAAAGTTTCTTAATTAAAGTTTTGACCAGTTATCTACAGAAAACCACTGAATCACATTTATCTTGTGTTGTAACCGCTCCAACTGGATTAGCAGCACACAATATTAAAGGGATTACATTACATCGTTTACTGATGCTACCTGTTGAACATGAAAACAAGTTGGAATATCGCAAGCTATCTGGAGAAGCTTGTTATGAAGTTTCAAGAGTACTAAAGAAAATCAAACTTATGATTATTGATGAGGTGAGCATGGTCTCAAACTTAATGCTTGCCTTTGTACATTTAAGAATGCAGCAAATTTTAAAAACAGATTATGATGTCTTATTTGGAGGAAAACATGTGATTGTATTCGGCAACCTACTGCAACTTACTCCTGTAAAAGGGCAACCAGTTTTTAAAACACTTGTGCATGAAGACACCAGGAAATCTTTGGGAAGTATTGGAAATGTCAACATCTGGTCATATTTTGAATATAAAGAACTTATTAAGAATATGCGACAGGCAAGTGATGAAGATTATGGAAGCATTCATCAAGATATACAAATTGGTGTATTGACAGAACATGGTAAAGAAGCTTTGCAAAGTCATCTACTTACAAACTTGTTTCCAAATGAAAATGTTGCTCCGGAAATAATATACAAAACAATTGGAGAAAAGAAATCTATAATTTGCCTAATGCCAACACTGCAAGAGTGTTCTACATTCAATCAAGAACTTTTGAAGTTGGAAAAACAACAAATAATTAAAATGGAAGCCATTGATAAAATAGAACACTAAGGAATTACTATTATTTTGTCAGAACAATTAAAAACAAAATTGGATTCTTTGGAAAAATCTATATCTAAGACTGCTGGTTTAGAAAAGAATTTATATGTATGTGAAAACTGTCGGGTAATTTTACGGCGTAATTTGGATTTGGAAAAAGGTTTAGTAAATGGAGCAATGGGAAAAGTTGTTGATTTTGTTAATTATCCAAATAGAGATGGAATTGAATCTTTGAAGATTAAATTTGATCAGATTGAAGAGGTAAAACAGATTGGACGTTGTGCTGTTCGTTTTTGCTTGTTAAAGACTTGTATGTTCGTAGAAAACATTTTCCTCTTTCTTTAGCATATGCGGTCACCACTCATAAATCTCAAGGTTTAAGTGTAGACAGTGCTTTGGTAAACATTGGAAGCACAGTGTTTAAAGAGGGCATGGCATATGTTGCATTGTCCCGAGTCAGAACTTTATCTGGATTGTATTTGATTGATTTTGATGAGAGAAAGATTAGTGCAGATGCAAATTGTGTAAGAGAGTATAATCGGTTAAGAAGACTGTATGCTCCCGACTTAGGTGAATATCCTGTATATGAAAAGCATGTAGTATGTCAAAAACGAACATATGAGAAACTCTATAGTGAGGTTGGAAATATAAAAAAAATCAAGAGAATGTTGAGGCTCCAAACAAAACGAAAATGGACACTGTTGATGATATTGTAGGATATCGGTTAGAAAATAGTTCAGGTATCAACTGCTATGCTAATGTAGTTGTGAACGTCATATTTTTTCTAGAAAATCTTCAACAACAAAATATGGAGAATCGAGAAAAAAGGTTTTGTTCTTTGTTGCATTATATTTTTGAAAAATTGACAACCGATAAAACTAAAATCCAATCTGCTTCTGGCATTCAGCATCTTCTGGATATATGTTCTGGTTCTTGACAATTTACACTTAATGTACAGCAAGATGCTCAAGAATTTCTTATGTTTATGCTTGCAGTATTGGAAGCTGAAGGAATACAAATTGAAAATCTGTTTGGACTCCGTTACAGATGGGATCACAAATGTGAAGATTGTTCATTTTCTTCTACCACTCAAATAGACACTGAACGATTCATATATTTGACAATACCAGATTGCAAAACAGTGTCTTTTAACAAATTAGTAAAATCAGCTAACCAAAATATGGAATGTACTCAGTGCAAATCTGAAATGTTATCAACATTATTTATAGAAAGATTTGGACAATATGTCATTTTAATGCTACAGCTTTGTAGAGCAGATGGAAGAAAATTGGAAACTAAAATTTTAAATTTTGTGGCAAGTCAACTGTCAATTTCAGGAAGAACTTTCAAAGCAGTGGCAATTATTTTCCACGATGGACCTTCTACAACATCTGGACACTATACTGTGTATTTAAAGTGCAATAAAGGATGGACACATTGTAATGATGCCCACTTGGAATTCAAATGTCGGTTGCCTAATGAATTACCGAATTCATATCTGATATTTTTGGTGCCAAAGTTTTGAAAACATCATTCGGCCTATTGGGAAGATGTAAAGTTCAATTAACGAGTTTATTTTGGATATTTTCAATGCAAATGATTTCAGAAACATCATTCGGCCTATTGGGAAGATGTCAAAAAGTTCTGTTTGTATTTTTGTTTCGGTTCATTGATATTGTATTTAGAAAATTGTTTTTGAAAGAAGCAGTTCATATATTTGATCTTTGTATTATATGCAATGTTCTTGAGGGTGTATATTTTTGAAAATGTAAACAGATAGTTGAGTTTGTTGTAAATAATTTGAAGACAAATTTGTTTTTTTTTAACAATCTTATAGATTGTATTTTTTGCCCGCTGTTATATGATGATCAACATTGAAATCACTGTGTATGGTGAAATTCAATAGAATCTGAAAACAGCAAAAAATGCAAACTGAATATGATATGTAATTGTAAAATGATGTTGTGTTCTTAAAACTATAATATTATTTGTAATAACAGTATTTTTTCTTCTCTTTTACAGACACTAATTCTAAAGTTTGAAAATATTTTAAATTTAGATTATAAAACAACTGAAAAAATTGTTTCAATGACTTTCATATCTACTTCAAAAAAGGTAAGATTAAGTAACCCAAGCACTACTCATGCACTGCTACAATCACCTGTGCACTACCCATGCAAAACTCAAATCACCTAGACACTACTCATTCACTCCTTCAATTACCTAGGTAGTACCCATGCACTCCAGCAATCACCCTGTCACTACCCATGCACTCCTCCAATCACCCAGCCAGTACCATGTACTAATCCAATCACTCCGCTAATACCCAAGCACTTGTAAATTCACCATGCACTATCCTTGCAGTACTCTAATCATCCCGTCAGTACCCATGTACTCATGCAATGACCCAGGCACTACCTATGCACTCATGGAATCACCCAGGCACTACTTATACACTCCTCCAATTACCCAGGCACTACCCATGTACTCTTCCAATCACCCAGGCATTACCCATGCACTCATGGAATCATCCATGCAGTACTCATGCAATCCTCCAATCACTCAGCCATTACCCATGCAGTTCTTCAATCACTCAGGCAGTACCCATGCACTCTTCCAATCACCTAAACATTGCCTCTAGACTCATGCAATCACCCAGGCACTATGCATGCACTTCTTAAATCACTCAGCCAGGACCCATACACTCCTCTAATCACCAAGCTACTAGTCATACAGTTATCCAAACAGTCCACCAATACTGAAGCGCTTATAAAATCAACACACACTACCTTTGCACTGTTCTAATCACCCAGGCATTACCCATGCACTCATGCAATAACCCAGGCATTACCCATGCACTCGTCCAATCATGCAGGCATCACCCATGCACTCATACAAGCACCTATGTACTACTGATGCACTTATGCAATCACCCAGGCATTACCCATGCACTTGTCCAATCAGACCGGTACTATCCATGCACTCATACAAGCACATACGTACTACTGATGCACTCATGCAATCTCCCTGGCACTACCCATGCAGTCTTCCAATCACTCAACCACTACCTATGTACTCATGCAATAACCCAGGCACTACTGATGTACTCATACAATCACTCAATCACTACTGATACAGTATTCCAATCACCCAAACACCACTTATATACTAATACAAACACCCAGGCATTATCCATGCTCTCATGCAATAATCCAGCCATTACCCATGCACTTGTCCTATTATACAGGCACTACTCATGCACTCATGCAATCACCCACACACTGCTCATGCACTCTTTCAATCAATCAAGCTCTACGCATGTACTTATAGAATCATCCAGGCATTACCATGCAGTTATTTCTCTTTTTTTAACAGATAAGGTAATTCTGAAAAGAACTCTTTTTTTTCTTCTTTTTTTGCTTTTGTAATTTTTTTGTGTTTTTTAAACCATTTTGTGTATTCTTTTGGTGTTTTTTAAAAAAACGGGAAAAACATCAGAGCTAACTCTTAACTTTTGCAATTAAAGAGTCATTGCAACCAAAAAAAAATAATTAACAATGGTGGTTTCTTGCTGCAGAAACCACAGCATCTACAGACTGCTTCCCGTAACAGAGCACAGTCTTGCATTTGATGCAATGTTGCTCAAGAATGTCCGGTCCTCGAGATGAGGAGCTTGAGGCTCCTGAAGTGTTTGGACCACCTCCCTGGTCATCCTGCTGCATAGCTTCTTGAGCACGTCGGTGTTGTTCATGCGCCAGATGTCGAGGGTGAATTGTTTGTAGGTGTTTCATCATACTTGATGTTCCACATGAGTATTTTTTTTCACTTCCCCTTGACAATACGCTTGGGCAAAGTGTGCAGCTCACTTTGCGTGCATTCACCTTCTTTTCACCATCTGGAATGGTGAAAAACTTCCATAGGATGGATTCCTTCCTTTTTCTAAGAGGTTGGTCCAAGTCTTCTTCATCAGATGGAACATCAACAACAGGAGTAGAAGAAGCCATTTTTAAAGTTGTCAGAAAACACCCAAAAAATACACCAAGCAGCTCAAAAACACAGCAGGTGATTCTCCTGTGATGGTGTAGAAAGAATGAGAAAAATGGGTGGAGTCCTTCAACTTCTAGAATGGAAAACCTTGTGAACCAATGAAATGCTTTCTTTTAAAGTCACATGGGAGTTGCGCACCCGGCGCGCACCTGACGCGACTTCGCGAAAATATTTTTAAGAGTAATATAACTTTATTGCTACAACAAATACATGATTTTTATAATTAGTTTAGATAATGTCTTGCTCTCATATACACATTAAACTTATATACATATAGTTTTAAGACATAAATAAAATTGATAGGAGTCGCGCACCCGGCGAGACCCCATACGTATATGATGTTACGCGGGGCCAGGCGCCGCGCACCCGTCACAGACCAAACTCACACACAACGCGATCCCAAACATATATGACGTTACCCGGGGTCAGGCACCGTGCACCCGTCGCTAGCCAAACGTGCATCCTTCATGACTTTGGCAATATGGCATCTTGGATCCGCGCACTCACAGAGATAGGTACACAATGGGTTCGCAACTCCACTTTTAAAAAAAAAAATATATATATATTTATATTTTAGAAAACACAAGACATTACATAATTTTAATAACAAAAAAAAACTAAGAAAAACTATTTTTAGGATATTAAAGTTACAAAATATCACTAAAAAACTTTTAAAATTACCTTAAAAACACTGGGCCTGATTCACAGAACTAACTTACGTTTTTGGTATTCACAGAATACACTTACTCATTTTGGTATTCACAGAATGAACTTACTCATTTCGGTATTCACATAAGTTAGTAGTCCTAACTTTAGGACTCCTAAATGCCTTCTGTGAATACCGAAAATCTTAAAGTTAGGATTTTTCTCAGTTTAGGAGTAGTAAAGTTAGGACTCCTAACGTTACTACTCCTAAACTGAGAAAAATCCTGTGCTCAACCGTCTGGTAGCTTTGCACTGAGCAGTCAGTCTTAACTTAGAGGCAATGTATAAAGTATTTTTGCAACAATTCAAACAGTAACACAGTGAAAACGCCACACAAAAAGACCCACACGGGATAGTGAAATAGAGCAAATTTAATAAATAAGACAAAAATGACAAAAATCCAATCAATAGAACTAGAGTTATGAATTTTTTAAGAAAAATAGTGCTTAAAAGCATGAAGTGCTAATTGCAGCTATCTGGTCACATTGGACCATTTCTAAGTCAAACGTTCTGGTCGACTGCAATGGAGCACGGATCAGATACAGTCCCAGATTTGTCCCACTGAAGTTTTACCTACTCAAGTTTTGTACCAAGAGTCCTGCTTGCATTCGAGAGGGTTGTGGGGAGCAAGGAGAGCATCGTGGGCAGTGCAAAGAGCAGGAGGGGCATCATAGGTGGGTGGAGCTTCACGTTGGAGGTCCTCTGTGGATGATCGATGCTTGCTCGCACTGATTTTCGGTGGCCAGCAGCCTAGCCATTTGAGTCACTCTGGGGTCCTGGGTTCAAGATGAAGTCCTTTAGAGCAGCAGTGCAGCAGAGTGGCAGTTCTTGTAGCAGCACAGCAGTCCTTCTTCCTGGCAGAGTACTGACAGGTCCAGAAGTGCATGAAGTGGTGGTGTCTGGGGTCCAGTATTCATACACAGGTGTTCCTTTAAAGTGGGTAGAAGCTTCTAGAGGCACGAATTTGGAGTGTGCAGATACCCTTCCATACTGGCCCTGGCTTCAGACTAGCTACAGGGGGTATGCAGCCCTTTGTGTGGAGACAGGACACAGCCTATTCAAGTGTAAGCAAGGCTGGGCCTAGCCCCTCTCTCCCATCTTGCCATACAGTCACACCTAAGCTCCCATTGTGTGTGGCTGTCTAGGAGGAGTACACAAAGCCCGAGTGTCACCCACACCCAGACATGTGACCCAGAGACAGGGCGCAGGCACCAAATAGCCAAGGCAAAAAAAATGCCAAATTTCTAAAAGTAAATAGTAACTGGGGCAAGACTGACCCAGACAGTGTGTGCACTACCCCTTATACACTCAAAATGAGTGTGTTTATCAAACACGTAATCAATAGTAAAACTATTCAAAAACTGCTTTATGCGATATACTCAATATTTACCAAAAATTACATTCAAAATATTAACAAAAAACGAAACGCTGTATCCATCCATCTTTTCCATGACACTTCTTTTTATTCATGGAGCAAAAGTTCAAAATTCTGTGCTGCTTCCAAACATGCACATATTACAGATGAACAAAGATGAGCTCATTCCCAATGCATTTCGGTGTATCACACACCCTTCGTCAGGGAAATCTACAACCAAATCATATACATAATCAGTAACTGACGTACAGCCTTAAACTTATATCAAACAAAGAACGACCTTATTAATCCGGGAAGAATAATAGCATGATTAAAAGAGCAGGTAGAACAACAGCCAACTACATGGTGCCACCAATGTGAAATGACAGAAAAAGAAATTCCATGCCACCAACCAAAAGAAGTGCTCGGAACTTGAAAATAAATTGAAAATGAGTTAATGATCGCCTCTGTGCTCTAATGTGAACTCGCCCACAGTGCATTAAAAAATAATGTAGCAACGGGGTAAAATACCTCCACTTGTGTACTCCAGACCCGTAGGTCTCTAGGGATGCGCATAAACACCTCTCATTCCTCAGCTATCCAGGAATTATAATCCCCACTATATCAGAATAAATCACGAGTAGTCAAGCTGTACCACGGTGATACTGTAATGACAAATGTTGATGACAAATCAACCATAAGCAAACACTAAGTTTGCGGGGTTAAACTCATGGAATCACTGCGCCTCGATCATATGCTCACCTGCCTTGCGATGTGTCAAACAGTACGGGGAATCTTTCTCCAAAACGTTAAGTACTATGGCTCAATCTCCAGTTCCTGCAAAAAATGCAGGAAAACTTATAAACTAAGGTTCCCCCTCACCTCAGCCGCTCGCTATGCGCGAAAATAAACTGACTTACTACTCAAGGCTGATCCACTGTGATTCCAACTGCCGAAAACACTCACACGAATGTTCAAAAACGTGCGCTCTACCAGTGAATCCAGGACGCTCTAAAGTAGCGTCCTAATGAGTCCGTCCTTCTATTACGTCACCCACGCTCTACGTGCCAAAAAACACACTAGAACGTAAACTGGATCGCCATCTTGGATAGTGAAATGTCCTAATCATTCCCTCACTCTTCACGTGACTCACGCTCTGCATGTAGTAAAAACGGACTGAAAATAAACCGAGTTGCCGGCTTAGAAATTGTGAAACGTGATTGAAAGTGCAAGAACATCCTGAACCCTTAAAAAAACATCTCCCTTTCTCACAGTTTTTGCGGATAAAACGAATTACATCGAACAGTCTTCATTGCACCACAGCATTAGAGGTTGCGAAAAAGAGTTTTCTGGCCCGGGGTTACCCAAGTGAGATAGTGGAGGCATCAGTAAGAAGGGTAGAGGAGATTCCGAGGGAGACATTGATGGAAAAAAAAGAGAAACCTCAAGGTAGAAGAGAGGTGTATGTTTCTACTTTTTCAACTCAGTCTTACGCAATTAAAAAGTGATTTTGCATCGTTGGGAACTGTTGCAAACAGAACCTGACTTTGGTAAACTTTTTCAAGATCCTCCTATTTTTGCATACAAAAGGTCCAATAACTTACGGGAGTTACTCAGAAAGAAGGATATCAGTGACAGTCAGCTACACAAGGGCATGTCTAAATGTTACAATTGTTCACACTGCAATAATGTCTTGATAGGTACATCCATTTCACATCCGTGGTCGGGTAAGCCGATAACATTACGGTTTACGGCAAATTGCAATACACACAATGTTATTTACGCAATACGATGTCCATGTGCTTTGTATTATGTAGGGAAGACTGAAAGATCGTTAAGGACTCGCATCACAGAACACAAAAGTCGGATCAGGACTCGAGTGATGAGTTCACCATTGGCTAGTCACTGGGTTGATGCTCACCATACCATTGCCCAGTTGAGATTTACAGTATTAGAAACCATCTTGAGTTGTAATGAAAGAGACACATCTAAATTCATTACTCAAAGGGAAACATTTTGGATTCGGTATTTGGATACCTTGACCCCTAATGGTCTCAATGATAAATTGGAGTTATCATGTTTTTTGTAGTACTACACCACTTTTTATGATCTGGATGTAGACACATAAGCATTAGAATACACAATTTTTTATAAAGGGCGGTAAGAGTCAATTTTTAGTGACACGACAGGGGAGATAGATCTAGAGGACATTGCCTCAGAGATTTTGGGTTTTTTATGTTTAATTCAGTTTGTTTTTGTTCACAATGTTATTGATTTGTATTTTAGCATCAGTATTATTATTATGTCCGTTTGCAACACAGTATATGATGATGTCATCAGCAGAGTTTCTATTGCATTTGGATTTTTGATCATGTAGGATTTTGATTTTGTATGATATTAATTACAATTCTTTGATTTTGTTTATATATTTGTGTTAAGTTCACTTGAACTGATGTTTTGTCAGTCACCAATAGATAAGCATTATGTATGTAAATAACCGAGCATAAGACCTGGTTGTCTTTCCGGCATTTATGATGCTCCTGTGTACGTCTTTTAGAATAGGATGCAATGTTTTACACATTAGAAGCAGTATGTATTTGCAAGATGACCAATTTTGATATTTGGACAATCATTGAGTCTTTCATTGTTCATTGCTCATGTTGTTATAATGTTTATTGTTGTTGTGCACCATTGCAAAAGTATATGTTTTTTATATGTGTCATTTCCGTTTGGTTTTTTCTTTTTCTTTCCACTCTTGTTGCTATTATATTTTTGAATATGGTGCTCGTTTTATTTATCATTTATGGTGTGACTGGGTTCTTGCACTTTCAATCACGTTTCACAATTTCTAAGCCGGCAACTCGGTTTATTTTCAGTCCGTTTTTACTACATGCAGAGCGTGAGTCACGTGAAGAGTGAGGGAATGATTAGGACATTTCACTATCCAAGATGGCGATCCAGTTTACGTTCTAGTGTGTTTTTTGGCACATAGAGCGTGGGTCACGTAATAGAAGGACGGACTCATTAGGACGCTACTTTAGAGCGTCCTGGATTCACTGGTAGAGCGCACGTTTTTGAACATTCGTGTGAGTGTTTTCGGCAGTTGGAATCACAGTGGATCAGCCTTGAGTAGTAAGTCAGTTTATTTTCGCGCATAGCGAGCGGCTGAGGTGAGGGGGAACCTTAGTTTATAAGTTTTCCTGCATTTTTTGCAGGAACTGGAGATTGAGCCATAGTACTTAACGTTTTGGAGAAAGATTCCCCGTACTGTTTGACACATCGCAAGGCAGGTGAGCATATGATCGAGGCGCAGTGATTCCATGAGTTTAACCCCACAAACTTAGTGTTTGCTTATGGTTGATTTGTCATCAACATTTGTCATTACAGTATCACCGTGGTACAGCTTGACTACTCGTGATTTATTCTGATATAGTGGGGATTATAATTCCTGGATAGCTGAGGAATAAGAGGTGTTTATGCGCATCCCTAGAGACCTACGGGTCTGGAGTACACAAGTGGAGGTATTTTACCCCGTTGCTACATTATTTTTTAATGCACAGTGGGCGAGTTCACATTAGAGCACAGAGGTGATCATTAACTCATTTTCAATTTATTTTCAAGTTCCGAGGACTTCTTTTGGTTGGTGGCATGGAATTTCTTTTTTCTGTCGTTTCACATTGGTGGCACCATGTAGTTGGCTGTTGTTCTACCTGCTCTTTTAATCATGCTATTATTCTTCCCGGATTAATAAGGTCGTTCTTTGTTTGATATAAGTTTAAGGCTGTACGTCAGTTACTGATTATGTATATGATTTGGTTGTAGATTTCCCCTGACGAAGGGTGTGTGATACACCCGAAATGCATTGGGAATGAGCTCATCTTTGTTCATCTGTAATATGTGCATGTTTGGAAGCTGCACAGAATTTTGAACTTTTGCTCCATGAATAAAAAGAAGTGTCATGGAAAAGATGGATGGATACAGCGTTTCGTTTTTTGTTAATATTTTGAATGTATTTTTGGTAAATATTGAGTATATCGCATAAAGCAGTTTTTGAATAGTTTTACTATTGATTACGTGTTTGATAAACACACTCATTTTGAGTGTATAAGGGTAGTGCACACACTGTCTGGGTCAGTCTTGCCCCAGTTACTATTTTCTTTGTTGAATCGGTGGTCGGGTGGAACCACCTCAGAGGTTGCACACCAACATAGACTAATTTTTGAATCAGTGTTTATAGTGATTAAATGTTCAATTTGAGTGCATCATAGCTGTTTTCGCTTTTTTTCACGATTTATCTACCCACACAGCATTTAGTTGCACCACAATTATGTCGTTTGAGGACATTTTGCATCTCACAGAGAATAAAGCTGAAACTAAAGTTTACAGCGTTACAGAAGCACAGGAAATGTATGGCCTTATCCGGGAGGTTCGGACCTTTGACGTTACACAAGGACCAGTTACGCAACAATTGAGACAACTAGAATTTTTGATGCGACGTGAAATAAATCAACGTTTGCATGCCACCACTCTTGTCCAGTACCACAAGGCGAGTAGGATACCGAGGGGTTTGAGGTTACCTTTAAAACCAATGATGTTTAAAATGAATAAAAAGTTCATGGACAAGTGGTATTCTATTTTAAACAAGTGCTCACTTGATTTGATTTTATTAATAGTAGAGGAATTATCATCTGTTTTAGTGGGTTTGGAAGTAGAGATACAGGAACTACAGGATACTTTAAAATCTCGCATGGAAGGGGTAGATTGGTCAACATCATTGGAAGAGATTAATAAGAGGTTGGATAATTATGCCAAAGACATACATGAGCGTAAGGCGCGCAAGTTCAGGCGAGACACCATAGATTACAAACTGGACGAGGTTTATTCATGGGCGGAGGTCTATGCACAGAAACGGGCATACCAGAAATCAGGCACCACTTCATCTGAGGAGAGTTTAGTATCCATTAGTGAGACACAACTTACGCGACCACCGGTGTCACAGTTGTCAGATACACCGCAAGCAGAGGCACCATCCACATCAACTTCTAAGGTTTCTTTTTTAGAGATCAGTCCAGCAGCAAACGATCCACCAATAGGTCAAGCACTTTCACAGGTAGATACTACAAAACCCGCAGAGGTCGTGGACAGCGCAAAACAGACCAGCACGGGTCGCAGGCAGAAGAAGCATTAGTAGTGAACATTTCAACAGTTCCATTATCAAGGACCCAAACAGCAGTACTTAGCAAGGGCATATCGTTTGTGCCTACGTTTCAAGCAAAGGCATTTGACACAGAGATAGAATTTAATAAATTCATGAGAAAATTGAGGCTTCTGTATTTTTTTTCACATCAAGAAACACTTCAGACTAATCGAGGTGATGCAGAGTATCAAGAATTTAAACCAAAGAGTACATTCATTTCCCCTACCTCTCATAAGGTTATAGATTCATTTGAGACATTGGTAAAAAGAGATTTATCCCATTTACCTATTCCATCGAGTAAACGACAAAATTTGACACCAAGTGACAGAAAGGCACTCAAATCATTGAGATCCAATGAGCTTTTAGTGTTTTCACCAGCAGATAAGGGGGGAGCTCTCGTGGTTATGGACCAGAGCTTCTATGAAACTAAGGTGGACTTAATGTTATCTGATGAATCGACTTATTTACCTTTGAGTCAGGATCCCACGAAAGAGTTTCAAGAGATTTTACAAAACATATTGTCACATGCTAAGGACATGGGATGGATTTCTTCAAAGACACATGAATTTCTATACTCTAAATTTCCCCGTAGGCCGGTGATTTATATGTTGCCTAAGATTCACAAGAATCTTAGGGACCCTCCTTTCCGTCCTATTGTGTCCGGTTGTAGTTCAATTCATGAAGCACCAGGACAGTATCTGGATACTTTTTTTCAACCATTTGTACAATCAGGACCCACGTATGTGCAGGATACCACTCATTTTTTGAAATTGTTGAATGAGCTCACATTGCCACCAGGAGTAGAGATTTGGCTTGGGACGGTGGACGTAGTATCACTTTATACGTCGATACCTCATGCTGAAGGGATCGAAGCGATTGAGTGGGCGTTGCTGCAGCAAGGAGAGATTCAGGCTGATAAAATTTTCCTTTTGGAATTATTACAGTTTTGTTTGTTTAACAGCTATTTTAGATGGCGAGATAAATATTTCCTACAAACCAATGGAACTTCCATGGGTTTTGCAGGAGCGCCCAGTTATGCGAACATTTTTATGATGAAATTTGAACAAGAAAATGTGTTGAACGATCCTTCTTGGACCAGGCAGCTAATTGCATATTGCAGGTACATTGATGATATATTCATCATATGGCAAGGTAAAAGACATGAGCTGGAGAGTAAGTTAGCGCTTTTGAATGACATAACCCACGGATTAAGTTCACTTACACCTTGGATAGGCAGAGAATATCTTACTTAGATGTTAATGTGGAATTACAAGATACAGTAATTACAACAACGGTGTTTAAGAAACCTACGGATCGTAATAACACATTACTATATAGTAGTTTCCATCCTGAACCCTTAAAAAACATCTCCCTTTCTCACAGTTTTTGCGGATAAAACGAATTACATCGAACAGTCTTCATTGCACCACAGCATTAGAGGTTGCGAAAAAGAGTTTTCTGGCCCGGGGTTACCCAAGTGAGATAGTGGAGGCATCAGTAAGAAGGGTAGAGGAGATTCCGAGGGAGACATTGATGGAGAAAAAAGAGAAACCTCAAGGTAGAAGAGAGGTGTATGTTTCTACTTTTTCAACTCAGTCTTACGCAATTAAAAAAGTGATTTTGCATAGTTGGGAACTGTTGCAAACAGAACCTGACTTTGGTAAACTTTTTCAAGATCCTCCTATTTTTGCATACAAAAGGTCCAATGACTTACGGGAGTTACTCAGAAAGAAGGATATCAGTGACAGTCAGCTACACAAGGGCATGTCTAAATGTTACAATTGTTCACACTGCAATAATGTCTTGATAGGTACATCCATTTCACATCCGTGGTCGGGTAAGCCGATAACATTACGGTTTACGGCAAATTGCAATACACACAATGTTATTTACGCAATACGATGTCCATGTGCTTTGTATTATGTAGGGAAGACTGAAAGATCGTTAAGGACTCGCATCACAGAACACAAAAGTCGGATCAGGACTCGAGTGATGAGTTCACCATTGGCTAGTCACTGGGTTGATGCTCACCATACCATTGCCCAGTTGAGATTTACAGTATTAGAAACCATCTTGAGTTGTAATGAAAGAGACACATCTAAATTCATTACTCAAAGGGAAACATTTTGGATTAGGTATTTGGATACCTTGACCCCTAAAGGTCTCAATGATAAATTGGAGTTATCATGTTTTTATGATCTGGATGTAGACACATAAGCATTAGAATACACAATTTTTTATAAAGGGCGGTAAGAGTCAATTTTTAGTGACACGACAGGGGAGATAGATCTAGAGGACATTGCCTCAGAGATTTTGGGTTTTTTATGTTTAATTCAGTTTGTTTTTGTTCCCAATGTTATTGATTTGTATTTTAGCATCAGTATTATTATTATGTCCGTTTGCAACACAGTATATGATGATGTCATCAGCAGAGTTTCTATTGCATTTGGATTTTTGATCATGTAGGATTTTGATTTTGTATGATATTAATTACAATTCTTTGATTTTGTTTATATATTTGTGTTAAGTTCACTTGAACTGATGTTTTGTCAGTCACCAATAGATAAGCATTATGTATGTAAATAACCGAGCATAAGACCTGGTTGTCTTTCCGGCATTTATGATGCTCCTGTGTACGTCTTTTAGAATAGGATGCAATGTTTTACACATTAGAAGCAGTATGTATTTGCAAGATGACCAATTTTGATATTTGGACAATCATTGAGTCTTTCATTGTTCATTGCTCATGTTGTTATAATGTTTATTGTTGTTGTGCACCATTGCAAAAGTATATGTTTTTTATATGTGTCATTTCCGTTTGGTTTTTCTTTTTCTTTCCACTCTTGTTGCTATTATATTTTTGAATATGGTGCTCGTTTTATTTATCATTTATGGTGTGACTGGGTTCTTGCACTTTCAATCACGTTTCACAATTTCTAAGCCGGCAACTCGGTTTATTTTCAGTCCGTTTTTACTACATGCAGAGCGTGAGTCACGTGAAGAGTGAGGGAATGATTAGGACATTTCACTATCCAAGATGGCGATCCAGTTTACGTTCTAGTGTGTTTTTGGCACGTAGAGCGTGGGTCACGTAATAGAAGGACGGACTCATTAGGACGCTACTTTACAGCGTCCTGGATTCACTGGTAGAGCGCACGTTTTTGAACATTCGTGTGAGTGTTTTCGGCAGTTGGAATCACAGTGGATCAGCCTTGAGTAGTAAGTCAGTTTATTTTCGCGCATAGCGAGCGGCTGAGGTGAGAGGGAACCTTAGTTTATACGTTTTCCTGCATTTTTTGCAGGAACTGGAGATTGAGCCATAGTACTTAACGTTTTGGAGAAAGATTCCCCGTACTGTTTGACACATCGCAAGGCAGGTGAGCATATGATCGAGGCGCAGTGATTCCATGAGTTTAACCCCGCAAACTTAGTGTTTGCTTATGGTTGATTTGTCATCAACATTTGTCATTACAGTATCACCGTGGTACAGCTTTACTACTCGTGATTTATTCTGATATAGTGGGGATTATAATTCCTGGATAGCTGAGGAATGAGAGGTGTTTATGCGCATCCCTAGAGACCTACGGGTCTGGAGTACACAAGTGGAGGTATTTTACCCCGTTGCTACATTATTTTTTAATGCACAGTGGGCGACTTCACATTAGAGCACAGAGGCGATCATTAACTCATTTTCAATTTATTTTCAAGTTCCGAGCACTTCTTTTGGTTGGTGGCATGGAATTTCTTTTTTCTGTCGTTTCACATTGGTGGCACCATGTAGGTGGCTGTTGTTCTACCTGCTCTTTTAATCATGCTATTATTCTTCCCGGATTAATAAGGTCGTTCTTTGTTTGATATAAGTTTAAGGCTGTACGTCAGTTACTGATTATGTATATGATTTGGTTGTAGATTTCCCCTGACGAAGGGTGTGTGATACACCCGAAATGCATTGGGAATGAGCTCATCTTTGTTCATCTGTAATATGTGCATGTTTGGAAGCAGCACAGAATTTTGAACTTTTTCTCCATGAATAAAAAGAAGTGTCATGGAAAAGATGGATGGATACAGCGTTTCGTTTTTTGTTAATATTTTGAATGTATTTTTTGGTAAATATTGAGTATATCGCATAAAGCAGTTTTTGAATAGTTTTACTATTGATTACGTGTTTGATAAACACACTCATTTTGAGTGTTTAAGGGGTAGTGCACACACTGTCTGGGTCAGTCTTGCCCCAGTTACTATTTTCTTTGTTGAATCGGTGGTCGGGTGGAACCACCTCAGAGGTTGCACACCAACATAGACTAATTTTTGAATCAGTGTTTATAGTGATTAAATGTTCAATTTGAGTGCATCATAGCTGTTTTCGCTTTTTTTCACGAAATTTCTAAAAGTGGCATTTTCAAAATTGAAATTTAAAATCCGACTTCACCATAAGTAAGGATTTTAAATTGGGATTTCAGAGACCCCAAACATGAACTGGTTATCTCTTTCCATTTGGAAATTAGACTTATAAAATGTAATAAGGCAACTCCAATGGTATCCTATGGGACAGATAGGCCTTGCAGTAGTGAAAAACGAATTTAAGAGTTATTCACTACCAGGGCATATAAAACTTAAAAGTGGATGTCCTACTTGTTATATACATTGCGTCCTGGGCTCTGGGCTGTCTGGAGCTTACACTAGGGGTGACATATGTTTTAAAGAGGATGTTTTCGGTCGGGCATAAGGTTTATTGTGCCAGGTTGAAATGGCAGTTTAAAACTGTACCCACAGGCTCTGCAATGGCAGGCCTGAGACATGTTTAAAGGGCTACTTAAGTGGGTGGCTCAATCAGTGCTCCAGGCCCACTGGTAGAGTAAGTATCTATATTTTTGAATCTATAGGTTTTTCCTAAATAAATGAGAATGTAAGATTTTAAAACTGAAATTGACAATAGTTCAATTATTGTTTCAAAATATGCCCCATGTCCAAGTATCATCTCCAATCTATCATCAAGGATTTGGGCTCTTCTTGGTGCTCTACAGAACACCGCTTCAGCAAATATGTCAGGCTGTCAATTTGAGATGATACTAGAGGAGAACCTTAACAATGAAATCTAAGGCCTTATGCCCTGCATTCCAGCTGCCATTGACACAAGAGCTTTCAATAAAAAACATCACCCATTCATAAGCTGAGGATCTCTGTGTGCATTTGGCACCTCATCTTGAATTTCCTTCAATTATTTCATGATTATATCACCACTCAGTGTTTGGGATAGTGTGATGCTACTTCTCTTGTCTAACAAGTTCATTTACAAAACAAGACCAAATGACAATGGAGTGTCCTGTAATCACGATATAGCTCAACAAAACATTTCTAGCGGTCACATTTCTGCCACACATTGTTGCCAGCTCGTCAATACTGGAACTCAGCTTCATAATGAAAGATAAAGAGCTAAAGAACAGGACTTCTAAAAAAAAACACCTCCTGATTAGCAAGATGAGAGAATGTGAGAACTTCAGATGCATTCAGATGTCTCTTCTTCTGTATGATGTAGGGGCATTATAAGTGTCTTCAAAGAGGGAATATGCTTATTGTTGACTTCTGCTAGCCAGATCTATCTTTAAGGGTTTTTCATGAGAACTTATCATTTCAGCTGAATAACCGCCCTTAAGCAGACGCCATTCTGTATAATATTTTCCTGTTGAACTTATATCACTGTATTTACACCTTTTGCTTACATTGCCTTTTTTTTATAAAAACAATCGCTTTTCTAAACATATAGCTTGACATATACATCAGCTTGACAATGCAATATTTACCCATAAGAAATTAACCGTCACATTGGTGCACTTATGGGTACCAACACCTGTGTAGAAGATACAAGGGAGACATATTTATGACATCAGGTGACTATATCACCCACTTAGCATTATCATTGCCTCCATTGGCTATAGCAATTAAGAAGAAGAACTACAGAGGAGCAGCAATTAAAAAAACGTAAACAGCAGGCTGCAAAAGGTGATTACTCTAACGATGTCATTGAGAGACTAGATTATTGCCATAGCATCACTATCACTTATGTGGGAGGTGGAGAAAAAAAAGGAGGGCACACATCTAATATGTGTCAGGTGAGAAGAGATACAAGGCTGCCCAAAAACCTAGCAAAGGTGGGATGTCAAACAAGGCAGTGCAAGAGCTTGGAGCAATACTGATTCAAGGCTGAGCTAGCAGCACCTGGCTTGACATAGGCCTGGGTGGAACTCGCGGACCGCGGAATACTGTGGAGTTACAAAAAAACTTCCGCCAACGGGCAGAAATAGGCATGTTGCGCTGCTTGCACTGTAATTTAGCGTCGGGAGCTTATTCCCCGCTGGAAAATCAGTGCAAACGGCACCACGCGGTGCACTAGAGGGCACAGCTTATCGAGTGATTTTGCTGCTGGAATCAAAATATTTTATTTTTCCTTGTACATGGGTATAACCCCAAGGTGTATACCTCTCGACTATTTGCAACTGTCATTTTTGTTGCATGTGTGAGTGGTGCAATCAATCAGCTCTGACCAGTTATGACACCTTTAGCTTTAATTACCTGTCATGCTTGCGCTTTATCCCTCCTGCTTTCTATTTGTATGCTTTCTACACACGCAGGAAACGTCAAATAGTCTTTGTAATCCTCCTTTGATGAGAGCTGCAAAGAAAGAGTTCGAATGTTGCCATTCATTGTATGTGTAATTAGTTTTTTACACAAGCTGTGTAATTGTACTGTACTGCACCCACTCCATGTACACTGTTCTCTTACCCCGCGGCGTTAAGCATTTCCATATTATATGTAGCCACGGATCATATCGTTTGCCTCCAGCATTGCTTATGCATGTAATTTCTGCTTTTGTAGACCTGTATTGTGCCGTACTTTTGCTCCTCAAAACACTCAAATTTTCTCATAATATGTTATTTTGTTTTTCCCAAATTTTCTTTATGCAATTTTGCAACATTATTTGTAAATATCTTACGGACTCTGTTTTTTTTTATTACAGCAGGGATTTCACGATTTACAGTAAATGTTTTTGTTTTCTGTAATCCGACACAAAGACCAGTGGTCAGACAATAAGCCTGATTCACCTTTTCTCGTTTCAGATAGCTAAATGGACACACTCTCGTGTCTAGTTGATGGTCTTGCATTTCGCATGCAGATTTCACAGTCTGCCAAGTCGCATCCCTGCTCGCCCCCATCTCCTCTTCATTTTTCCTGCATTACATTTAGGGTCTCTTTGCAGCAAAGATAATCAATAGTGGCACACACTTGTCAGTTAATATAAATCACTGAAACTGACAGTGACTTCTCATTTTCACACAGTGGCAAAGAAAAATTAGGGGCCATGACCTTTGGAAATGTAATAGCTCTTCATTTATCAAAAATCCACAAAGTAGAGTTCAAATCGCTTGGAAGGATGCTAAGAATGCAATATCTGCTGACAGCTTGAAGATGGAAGTGAGGCCTGTAATTCACAAATATAAAGCCTAATACAGCGAGTGGCACTGAATATCTACCCCAGCATGGAAACTGAATTAGCATGGGTAGAACTAGACAAAACATATAACTTTTCTATTTAGCAAGGCCATACTTAACCAATGAGTCATGATGTATCAATAAGCATATTTACAAGTGAATGGCGAAGCGTGGTGTTAAGCAAAAAATTGCCAACGCCACACTCGGGCATTCTGAAAACTCAGGGATGTGCCGTATTTTCAATGGTACAATTCCTGCGTTTTCCCTAGCGCTGGCACTGAACTCAGCTGCCTAGCGCCAGCGTAGGCACCCTTGCACGGTTGAGGGAATGATTGTTTATGTGCAGGAAGCTGCTCCTCCTGCACATAAACACTCACTAATGGTGATTTGTAACTCCTATGTGTGCTGCATTGTGCAGCAGACATAGCAGTTGCAAATCGTAATTTTTAATGATTGTTTGGGTGCACCTTCCTGCACATAAACAATCATTCATGGCGATTTGTTGTTTCTATGTGTGCTGCACAATGCAACACACATAGAAACAGCAAAAACGAGGAGAAATAAAAATTTCTCCTTGTTTCGCCATGTTAAGACCAGGTTTTCCCTGGTCTTAATTTTGGCACTTTCCAAAATTTACGCCACCCATTGCACACCCCTTTCACGCTAAGGGGTATATTAACAAGCCTCTTTTGCCACAGGAACGTCACTTTTAAGGACGTTCCTGTGGCGACAGGGGCTTCGCCTTATTTACAAGGCAGCATTAAGTCACTTAATGTGGTTTAACACTGCCATGTAAATAAGGCACCCTTGCACGCTGTACTTAGCGTGAAAGGGGTGGGCAATGGGTGTTGCGGTGGGCGTTCCGCCGCAACACCCATTGATTTTGATGCTGCCCCCTATTTACAAGGGTGGCATAAATAGGAGGCAGCACCAAAATTAAGACCAGGAAAACCTGGTCTTAACATGGCAAAATGAGGAGAAATGCTTTATATCTCATCGTTTTTGCTGTTTCTATGTGTGCAGCAAAACGCCATGATTGATTGTTTACGTGCAGGAAGGTGTCCATTAGCATTTTGTGCTTAACGCCACACTCCGCCATTCCCTTGTAAATATGCCCCTAAGTGTAGCATGAAAAGGGGCCTTATTTACAAGGCGGAGTTAAGCCATGGTAAGTGGCTTAATGCTGACTTGTAAATAAGGCAAAGGAATTATCGCCACAGGAACGTAACAAAAAGTGATGTTCCTGAGGCAATAAACCCTTGTAAATATGCCCCAGAATGTGGTAATCTGTTGTATAAGACATCAGCCTCTGAATCAGAAGACCCAAGTCACAATTTCAGTAAATCACTTGCATGCCATTGTCTCAGTGGACAATGATAACAATTTTCTTAAACATTTGAACTGTAGCAAAAATCCCAAACATTCCAAGCCTTGAACAGGGTGATAAAGATCTCCTGGAACAAGATCTGACTGAGGGTGAAGTCCTACAGGCCATCCAATTGTTAAATTCGGGAAAAAGCTATGGGCCCCAATGGCCTCCCTATTGAATTATACAAAATAAAGACATCTAAAACTGCCCCCTTCCTACTAAAAATGCTTCAAGAGATTCGGGAGGCTGTGGAACTCCCAGCAGGCCAGAGACTGGCTAAGATAATAGTCATCCATAAAGACGGTAAGCTGCCTGACCTCTGTTCATCTAATAGACCTCTATCCTATCTACATGCAGTGATCAAGATCCTGGCCAAAATCCTGGTGTTCAGATTGGTCTAAGTGAAAGGTAAACTGATCCACCCCGATCAGTCGGGCTTCATGCCAAGGAGAAACACTGCACTTAACCTGAGACGCCTGCATGGGGTCCTGGTCCGTGCAACGTCTATCTGAGAAGATGCAGTGGTGGCGTCGTTGGATGCTCGAATGGCCTTTGATTCGATAGAGTGGTCTTTTATGTATGCGGCCCTGGAGAGGCAGGGGTTCAGGCCGAAGTTTTTATCCTGGGTTCGATTGTTGTATAGAAATCCCCTAGTGCACGTAATAGTGAACCGTGGTATCTTGGGAGTCTTTCAGCTACAACGAGGTATGGAACCACTGTTGGTCTGGATAAGAGGAGACTCATAGATTAGAGGGCTATGGTGGCCCAAGGACTGGGAGGATAAAATCTCCCTCTACACAGATGACATCCTCCCCTATGTGGCAAGCCCATAAACTATGCTTCACAGAATATTTAATATATTTGAGCTATACCAAAAATATTCAGGGTATACAATAAATTGGGACAAGTCCTTTATATATGTCCTCTGTGGGACTACCCCACGCCTCCCCAGGAACTGTGTAGCCCGGGTGGTAATGGAGGGATTTAAATATCTGAGAATATTCGTCACTAGTGACCTGGCAACCTAGAGCCCCCCTCCCTGCTGCGTTTAAAAGGGGATGTGCTACACTGGAGAGGCCTCCCCTGTTTTTGCTGGGAAATGCGTTGTTGTTTAAAAGTTGGCGCTGCCTCGCTTTTTGTACATTCTTAACAACACGCCATACCTGGTCCTCCCCCAATACTTCTGAGACCTTGACGCAGTGGTTCAAACACTCCTCTAGGATGGGGGAGCCCCAGGATATCCTTACAGAAACTAACTAGCAGCTGGTATGATGGAGGAATAGCGCTCCTGGCCCTCCAATACTATTATCAGGTGGCACAACTTACAGTAGTCAGTCACTGGGTCCATCTCCTGCATGACGATCCGGCATCCAGAATGGACAGGCGAAATATGTGGCTTTGGGGTCATCCTAGAGCCCCCTAAGGAGGGAAATGTCATGCTATATCACTTACACCAACTTCTTTGACAATTAAACTTTGGGACACCACTTTAGGGGCACTAGGTTGGCGAGGCTGTATCACCCAAAACACATCGCTGTGGGTTACACATAATTAGATGGGATCTAATTGGCCTCTCGCGCTTGGGGGACCTATGGGCACACGGGAAGGTGAAGTCCTTCGGCAACTTACAACAAGAATATCAGTTGGAGCATCCCCATTGGAGGATAGATTGCTTGACGACTAAATGCCCAAAAAAGCCACCTCTGACCTACCGTGAACTTCTCTATAACCCCCCAGACCCCCTGGTTAAGCTTTGTGAAAAGTGGGAGGATGACTTGGGACAGTTAGAAGATGACGAGTGGCAGGAGGCTATGGCATCCCCTAGAGAAGGAGCTATCCATTCTTGTTTTCGACTAGTGCAACGCATATACCACAATGGCCAGGATGGGTAGGGTTGAGTCATCACATTGTTCTAGAGGATGTGGCTCCGAGGCTATGTTCTGCCACATGATTTGAGACTGTCCGGCACTTCAGACATTCTGGGGTGAAGTGGTATCCTCTATCGGGGCACTATACACAGGGAATATGATGCCAACTGCAAAGTGGTGCTTTTTGAATATGTGGGAGATGACAGACCTGACTAATACAGACCGATGCTTGGTCACACTGGGTTTTATGATGGCCAATCGAAATATAGTTAAAATGTGGAGAGCTCCAACCACTCTAAAGTTAAGAGACTGGGAGGCAGACATGGACTGGTGTATAAATCAGAATCCCCAGCACACTCTAAGTATCTAGCACTTAGTAAATCACAAGTCTGTGTCGACAAAATTATCAGTTTCTTTATTCTTTTTCTCTTATACAAACACCAAGTTCAGCCAACACGTGTTTCGTCATTGTTCGAGTATCAAATCCAACAACCTCTTCAGGGCTGAGAAATCATATGTAACAAAATAATTTTATAACGATTGCACATCCAACATATCTAAAATCAGCACAGTGACTTTAGTGCAATTTTCCAAAGCACTCTTAATTAACAAATTCGGTTGTGCTAGATCTGTGGAAACCCTTATACACAATTAATCTTAGTACATATAATCGGTATTACAAAAAATGTGTTTTCCAAACAGTCATCACTATACACATCAGGTGATTTCACCATATGCGTATTATACAGTCCTAAGTGTCACATATATAATATTACAAAACACCGTCATGCCACATAGCCCGTGTCTCAAAGTGGTATGTCCAATGCAAGAGGAGGGGCTATGACACTCACACATTGGACAAAGCTCTACGAAGAATCAGGGACATTGACAGACATAAAACACTAAGGGTACGACCGAAGAGTAATGTACGGGATGAGAAGGTATGCATGGTGACTGACTACACTAGATTATCACAGGTTCTAGTGCGCAGTTTAAATAGGCATTGGCACATATTACAGGCAGACAAATCCCTTGAAGGGTGCATTACAAACAGACCGGATATTACTTTTCGTAAGGGGACATGCCTTAAAGACAGATTGAGCCCCAACTATCCGATAGCTAAACAGGAGAGCAATTGGCTTACCTCTCACACTCAAGGCTTTTATAAATGTGGAATGTGTGTAGCATGCAAATGGGCAATTGATAAGAAAAAATACTTTGATGGTCCCAAACTTAAGAGACACATTATTACCTCCAATATCAATTGTAACACACGATTTGTCATTTATGTGATTGAATGTAAATGCAGGAGGAGATATGTGGGTAGTACGATTCGAGCATTGAAGGAAAGAATATGTGAGCATATGAGAGTGGTCAAACAGAGTGATATAAGATATCCAATTTCTGCCCATATATCGGAATGTCCGTCACAGGATAGGAATAAGACCTTCTCCTTCTATGGTATTGAGTAAGTCCAGAGACATCCAAGAGGAGGCAATAGGGAATTGGCCCTTCGCAGGAGGGAAGCCCTTTGGATTATGAAATTGCATACTGTGGAAACTGGGTTAAATGTGGGAAACGTCACTTTTTCCCATTTTAAAAGTGAAGCACTAGCGGCGCAAGGGCTTGTAAAGAAGCCCCATTATTTTTTGGGGAAAAAGTAAGTTAGTAGTAGTGAAATGAATCTATGGTTAAATATCATCCAACAATGATAGATGTGTTCATCAATGACAACTATACAGTGTCTGACATAAGCGGAGATATAACAAATACGATAATGTTGAATGTCTGAAAATTGATTTTAGGCCCTGATCAAATACACACTGCTGAGGCATTGTCTAGTGGAGAGTATTCGATTGTATGTAGAGTAATTATATTGGAGCATGATATATTTATGATATGAATATGTTGTTGGTTCATCTGCATATTCTATGAGAAGAGGACACAACTGAATTATGTACATTGTAATGCACATGTTATATTATAACTTTGTTTTTGCATTCTTGTTTGGGTTTACTACCAATATACTGTGTCTGCATCTGATGTGTTTCATGCATTTGACTAGTGGGTGGATACTTTGGTGATATGGACAGGTTACATATTAATTTCAACATTTGACACATGTCTCAATACCCTAATATAGGATGCCATTTATATGGCAATAGTTATGCAAGGCCGGAGCATACTTTCACAAATTGAACTCCATTAAGGAGTATGGAGACTTGCCTATAGGATAAACTTTATTGGTCTTACATGTAACATAATGTTACTATAGGATAGGCCGAAATATCGAGTGCTATAACCTTTTTCATAACTATCGATATGGTGGAATTTGCTTCTTTTGTTCATATATCTAGAGAATCATCTCCTTTTCTTTATATTCAATTTTTGAAAAAGTGTGACTGGATTGCTGGTCTCTGCAATTTAGCCATTCTGATATGGAGCCTGTTACGGACCCATGATCTATGGGTGTGTTTTCACTTTCTGCTTTTCTAGAGACAGCCCGGGACCCGGAATAGAGTGGTCCTTCTTTACTTTTCATTATACAGCCGCTGGACGCCAATGCGTCTGTTTAAAACAAACAGAGCGCTGGAAAGAATGCCGAACAAGGATGCGGGGTGTACACGCCACCGCTTAAGCTTTTACGAATATTGAAGTGGTAAGGAGGCTATTGTGGGTTAGGCTAAGATATGTTGCCTTTGAACACAGGACAGGAACTTATTTTGATATTTTGAACACTTTCAGAGGACTAGGGAACAGTGACTCGAGTGATTTCCTGCAATATC
This sequence comes from Calotriton arnoldi, assembly GCA_963921515.1. Classification (NCBI taxonomy): domain Eukaryota; kingdom Metazoa; phylum Chordata; class Amphibia; order Caudata; family Salamandridae; genus Calotriton; species Calotriton arnoldi. Next base: position 3,129,186 of record CAWUFW010000107.1, on the reverse strand, counting down.
AACCCCCTACCTCATGATACATATGGCCTTGGGGTAAGGACTTTTTTTGTTCTCGCTCAAATAAAACTTTGAGTTTTAGTGTTACGAAACCTTTAATTTGGCATTTACACTTGTAGGTACGTTTTATTGAGGGGTCCTTTGATTCTTTTAGGGACCAGGGATATTTGTGGAGCAGTAACACTCAGATAGTGATAGCCTATGGGTTGAACTCATCATCGTAAGCGAAGTAGGTATATTGCAAACATTATAGTACACAGGCTCCATTCTGTGTGTATTGTTCTAATTATTGTAGGGTAGATGAGAGTAATGTAAATATGTTTTCATAGTGGATCCTTCTCCGCAGGTACGTTACATTAATTTATGAGGTATCTATGACTTTGAATATAATTTTCTGACATCACGTATAACCCTGGGCGGTGAACTACGCTACGCTCGTGGAATTTGCGAAGTTTCGGTAACTTCGCGATTCGCGTAGAACGCGAAGTTACCGTGCACTACGCAATTTGCGGCGTAGCGTAGCTGTTTTTCTTCTTCGCGCGCTCAATATACTTTCTCGAGCGCGCGGTAACGACCTACCGTGATTCTGCGTTCGCCGACGCGACTTCCTATCTGTTCGCGGGCGCCACGAGATTTGCAATCCGGCCGCACGATCCCCCGAGAGTGTGTGAACGCGAACACGTCATTCGGTCGCGCGATCTGACTTCCGGCGGCAGTGTTGGTAAGATCGCGATCCCGAACACGAAGAAACTACAATCTGGCGAAGAATATATCTCGAGCATCATAAAACCTTCTCGAAAATGATGAATTAGTTCATTTTGCACCAAAAACTCCTCAGGTTGTCATTTAGAGATGTAGTTTGGTGAGCAAGGAGTCCTTTTTCTTTTTTTCCAAGAGGAAGGAAGTGCCCCTGATTCTCAAACTTCCTGTTCCTGTCCAGCAGGCTCCTCCCAGTGCTTTGTCCATGTGCTGTTCACTTTCATTTGGATTTGGAGCTGGAAGGATCACTTTTTGTGTCTGTCTGCTGCATCATATCATTGGATTGGATTTGAGGACTCTTGGATTTGAGATTTTACAAGTAAGTTGGAGAATTGGTGTACTTGTTTGTTTGATTGGGGCTTGTTTGTACCTACATTTTTTTGTGGGATTTCCATAGTTTTTAAAATGTATTGTTGTGGCCTGTAGTTTCGGCAGGGGCCTAGTTGTTTTTCTTTGATTGGAATTTCAGCCAGTAGGCCCGGACTAGAGCCAGAGGTACCCATGGGTGCATGTTTCTGTGGTGTCTGTTGAATTTAAAGTTTAAACATCATGTAGGCCGGGCATCCATGGATGGCATTGGATTGATTTGCAAAATGTGGGTTTTGGGGTGGTATTTTATATTTTTGGGTGTTTGTTAAATAAATAGGCCTTTTCAGCCAGTAGGTAACCCTGGGCGTTCAGCTCGCGGACTTTGGGCAAGTCCGCACTGTGCGACAACGCGGACTTACACTTTTTATCTTCTTTGCGCGCTCAATGTACGTTTTCGCGCGCGATAACGACATTTTGTGACGATCGCGATGCCGAACACGCAGAATTTACAATCTGGCGAACAATATCTCTCGAGCATCATTAAACCTTCTCGAAAATGTTGATTTAGTTCATTTTGCACAAAAAACTCCTCAGGTTGTCATTTAGATGTAGTTTGGTGATCAAGGAGTCATTTTTTATTTGTTTTACAATTTTTTCCAAGAGGTAGCAAGTTGCCCAGAGTCTCCAACTGCCTGGTCCTGTCCTTTGTCTTCACTTTTTTGTTATTTTGGGTGGTCTGGCCATGTGGGTGGCGGCCATTTTGTAAAGCCAGGCATTGTGCTTTTGCCATAGGCCTGCATTGTCTGTCTTGTGTTCCTTTTCTTGTTGTTCTGGGTGGCCTGGCCATGTGTTGGCGGCCATTTTGTGTGAACAGCCACTGTGCTTTTGCCATAGGCCTCCAAGCTTGCGGCCTAGTGTGCCAGTAGGCCCGGAGGTAGTCATCCTCATGGGTGCATAAAAACTGTTTCTGTGTTGTCTGTTGAATTGTAACATAATTTAGGCCATGGATGGCATTGGATTGATTTGCAAAATGTGGCTTTTGGTTTTGGGGCGTATTTTATTTTTTTGGGTGTTTGTTAAATAAATAGGCCTTTTCAGCCAGTAGGTAACCCTGGGCGTTCAGCTCGCGGACTTTGGGCAAGTCCGCACTGCGCGACAACGCGGACTTACACTTTTTATCTTCTTCGCGCGCTCAATGTACGTTTTCGCGCGCACGATAACGACATTTTGTGACGATCGCGATGCCGAACACACAGAATTTACAATCTGGCGAACAATATCTCTCGAGCATCATTAAACCTTCTCGAAAATGTTGATTTAGTTCATTTTGCACAAAAAACTCCTCAGGTTGTCATTTAGATGTAGTTTGGTGAGCAAGGAGTCATTTTGTTTTTGTTTTACAATTTTTTCCAAGAGGTAGCAAGTTGCCCAGAGTCTCCAACTGCCTGGTCCTGTCCTTTGTCTTCACTTTTTTGTTATTTTGGGTGGCCTGGCCATGTGGGTGGCGGCCATTTTGTAAAGCCAGGCATTGTGCTTTTGCCATAGGCCTGCATTGTCTGTCTTGTGTTCCTTTTCTTGTTGTTCTGGGTGGCCTGGCCATGTGTTGGCGGCCATTTTGTGTGAACAGCCACTGTGCTTTTGCCATAGGCCTCCAAGCTTGTGGCCTAGTGTGCCAGTAGGCCCGGAGGTAGTCATCCTCATGGGTGCATAAAAACTGTTTCTGTGTTGTCTGTTGAATTGTAACATAATTTAGGCCATGGATGGCATTGGATTGATTTGCAAAATGTGGCTTTTGGTTTTGGGGCGTATTTTATTTTTTTGGGTGTTTGTTAAATAAATAGGCCTTTTCAGCCAGTAGGTAACCCTGGGCGTTCAGCTCGCGGACTTTGGGTAAGTCCGCACTGCGCGACAACGCGGACTTACACTTTTTATCTTCTTCGCGCGCTCAATGTATGTTTTCGCGCGCGCGATAACGACTTTTTGTGACGATCGCGATGCCGAACACGCAGAATTTACAATCTGGCGAACAATATCTCTCGAGCATCATTAAACCTTCTCGAAAATGTTGATTTAGTTCATTTTGCACAAAAAGCTCCTCAGGTTGTCATTTAGATGTAGTTTGGTGAGCAAGGAGTCATTTTTTTTTTGTTTTACAATTTTTTCCAAGAGGTAGCAAGTTGCCCAGAGTCTCCAACTGCCTGGTCCTGTGACTCCTGTCCTTTGTCTTCACTTTTTTGTTATTTTTGGTGGCCTGGCCATGTGGGCGGCGGCCATTTTGTTAAACCAGCCACTGTGCTTTTGCCATATGCCTCCAAGCTTGCGGCCCAGTATGCCAGTAGGCCCAGAGGTAGTCACCATGGGTGCATAAAACTGTTTCTGTGTAGTCTGTGGAATTTTGACCTCATTTAGGCCATGGATGGCATTGAATTGATTCAATTGAATTGCGAAATGTGGGGTTTTTTGGAGGGTCTGACTATTTCACTTTTTGGGTGTGTTAAATAAATGCCTTTTTTGCGTGTGTACTGTGTAATTATAATTGTGTTGTTGTAGTGGTTGTCTAACTTTCCAAAGTGTTTTTAGCCATGTGGATTTTAGTTTTTGCATTAAAGCTGTGTGTGTTTTATAAGGCATCCTTTGTCTGCCCATATATAGGCCTGCTTGAGTTCATTGTTTGCCGTGCCTTGTGCCTGAGAGTCACCATGTTTCTGGGGGCCATTTTGTTGTGGTAGTTATTAGTGTGCTGTTTTTGCCACATAGGCCTGCGTGTCTTTCCATTGTTCCTCTTGTCTTACTGCTTCCAAATCCATCCCCATTGCCAGCTGCAGCTCCCTGATGCTGCTATATAATACATCACACGTGATGCACAAATTTAGGCCAAACATGCTCCAGTACATTTTAGTTTTTGTTCTTTACTATTCTTATTCCTCCAGAGTGTACACTAGCACTACACAGTAGCCAGGAAAGCCCTGGCCTTGTTGTCAACGTCTCATAAATGGCTACACTGTGTGTTGTTGTTCACAGAGTTTCTGAAATTTAATAATTGAGGCCACCACACACTAAGTTCTATATTCTATTTGTTTGATTTGTGCTATGTTTGACTGATGTTCTGGCTTTTTTGCTTTTAGGTGCACAAAGACTGAGGAGGAGGTGTGTCTCTCATCATTGCCTGTTGCACTTCCAGACAGACATCCTGCTGCTTGTACACACAACACAACGTGACGTGTGACCTGACCAGACATCTCTGCAACTGAGTGCTGCTGACATCTGAAGAAGATGGGCCCAAAGAAAGCAGGTACCAGGTCCTCCAGTACCAAGAAAGTTGCTATTGAGAAGAAGTAGGAACAGAAGAAGCAAGTGACACTGAAGTCTGGTGTGCCGGCCAATACCTTTTTTGGGAAAATAAAAATTGCGCCTGCAGCAGCGGTGTCCGGGGGCAAGCTGGGGGCAGCACCTCCGCATCAGTGGACCCAACCCACCAACCCAGGCCCAAGCACATGAGTGGGGAAGAGGTAGCCAGCCTAATGGTGGAAAGCAGTGATGCTGAGCCGGAGATAAACTTATCGCTATCTCAAAGTAGTACCCAATCAACGCAGGAGGAAACACAGCAGATAAGTGGTCAACAACAACAGCCGCAACCACCGCCCGCAATAGTAGTTGTTGTTCCTCCTGAAGTAGGGGCAGTTCAGGAAATTGAGCCTCATGCAGAGGTAGAAGAAGAAGCCACTCATTCAGAAGATCCATTGTCTTCCAAATCCCCAGCAAGGAAAAGGAGGGGTAGTCCATCAAGTTCTTCGCCAAGCCCCCTTCTGATGATCTAGATGCCACTTGGAAGCCACAAACTGAGTCTGAGAGGGAGCCACGTTCCAAGACCAAGCTAGGGAAAAGGAAGGTTCCGGAAAGCCTTACACTTATGGAGGTCGATGTAGAACAGCAAGATGATGATGATGATGACGACGAGCCAGTCATCACGAACATCACTCCCGGCCCCGAGGAGATGGAGACCAACATTCTTACCCTATCCAAAATCGCTGCGAGGGATGTAGCACGCATACCTCCACAGGTAACACCAACACGACCTACAGCTTCCATATTTGCATTAGCAAAGGCCCGGCAGCGACCTACATCCAGCACAACCACCACCTCTGTAGGAGTAGGTAGTGGTACAGCAGCAGAGAGTCAAATTCAACACACACCCTACAGATCATCCGGCATTGGAAGTGGCACCTCCAGCAGGAGGCCAAAGTTAAGCTCCCCAGTTTGGGACTTCTTTACGGTTAGCGAAAAGGAGGAGAACATTGCTATATGCTCCATTTGTAATACCTCTGTTAGTCGTGGTAAGCTTGGTACAAACTATGGTACCGGAGGCCAAATGACCCATCTGAAAAAACACCACTTGATCAGCTGGGAGGACCACCTTCGCGCCAGAAAAAAACTGCAACCATTGGTGTTGGTGGGGATAAAGGAGTAGAAGAAGAAGATCCGATCACGGTGGAAGAGGAAGGACAGGGAGACATTCTCTCTGGTAGTGGTACACAAGGTGTCCCTGACCCCAGCAGTGCAGTCTTAACGTTGCACACATCTTCAGCAACATCTCAGTGGCACAAGAGTAAGAGTCAGCCGGAGACACCAAGAAGTACCAGGTCCGCACTACCAAAAAGTGCGTTGAGCCTAAGAGAAAGGAAAACCATGCAGCCTACCATTATCAGCATGTTTAGGGGTGAGGGGCAGTACGAACGCAACCACCCAATAGCACGTTTGTACAATGCGAAGCTGGCTAAAATGTTAGCACTGGACCTTCTCCCTTTTTCTTTTGTTGAAGGGTTGGGTTTTGTGGAATTTGTGTCAACCATCTGCCCAAAATGGCATGTTCCCAGCCGCTACTATTTTGCCAGAGTTGCAGTTCCAGCACTACATCACGACGTGCTGGAATTGCTAGGAAAGGCCTTGAAGCAGAGTGCTGTTCACAGTATCCACCTGACTACAGACATGTGGACCAGTTGCCAAGCCACAGATTACATGTGCATCACTGCACACTGGATCAGTTTTGCGGGGTTAGAGAACAGGTATCTGCTGGTGTTGATACTGCAGAGATTTTTCATGCCACTCGCAAACATGCAACTGTAGCCATGTTTGCCATGGAGAAATCTCATACTGCTGCAAACATTTTGGAAGAGTTTAACACCAAGGTCTTTGAGTGGCTGCGCCCAAGAGGGCTTACGATTGGTTTTGTTGCCACGGACAACGGCAGTAATGTAGTTTTGGCCATGCGCAATGGTGGCTATTTCAGGGTCCCGTGTTTGGCACACTGCATTAACATTGTTGTTCAAGACTTTTTGAAAAATGAATCCAAAGTCAGCAACTTACTGGTCACCTGCAGAAGAATATGCACACATTTCAACCATTCTTTTAAAGCCCGGAAGCAGCTGAGGGTCATTCAACGTGAGCATAAAATGCCAGTCAAAGCGCTCATCCAGGAGGTGCCAACACGTTGGAACTCAACTTATTACATGCTTGATCGTCTGTTTGAACTGTACATACCACTCAATGCTTATGTCATACAAAGATTAGGGGAACCTACTGTGAAAGGCATGACCGTTGAGATGGCTCAATGGGACCTCATTAAATGCCTGACTGAGATGCTACTTCCTTTTGAGATCTTCACACGTGAAGTCAGCAGGGAGGACTGTACTATGGGCCAAGCTATTCCATTGTTGCACATGCTAGAGCAACAGCTGAAGGATGTGTCTGAAACGTACGCAGGTGTGGATGACAAACAAGACGCATATCATTTGGCGGAGACCTTAGCCGCTCGTTTATCGGAAAATACAAGGATTAAAAATAAAATTTTGTCACAACCACATTACATTAGTGCCACAATTTTGGATCCACGGTACAAAGTATTTCTGAACAGCAAGGCAGTAATTCCTTTTTCGGAAGTGGATGTTGCCAACTACAAAACTTTGATAGCTAAGGAAGCCACTATTTTCGAAAGAGAACGGCTGTTAATTACAGGCCCCCCACCCCAGGCCACCATAACCAGTACTACAGGGCATCCAGAGTCAAGTTCTACTTCGGAGCCTGAGGGCAGTGCATTTGCCTCCCAGCAGTCACCTACACCAACAATAACATCAAGAACAGGATCATCCACCGCACAATGTGCAACTGATTGGTTTCTACAGCAGGGGTATGGTAAGTCCAGTGCTGATGCAAAGGCAAAACAGGCCGAGCACATCGGAGCACCCCTGAACATTGAGCGGATGGTCCAGGCCTATCTGGATGACCCAACAGAGGTCTTCATGGATCGAAACCCATTGGTGTATTGGTATGGGAAAAGAAGCCAATGGACAGTGCTCAGCAGGCTGGCGATAAAGTACCTGGCTTCCCCTGTCGCAAGTGTCTCTTCTGAGCGTGTTTTCAGTGCTGCTGGTGCCATTGTAACTTCGAAAAGGACCAGTCTCTCGGCCCAAAGCGTGGAGAGGTTAACCATGATCAAAATGAATCAGCACTTTATACCACCGGATTACAAAATACGTGAATCACAGCAGGAAGAGGAGAGCAACTTGGATGACGTAAATAGTGCATTACAGGACCTACTTCTGTCCGAACCACCAGAGTTTGAGGACGAGCTCCTCTTCCCTGACAACTAGGCTTTCAAATTGTTACTTTCTTCCTTCCTTTATGTGTCTGTGTATCTGTCTTTCTGGTTCAAATCACAACAAATCCATCACCACCGTCTTCTCTTTTTATTTCCCTATTGGAGTTGGATGTCTGTGCATTTAACTGTCCACTCTTCAAAGTCCTGCTTCATCTTCCTGTCTCGCACAAGTACATTTCCATCAAGCCAGACATTAGTACAAGAAATGTTGCCTTTACCAGTCCCGCCTCCATAAGAAGTGAAACGTGACTATAGCTATCCTCCGTTTTGTTTTGGAGCCGAAACTCATCAGTGTCCGAAGGCTACAGCCTCAGCAGGCATCCAAAGGTCCTCACTGTCAGGTCAGAAGGTACTTGGCAGAGAAAGACAAGAGACTCTTCGAAGAAACTTGCTGACATTTGTGCAAACTCAAATGACCATCAATGAGCGCTACCCAGGCCGCGGCCCATCATCACAGTGCTGACCATGGGAAGCAACTTAAACTGTGACAAAGTGCCACAGAAGAATAAGACGAAAACCAAAACAGCGACTAACACTCAAAATGAATGTGGACTGGAGTAATGATGAGGCCACTGCCCCGTAAAAAAAAAATAACAACTGTCAGAACTAGGCATCTGATGATCTGACAGCCAAAGAGAAGAGCAAGACAGGTAATGATGGAATGCATTGGATGCTTGCAGAGTCTGAGCGATTGCTGTTGTTTGTTGTTGATGTTGTGCATGAAGTCGAACTCTACTCTACTAGTTAATCTACAAAGTGACTCAAGTCAGTGACAGTCAATGTTTCCCTTCTTGTTGTTTAATAACCAAATTGTACTCCTACTACTGCAGGTGCCGGCCAATATCTGTTGCAATTTTTTAATATGGAATATGGACTTAATCGGAGTCACTACAGACTGAGTTGTAGTTGGACAACACGTACCACACCATGATGATGACCATACTATCTTTGCACGCAGTCATTCAGTTGGATCGGAGATGATTCAAGGAATAACTGCATTTCATGAAGTGGCATAAGGTAAACATAAACACAACAATTCAACAAGAAAGTAAACACAGCAGACCTACATGTCCATGTAGTGGTGTGTAGTCGAGTGTAGTGATGACTCACAGCGGCGCATTGATTTTGTCACTTAATTAGGAAAATGCTAAGTTGCTGTGTATGCCTTTTGTCTGGCTATGTCAAAAATTAAGGTAAATGGAGGTTGGGTCACGGGCTGGTGCTGTGGTGGGCCTGTTCTGTCCTGTTGTTGTTGTAGCTTAATGCTGTAAACAGAATCTACACGATATATCCAAGCCGCCTCACTCTGAAAGTGTTCTCTAGTCTCTTCTCTTCTTGGACTCCACCGTAATTGATGTTTTTTTTTATTCATTGATTTTTCAATACCCCTTTTGTTTTTCCATCTAGACGTTACAGGCCGGCCTTTACCCTGTGCTTGCTATACTGGGAGACACAACTCATATTTACCTTACCAATCGGCATCAGGAAGGCCACCAAGATTGATGTGCGGACGCGTCCATGGAAGATAGGACCAAGAGGAAGGACGAGATTCCACTCCACAATTTGAGCATGATAATACAGTAACTTTAGTATCATTCATCTTCCTTAATTAATTTGAATCCTTTTTCTCTTCAATCATTAGGACTGTGTGTTGTGTGTTTGTTTGCTAATTGATCCCTACAACTGTGTTTTCTTTTAATTGTCTTTGCTATCTTTACAAGTAAGTTACGTACAACATGGAATTTGGGTCTCTGAGGGCATATTACAGGCAAGGCAAATTGCATAGAATATACTGCTGCCCTGTACTGTTTAATTGTCTAGTAGGAGTTATTAAGTACTACTCATTAACCATCAAGTTATCTTCATCATCATGCATGCATTTCCCTTTTCTCCCTTTATAGATTTTTTGTATAAGATCATGGTTGTCTGCCAAGATTGCACTTTGCTTTTGTTGTCCATGCGTACTGTTTTTCATTCTCAAACCTTTCCCCAAACCCCCCTTCCCATCCATTCATCAAACCCTAACCCTCTTCCCCCGGGCTGTGATTTATATTGAGGTGTGATGTGACTACATAAAATGTACACCAATTGATCACACGCTTGCTGGGGCAGATGTGGTGAAAGCAACACTAATTCAATTGCAAGGCAGGGCGAGGAGCTTCTTCTGCTTGCCCACCCATGCTCAGTCTATGTGCAAGCCGTCACCGGCTAATAGTAGTACATCATAATTAATTGCCGTCATTGATTGGATTAATCATCAAACTCCTACCACACAGCAGTAAAGGTTACGAATTACGATTGTGTTAAGTTAAGTGACTCAATCGACACAACTACAGTTTGTAACTTCTTGTACTAGGCTGTCCCCGCCACCATTATGTTTAATTTGACTTTAGCTGTTGCAACTGCAATATTGTTTGCTTGGCAGTCTTCTTCTGTACTGTATTTTACTTCGTTCTACTACTCCTCCCACAGTCGCTCTCAGGAAAGTGACTGTCTCTTTTTAAATTTTTTAGCAAATGCTACTGCCAGTGTCTACTCTACTACTACCACCACAACCATGGCATCTTCTACATTCTCTCTGGAAACCATGCAGCCATCGCTGTGCCGGACGTAATCATCAATCACAGGTAAGATACGTTTGGTGGGAGGTATAAATGGACTAGGAGGAGAGACTGACAGTACTAGTAGGACAAATAACTCAGTGAGGGGTACCGCATCTATCTGTTTGTGTTACATCATCGTCGGCAGATTATTTAAATCAAACACTGGCTGCGGCCCTGCAGCAGCAAGGAAACCAATGTGACGTTAATTCGTAAAACAGTAACCCCCCACAAAACATTAACATTGTATGTTTAAGTATAAATATAATTTATTACCCTAACAAAAATAAACTATCCCACACCTGACCCACCATTCTCCCTAACCCCAACAAATGTCCAAAACGAAAAAAGTCCAAAGAATGTCCCGAAACCCCAACGCCCAATTCCCACCCACCAAAACAAGGAATAAAAAGGGGCAAATCCACAGGGTCCTCGATGTTACATTCGGCGGGATTTGAGGTGTTTGTCCACCATGATTTTGACCCGCTCCTCTATTTGCTCCTCTAGACGTGCCATCCGGAGGAGAATCTTCTTGCGGAATGCCCTGCAGTGGCATCCAGGGTGGGGGACAGCAGTGCTGGCTGATAGTGAATTGCTGCGGTGGCGGGCGGCTACCAGACCGCGGCGCCGTACCGCTGGAGTTGTGGCCTGGCTGGGGCCCGGGGCATCGGACGAGGCTGCAGCTGCTGCTGCCGCCTCCTCCTCCTCCGCCTGAGCCACCAGCCGACGGTACTCCTGGCATATGGCCTCCAGTTTCCGCCGCCGGGCCCTGGCTGCCAACTCCTTCAGCGATGGTTTGTCTTGGGAAGGAGTACCATCTATATCAAGAAAGAAAAAAAATATTGTTGTAACCAGTACTCTTAGCTAAACAGTAACACAAAATTAATTCAACACATAATGGCACAGTAGCACTAGCAAGAAGCACAGTACATAACATTTGTGGTAATAATCTATCTATCCTCCCACTTCCTCGGCCTCTAACATTTGTGGGAGTTTCAGGCATTATTCTAGCACTATGGACTCCAACCAGTACACAGTACACCAGTGTTCTTCTTTTCTCTAGTTTAGCGAAATGACATAACCTGGTTGTAGCCGGCATTGCCAGCTCGGTCATCTATGCTTGCACCCAAGACAAACATACGAGTCATGACGCAGACTCACGTTAGTTGGATTTACTACTGTTTCAGGTGGGGAAGCTCGTATTTTTCTATTATGGGTGGCACTGGCCATACTCTCTCTGTTACATGGAGGGCAATTGCTCAATTATTTCACAGTGCCTTGGCTACTACAAAAAGCCAGATTATATATCTGATCCAATGATCGTTGCTTTTATATGGGACAACGACATAAGGTCAGTAGCGGTCGGTGGTGGGACTCGGGGAGTTCGGCCGGGCGGTGACGTGGGTAGGGGCAGGATGGGGGTAGTAAACTATGGATTACGGCCAATTACAGGTAAGTAAACATATAAATAAATGAAACTAATTTTGTTGCGCACACTGCATCGCATTTGGCGGTGCAGTGCGCACAATGAAATTCGCTTTATTTATTTGTATGTTTACAGTAAAGTTACCTGTATTTGCCCGCGTAATACATTGTTTACTACTACCCCCGCCCTGCCCCTACCCACATCGGCTTTGCTACTCTGGCGCGGTTTCTTTTACATTCCCTAAAACTGTGCATCCCGTGACAGTCTCCACTTATGCTGTCTATGATGAATACATACAGGCATCCATCCATTCTAAGTAAATGTCAATCATTCTTCTTAATCTCTCCACCAACCTTACTTTGTTTCACCAACAACAACGCATGCGTCCACTCACTCCGTTGCTTGCCTTGGCTTTGAGTTTCACCCAAACACCGCTGATGATTCTTGCTATCCACAGTATCCACCCATACTGTGTCGCCCACCCAGGCAGGCATCCATTCTTCTTTCACCTTTTTCCACCCATCCTTCAACAACACATGCATCTGATTCCTATCAGCCACCTATCCATGCTTCCAACGTATCCTTCTCTGCCAGTCATCATATTAAATCTCGCCCGCCCTTCCTCCTTCAACCCTTCTTTCCCTTTTTGTTCAACACATCCATCAAGGTCATCTGATCTGACTTTTAGTCTCCTCCATAAAACTTTCACAGCTGAGTTGGAGTCAGATATAAGAGGCCATTGGTTAATCAAGTCACGCTGGTAATGCTATTGCTACTGCATTGCTCATGCTAAGTAAAGGGTGTCTTCTTTAACCGTTGTATAATGTTCACTACAACTTCATACCTAATAATAAGTCTCAACAACAGTACAGTGAGTGAAGTCCACACACCCTTCCAGCTAGTGCAATGTCAATAAGTCATGAATATAACTTACCACCGCCCGCCACCGCTGCTGGCTCCCCCCTGTAGCTCCTGCAGGTGCCGCATCTTCTCCTGCCCCCTCCGGAAGGCTCGAATCGCCGGTGGCCCCGCCGCCACTGGTGGTTGCTAGTCCGCCTAGATAAAAACATGACACATTTTTAGATGCCTGTACACCTCCCCCTATTTATTCTTTTTCATTAGCAAGATTGAAAAAAAAGTTAATACATACATATTATTATAAATTACATTCAATAGTCCAAATCGGGTACTAGAGTACAGTCAGTAGACACTAGTAGTGTTATGGTCCCTAGGGTCATTATTATACTATACTCTACTCTTTGCAAAGTTAGCCTGAGCCATGCAACCATTTTCCGCTTCATGTCTTTTGCGCATGTTACCTCGCAGCTTGTTGCGCAGTAACAGTAAGACGCCTTTTGAGCCCACATGAGCACATACAGCTACTGTCTGAGCGTTGCGTACAAGAGGTCGAAAAACAAGCCACTTTGTTATGGAGTTCGGTTAGTCCGTATTGCTTAGCCATAGGTAACATGTTACACTTTTTGGGCAGGACTGAGAAATGCTTGCATTATACTATAATAACACGCACCATTTTTCTCAGGCAGAGGATTCCCTTCTACGAACCAGAGATTTGCAGAGCTTATGAATGATGCATGTAACCAGTAATTCTACGTTCTACGGTGAGGAGTCGCTCAGAATTCGCACAGATATTTTGTCTTATATATCATCAATGATCATGCACTTGTTGCAAGTGCAACACTGTTTATTGTTTTAATCTTATGCATTTTGCTGTTGGAGCTGGCTGGAGTCCACTGAATTTTATAGAACATACATACAGAGCTTGTTAGTTGAAAAATAAACCTTTTGAACTTACACATAGACTCTGTGGTATTTTGTGTGGTGGTGGTGGACTTACACGAGTGAGTGAGCGAAAGGGTGTTATGTTCTGGGTTGTGTAATCATAATCATTGGGTATCTTCGGGTGGGGGTTCGGGGACCTAATGAGACACTATAGCTAGTCGTTCAGGGGATTGTGGGTTAACTTCTGACTGAGGTGTGAGGAACGTCCAAGTTCCAAACTCGCATCACCAACATCCTATTTCATTGTGCATAGTTCTGCATGGGGCTGTGCATAATCCAAGTAGTATGTACTATATCCTATCAAAAATAGTCAAATATCTGGTTGGGCATTTTGTTTGTGGTAATTGTCAAAGCCTCAAGATTAAGAAGCCTAGAAGAGGACAACCGAAAGGACTGGACTCAGTGGCTAGAGCTATTAGTATTTGTCAATCTGAGTTTTATACAAAACCGTACAATAAAGAGTGGCAATGCAAACTGGGCAAGCTTAGCGACAGACTAATATTAGTAGTACAGAGTACAGACATTCATAGCAGAGGCAGTTAGAACTTAGAGGCAGGGATAACCAGAATTTAGAAACAGATAGTCAAGTCAAGATCAAAGAATCTTTTGTAAAAAATAGAATTAGGGAGTGGAGCCAGAATTAATAGTTCTGAAAAAATAAGGTGCAGTAAAAGTTAGGGCAATATAATTGTTAATATTAACCACTGGAGAACTTACTGGGACCAGCAGCAGGGCCCTCGGTAGAGGAGCGGTCCTCTGGTGGTTGTCCCGCCGAATCTGACCCCGTCTTCTTGCCCCTGGGTGCTGCACATCAGTGATCATGTAAGATATAATAAAGAAAAAGAAAGACACAAACATTAATGATTGCTGTGAAACAAATAAATTATCTAAAAAAACGCTCAAAAAACGCTTTAGGAAACAAAAATTGCAATAAAATTGACCTATCTAATCCGATCGACTACTGCCTTGCGGGATTCACGGACAGTCTACTTATTTGGGAACACTAATTCAGTGTTCCATTCTGATTGATTCAAATAAAATCCAGAACACTAACTAAGCCTAAGTACCACCTGACCTAGCCCACCTATTCCAGGCGGGCCAATTGTTCATTAAGCCTGCATTTCCATTTTTATTGACATCAAAAATGCATAGATGAGAAGGAGGACACATGCATAAAGTGCATAATGCATACACCAAATTGTTGGTTGGTTGCGTCTGATGTTCTGCAGCTGACTGACACTGCTAAGCTAAGCTTACCAGTACCACTCACTAAACAAACTACAAAAGGTTCTAAGGACTGGGGTAAGCAGCACTCAGTGACAGAGGATGCGTCACGCAGACCGCTCAAAAATTATCAACTAATAGTAACTAAACCTAGTATCAAATGCATCCACCACTATTTGACAGGAGGACAAAGGAAGGACTACAGTCTCTCTAGCAATAGCATTATGAAATGAAGACACTACACAGGAATAAGGTAGGTGTCTAGTTTAATCCATCTGACGTCCTCCGTGTCCCGGCAGCAACTGCCTGCCTTAGAACTCCACATTCCAGAATAGAATCCCCCCAGCGACACAAGCTCCTCACGAGCCTGAGACAGCGTTCCTCAGATCCCAACACACCCCCCTTCCTTCACAATGAAAACAGAAAAGTAAGGTTTGACAAAGATAAAAAAACAATAAGAAGAAGATAACAGGAAACAGGGTATACAGAAGAACAACATCACTACATTTTGTAATCTTGAAATCTTGCAGGAACAAATTTCAATCTGGTGGAAACAGCTCTGGAAGAAACATGATCGGAATGCACAGGTTCCCTCCCGTGGGTATTGGTTAGCACCAATGTTGGGGAAGAAACAACACCAAGTCTCTTGTTGACATAGACCAGCATTGACTCAGGCACAATGGAAATAGCAGACTTGTTCCAAACTTTCCCACTCTCCAACACCACCACGTGATTTCTTACAGCTGACACTCTTTTGGGAGCAGAGAACCGAGACTCCCCTTGCGAAGAAAACCCGGTCTCTTGACCCTCACCCAATCCCCCACCTTAACAGACAAAGGATAACGAACTCCAGGCCTGGTGTCGTACTTAGCCTGAACAGCAGCCCTGACGTCAGTTACAACAGACAATTTCTTAGTGTCCACCTCCCTCCTGGACATCCATTCCTTGTTTAATTTAGAACCAGCAACCCTTCCCCTAAGTAAGGTAAATGGGGCAATGCCGGTACTAACATGGGGAGTGGTCCTCACAGCCCAAAGCATGTTGCTGACCACTTGCCGCCAATGCAACCCATTCACCAAAGCCAATTGCAGATGTTCCTTGATTACGCGGTTGAAGCGCTCAACCAGGCCATTGCTGCGGGGGTGATAAAGAGAAGTAAGAATGTGACTAACACCTATGTCCTTGAGGAATTTCTGCATCCTCGTCGCCACTGAAATGAAGACACTACACGGGAATAAGGTAGGTGTCTAGTTTAATCCATCTGACGTCCTCCGGGTCCCGGCAGCAACTGCCTGCCTTAGAACTCCACATTCCAGAATAGAATCCCCCCAGCGACACAAGCTCCTCACGAGCCTGAGACAGCGTTCCTCAGATCCCAACACATTACCTAACTGAAGTTCTCTAAAGTAAACTCTTACATAATGACAAGCGAGCGCAAAGTTGCAAAAAGTAAGAGTACCGCCCAGCACCTGTGTCCTACAATCACAGAGGATTTTGAAACGGAATTTACCTGCAATGTAAGCAGCAGTATTCTTGTTATTTGTAAAAAATATATACACAAATCACAATACTTATACTACTATATATATATTGGCTACTCACCAAGCCCCACGACCTCGACACCTAGCAGGTCCAACAGGTCCTGCTCCCGGTCAAGGATGTCTGACCACCGGTGGGCCAGCTGGTTATGGGTGTGCCGGACCTTGGAGCAGCGAAACACTGCCCGACGCACCTTCGCCCACCGGCGGTGACGCTCCTGGGTCGGGTACCCGGAGCCTGGCCTGCCGCCTGCTGCCAAGGTCAAGGGGAGGTGGCGCTGAATAAAAAAAACAAGGGCGGCCACCTCCGCCTCATCAAACAGCTGGCGGGCTTGCACCCCTGCAGGGCGCAGTCTGCCGCAAGGCAGGCGGCGAATGGGCGCACGCGCCTTGCCCTTTGAGCCGCTGCTGCTACCCTTCGCCATGGTTCTGGGGTGGGAGGAGGTGAAAAAGAAAAGTTAGAAGGGAAAAATAAAGTTAGGGGAAGAAGTAGGAGCTTAAAGAAGAAAGTTATATAAAACAGTCGAAAAGTTAAAAAAACACAGTAAAAAGTATAAAAAAATGCAAAATATAGACTTAAGCAGAGAGTGAGATAGATAAGAAATAAAGAAAAATTGAAAAACAGTGTAAAAAACTAAGGATTGCAAAGATTGAGGGAGGATAGAAAAGCAGGCCCAGAACCATAGCATAGAGTGGTAAAACAAGATGGCCGCGCCCATTGCGACCGCGTGGGTAAGTTCGCGCGATATTTGTCCCCGAGCGCGCAAAAAACATCGCGAACACGTACAACGCGTTCCCGAACAAGGAATGCGCAGCGCGAGCACGCTATACGCGACCCGGAACAGGAAATAAGGGATCGCGAACGGGCGGGACAAGTGAAAAACAAAATGGCCGCGCCCATAGGCGACCGCATGGGTAAGTTCGCACCCCGAGCACGCAAACAGCGTCCCGAGCAACCACAACGCGTTCCCGAGCAAGAAAACGCATCGCGAACGGGCACGGCAAGCAGCTACGCGCGCTCGCGAAGCTACGTGTAGCTCGCGAAGCTACGCGTAGCTCGAGAAGCGCTCCGACGTCTTCGCGTAGCTTCGCGTAGCGCGACTACGCGAACTACGCCCAGGCTTAATCACGTATAATAATGCATGGCGGACATATTTGAGCAAAGTGCATGGGACATACCACTTGGAGACACGGGCTATGTGGCATGACGGTATTTTTGTGATATTATATCTGTGACGCTTAGGACTGTGATATTACGCATATGGTGAAATCACCTGGTGTGTATAGTGATGACGACTGTTTGGAAAACACACTTTTTGTAATAACGATTATATGTACTAAGATTAATTGTGTATAAGGGTTTCCACAGATCAAGCACAACCAAATTTGTTAATTAAGAGTGCTTTGGAAGATTGCACTAAAGTCACCGTGGTGATTTTAGATATGTTGGATGTGCAATCGTAATAAAATTATTTTGTTACATATGATTTCTCAGCCCTGAAGAAGTCATGGGATTTGATACCCGAACAACGACGAAACACGTGTTGACTGAAACTGGTGTTTGTACAAGAGAAAAAGAAGAAAGAAACTGATAATTTTGTCGACACGGACTTGTGATTTACTAAGTGCTAGATACTTAGCGTGTGCTGGAGATTCTGATTTATTAACTGAGTGGTCCAGGCCACATTATATGGAGAGGGGTGGTTCTCCCTTCCTTATGAGCACCGCACACAGGACATTTGACAATTGGATAAGGTGCACTTTCCCTAGTGGCGCCTCTATCCTGACACTAATCCACCCCAGAACCAGTAATGGACTGGTGTATGCAGGCAGAAAAAGCAGTCTACGAAGCTAGGGGGTGTCTCCATAAATCAACGAAGTTCTAGGGTAGATGGAATGAAAGTAGGGGAATGTTGTGCACACCAATTGGAGGGAGTGTTTCAATGGCTTTGGAGTTATCGATATATTATGACAATTCTAGCTATGAGATCACTTTGGGTGGGACCTCGAAGCGCAATGATGGAAGAATTGCACTGGACGTGTTTATAGATGTAAGAAATATGTCTACAGTCATTGCTGTACTGAAGTTATTTCTTTTGCCAATAAAAAGAACTTTAAATAGAAAGAAATCACAAACATGATATAGGACACCCTAACACATTGACAAACAAGAATTGTCAAAGCTAATAGCTCTGCTGAGTTATTTTATGTATGTGAATTCTTTGTTGTATCTTGTTGTAATAATGGCCGTACGTTGTGTGATCTGTTTGGACGCTCAAGAAAAGAGGAAGCACACAGTTAGTTATATACGTACAGAGTTTTATGTTGGCACACAGACATTCCACCACCACACACATCTTCAGTCTGACAACACACATACCAGCACATGTACACACATTCAAATGTTGGATGGATGCTTGGAAGACAGCTTTGTTGGTGTACACATACATGAATAGATTGGGGATGGTTGTGGGTGCATATAACTGTGGACGGGTCGGTAGATGGAAGAGTGTTGCTTTATGGATGAGTGGTTGCAAGTAGGAATGTGGATGAATGTTTGAGGGTCAGTTATGTATGAATAATTGAGTGAGGGTGAGTGATGAATGCATGGGTGCGGATGGATGGCTCGATTGCAAATTATCTCCTAATACCCAAGGCACCAGATTTTTTTGCAAACTGACAGCTGCCAGAAGATGGGCTTATAAGAGACAAACTGCTATGTGAATCTGATTTCTCTGGTTTATGGACTTTAATTTGTTAATGGGTTCATTACATTAATACAGTATTTTCTCTATAGAGGGGTCGATTCCGATTCGGGCCGGAAAAAGCACCGACCGACTCGGATCCGGAAATAATACCGACCGACACGTACCTGTGGCGCCCGACACGCCAAGTACGATGCAAGGCGTGAAAAATCCGACCGACACGTACCGAAACCATGTCGACCGACCGAGCCGCACGGAAAACAGCAATCCGGCCGGAAAAACACGCGAATCCAACCGACCGACATGCACCCGGAACAAATCCGACCGAAACGTACACGCAAACTCCAAACCGCAAAGTACGTTGCAAGGCGCGAAAACCACGAGCGAGTCGGACGGAGGCCAAGCCGCATGACCGACACGCATACAAAACCGAGCCGAAGCAACACAAAACACCGCGACCGACGCGTACGCAGCATAGAAAACTGCACAAACACAGCGTGAACGAAACGGAGAAGACCGTACGAGACAAATGCAGGGTCCGACTCGGTCACAAGAACGTTTCCAACATACACAGACAGTACAAAGGAAAAATCACCCAAAAAAAGGCCAAACAAGCAATTACAAAGCCAATAAATTCTGGGGGGGGTGGGGACAGAGAACAAAGACACACCCACAACTCCACCTATATAAAGGACACAAAACACAACCATGAGCCTTTGCAAATGCCATTCCACTGCCAGCACCCAAGAGAAAGCAACCACACAACCACAGCTCATCCCACACACAAGCCACACACCATCAGCACACCAACAAATACCTACCTCACATACACCCAGCAAAACACACACTCACACACCCTCACCTGCACACCAACACACACCTCACTCACCATCACCACCCATCACCATGCCCCCTAAGAAGAATCCCAAGTTCCTAGATTGTGAATTGGAAGTCATGGTAGACGAGATCCTCAGGGTAGAGCCACAGCTGTTTGGCACACTGGTCCAACAGACCCCCATCTCCCAGAAAACCAAGATGTGGGAGAGGATCATCAACAGGGTGAACGCACAATCACCATGTCGGCGCACAAAGAGCGACATCCAGAACAGGTGGTATGACGTGCGCAGGAGGGTACGGGACCTGCTCAAGAAAGACTACATCAACAGCCAATACACCGGCAGTGGCCCTCCTGCCAAGCCAATATACCTCAGGCCCTGGGAGGAGAAGGTGCGGGCCATCCTTCTGCCAGTGAGCGTATATGGACTAGAGGACATCCCAGAGCCTGGTGAGTACACAACAAATGTACACAATATACTGCCACAAAACACACACATCACTGTCAAGGGAGAGTCAAACCATGCACTCATAGCAATTACACAGCAACCAGAACAGAATCATCCCAAAATGTGTATGTCAGTCAGATAAACACAACACATGCCATCAAAAAAGTCACATCCAACTGTGCCAACACATGTACAAACACAACTACAACTACAGCTAGGCAGTGGCACAAATAGAACTAACAAACACATCCAGACATGTAGCCACCACAACAACACCAACACACAGTGAAGACCACTCAAAGGAAGGAATTCTGTGTATGCTGGCCAAGTCAGTGTAGCCAATAGCATCATGGGAGTCGCAGTCACACATATTGCCCCCCCCACAACTGTCCCATCAACACCACCCTGAACCATGCTCACATCACAGGTAGTGGAGAAGGACTCACAAGATGGCTGACACTGGCTACTGCTGTGGGGAGCACAAGGCCCTGCTGGCAACTGTGCACCAACAAACAGCAGGACACCACTGACTGACATCCTGAGAGACAACTTCCACTCCCTGCAATGCAAGCACGTTCCATGGTGGGATATCTGGCTAGCTGGGTGGGAAGGAGGACTTGCAGCACTGACCATAGTCACAAGCACCTCCCCTCACACACACCCCAACACAAACTCCACAGAACCCACCTGGTAGAATGCAATGCCCCCCATCCTAACACAAGATCCCACAAAGAACCACCACCCTGGGTTATGTTGTGTGAAGCACAGGGCCACTCTTGGGACTTCCAGCCAAACAACTGCCAGGACAACACTCCCAGCCATCCTGTCAGCACAGCCAGCCCACCCCACAGGGAAGCAGAGTCAAAGGAAGGAAGCATGGGCATGCTGGGAAGGGGGAGGAGGCAATAGCATGATGGGAGTCGTAGTCACAGCTCTACATCCCCCACCACATGGCCCAGCAAGCTCACACTCATGCATGCACATCCCACAGAGAGTGGAAAGGCCCATCAAAGATGTCTGACACTGTTGCTGTGTCGTGGGGAGCACAAGGGCATTCTGGGTACTGCACACCAACCAACAGCAGGACACCACTGTCAGCCATCTTGCCATTGCTCTCACACCCACACACACTGAACTCCCCACAAAAGCAAGTAAGTATGGGAATGCTGGGAAGTGGGGTGGAGGCAATAGCATGACGGGAGTCGTAGTCACAGACATAGCTCACCCCCACAACTGTCCCATCAACACCACCCTGAACCATGCTCACATCACAGGGAGTGGAGAAGGACTCACAAGATGGCTGACACTGGCTACTGCTGTGGTGAGCACAAGGCCCTGCTGGCAACTGTGCACCAACAAACAGCAGGACACCACTGACTGACATCCTGAGAGACAACTTACACTCCCTGCAATGCAAGCACG
This sequence comes from Calotriton arnoldi, assembly GCA_963921515.1. Classification (NCBI taxonomy): domain Eukaryota; kingdom Metazoa; phylum Chordata; class Amphibia; order Caudata; family Salamandridae; genus Calotriton; species Calotriton arnoldi. Next base: position 3,107,468 of record CAWUFW010000107.1, on the reverse strand, counting down.
TTCCATGGTGGGATATCTGGCTAGCTGGGTGGGAAGGAGGACTTGCAGCACTGACCATAGTCACAAGCACCTCCCCTCACACACACCCCAAAACAAACTCCACAGAACCCACCTGGTAGAATGCAATGCCCCCATCCTAACACAAGATCCCACAAAGAACCACCACCCTGGGTTATGTTGTGTGAAGCACAGGGCCACTCTTGGGACTTCCAGCCAAACAACTGCCAGGACAACACTCCCAGCCATCCTGTCAGCACAGCCAGCCCACCCCACAGGGAAGCAGAGTCAAAAGGAAGGAAGCATGGGCATGCTGGGAAGGGGGAGGAGGCAATAGCATGATGGGAGTCGTAGTCACAGCTCTACATCCCCCACCACATGGCCCAGCAAGCTCACACTCACGCATGCACATCCCACAGAGAGTGGGAAGGCCCATCAAAGATGTCTGACACTGTTGCTGTGTCGTGGGGAGCACAAGGGCATGCTGGGTACTGCACACCAACCAACAGCAGGACACCACTGTCAGCCATCTTGCCATTGCTCTCACACCCACACACACTGAACTCCCCACAAAAGCAAGTAAGTATGGGAATGCTGGGAAGTGGGGTGGAGGCAATAGCATGATGGGAGTCGTAGTCACAGACATAGCTCACCCCCACAACTGTCCCATCAACACCACCCTGAACCATGCTCACATCACAGGGAGTGGAGAAGGACTCACAAGATGGCTGACACTGGCTACTGCTGTGGGGAGCACAAGGCCCTGCTGGCAACTGTGCACCAACAAACAGCAGGACACCACTGACTGACATCCTGAGAGTCAACTTACACTCCCTGCAATGCAAGCACGTTCCATGGTGGGATATCTGGCTAGCTGGGTGGGAAGGAGGACTTGCAGCACTGACCATAGTCACAAGCACCTCCCCTCACACACACCCCAACACAAACTCCACAGAACCCACCTGGTAGAATGCAATGCCCCCATCCTAACACAAGATCCCACAAAGAACCACCACCCTGGGTTATGTTGTGTGAAGCACAGGGCCACTCTTGGGACTTTTAGCCAAACAACTGCCAGGACAACACTCCCAGCCATCCTGTCAGCACAGCCAGCCCACCCCACAGGGAAGCAGAGTCAAAAGGAAGGAAGCATGGGCATGCTGGGAAGGGGGTGGAGGCAATAGCATGATGGGAGTCGTAGCCACTGATATTGGTCACCCCCACAACTGTCCCATCAACACCACCCTGAACCATGCTCACATCACAGGGAGTGGAGAAGGACTCACAAGATGGCTGACACTGGCTACTGCTGTGGGGAGCACAAGGCCCTGCTGCCAACTGTGCACCAACAAACAGCAGGACACCACTGACTGACATCCTGAGAGACAACTTCCACTCCCTGCAATGCAAGCACGTTCCATGGTGGGATATCTGGCTAGCTGAGTGGGAAGGAGGACTTGCAGCACTCACCATAGTCACAAGCACCTCCCCTCACACACACCCCAACACAAACTCCACAGAACCCACTTGGTAGAATGCAATGCCCCCCATCCTAACACAAGATCCCACAAAGAACCACCACCCTGGGTTATGTTGTGTGAAGCACAGGGCCACTCTTGGGACTTCTAGCCAAACAACTGCCAGGACAACACTCCCAGCCATCCTGTCAGCACAGCCAGCCCACCCCACAGGGAAGCAGAGTCAAAAGGAAGGAAGCATGGGCATGCTGGGAAGGGGGGTGGAGGCAATAGCATGATGGGAGTCGTAGCCACTGATATTGGTCACCCCCACAACTGTCCCATCAACATCATCCTGAACCATGCTCACATCACAGGGAGTGGAGAAGGACTCACAAGTTGGCTGACACTGGCTACTGCTGTGGGGAGCACAAGGCCCTGCTGCCAACTGTGCACCAACAAACAGCAGGACACCACTGACTGACATCCTGAGAGACAACTTCCACTCCCTGCAACGCAAGCACGTTCCATGGTGGGATAACTGACTGGCTGGGTGGGTGGGAAGGAGGGCCGGCTGTCAACCAAACATAACCAATGCAGACCATGTTCACACCCCAAAAAATACATAGAAATGCCCAAATAATGCAGGACAATGTGCCACACCAATATCAACCCCTGACTGTGACGACTTAGGACTATGCAATGTACAGGCCCGCACCCAGAGGCACAGTCACAACTGTCATGTGTGTCAACCATTGATGCCTGCAGAAACATAACATACATTGTTTGTGTCTCCCAAAAACAGGTGAAGATGGGGACACAGCAGCAGACGCTGAGGAGTCCCAGCCCCAGGATCAAGAGGATGCGGAGCTCACTGGCGTCGTTCAGCCTCTGTCCTCCTCGGACGATGAAGACCAACCTGGCACATCCGGTGCAAGTCAACATGCAGCACCAGCAGGACCACCAGCTGCACCCCCTGCACCCACCCCTCCAACGACTGTCACCACAAATACCATCCCTGCCGACATGGACAGAACAAGGAGCAACACCAGCACAGGACCCTGGACCAACCTGGGGCCATGGACACCACCACCACCACCAACCCCCAAGGTGGACCAGGGTTATCTGTGCGTGCCACTGCACACACTGCACATGTCAGCAGGGGTGGTGGGAGGGGTGGGAGACAGAGGTCGCTGCTTGCAGACGTTGCTGGTGTGCATGATGACCCACAACTGGTACGCATAGCTGATGCGTACCAGTCCAGCACCGGAGACCTCAGCCAGGTAGTGGGGCTCCTCAGAGACATGAAACAGCAGCAGGCTGCCCATCATGCCCGCTTGGACTCCCACATGTCCCACGTGGAGTCACACATGTCCCGCGTGGACTCACACATGTCCCGCGTGGAGTCCAAGTGGGATGCACTGCATGAGATGACGGCGGTGCACAGGGACATTTTACAATGCCTCCGTCAGATGAACAGCAACCAGTCCACACCTCCCTGTGTGCCAACAACATCTGGTGCCGAACAAACTGCAACTGCCACAGGGAGGGAGGATGACTCTGGCGGAGAGTCCCCCTGCACCGCAGCAGCCTGTACTTGAGGGCCACCCCCCCAAGAAGAGGGGTCGTCCGAGGAGGGAAAAGTGAGAGGCCGATGGCCAAGCGCAACTCCCAGGAAGCCTGAACCTGTTCTGGATGTTCGCCTTTGTGCACAGACTGTTCACCCTGTTGACGGCAACACTACTCCCACACATTGCATGGGGAGTACAAGTTGGACCAATGTGTCAGACAACTGTGGCCCCGATACTGGGGATCCTGTCTACCAGGACTTTCAATTCACCTAGGAACTTCGGATTGCAAGATTTATGTACAGCACTACCCATCCTATGCACTATTAACACAAATGTATCACAATAAACACACTAATACACCATACTTGCCTCTGTCGTGATTCCAACGTGGGTGCTGTTATGGGGATGATGAACTGCAAAATTACACTGTGTATGCGAACTGCAACAGCAAGGACAACACAGGCATGTGAGTAAAGGCAACGTGACACATATGAGGGAGACACACCACCAGGGCTACACAACACATACACACCTAGGCCATCTGACTCATTGCCTACACTGATGTTGCCAGGGAAGACGGTGCAATGCACAGACACCACACCCATTCCCAGTTGTAGTCAAGTAGCCCACAGGTGCAGTAAGCAAATGGCACTCAAATGTGTGACCACAGACAACGCACATCACAAAGTGAAGCACAGGTTTATTACACAGTTGCAACATGTCGTAACCACTACAGATGCAAGGTAATCCCACCTGGCAGCGGGCACACAGTCAACAACTGTAGACGGAAGGAAGTCCATGGGGGTGGCGCACATCACCTGCAGGGACTCAACAGCTACCACCCTGGAAGTGCAATCACGTCGTCGGTGGACACAGTTGACCAAACGAATCTGAAAGTACCCTGTGAAGGACACAAATGACACACAGTCAAAAGCAATGGAGTACAGGACAGAACAGCAAAACTCATGCACAATACATGTTACAAGATACCCACCCAGAACCAAGTTAGCATGTCAACACTGTTGGGGAGTACAGCCCACCTGTTAGCACACATCGCAACACACATCCAGTCAAGTAGCCCATGGACACACTCCAACAGCACCAGAGCACCACCCACACATCATGCCAACTCACATCATTGACATGACACCTCAGGATACTCACATTCAGCTAAAGAAGTTGGTGATGAGCTGTGTGCGGACATCACCATCATCATCGTCACTGGCATCGTGGTCCAGGCCAGGATCCTCCACAGGTGGCGGATGTTGGTCATTGTCATCCTGGATGAGAGGCAACTCCTTCCGTACTGCCAGGTTGTGGAGCATGCAGCAGACGATGATAATCTTGCACACTTTTGCAGGGGCATATGGGAGGGACCCTCCGGTCTTGTCCAGGCAGCGGAAGCGGCTCTTCAGGAGACCAAATGTCCGCTCAATCACTCTCCTGGTCCGACCATGTGCCTCATTGTAGCGCATCTGGGCTGGTGTCACAGGGTTCCTGAGGGGTGTCAGCGACCACAGCATGTTGGGGTATCCCGAGTCACCTACGGACAGACAAGTGCACATTAGCTGATTTGGAAAAGTGGGCGGAATACTACAGATCAGATCACACACAATGGCACAAAGTCAGTACACACCGACAAGCCAGGCACGCTGGTTCTGCATCTGTGCCATCATCCTGGGGATGCGACTACTCTTCATCACAAAGGCATCGTGTGCTGAACCAGGGAAACGGGCACACACGTGTGTGATGGTCATGTCTGCAAGACACACCACCAGTGCATTGACCGAGTGGTAGTGCTTGCGGTTCCTGTAGGCCTGCTCCTGGGCCTGTGGTGGTACCAAAGCCACATGTGTCCCATCAATGGAGCCAATGACATGCGCCATCCTCCCCAGGGCATAAAAGTCACTCTTCACATCAGTGAGTCGTCGCAGTCTAGGGAAATAGATGTACCGGTTCAGGAATAGCAACATTGCCGCCAAAACATCGCGGAGCACACGGCTCAACATGGTCTGTGACATCCCACCAGCAGTCGCCACAGTATGTTGGAAGGTACCGGTGGCAAAGAAGTGTAGGGCTGCCATCACCTTCACCTTGGGGGTCAGCGCTGTAGGATACGGCCGGCCAGGCTGCAAATGTGGGGACAACTGCACTGCCAAATCCTCAATCAGCTGCCTGGTGAAGCGGTACCGTCGGATGCTGTCCCGTTCCACCATCGTTGCCAGGTCTGGGAATGGTCGATGGACAGCAGGAGCCCTGCAGTGCAGAGGAGAAGTAAGCAAGATTGTCAGTCACCCCACATATGCGGCATTGAACACACTCAAGATCCCAACATACATCATTATGAGGCACAACTACATGAAGTGTGCAGTTCCAGAAGGACATGTATGGTACATACATGGCCAACATCTGTCAACACGGTCCAACAGGTGGCATCAATTAGTCCCAGGTTGGCCCATTGGATATCATGAGGCCGTGTCACAGTTCCCATCTCCTGCTGCCGTGCCACAATCACCCCCCACAGTGACATGTGAGGACAGATGTGCCCCAGGCACCACAGCTCAACGACAGGTACATTCCCAGGGACCCTGTATTGCCACATGGACACTGGCATTACATGGAGTATCATGTATACACCACAGCAAAACAACCATGACCCCCACAGGTAGTGGCCCCACTTACCACGGCAGGACAGACATGGACATCTGTGACACACACACGCACAACATCAAAGTCCATGCACACACAACCTGGATGTGGAGACTGTCTCCCATTGTGCACATGAAATCAGAGACATTGTAAACACCACATGCACAAAGACTGTGGAGGACCATCACTATTGTGCCACTGGGACACCCTGGCTCAAACATACCGTCCCACATGGGACTCACGGGGTATGTGACATACACATACACCACCGTGAAATGTGACCATGGCACATGCACAGATATGAACAGTTGCACATCACAGTGGTCATGTACACGTAACACCCAGGATCCTGTCCCCATGAACACGTGCACAGCCTGGGGGTGGCTGCCCACAGGTGACACCCACAGCACAACATGTACACCAACATACACACAATAGGAAATGCAGCCTTACATGCCTTATGATAAAGTTTGGACAGGCTGTCGTGATGTAGTTGTGCCCCTCACTCCCTGGGAGCTATCTGTGGCTGGCATATGTCCATCTGAGACAGGCATGCTGACATATGCCAGTCACATGTACAGTGATGCGTTGTACTGCAATGGACCGATCGGTGCCCCCGGCCGGCCCATTGCATTCAATGTGTGCGGGTACGCGTTGTACCCCTGTACTCGTTGAACTGCAATGGACCGATCGGTGCCTCCGGCCGGCCCATTGCATTCAATGTGTGCGGGTACGCGTTGTACCCCTGTACGCGTTGTACTGCAATGGACCGATCGGTGCCTCCGGCCGGCCCATTGCATTCAATGTGTGCGGGTACGCGTTGTACCCCTGTACGCGTTGTACCCCTGTACGCGTTGAACTGCAATGGACCGATCGGTGCCTCCGGCCGGCCCATTGCATTCAATGTGTGCGGGTACGCGTTGTACCCCTGTACGCGTTCTACTGCAATGGACCGATCGGTGCCTCCGGCCGGCCCATGGCATTCAATGTGTGCGGGTACGCGTTGTACCCCTGTACGCGTTGAACTGCAATGGACCGATCGGTGCCTCCGGCCGGCCCATTGCATTCAATGTGTGCGGGTACGCGTTGTACCCCTGTACGCGTTGTACCGCAATGGACCGATCGGTGCGCACCCATTGACAATGGGCTTGCCTGGCAACGGACGCGTTTCGAATTTCGAACGAGTCGGTTGCTGGAAAATCAGTTGGTCACCCACAACAATGTTGCAAAATCATGTATGTCATGAAGTTGAAGATTTGAAGGATGCTGTGTGCGTGTTTTGGTGCTGCTATTCCATGGATTGGCCAGATTCAGAAGATGCAAACGACTTGGACCTATCACTTTGGACACAAGGGACAGTATCTGCCTCTCCAGCACATATATATTGCTGGCTGTTCCCCTGAGAGCTCACTTGCCTGCACTACATGCTCCAGGAAGACATCTGCCACTGCACTGCTGCTGTCTCTGCCCCTCTGGACCCTGCAATGGCACGTACTGTGGAGAGAGCCCCAGCCTTCAGCCTTGAAGAGAACCAGGCCCTGCTGGACAGCCTACTTCCACAGTACAGCAAGCTGTATGGGACACCAGGGGAGCAGGTGAGTGTTCTGTGCACTGCCTTTCTGAATGTGCATTTTGTCTGACTAGCAAGGCTGGAAGTCTGCACGCCACTGGCTAGCAGGCTCACTGAGTAGTTGTCACCCCCCATAGTGTGTAGTGACATGCACTGGACAGGTATGGTGCAGTGACAGTGCATTTGAACAAGGTTCTACTTCCCATGCAATGATACCATGTAGTGACGTCTGGCAAACTGTCCATGGGCAGCTTTGCACTGCCTGTGTACATCATGTGCCCCTGTGATTGAGACATGTATATACAACTGTGTCATGCACGGATATGTTGCATGTGTAGTAATGGCCTTTTCACTTTGTCATCCTGACAGGTTAATGCCCATCGGAAGCAGGAGATCTGGAAGGACATCGTCCGGGCCGTCCGGTCCGTGGGGGTCTACAAGCGCCGGATCCGCAACTGCCAGAAGAGGTGGCAGGACCTTTGGGGCTGGACCCGGAGGATTGCACGGGTCCAGCTGAAGCTGTCGCCTCCTCGCAGGAGGGGCGGAACACGGACCCTGACCACCCACATGCTCCAGATCCTGGCGGTGGTGTTTCCAGACCTGGATGGGCAGCTGAAGGCCAGACAGCAGCAAGGAGGGGGTGAGTCAAAGACTGCACTGTGAACTCTGTATTACATGCTTTGTGCCCTCCTCTGGCCTGGTTCAACTGCCACAGTGCAGCAGTCATGTTGTCCAGGAGCCATGTCCCTCTATTGTGCACTGCCCACTGCTCATCTGATACCCAGGTGTGGCCCTTACATTCAGGGAATTGTGTCACTTGGGACTGTGTCCTTGCAGTTTGCTTCACTAAAGGTGGGGGACAGCATCTGTTTCCCTAACTCTGTTGTGGGCACCATGGGTGGGTCCATTGTTCACACAACGCCTGTGTTCGGACATGTGATCTGCGTGTTGCTTTGATATGCGGTCCACTTGCTGAGCTGAGCCACCACATGTGCCTGGGGTATGTGGCACATGCCCATGCAGCGGGTGGGAACAATGTTTGGGCCCCAGGAGTGTGCAGATTACGTGTGTCACACATACATAGCCAGCTATCCACTGTCCAGGGCACATCCCTCATTCATGTGGAGCAGGACAGTCATGCCTACTCCAGGCCATGCAATGCACTCTGTACTCCCACTCCCGTGTATCAGCTGACACATTGTGCACAGTGATTTGAGCCCTCAGGTGTCTGCCTCTGTGTCAGTGTGCTGTGGATTAGTTGCCAGGACTGCTGGGGTGTTTCTTGGTAGGGGCTCAGCATGCCCCTGGAGATGTGACCATAGGAGACGATACTTGTGTGTCACATAGGTGTTTGATCAGCTGCCCGTGCAGACTGGGGTATGCGAATGTGAAGTTCAGGCAGCTGTTCCCCATACACAGCAAATTGTGAGGGGCTCAGGTTCAGAGGGTAGTGTCACAGGTCTCCCATATGTCCAATCGGTATGACCTGGACAGATGAGGGTTAAGATGATGTGTTGTGTGGGGGATGTACATGTGCACTTGTGCAGCTCCAGGACTTGCATTCCCCATGACCTACTATTGTGACACAGTGCATAGTGTTGTTGTCTGGCTGCCAAGTCATACATCACTGAGACAGTGATGTATGACTTAGCAGTCATGCCTCTGCCATGGCATGTGTCTACTTATTGGTGGTCCTGCAGGGGAGTGACATGTGCTACATGCACACCATTGTGGCAATGGCTATCAGGACATGGGTGCATCATGGTGTCTGTCGCTGGTATGCATCACATGCATTTCCTATTTGACTCTGGGCATCCCTTTCATCCGGAAACCTGTACTGACTCAGTGGCAAGAGCTGTGATGTGTGCATGTCCACATGCCACACCGTGTCCTCTGCACTGTCCAACTACTGTGTACTTGGTGCATGTGTCCACACTGGGGTGTTGCAATCCAACAGACACCAGACAGATGGGTGCAAGGCCATGTGGGATGTGAGTGACGTGCTTGGCATCAGACTGACAATTGGCTTCTCCTGTTCAGTTAGGGCACTTTTAGCAATGTACAACTAATGATGCCAGGGCTTGCTCTGTAATGTGCTGTGCTCACAGTGGTGTGTGCGTTTGGTGCAGGTGACTGATGTCTGTCTGTTTCCCCATTGTTTGCAGATACATCCACGGCCACGGAAGGGGATAGCTCCACGGACCAGGAGGAGCCAGAGAGCCAGACTGGGTCAGCAGCCGAGGAGTGGTCGGAGGGACCCAGTGGCACGGAGGGCGAGGGGAGCCACACCGAGGAGTCCTCAGCACCATCCACCTCAGCTGAGGACCAGAGCAACTCGGAGGATGACTCCCTTGTGGAGGCGGGTGTCAGCAGCCACCACACCCCAGCTAGTGTTGCTGTCCCCGCCACCACCAGCACCACCACCGCCCTCCCATCGGCTCCCATTCCCCAGGTCCGTGGAGGCTCCCATGTTCGGGAGCGTGTCTCCTTTGGGCCAGGCACTGCACCCCCTGCCCCTGTGTCCCCTGCTGCCCTGAGTGAGGAGTCTGTGTACCTCCTTCACCAGCTCCATGTAGGGCAGACAGCCATGCTGAGTGTCCTCCATGCGCACACCGCACTGTTGACTCAGCTGGTGTCGTTCATGGAGGGCATCTCATCAGGCATGTCTGACCTACAGAGGGGCAATAGGTCCATGGACTCCTCCCTGATGGCAGCAGTGTCCCTCCTCAGACAGTCCCTCACCCCTCCTGCCTCTGCTCCATCCACACTCCCCAGCACCTTACCCGTCCCAAGCACACACACACCGGCACAGGCACACACCAGCACACACACGTCCAGCACACAGACACACACGCCACAAACAAAACGCACACGCACGCACAGTCAGGGGACTGAAACCAGACTCACAGGGGATGGGGCCCTGGTACACACACACGCATCCACGGGCACTGCGCAGTCCTCAGTTGCCTCTCCCTCCAAAGCACCCTCCCTTGCCTCACCTGCAACCCCAAAGACCCAGCGCCTCTTCCTCAGTGACCTCGGCCTCTTCCCCTCCGATCCAGCTGCTCCAGCATCCAGGGAGAAGAGGAAGCCCCCCCACATGGAGCAGAGTGCCCCTTGCCCCCGGATACCCTCCCCCAGGCGCAGACAGACTGAGGCCCCCACCCGCAAGTCCCCCCGGAGTGGTAAGAGCAAGACCCCGCCGCCGCCCTGCAGCTCAAGCACCAGGTCTCCTTCCTCCATCCCTCAGGCCCCCACTCCACAGGGGCCCCCACCACACCCTGCCCCAGGTTCCCCCACCCACAGATATACCATCCCCAAGAGGCTCCAGCCTTCTCCCCCTGCCACTTGCTCTCCCGGCACCACACCCCCGCTGCGCTTGTCTGTGCCACTGATGTGGTGAGGGTGTCCTCCCCCTCTGTCCAGCCCACCTTGCCTGTTCCCCATTCTCCTCCCCTGGTGGTAGGCACTGCAGTGGAGTCCACTACCACCCTGTCTGACTTGGGCACTGCAGTGGCGGACCTGTCCACTCCATCTGCAGGGTCCATTGCAGTCGTGCCGGCACCCACAACATCTGAGCCATGCCCCCAGTTGTGCCAGCACACACCATGTCAGACACCTCCACTGCAGTTGTCAGTGGCTCTCCAGCACCCACCACCCCTTCCCTGCTTCCTCCTGGTGAGCCCTGATCCTGTCCCTGCGGTGCCTGGCCTACCCCCGGTTGCCCCTCCTAGTGAATTGTCCCTGGTTTTGTGCAGGCATGTGTAGGGTGGCATCTGCCACTGTCACCCACTTGTGACTTTGTTGATGGACTGGCCATTGGCCTTTGTTTATGTTCTACCGGACTTCTACTTTTAATGCCACATATGCTGAATAAAGCAACTTTCTGTTCTCTAGTGCTTTTGCTTCTGATGTACATGATGTTGATGATGCTAACCATGCCCTTGCTGCAGTGATGGTGATATTTGGTCTCATGATAATGAAGTGTTACTGTGCAGGAACCCATGTGGTCCAGGGGGAATGTGTCCTATCCTGTGGTGTATCCATGTCATCCATAGCAGCATCTGAGGGGTCATCTGTTCAGTATTTGGCAATGGGATTTCCTACTTAGATTGGCAATTTCACATCTGTGGCTTCCACCCCTGCACATCTGTTGTGCCTGCCATTGTTCAATTCGTCTACTTCCCTGACCGTGTGGCCATCTCCAGTGGACATGCAGGTTTGGGCATCAATGGGGAAGGACTCATCTGTGTTGTCAGTGCAACATTGCTATACAAGTGTGTTGGATCTGTGCTGATGATTCCGTTGGCACTTCCATGACCAGGCTGATGTGATGGGAGCCCTCATTTGGTGCTAATTGTTGATTGTGTGACCAAGTGCTCAGCTGACATGATGGGGCCCTACTGAGGCAACATATGGCACAGCTTTCCTCACACAGGAGTGGAGTCCCCTCATGGCAGTGTGTACTCCTGTGACATTGCCTGCGCCCAAGGTGTGTGTTGTATGTGCATGTCTGTGGGTTCACTTCCGTTTAGCTGTGCATGCTGTGATCCCTAGTGTTGTACCTGTTTGTGATGCTAGCTGAGTTGAGCTATGTTCCCCCAAAGTCTTCTCCCTGGGTTCTCTGTGATGTGGGTGCATGGCACATTACTGGTCATCAGGGTGTCACCCATAGGTGTGTTTGCTGCCAGGGCTGAGTTTGTGTGCAGACGCAGATGGGTCACAGTCAGGTTTCCCCTTGGCACTTGTTGTTTGCCCCTGTCATGTGATTTCCAGTTTGTGTTATCTTTCAGTGATTGTGACACGTTGTGTGTGTGACTGCTGGCACTCCTCAGGGTCCAGGCTGCAATGTTGGTTGTTGTCTATGTGTGTTCTTTGTGGGTGACCTTGGCTTCTTCATTGGTGTGTGACTGTGGCTGGGATCCCATTGGTTGGTGTGGTATTGCCGTCATGTCCATGTACAGCATAGTGTGCAGTGTGTCAGACATTCAGGAGTCTTGTTGAGTGTCCATGTGTGATGTGTTTCTGCACCTTGGTTCCCACCCACCACCCTAGAATAGTCATGGGTGCATGTGCAATGTCACCAGTGCATGTGTGCTTCACTGCTGCACATTGTTGGAGGTCGAGGGGTGTGGTGTTGAGTGTGTGCAGATGACAGTTGTTGCCCGGCTAGGCCCCTGCCTCCATGTTGGCCATGGCTTACTGGCCATGCTGTTTGATTTGTGCTTGTGTAGGTGTGATGGTAGTTAGTTGCTCAGGACACATGACTGTGGTTCACAGTGTGAACCACATTTAGCTTTGTCATCACAGTGGGATTGTAATGCAGCCCAGGGTCACCACATTGTGGGGGCCCTGGGGGTGGTGCTGTGGTGTGTCTGTGTCTTGCTGTGTCAGTTGCTGTCCCTACGTGCCTGTGTGACATGTGTGATTTGTGCTCCCTCTCATCTGACAATGCCTGCTTGCCCACATAGGGGATTTGGATCCATGAGTTACCTTTGTGTGGCACTGTATGCACATCTGTATGATTGGTATTCAGGTCTCCTCATGTGTTGTGTGGTTGCCTGGGGACACTGGCACCCCCTCACCTGTTGTGTATGATGTGCAGTGTGGGTCTGCCTGTTTGTGTTTGTGCATCTGCACCACTGCATTGGCATATCTTGGGTGTGCCATTGGCTGTATGTAGTTTGGTGGGTTTCCCCTGCTGTCCCTGGGACTCCTAGGTCATCGGTCAGCACAATGATCATGGTTTGTGTGTCCCATTGCTGCCATGGTATGGTATCTGTTCACCTCACATCTGCAGTCTCCACAGGGTATCTGCATGTGTGTGCCCATTGGTGCAAATATGTGGGTCTGCATTCTGATGGTCACTTCTGTCATTGTGTCATTGATGATTGTTGACGGTGTGAGCCCCCATGGGTGTTGTTTGTCTGCACATGGCCAAAGGTATGTCTTATTTGCACTGCAGGATTTGGCTCCCCCAATTTATGTTGCAATGGGACACATACACTACTTTGCCACTGATGTGTTTGTTGTTCTGTGACCAGGAATCATCCATGCAGTTTGGCAGTTGCACCTTTTTCTTTGTCAACACTTACCTTTTGGTCACTGTGATGATGGGGGTTTGGACCCCATTGCCACAATGTTCGAAATGTGCTTCAGCTATGGACCCCACACTTACATTTTGGTCACTGTGATGATGGGGGTTTGGAACCCATTGCCACAATGCTCAAAGTGTGCTTCAGCTATGGACCCCACACTTACCTTTTGGTCACTGTGATGATGGGGGTTTGGACCCCATTGCCACAATGTTCAAAGTGTGCTTCAGCTATGGACCCCACACTTACATTTTGGTCACTGTGATGATGGGGGTTTGGAACCCATTGCCACAATGCTCAAAGTGTGCTTCAGCTATGGACCCCACACTTACCTTTTGGTCACTGTGATGATGGGGGTTTGGACCCCATTGCCACAATGTTCAAAGTGTGCTTCAGCTATGGACCCCACACTTACATTTTGGTCACTGTGATGATGGGGGTTTGGACCCCATTGCCACAATGGTCATGGCCTGCTTGCATTGTGGGTGCCACACACATATATGTGTGACACATGTGCTAGGGGGTCACATTGTATGTTCAAAGTCATGTTCGGTGTTGTAGGCATTTGACACAGTCTACACACGCTTGTCATGGTGTTGGGGGATGTCTTCTTCTTGCATTCCCTAGGTTGTGGTGTGCTGGTTGTGTCATGCATTGTCCATCCTATGAGTGGGGGTGGTAGTAGTGGTAGGCATCCAGCCCCCCGGCTAAGGGTGGTAGTAGTGGTAGGCATCCAGCCCCCCTGGGTGAGGGTGGTAGTAGTGGTAGGCATCCAGCCCCCCTGGCTAAGGGTGGTAGTAGTGGTAGGCATCCTGCCCCCCTGGGTAAGGGTGGTGGTAGGCATCCTGCCCCCCCTGGGTAAGGGTGGTAGTAGTGGTAGGCATCCTGCCCCCCTGGGTAAGGGTGGTGGTAGGCATCCTGCCCCCCCTGGGTGAGGGTGGTAGTAGTGGTAGGCATCCAGCCCCCACTGGGTAAGGGTGGTAGTAGTGGTAGGCATCCAGCCCCCCCTGGGTGAGAGTGGTAGTAGTGGTAGGCATCCAGCCCCCCCTGGGTAAGGGTGGTGGTAGGCATCCTGCCCCCCCTGGGTAAGGGTGGTAGTAGTGGTAGGCATCCTGCCCCCCCTGGGTAAGGGTGGTGGTAGGCATCCTGCCCCCCCTGGGTGAGGGTGGTAGTAGTGGTAGGCATCCAGCCCCCCCTGGGTGAGGGTGGTAGTAGTGGTAGGCATCCTGCCCCCCCTGGGTAAGGGTGGTGGTAGGCATCCTGCCCCCCCCTGGGTAAGGGTGGTAGTAGTGGTAGGCATCCTGCCCACCCTGGGTAAGGGTGGTAGTAGTGGTAGGCATCCTGCCCACCCTGGCTAAGGGTGGTGGTAGGCATCCAGCCCCCCCTGGGTGAGGGTGGTAGTAGTGGTAGGCATCCTGCCCCCCCTGGGTAAAGGTGGTAGTAGTGGTAGGCATCCTGCCCCCCCTGGTTAAAGGTGGTAGTAGTGGTAGGCATCCTGCCCACCCTGGCTAAGGGTGGTGGTAGGCATCCAGCCCCCCTGGGTGAGGGTGGTAGTAGTGGTAGGCATCCAGCCCCCTGGCTAAGGGTGGTAGTAGTGGTAGGCATCCAGCCCCCCTGGCTAAGGGTGGTAGTAGTGGTAGGCATCCAGCCCCCCTGGGTGAGGGTGGTAGTAGTGGTAGGCATCCAGCCCCCTGGCTAAGGGTGGTGGTGAGGCATCCTGCCCCCCTGGGTAAGGGTGGTAGTAGTGGTAGGTATCCAGCCCCCTGGGTAAGGGTGGTAGTAGTGGTAGGCATCCTGCCCCCCGGCTAAGGGTGGTAGTAGTGGTAGGCATTCTGCCCCCCCTGGGTAAGGGTGGTAGTAGTGGTAGGCATCCTGCCCACCCTGGGTAAGGGTGGTAGTAGTGGTAGGCATCCAGCCCCCCCTGGGTAAGGGTGGTACTAGTGGTAGGCATCCTGCCCACCCTGGCTAAGGGTGGTGGTAGGCATCCAGCCCCCCCTGGGTGAGGGTGGTAGTAGTGGTAGGCATCCTGCCCCCCCCGGGTAAGGCTGGTAGTAGTGGTAGGCATCCTGCCCACCCTGGCTAAGGGTGGTGGTAGGCATCCAGCCCCCCCTGGGTGAGGGTGGTAGTAGTGGTAGGCATCCAGACCCCCCTGGCTAAGGGTGGTAGTAGTGGTAGGCATCCAGCCCCCCCTGGCTAAGGGTGGTAGTAGTGGTAGGCATCCAGCCCCCCCGGGTGAGGGTGGTAGTAGTGGTAGGCATCCAGCCCCCCCTGGGTAAGGGTGGTGGTAGGCATCCTGCCTCCCCTGGGTAAGGGTGGTAGTAGTTGTAGGCATCCTGCCCCCCCTGGGTAAGGGTGGTGGTAGGCATCCTGCCCCCCCTGGGTGAGGGTGGTAGTAGTGGTAGGCATCCAGCCCCCCCTGGGTAAGGGTGGTGGTAGGCATCATGCACCCCCTGGGTAAGGGTGGTAGTAGTGGTAGGCATCCTGCCCCCCCTGGGTAAGGGTGGTGGTAGGCATCCTGCCCCCCCTGGGTGAGGGTGGTAGTAGTGGTAGGCATCCAGCCCCCCCTGGGTGAGGGTGGTAGTAGTGGTAGGCATCCAGCCCCCCCTGGGTAAGGGTGGTGGTAGTGGTAGGCATCCTGCCCACCCTGGCTAAGGGTGGTGGTAGGCATCCAGCCCCCCTGGGTGAGGGTGGTAGTAGTGGTAGGCATCCAGCCCCCTGGCTAAGGGTGGTAGTAGTGGTAGGCAGCCAGCCCCCATGGCTAAGGGTGGTAGTAGTGGTAGGCATCCAGCCCCCCTGGCTAAGGGTGGTAGTAGTGGTAGGCATCCAGCCCCCTGGGTGAGGGTGGTAGTAGTGGTAGGCATCCAGCCTCCCTGGGTAAGGGTGGTGGTAGGCATCCTGCCCCCTGGGTAAGGGTGGTAGTAGTGGTAGGCATCCTGCCCCCTGGGTAAGGGTGGTGGTAGGCATCCTGCCCCCCTGGGTGAGGGTGGTAGTAGTGGTAGGCATCCAGCCCCCTGGGTAAGGGTGGTGGTAGGCATCCTGCCCCCCTGGCTAAGGGTGGTAGTAGTGGTAGGCATCCTGCCCCCTGGGTAAGGGTGGTAGTAGTGGTAGGCATCCTGCCCACCCTGGGTAAGGGTGGTAGTAGTGGTAGGCATCCTGCCCCCTGGGTAGGGGTGGTGGTGCGCATTCAGGCCCCTGTGTGCATATGTGGCATTGGTGATGGGCATCCCGCCCCTATGGTGCTGCTGTTGCTGGTGTAAGTATATTCTGCATCCCTCTGTGTGTGTGTGATGTGTCGTGTACGTGTTGTATGTGTTTTGTGGTTGGTGTCTGGCTTACCTTCTGCGCCGTACGCGTCCGTGCCTGTTCCGGTAGTAAATGTAGAATATTGGTATGATCAGGACGAAGGGATTCATGGTTGGTTCGTCTCATTCGTCCTTCTCGTTGCTTCGCGTCGTCCTCGTCGCTTCGCCTCGTCCTCGTCGCTTCGCGTCGTCCTCGTCGCTGGCGTGTTCGTCTCGGAGCCGTGGATCGTGTTGTGGCGCGAATCGGAGCTTATGTGCGCCTCTCCCGGATGCTTTGACGTGCCGTGCGTAGCGACCGGTTCGGCGCGTACAGAAAGCGCATCGTACTTGTTCGGCCGGACGGAGCTGCATTTTCCCTTCCGTGCGACTCGATTCAGCGTTTCCGGATTCGCCTCGGTCAGGAAACAGGACCTGGTTTGGGTGAGTACGGCTCGGCCGGATTCTTTGCTGTTGTGCGCATCGTACTTACTCGTTCGGTGTGCTGTGCGGATCGGTCGGGAAACAGGCTTTCGCATGGCTTTTTTCCCAACCGAATGGTGTTGGGTGCGCCTCCGACCGAGATCGGAATCGGCCCCAGAGTCTTCAATTTTAAGTTTTCGTTTCTTTGAGTTGATTCATTTTTTTTATCTTTTGGAAACAATATTTTAAAAAGCTTGATTGTAATTTTCTTTCAAGATCAAAATAATATTATTTTGATTTGATGTCGCGGGCCCCTAAAAGGAGTGGAGCCCATAGGCCGGTGCCTACTTTGCCTATTTGGTAATCTGGCATTGAAGGAGAGGTGTGAGTAAATGAGTGGGTGAATCCCACTGCTTAATTTCAGCAATTGTTTGCCATGGTTTAACTCTATGACGCATTCTATAACCTTTGAACTGAATTGCAACGTTTGCTTTCGTGAATGCACTGATTTTGCAGTGAACAGATAGTTCAACAGTTTGCATGAATGGCACACACATTTATATTTCAATAATTTCCCACGGCCACAGCAAAGGGGCATTGGTGTCAGGTGGTGCTAGGAGACAAGCATAAAATCATGGTTTTGGCAAAGCACTGAGAGAGGTAGAACCATTGACTCAAGTAACATAGGCTAATTTGAGGCAAAGTGACACACACCTGAGCTCAGTCTATAGCCATCTTAAACAAGCAATGGCAATGCCGATTGATGTGGCTTTAAAGGAATGTTGTATGGTAATGTGAAGCATTACAAACAAATGGCATGGGAATTAATATGTATTTTGTGGAAGCAAAGAACTGTAGAATAATATTAGTGTAGGTTAAAAGGTTGGGTGACAGTTGCACTGTCAAGCCAGACCTAAAAATCCATGTAGCTTAATGACTGCCCTCCTCACAAATGTGCTGCTGCCAGATAAAGACAAACACCATAAACTTTTAGATATCTAGAATACTTTAATAGCATTCTAATGTCATGTGTATGGCCCTGAAAGTTCAAACTCAGCCACCTGAATAAACCGAAATGATCAAAGCTGCTTGGTGGGCAAGCACTTTTTTGTGGAAGCACACAACGTCTGCCCAATCAAAATATGTCCTACTGGTACCTGTAAATCCAGACTCCGGCATTGGCAGAGCTGGGCCTAGGTCGCATGTGAGGACTGCCACAGAAAGATGCCACTCATCAGTAGGGTGCTAGCAGGGTCTAACCTGGAGCGGCTAGCCCTCCTTAATTTAATACTTCTGCCCACGCCCAGCCATCGGTATGCATGCCATGCGTAACGTGCATATAGGAGCCGGGTGGTTCACTACATCCCATCCAACTTTTTGAACGGAACAAACACACAAACAAAACACAGACATAAAATAAAAACAGGTAAGAGACATATTCAAGTCACCCTATTCTGCTATCTCTGGCTTTTGGGGTTCAGCACATAAAGTCTCGCAGTCTCTGTCTTGGCTGGGGGTTGGCCCTTAGTTCATAAGGATGGCCCCAGGTTCGGCTCTCAGTAGGGGACAGATCCTGACCTCCACTCTCGGATTCAGTTGTGTTTGGGATGTTCCCCTCACTCGAACGCCGGCATTCCAGTATGCTCGCTCCTTCCCACCTTTACACGTTGTCAGTCCCGCTGATATTCGGCTCGTAGGTGTTATCATCATCTTCGGTTCTCTCACAAGGCTCCCATGGAACCTTCCAGAACCATGACACATTTCCTACACCTCAGCCATCCCTCGCCTCAGTGTAAACTCTCACCCCCCTATAAGCTTCTCTCTCGAAGGGGGTCTGAAATTTCCAATTAGGATGTCGGTCCTGGATGATCATTTGTCACCCTCCTGTATGGTGGGGTCAGCGGCTCTCCTTACATGCCTGGCCCTGTTGTTATTGTGCCTTCTTTTTTCCTGGGCTGCCTGGGCATCCAGAACTGGGGTGTTTCCAGCTTGGGCCAGTGGGAAACAGGTCCCGCGTGGGCCGCTTCATCAGTAGATCGCGTGGAGCACACCCTGTAGTGCTGGTAGGAGGTAGCCTGTATGCCCTCAGAAACTGATGCAAACAGCCCTCCTGGTCTTCCCCTTTGTCCACGCCTATACGGAGGGCTTTCTTGAGGCTTCTCATGCTTGAGGCCACTGAGGTGTGATGGGCAGTGTCGAACGTTGAGGTGTTGCAAATACTCTTTGAACTCGTGGCCTTGAAACATGGGCCCGTTGGCAGTATTCATTTCATCAGGCAACCCCAGTAATGTGGATGTCCTATCCACCGCCGATTTCACACACTCAAATGCGGTAGAGCACCCCAGTTTGACCACAGGGAATTTGGTATGGCTGTCCATCAAGAGAAGGGTCAGCCTGCTGTCCGGGAAACTTCTGAAGTCCATTCTCATGGAGTACCACAGCTTGACATAAGGAGCCCCTGTGATGATGGGTGACACTGGGAGGGTCCCCTCTGGTGATAATGCATGACAGGCAGTTCTTGATCCTCTCTTCTCCCAACCGGTCCATGCTTGGGAACCCCACTTTGTGCCTTAGCCTGGCCTTCGTCTTAACCAACCCTTATTGCACCAGCTCCACTGTGTGGTTCCAGAGGCTGCGTGGAATCATTACCTGATGACCCCATAAGATGACCCCTTCTTCCCTCTGACTGAACTCATCTCAGCATCTCCATAGCCAAGCGTGAGTGTCCTGTTCCTCCGGAGTGAGGTTCCCCATTTCATCCAGGAAGTTCCTCCAATGGTGTATTTTCAGTGCCTCCACAACCCTCTCAAGGTAGGGATCTGTCCTAGTAGCTTCTGCAATTTCTTGGAGTGATAGAGCCCTTGAGCATGCAGTTTCTCTGACCATTCTCATGGAATCCTCCGCCCCGGGATCATCTTCCCGTGGGTTGGAGGGATCTGCTGCAAGGGGGTGGCGGGACAGGTAGTCAGCCGGGTTTTTAGTTCCTGGCGAGCAAATCACTGTGAACGAGTACTGTTGGAGCTGAACAGCCCACCTTTCTATTCGGGGAGGACCATTTCTGACAGATCCGGCGAACAGTGATACAGGTGGTTTGTGGTCTGTTACCACCTGGAAGGTTTGACCACACAGGTACAGATGAAAATGTTTGCACACCCAATGGATCGCTCAATTTTGGCATAGCCGGTTTCCACCACCGTGTGCGATCTGCTGGCATATGTGATGGGTACCCACTTATTGCTGCTCTGCATCTATAACAACAAAGCGCCAAGCCCAATGGGGCTGGCATCTACGATAAGTTCAGTCTGGCATGCAGGATGGAAATATGCCATCGTGGCATCATGGAGGAGTGTTTTCTGTATGTCCTTGAAAGCCTGCACTGTCTGGCAAGTCCATTCCCACTGGACCTCTTTTTTTGTCAGTGACCTCAGGGGCTCAGAGGGTTTTGCCAGATTGGGATGAATCGGCCACAGTAATTGGATATTCCCTAGAAACTGCGAACCTCTGCGGGGTTCCGAAGGATGGCAGCTATTCGAATAGCCTCTACTTTTCGTGGCTCAACTTGTAGACCTTCCTTTGAAAACATGTACACAAAGAACTCAATGTTGTTCAAGTAGAATAAGCACTACTGATGGTGGAGAGTGAGGCCACACTCAGCAAGTCAGCGCAGGGCTGCTCGAAGCCTAGCATGGTGTTCCTCTAGGGTGGTAGAGTAGATGAGGATGTCATCACTGACATTTAACACCCCTATGAGTCCTAACAGTGCCTCCCTTATGTATCCTGAAAGACCTGCACCACCAACGAGGCCCTAAAACTGAGTTGTTTAAACTTTCGCAGCCCCACGTGGGTGGAAAAGGTTGTGATGTATCTGCTAGGTTCATCCAAGGTGAGCTAGTGATAACCAGAGTTCAGATCCAGCTTTGAGAACCATTTCGTCCCTTTGAGGTTGGCGTTAGGTGTCGTTCCCGGCGAATGGCCTTGTTGGGCAGCCTCTTGTTGACACATAATCAGACTGCCCAGGGTTGTTTCAGTTTTGGAGCGATCACTAGTGGTGAAAACTATGGCATGGGCTCGGTCACCTTTTCGATGACTCTATCTCGCTCCAACTGTTCCAGCTCCCTTTCGACTAGGGGTCACAGATGAAATGGCACCCTCCTCTGTTGTAAGGCAATGGGTCATACAGATTTGTCGATGTGGAGTTTTACTTGTACTCCTTTTAAACAGCTAAGCCCCTTGAAGAGTTCTGGACACACTTCCAACATGCCCTCCACATGCAACTGGTGCACCTGCTTTGCGAAAACACCAGTCTAAGGTCTTCTGCTGGATGGCAGCCAAGTAGGGTCCCTTTGCTGTACTTCATTATGTGGAACTTGGCATGTGTCTTCATTGTCCCTGCTGACACCAACACTTTAATGGTCCCTCTTAGAAGAATCAGGCCTGTTCCCCCATATGTGTAGATCCTCACGTTGGTGGGGCTTACCTGCAGCGGGGGTTTACATTTTAAGAACTGAGCCTCGTCAATAACATTCACCGACACCCCTGTGTCGATAAGAGCTGTAATGGTAGCACCTCCCACTGTGACTTGGCACATAGGGCGCGGCTCCGCTTGAGATTGCCCCTTCCAGTGAATGATATGACAAATACATCTTCGTCATCATCGTCCTCAAGATGGTCTTCAGTGGCATCCGGTGTTGGCGCTTTTCGCTCTTCTCCATCCTCCAGCGAGAGGTGCTGGATGTTTGCCGGTCTTCTTCCTCTTGCACCAGAATTGGTTGCGGTTCCTTGGGTGGGGTATCCATTTGCTGTGTGTTTGGCCAGGCCACAGTTCCTGCATGCTTTCTTCTGCTGCTTGGTGGTGCTAGCCCCTCTCGGCTTAGTCGGGCGCCACTGCACCACCTGTAAGTGCTCCCCCTTTACCTTCACTCCACTTGCTGTGTCAGCGGACATCGAGCCACAGGAGAGGGCAGCCAACTCATGGGATCTGGCCAATACTAAAATGTCATCCAGCCCGATGCCATGTTGCCGCAGGATTAATTTCCGCAAGTTGGAGGAGCGACATCCCTGAATGAGCTGAGCCCTTATCTCATCTTGTCTGTGGATTTCCTCGCAGGTCCTCACCAGCCTGCTCCATCTCACAAAAAAGGCATTGACTGATTCACCTTCTGTCTGCCTTGCTTTCCTAGCTTAATCTCTCAATTACAGAATTTAATTGAGGATCAAAATGTCTGTTGAGTGCCAGAACTTCTGCCTCAAAATTATCTTCTGCCCCAGTGTCAGGTACATTTTTTAATAGATCGCACAGTTCATCGCCTCCCAGGTACAACATCATTGAGCGCATTACGGTGCCATCCGTTTCACATGTGATGCGGAAATAGTGTCTCACTCTCCTGATCCACTGTTGCCACCTCAGGGCTGCAGTCGCCGAGTCCGTCAAGTGACTGAATGGCGGTACTGCAGCAATCAGGATTGAGGTACTCCGAGTCAGCACGGCAGGTGCAGCGGCGGCTGGCTGCGCAACACCTGTGGCCAGTTGGAACATGATATAGTCTATGGTGGGCACCCCTTGCCATTTCTCCCTCATATGCCATGTAGCCCACTATCTCAACGGCCCTTGGTTGTGGGAGGAAGTGTTGATCTACGTCCCCTTATGTGTTGCAGCTTACTTGATGGTGCTTCTGCGCAGGGTTGAAGATGCGACTCTCCTGCTGCTTCCCTGCCACGTGGTTGTCCAGCGATCTTCCTTGTCTCCTCCTCACCTTTTTTCCTCCTTGTGTGGCGTGGTGCGGTCACTGGTTTCAGACCCTTGCCACGTGGTGGGCATAACGATTGCCAGCACTCTGAAGACTGCTGCTGCTGAGTACAATCAGGCGTGCACTGCGTGGCCAGGATAGTCAGCATCCTGCCGAATGTACTCCTTTCACTTTGTTTAACGTAGCGGCACCAGGGCACGCCACCGAAACACCTCACGGGCTTCTCAGGCTTAACAGCGGTTGCACTCCACATTATTGTACGCCACCTCTGCTCATGACAAGAGTCTTTCCGTCGCCTAGCTATGCTCGCGTTGAAGTGGGGCACCTCCCCTGCCATCCGGCATGCATTAATGGGCGATCCCATCCTTGTCGTCAGTGATAAATCCAGTCTCTGACGTTGGCAGGGCTGGACCTAGGTCGCATGTGAGGGCCACCACAGAAAGACTCCACTCGTCAGTATAGTGCTAGTGGGATCCAACCTCGAACGGCTAGCCTTACTTTATTTAACACCTCTGGCCGCGCCCGGCCATCGGTATGTGTGTCACACCTAATGCGCGCGTAGGAGCCGGGTGTTTCACTACAGTTCCCATCATCTGGGTGGAGCCAATGACCTTCTAGTGATTCTCACATAGTTGTCGGGTGACAGCTGTGCTTTAATGAGATGCAGCTCGTTCTTGGAAGTGGTTTATTATTTTTATCATCTATCTAAGGCACGGGTACTCATAGTACTGCCCGCGGGCCGCCAGCGGCCCGGCAAGCCTTCCTTGGCGTCCCGCGGACCTTGCAGATATCCTACCTGTGTTTTTTCTTTTTTTTTTTAAGTGTCAGCAAACACTGCCGGTTGCAGCAGCGCTCTATGGGGGCCGGCCGATTCTTTAAAAGACCATTCACTTGTTAATGAGGCTTTGTTGTATTTCACCTCTTCTTAGCGCCCCAGCATCTCCACTTTAAGTGGAGATGCAGGGGCGCTAAGAAGAGGTGAAATAGAACAAAGCCTCATTAACAAGTGAATGGTCTTTTAAAGACCTGTGAAGTACTCGGGTGCGGCTGTGTGTGTGCCTGGAAAGCTGTCTCAGCCCGGGCTGACACACACGCGGGGTGAGGTGACAGAGGGTGACAGAGAGTGGGGTGAGGTGACAGAGAGAGGGAGGGTGACAGAGAGGGGGAGACAGAGGGCGACAGAGAGAGGGAGACAGAGGGAGACAGAGAGAGAGGGAAACGGAGGGAGGGAGACAGAGGGAGGCAGAGGGAGACAGAGGGAGGGAGTCAGGGGGAGACAGAGGGAGGGAGAGGGAGACAGACAGAGGGAGACCGAGAGAGGGAGACCGAGAGAGGGAGACAGAGAGAGGGAGACAGACAGAGGGAGGGAGACAGAGAGAGAGGGAGACAGAGGGAGGGAGGAGGGCGACAGACAGAGGGAGACAGACAGAGGGAGGAGCGCGACAGACAGTGGGAGGGAGACAGATAGAGGGAGGAGGGCGACAGACAGAGGGAGACAGACAGAGGGAGGAGGGCGACAGACAGAGGGAGACAGAGGGAGGGAAGCAGACAAACAGAGTGAGTGAGACAGAGGGAGACAGAGAGAGAGAGACAGGGAGAGAGGGAGGGAGGGAGAGAGAGAGAGAGAGAGGGAGAGAGAAAGAGTGGGAGAGATAGAGAGAGGGAGGGAGACGGAGAGAGAGAGAGGGAGGGAAAGATAGAGAGGGAGGGAGAGAGAGATAGAGAGAGGGAGGGAGAGAGAGGGAGGGAGACAGAGCGAGAGAGAGAGATAGATAGAGAGAGATGTGTGTATGCCGGGTCTGGTGGCTCAGTGGACGAAGGCGTCCGCTGCTGGGGCCTGTGTTCAACCTCATGGTCATAGTTTTTTTTTTGCTCTAGCCCCGCCACCCTCCCCCACTGACCCCGCCCCCACCGGTGCGGCCCTCGGCCACAAACCACACTGTAAATTTGGCCCCCGAGAGAAAGTTTGTGAGTACCCATGATCTAAGGCCTACTTTTGCGTATAATGCAAGATGTATACTATTGGCCTATAAGTCTGTGTGTTTCCATCATAAGCTGTGTATTTTGTATAACAAAATAAAAAAATACAGTAGGACACCTCTGGGGGATGCAGTCTGGTGCATTTGCTCAAGGTTACAGGGCATATCCCTCTATATTGATGTATAACAACTGTTGCTTAAATTGTTCTTCTCAACATTTACAAAATGCTTCTCGACATGCGGTTACCGTACTACAGTACGTCTTCAGTATTTAGAGAAATTACCACATTTAAGGGTTTGTCTAATAGGAGATGTGTGCTATTGGCTTCTAAATGAGGCAAGGGAAGATTAGTGTCCTCCTGGCGACGTAACAAAGCGTACGTTTTTTACATCATAAGTTATGGATTTTATGAAAACAAAATAAATATTATGGGAGGTTGCTAGTGGGGGATGTGGTATGATGCATCTGTCTGCTGTGTGTCAAGGATGTAAACTAACCACCAGAAACCATGTAGAAATGAGTCGATATTGAAATATAAGGCACTTACCTATATCTATGTTAGACTTTTAATAAAAAACTGACAAATAAAGAATAAAAATAATGAACAATTACATCAAATACAGCAAGATGATAAGCTATAGCGTACTTTGTTTTTGATCTGAAAAGACGGAAGATTAAAGAGCATCACTTCACATAATAAATTAAGCAAACAGGCAATGTTGATATCGATTTGCACTGAAAAAGATCAAACCAGACAGAAGTTAGATTTTGTAATGATATTCCATAGAAACATCTCCAAGCAGGAAAACAAAGCAGCAGTTGAGCTCCACTGTTTTCCTATGAGAACTAACCAAAGGAAAAAGTTTTAGAATCTGTATTTAAATCATAAAGTTCAGCTGAGATATGTTGTACCAGAAGCCCTTCAATTGCAAGAGGCTTGTAAAAAATGAAACAGATTTGTCTGTCGTTAATCACGCTGCTCCACAAGAGACAGTAATCACTTTGACTGCACACTGCATGGAATCAAACCAAAATGACACTTTGAAAGCAGCAAACAATATTAATCATTTAAAATGGAACATAAGGCTGTAGCAGCTGCATCTATGATAGCTACACTTAGAAATCACTATCCGCTTTACACGTACTGTAAAATGTGTACTGTCATATATCAGTGTCACTGGGATGTTATCACCTCTCAATAAATATACTTAGGCTTTGAGATGGCGGCTGTGGCTGTGTTTGTGTCCAGGTCTTTATCATATATACGCTTTCTCTGTCTAATGGACTGCAGATATCTATGCGAAAAGTATGTCATTTCTAACTAGATGAATGCATAAATGTTACAAACCCAGAAGGAGCCTCGCAGTGTTGGGATGAGGAGGCCCCTTGTGAAAGGGTATGGCTTCCATGATTAATGCTACGTCACAGCTGGTGACAAAGTATTGATTTGGTTTTCGTTTTAATATTAATTCTAGATGTTTTATATTGTGCTAAAATGTCAGTTTTGGCCATTACGGAGCTCTAGGATACATGTTGTATATTGTATTGTAATTGCATTTATAAAGCACTTACTACCACTGACAAGGAGTTAAAGCACTTTACACCAGAACCCAAAGTTAGGGGCATATTAGCAAGGGCTGGCGATATAATTATCGCCGCTTTAGCGTCCGTTTTTGGGCGAAAAGCGGCAATAATTATATCGCAATATCATCAAGGACACGCTAGCGCGTGTTTCCTTGATGTAGAGCCCATTTTTTCACAGCCTCGCCTCCCATCGCTAATGAGATGCAAAGAAGGCGTGGCTGTGAAAACAACACATGTTAATATCGTGAAGGCAGCTTCGCGATATTAACAAGGAGGTGCAGCGATAAAAAGAATAGCGCTACCTCAGCCTTAACTCAGGAATTTAACGTCTGTTAAATTCCTGACTAAGGCATACTTTTAATGGGAGATGGATTATGCTGATACGACCACAGGGTCGTATCAGCAATGTTATCGCTAGTTTTCAATGGAACATCGCTGGAAAACCAGTGATGTTCCATTGAAAACACCACTATCGCTGAAATATTATCGCCATAGCGCTATGCGTTGTAAATATAGCGTTATCATGGCGATAATATTCAGCGATAGCCAGCGATAATATTTCTATCGCTATGTACGGCCAGCGATAATTATCGCTGGCAGTTGATAATATGCCCCTCAGTGGTTAGTGGAGTGTTACTATATGAAAATGCCCTTTTTGCATGGTGACCCCCCACTTTTTGCTGGGTTTTATTGCTGGTGTATGGACTCTCAACAAGGGGGAGCTGTCCTCCAGTGCCTGATGCATGTGCTCTGACCTCTAAAACATATGTACAATTGGCTCATTCCTGAGTGGTATATTTAACTTACCCGTAAGTCCCTAGTATTTGGTATCTGATGTACCCAGGACCTGTAAGCTAAATGCCAGTGTGGACTGCAGCACCTATTGTGCAACCACTAAAAGTGACAAGGTAAAGCATGTCTACAGGCCTGCCCCTTCAGTGTGAAGTTTTAAAACTGCAAATTCAACCTGACAAATTAACCCATTTGCTAGGCCTAAACTTTCTTTTTTAATACCTATAAATCACCCCTAAGGTAGGCCATATATACCTAAGGGTAGGGTGCATGGTATTTAAAAAGTACACCATGTGTATTAAAGTTTTACATATACAACATGTGCATTAAAGTTTTACATGTACAACATGTGTATTAAAGTTTTACATGTTGTGACAGTGAAAAATCTTCAGAGTCATTTTTCACTGTGGGAAAGCTGGCTCTCCCAAAGAATAGCAATTGGTTACAATATAACACTTTATAATGTATAACTTTCATTTAGGAATTGCTAAAACCATGGTTCAAGGACTCAAATTAATAGTAATTTAAAATCTGAACTGATGGTAAAATCAGATTTGAAACTACTATTTTGGAAATGGCACTTTAAGGAATTTGCCATTTTTCTTCCTAGAGCCTCAAGTAGCTCTCTCGAAGATAATCCCTAGCTGTCACCTGGCATCCAGCTAGTAGGTGTGAATCGCATCCATGAAAGGGAACAAAAGGGCCTTTCACTTGTTGGTGCTAGAAAACTCTAAACCTTCTAAAAATCATCTCTGGTTCCCCTGATCCAATTTTTGTCATTTTTGGTCCTATATGGTCAGTAAAATTATATAATTTTTGTAAATTGAAATGGGATTTTTATTGTGTTGTGTTTTTAATTCATTAACTATTTTAGTAATGATAATGCTTTACACGTGTTTGCTTTGAATTCGGCCTGACTGCTCTGTGCCACACATACCCATGACTGAGCTAAGGTTTAAATCAACATAAACTAAATGGACATGACACAGAATTGTGACATTATTGCTTGCGAGGTCTCACAATCACCCCAACTAATAATGCACTTTCTCACAGGGAGTCATCATGTTTTTAGGTTCTCCCAAATGTTAATAGGCGTTTACTACACAATACAGTGCCCGGCCCTCATCCACACTATACTATAGGAGCTAAGCCGCCCAGTCTTTTGCCTCACTGTATTGACTTCTCATGAGTATTGCACTCCGTTTTCCATCAAAGTGCACATGGACACTCTGCTCATCTCTCCACTACAGTGTAGAGGGCAATCCAGAGCATCCTGTCTGGCAGTGCAAGACGATGTACAGTTCACTCAGTGGCATCTGCCCAAGCCTCCAACACAACCAGAGCAACAAGGGCATCGGCCTTGGACTTTGCCTTACTGCACCGGGCACCGATGGCACTGTACCCAGAAGCACATTGCATAGCAGTGAACTGGCTTTCCATAATGGTGACACAGAGCCAGTCTTTGTATCAGTCAATAGCACTAAGCATATTGGGACTTGTAGAGCCATGAAAAAGTGTAATAATCAAAAAAGTGAAGTGTACACGTTTTTCAAACTTGGTCCTGTTGGCTGAAAAATTAGAACTTGCTACATGGCAGCCTCAAGAAATAGGGCATTTGTACAGTTGTAACTCTAGCTATCTATCCCAGTGGTACTGTACCCATACTTTACTCATATTGTACATGCCCCACAGGGGCATTCTGCCTTGCCTCCCAACACAATGCACACAGCATAAAGCGCACAGGGCCAACCTGCCCCACCCTAATACAGAGCACTCAGCGAAGCACTACCCAGTGCTCCATTGCCCTATATGCCAAAAAGGCTGAAAATGTATTGCATACTATGCTGAGAGAAGGAGAGACACTGGTGCGGATTGCAAGCATCTCATGCGTTGCAAGAACACATATTGCCTGGCCTATAACATTCAGTGAGCTATGGTCAAACAAAAGGGGCGAGTCTGGAGAACAGAGAACAGGCCAGGAGAGAAATTAAAAGGATATGGATCAAGAATTAAACACCCTGCCTGGTATGTCTTCAGTGTGCCGAATGTAGAACCACTTTTGAAAGGCAATTGTCCTTTTAACTGGGCATAAATTCATCTACGTATTGAACGGCCAAGCAAAACAAGCTAAGTTTGTAGATATTAGGGGTTAGATTTACAAACATTTTGCACTGGGTTTGCATCAAAAAAGTGGACTCAAACCTGCACAAAATCATTTTTTTGTATTTACTTTTCAGCACAAAGCTTTTTTTGTGGTGGAAAGTTGCCTCAAAGTAACACAAAGTACCATTTCTGCTAATTTGCGCTATCCTTCTCTAAGTGGGCTGATACATTGGCATTCCTACGCAACCACGCATGGTTTTTGACACAAAACTCTATCTATTAAAGGTAGTACATAGGGTTTTGCACCAAAAAATAATGCCACTTTGAGGAAGGAATTAAAAGAAGAAATGCTTTTATTTCCCCTAACTTTTCAGACTTTGCATGTGTGCTGCAGACTAAGGCCCATAGCCGTAGTGGGATATGTTTTCAAGTTTGCCTAGGCATATTAATTTGTTTTGGAAGGGTACCCTTCCAGTACAAAACCTATGCTGGACAAAACAGGCTGGTCATGGTGCTCAGAAGCATAATTGTGCACCAGTGATATTGAGAGAGTAGGATAGTGCCATATCTCTGTAGATATGTTGTTCTCCTGCTCTCTCCCTGTTACACAGGGACTTTGGGTGCTACACTGCATTATTTGACATGTTTCTAAACGTGAGCCTACGTGGTCTATGTATTAGATTCTCACGCAATGCAGCACAGCAGCAAAAATGTTGTGCTGTGCTGCATTGCATCAGAAGGTGAGAGCAGGGAAGCTCCATATCTACAGTGATATGGCACTCTCATCCTCTCTCCCTAGCGCTGGCGCCGCACAGACAGCGTTGCACCTTAGTGCAGAGGTGTCTGAGTGAGTTTACCATAGGATTTGTACTGGAAGGGAACCCTTCCAGCATAAAATATTATGCTTTCAGTAACTTTAACATTTTTCCTACTTTGTACGTGTGCTGTACAGTGCAGCACACATGCAAAGTCAGAAAAGAAATGAGAAAAAATGCATTTCTTTTTGATAGCTCCTGAAAACCCTGTCTACTGTTTTCTAAAGGGAGGTTTTGCAACAAAAACTATGGGCGGTAGCATAGGAATACCCATGCACTACTCATGGAATGCTCCACTTGGCACCCCACTTGGAGCTACGTAATACAATGCAGCACTAAGCGCTGATTTGTGCTACCCTACAAGTGAATTTCTACCGCAAAACAAGTTTTGCGCTGGAAAGTAAATTGGGGAAAAATATTTTACGCCAATTTGCATCTCTTTTGTGATGCAAGAACAGCACAAAATTTATTTCAATTAAAGTTTTCAAAAGTTTTCTCTTACATTGGCTAGTGCTGACAGCATTTTCAAAATATAGATGTGATGCTGAAATTGAAGCACATAGTATAACATATACACTTTAAGACTCGTTTGAGGGACTTTTTAAACCAGAGTAGTGCATTATGAATGTGCATATTATGCTGTCTAATAATATGCACTTGGTATTGGGAAAAGGGAGCACATATTAGTGTTTGGAAAATTTGTCATTATAGACAGACCCCCTATTTTCTCACTAGATTTACAGCCTTTTTTGTCTCGTTGCTCCAGATGAATGGACCGTAAATGCACAGAGAAAGCAATATAGACTGTGCTATGTTAAACGGAGCAGGACAGCTGTTCTCACCTTCAAGCTGCATGTATGTGGTGTGCAGTGCAGAGAATGTGCGCCAGGCCCATCCAGTGATAATAGAATTAAAAGATGGGGTGTCGGCCTTTACGTAGGGGCAATGGCAGTATACAGCAAACAAGTAGTTGTCCAATCGGCCATAGATTACGCAAACATTTGTCTCAAATACCACGTCCGGCTTTATTTCTGATGGCAGATGGTACTTATTTACCAATTATTCAACAAGAATCTTAATTTTCAATACATCATTGTAGGAAATCTACAATGTAGGACATTTCTGCGTGGTCACCCGGGATTTTTCACCTTTTTATGGACCCTATTTTTGCTGGCTTTAGAACTCTGTGCACTTTACCCTGCTAAACAGGAGTAAAGTGCTTGTGCTCCCCCTTTAAACATAGTTAAATTGGCTTATTCCTGATTGCTACATTTCACTTGCCTGTAAGTCCTTAGTATATGGTCTAGAAAGTGCACCCAGGGCCTGGAAGTTAAATGCTGCAGGTGGAATGCAGTACCTATTGTGCCATCTATTGTAGTGGCTGTGCAAACATGGCTTCAGGCACACCCTGTGTAGCCTGACTGTTGCAGTGAAAGACCTCTAGTGTGACCAGTCAAAATAACCCTTTTTGACAGGAAAGACCTCCCTTTTAAATAATAGTAAGCCACTTCTATGCAGGCCTTGTAGCCCACAAGGCATGGTGCCTGGTATTTAAAAGTGGAGCACATAGAAAATTAATATTACTATGCCCCTACACTGAAAAGGCTATTTTCTCTATAGCAGGCTTGCCTCTCCTTTGTAGAAAGCCAGAGTACAGATTGAAATAATAACACTGTCCCTCTTAATGGACTGCCCATTCCAACTGCCGGACTGCGTCTGCTTAGGGCCCAGTCTCGATGTGCTGGCTCCATTCTGATTTGCAGAGTGGGTGTGGAGGAGGTCATGCAACACAATTTAGTGAACTTGGGTTAGGTTGCATTCTCTGCATTGCATTGATGCGAGTTACTACCTGTAATAAGGTACCATATTACTGTGTGGTCATTTTGTTTTCTCCAACCCTTGCAGTGGGGCTGGTATTATGTAACTGTTATGCATATTTTGTTTTAATAAAAGTATTCAAGAAACAAAACAGAATGATCACAACTCTTGCCAGGGTGAACGTTCAAATCACTAAATTAACCTGAGTGCAACATCCTGGTATCTATGGCGCAGAGCAGACAGATTTAACATAGGGCAACGTGTAAAGTATTTATGCAGTATCAAATCAGCACTAAAGTCAAAATACAAAGCAATAAAAATCCAAAACTGAATTAGACTAAAATTAAATTAAAAAAATTACACCAAAATGACAACAATCCAATAAGGGGAACTGGAATTATGAATTTTTAAATTTGTAACCGGAATCAGAGCTCTGGACCCTTTAAGGCAACTACAAACAACTGATGGCGCACCAGCAGAGACCCCAAAGATTGAGCAACTTTCAGGTCAGCCTGCAACAAATACAACCAATGCCTCAAGGACATGAAAAGACATGACATAGCAGACTTCATCGGAGCAAGCGCCAACCACAGCAAGGAACTCTTCAGCATCGTTAGAGAGTTCTCCTCCATGACCAAGGACCAGCCTACATCAACCAGAACCAGAGCTCAGGACCCTTAAAGGCAACTGCAAACAACTGGAAAGAACATGGTGCACCAGCAGAGACCCCACAGACTGAGCAACCTTCAAGTCAGCCCTCAACAAATACCACCAACGCCTCAAGGACATGAAAAGACATGCCATAGCAGACAGCATCGAAGCAAGCAGCAATCAAAGTAAGCAACTCTTCAGCATTCCTAGAGAGTTCTCCTGCCAGTTCACCCTCGAGAACTCAATCCCCCCTTCTCAGGAACTCTGTGACACTCTGGCAAACTACTTCCATAACAAGATATCCACCATCTACAGTAATTTTGAACTCCAACCCCCAACGCCACCCACCCACTCACCACATGGGAAAAGCTAACCACACAGAACACCATGGCCATCATGAACTACATCCACTTGGGAACACCCACGGACCCCTCCCCACACCGCCTCTTCTACCTTGGGAGCAAATTAATCTGCATGGCACTCACCTCCATCCTCAACGCATCCATCATCACAGACGCCTTTCCCAACAGATGTAAACATGCAGAAGTCAGGCGCCTTCTCAAGAAACCTTCCACTGACTCTAGTGAGCTCAAGAACTACCACCTCATCTCACTGCTCACTTTCAAGAAGGCCATCAACCACCAGTTCACCAAACACCTGGAAAGAAACAACCTACTGGATGCCCCCAAGTCCGGCTTCCGTACCAAACACAGCAACGAGACCACCTTGATCGCCACCTCCGATGACATGAGAAGCCTAATCGACTGGAGGGGTAACAGCAGCCTTCATCCTCCTCAACCTCTCTGCAGCGTTCGATACTGTATCCCACCACACCCTCATCAAGAGAATCCACCACATCCGGATCCAGGCAGACACCCTCAAATGGACTGCATCCTCCCTCACATGAAACACCCAGAATTAGTTTGGCTACCACCCTTCACCTCTGAGCCCAAGAGCATTTTCTGTAGCATGCCTCGAGATTCATCCCTCAGCCGGCACCTGTTCAACACCTACATGACACCCCTGGCCGACATTGTCAGAACCCATGCCCTCAACATCATATCCTACGCAGATGACACCCAGCTTATCCTCTTGCTCACAGAAGATACCTCCACCACTAGAAGCAACTTCCACAATGTTATAATGTATGGTGCGGACTTGATGAAGACCAACTGCCTGAAGCTCAACACAGACAAGACTGAAGTGCTGATTTTTTGGGAACAACACCTTCCCGTGGGACGACACCTGGTGGCCCACCGAACCTGGCCCAAAACCCTCACCAACAGATCACTTCAACAATTTCGGCATCATCGTAGACAGCAAACTCACCATGAAGTGCCAGATCAACGCTTTCTCATCCACCTGCTTCTATGCCCTACTCATGCTCCGAAAGATCTTCAGATGGATTCTCGTCAGCACCAAGAAAATCATCATTCAAGCCCTTTTCACCAGCCACCTGAACTGCAGAAACACACTCTACACTGGAATCACCACTCAACTCCTGAAGACACTAGAGACGATACAGAATGAAGCAGCCAGACTGATCCTTGACTTCTCCAAGTGAAC
The DNA here is from genome assembly GCA_963921515.1 of Calotriton arnoldi. Lineage (NCBI taxonomy): Eukaryota > Metazoa > Chordata > Amphibia > Caudata > Salamandridae > Calotriton > Calotriton arnoldi. The sequence goes on along the minus strand of CAWUFW010000107.1, from coordinate 3,073,372 downwards.
CCACTTTACCCCCCCACCTCAGGAACCTCCACTGGCTCCTCATCCAGAAAAGATGTATATTCAAGATACTGATAAGCGCCTATAAAGCCCTCCGTGACTGAGGACCAGCATACATCAACCACCACCTGAACTTTCACCGATCATCGAGACACATGCGCTCCTCCTCCCACCCCCTTGCACACACTCCCTGCATCCTCCAAAGCCCCAGTGAAGGCTGTTCCTTCTCCTGCCTTACCTCAAGGCAGCAGAAGGGAACAACCTTCCCCTTCACATCCGAACATCACCATTGCTCATGGAGTGCAGAAAGGGGCTCAAGACCTGGCTGTTCGACTGAACCCAGCAAGCTCAGCACCTGAATACCCTTGCGGGATACTGACTGATTGATTTACTGATAAGTAGAAATAGCACCAAAAAGCCCAAAGCACCAATGATAATGCATAGAAATGGTAGACCGAGGCTTCCATGCGACTTGAGGTCACCCGTGATGGAGCCGTGGTCAGTCTGGAAGTCAAAAAGTTGGAAAACGTTTCTAAGTACCATTGCAGAAAGGTTTAGACACCTATCTGAAGAAAAAACTTTGAAACTTCTTCTTAGACTAAACAATGCTTTTAAGATTCCCAGGACCTCATTGGAGGGCACTTAGAGATTCTCAGGGTATCAGGAAGTGGCCAACAGCAAAGACAAGTCCAGGTCCAGTTGGCACTGTTCAGCTGGGCACTTTAGGAAAAAGGCCTCTTGAAGTTTGTGGTATCCCCAAAGCCACCCAGGAGGTCAGAAACTGACTCTTGGGGTCCTATTTTCTCTACAAAAGGGAGCAGGTCTAGTCCTTCAGAGCTCCTCTCACATCACAGCCAGCAGGTCTAGTCCTATCTTATTCTTCCACAGGTCCAGAAAGTGTTCTGATAGTGTGCCTTCGAATGCTACATTTATGCCTGGCATTAGCTAGTAGATGGGGATGACTCCTTGGCACTCCTCAACCAATTGGGTAAAAGTTCCTGAGGAACATTACCTACTATTTCAGTAGTTCTGGTTTGCCTTACTGCAAACAGGCCCAAAATGCCACGTGCCAGGGCATTTTGAAGATGGTCAAATTCTTTGGTCACTGTATATTTGGGCTCTAAGGGTTGTGGGTGTGTAAATGAGTGAACTATAGTAATCACCAGTGTCCTCCCACATCTAACACTAAAATCCAGTTTGAAGCAGGTCCCTTCCCACAGCAAACTAGGCAACAGTAGTCTGGTAGGACAAAGGCAGGGTCCTACAGCACCCAGACAGAGGATACACAAGAATGTCCTGGTGTTAGACCTGATACTCTTGAGATAGTGTTTCCCACATTTTGTTGCATTTTCCTCATGGTTTTTACTGATTCTCTTTTTGTTGCCTTAGGACTCTGGGCACTTTCCCAGTGTAATGCAGAGTGAAAGTGTGCATGCCCTTCCTACACATGCTAGGAAGTGGTGCTTACCTGATTGGTTTTGGTGCTGTACCCGTGAGTACCCTGTAAAGAGGTATACCACATACCCTGGGCCAGGGCAGGTACTGCACTGGCTACTAGTGGGCTGCAGCATTGATTGTGCCACCCACAAGAACAGCATTTCAACCATGTCTCAAGCCTGCCATTGCAGGCCTATGTGTGCCCATTTGCACTCATGCTCAGGTTGGATTTTCAAACTTATTGGCCAATGCTGAGGGTGCCTTTCCCTGACCCTAGAGCACCCTAAGTTGAGCCTTGGGGGGTGGAGCAAGTGATAGGTGAAAGGCAGGGCAGGTGTGTTCCCTACCCAGGTAGTGAAGAACCCCCTATGTGTGTTTTCACTACCTATGAGGTTTGCTTTCCCCATAGGCTAACATGGAAGAATGGCGGAGATTACTTTAAGCTGCAGTTGTGGCTTACAGTGGAGCAGCCTCATGGTGTTTACTATCATTAGATTCTCAATGACAAATCCTCCCTTGTGGTAAAGGTTGATTTGTCATTAATAGCTTAGAAATGCCACTTCTAGAAAGTGGGCATTTCTGTACGCTAAACTCTTTAGTGTGTCTTATAGTTTGATTCCAGTCCACAGTGGATGTTGGGGGATCACATCTGTGCATTCCCCAGATGCACCCATAAAACACTGGGTATGCAACTGGAACAACAGACCTCTGCCATTTGAGGACTTGGCTGGATAGATTGGGGAAAGAGGTTTTGACACTTGGCCTTGGGAAGCCAGATCATGGCCCTCTAAAGATTAAGATCTGCATTCCAAGGCCTCATGGCAGACAATCCACGCTGGGTGTGAAGGGTAATCAGGCGCTCAAACAGTGTTCACACAACACAAATTAATCTTAATATCTTACGGTGCATTCAACAAGGGGAGAAACACCCTAAATCCCCAAACCTCAATCAAAGATTGATTAAACTATTAACAATTATTGAAGCACACGTATTTGGTAATAAGGTAAAATTCAGTAATGTATCAGAAAGTAGAGCAATAATAAATTGGGCTTTTGTTTCTTCTTTTATTGTAATTGGGTCTTCCACTCCCTTTCGCCAACGCGTTTCGTCGTTTTTTTTTAAATAACCCAACGACTTCCTCAGGGCTGGAAGTAATACAAATATCAAGGTTGTAGTATACATCACAAATAACAAACATTGTTATTCCCTAGTGCAAGCCCAAACACTTGAACCTCGTGCAGGGGGACTATTCAAAGCAATATAAATGTGTATACAAACAAAATATAGGTGCACATAATCATAACATTCGAGCAATCATTAAATAAACGAGCATTAACTCGATGTCTTACCTCAACAAGAGCTTGTTGTAAGTAAAAGATATAACAACGTATTCCCGATAACACGGAGACAATCCCTCCGAGAGCTACAACAGGTCCCTGTATCCGGGTGACGGCTGTGGTCAGAGGTACGTTTTACGCCTATAGGTTATTGTGATATGGTTGTATCAAGGCAGCAGTCATTAATGAATGATATACCCTTTGTTACAGGTGCCCCGTACTACAGGGACCTGTTGTAGCTCTCGGAGGGATTGTCTCCGTGTTATCGGGAATACGTTGTTATATCATTTACTTACAACAAGCTCTTGTTGAGGTAAGACATCGAGTTAATGCTCGTTTACAATGGATTAACCTTAGTGAGAATGGTTTACCGTGATTAATGTTGGTCATATATTTGTTATAGGTACCCCATACACGAGGGACCTACATTACTAATTTTGGATTGATTGTTTCCGCATTAATAAAAGGCAACGTTGAGAATATTGGGTATCGCGATTACATCTAACTGGAGGTAAGAGACAGCGAGTGGTGAAGTTAGTTATAGAAAATAAGGATAAAGTCAGTGTCAATTCTGACGGAATTACGTCTGTTTTTAGGATCGTGGGACAACTTTGGTTCTGGATATTAGAAACCATAGATTGAGATTTATTGGATGGAGGATATGACCTCTTGAAGGTAAGAGTTTTGAATGAAAACTGTAGTTAGATGGTGAAGGATAGATTTATTGAGAGACCTGTGCCTCATGCGTTTCAAACCTTAATAGTGACAATATTTTATATTTCAACCCTTACAGAGAATAAATGGGAAGAAGTTGTAAGGTACATGTTTCCCGTTTTTTTTAAATATCGGGGGAGCGTGCAATTCACTGAGGTTGGCAAAGAATTAAAACACAATGGCTTTTATAATTGGTCCTAGTAACACCACAAATACATTAATATGGAGAACTGGATGTAGTTTGATGATAAAACTTAAGGAATATGGCATTAGGTTGGACATAAATTGGTCTAGATGTGTACGTAAATAATTTTAGTGAACTGAAGAAACTGTATTAATTTATTTAATGATTGCTCGAATGTTATGATTATGTGCACCTATATTTTGTTTGTATACACATTTATATTGCTTTGAATAGTCCCCCTGCACGAGGTTCAAGTGTTTGGGCTTGCACTAGGGAATAACAATGTTTGTTATTTGTGATGTATACTACAACCTTGATATTTGTATTACTTCCAGCCCTGAGGAAGTCGTTGGGTTATTTCCAAAAAAACGACGAAACGCGTTGGCGAAAGGGAGTGGAAGACCCAATTACAATAAAAGAAGAAACAAAAGCCCAATTTATTATTGCTCTACTTTCTGATACATTACTGAATTTTACCTTATTACCAAATACGTGTGCTTCAATAATTGTTAATAGCCTCATGGCAGACATTACTGAAATTTAGGGGAGACATCTGTGGTTCAAAGAGGAACATTCTGAACTACTCTCAGCTTCAAAGGCACCCTCCTGTATAACTACTGATGGCATACTTCAGCAGGGCAGAGATACACTTGTGGGGACATGAGACCAGACATCTTGGACTGCGTGGTGCACACTGCCAGAGGAATATGATGTTCACAAGGAGGAGACTGCCACTGGAAGGGACCTTGCAATCTGCCTAAATAGTGGCTGGCCTGGACTGTACCATGACGTGTGCTCTCCAAGGGCTTGTTGGCTTGCCCCTGTTCTTTGTGAAGGTCTCAGGGACATCAAAGACCTCCCGTGAGGGACCTACACTGTTTATGTGTTTCAACCTGGAGAGCGGTGCCCTCTCAAGTGCCTACTTCGTCTGCTGGATCCTGACTGCAGTGCGGTGTGAGCGTGGAACTAATTCTTGTGCCTGGAGACTGAATTGCCTTGTGCCGTGGCCCCAAACCATGCCTGTATCTAAGGAGTGTGGCCCCTGCATCATGGGGTGTCAGCACGCACAAATGTCTCGGTGGTGAGTGGATTCACCAGTTGTGGGACCCCGCCTTGCCCGCTTTGTCATCAATGCTGCATCTCTCTTTCATGTGGCACACGGAGTGAGGGCGTATCCATAGTAGTGCCTCTCTCTACCTTGTGCAGTACTACTTAACTTGTGACTGTGTGTGTGGGGCCGAATTGTCTGGTGCAACTCGTATTGTCGCACCCTAGACGTTGTGCCTCATTCCAGGGAGGTACAGCGAACCCGACTGTTGGTTGATTGTAACTGGATTGTCTTGTGCGACTTGTATCATCGTGCATCAGACATTGTACCTGTTTCCAGGAAGGTACAGTGAACCTCACTGTGAGTTGATTGTGACTGTATTGTCTGGTGCGACTCGTATCATTTCACATCAGATGTTGCGCCTCATTCCAGGGAGGTACGGTGAACTAAACAGTGGGTTGATTGTAACCAGATTGTCTGGTGCGATCCATATCATTGTGCACCAGACGTTGGGCCTCTTTACCAGGGATGTACAGCGAACCTGACCGTGGGTTGATAGGGACTGGATTGTCTGGTGCGGCTCAGAACAACGTGCACCAGCCTTTGTGCCTCATTTCCAGGAAGGTACGGAGAACCCAGCTTTTGGTTCATTGTGACTGGATTGTCTGGTGTGGTTCGGATCAACATGCACTAGAAATTGTGCCTCATTTCCAGGGAGGTACAAAGAACCCGACTCGTGGTTCATTGTTAGAGTAACACAATGTGCACCTAACGTTGTGTATCACTTCCTCTGGGGTGCGGGACCGCTGCACCCCCCCATTCACCGAGTGTTCCATCTTTCCCTCAGTGTGGTGAATCAACTGCCCTCTCCTCACCCATCCCAATGCCTTTGTGTTGCCAGGTAGTATCACACGGATTGGGCTTGGGTAGTGAGAGTAAGTGATTGGGCTGAGGAACACTTCGAGAAAGATCGGAAGCGGGTGTGACCACCCTGTGCTTCGCAGAACTGAACTGGTGCCAGGAAGCAAATTGAGGGACCTCTTGATTGAACTGGGACAACCTCTAGCCCATTTCTGCTCTACATAAAGTGGGTGAACTTCCTGAATGGTGGCCAACCCCCCATTTGTTGACTTTTGCCTGGTTACCCTAATAGTTACTCCAGCCTTCTACCCTGGGACCTTGACTAAGTGTGACTCGGGCCTTAAACAGGTATAGTAAGGGGTGGGGGTTTTGACTCTAACCTGTGGGCAGAGAAGTGGGGTAGTAACTGAAAGGTGTGGGAGGGATTGCACCACAGGGTCCGCATTCCTATCATCAACCGCCTGCTGGATACCATTTGCACCGCGTTACGGGGGCGAGTGCAAGTATGCTGCATGCAGACTTGCCAATATCCTTTGCACTGCTTTATGGTGCTGTGTGAGTGTGGGAGAGTGTGCTGTGGGAGAACAACCTGCTAATAGTTGCACCACACAGCGGTGTTGATTTTATTTGCTGTATTATTACCTATCGAATACTCCATTTTGACATTGGTTTTACCTGTGTGGCCTTGGCCCACACAGCTGCAGAAAAGTGTTATAAATTCTTGTGTGTATACATTCCTGATATTGTTGCAACCTGGGTTGCACCTTAGAAATGTTTGGATTTGAATTGTGTTATTTGCCAGGGTGGGCCCAGATTTGACAACGTGTTGCGTCGTTTAAGGGTGCTGGGGTAAAATAGGATTTCTTCCAAGTGTGCATATTACTGATGTCATTTTAACACATTGGGCATAGTACTGCTAGTAATATTTCCAAGTGTGATTTATGCTCAGAAATGCATGATGTTCATGTTGTGTTAATCAGTGTGTGTGTTGAATACAATCTTTATTTAAGACACATTGTGTGAAGTCTCTTTTGTGATGCTCAGTGTATTTATTGTGTGAGAGTGCTGTCCTAATGCTTGACACATTGCCTCTGTGATCAGCCTGACTGCTCAGTGCCAAGCTACCCAAGGGTGAGTGAAGGTTATACAGTGAGTGTAATCACCTAATCCTGACAGGAGTGGTAGTTTCTGCCTGGCTTTGGCACCGCCTCAGCCAACCAGAATGTACCAGTTCCAATACCTGGCATACTGTTTTCTTCCTTTCAAGGGCACCAAAGTGTTGCATGTGACTCAAGCAGATTAGTCAGTGAGATTTGACACTGTGGTGCCAAAAGCATGCCAACAGCCCCTACCCTAAAGATTCTGTAGAGTTCAGAGAAGTCATTCCTGCATATTCAGGTCACCCTATTGTGTATCTTGGCTCCTATACGGGAGTTGGCAGAGGCTAATGCTAATTAGTCTTCCAGCAAGCTCAGGCAAGTAAAGGGTAACTTTCTAAAAGTTACTTTCCCTTAATATTTATTAAAAATCACACTTCACCAGTTTTTTTAATAGATGATAACGGTAATGGCTCCAGAAGAACAATATTGTGTGTGGAGGGGACATCGCTGACCAACAGTTCATGTGGACTATTTACCACATGGTGACTATTACAAGCTATTCCTTATATTCGCAGGAGGGAGTCTGAGATAATGTCATGCATATGTTTATCCCTTAGGAATCGCTTTTGAAGGGGTGAAACATGTTGGCTGGGCTGGATTTTTATATATAAAGAAAAAAAAACCTTTGAAGATTCAACATTATGGCTGTCGTGGATTGAATGAAGAATTCTCCATCTGGATGAACTGACTTTGATAACCATTTAATTGAATTACTAATGTGTTCTCCTGATACTTAGCACTCGCTGGATTTATGAGAATTGTTTCATATGTAGGAATATGTATATTAGCTCCTCTTTCAGTACTTGTGTCAAAATCGGTGCCCATAAGTCAGGCAAGTGTTTATACATGTCAACCGGGACACCATCTGGTGATGCAGTTTCCCCGCTAGCACTCTTCTCAATGGCCCAGGTAACTTCATCCAAAGTAAACGTTAAAGGCTTGCACTCGATTTTAATTAGGCCTGAATGGGTTAAAACCTTGTCTGCTGGATCTAGTGTTGGTAGATAACTAAAAATGGTTGAAAAATGGTCAACCAATGCCTGCATTGGAACATGCAAGTCAAGATAGGGGGAGTCCTACTTCTAAGAAAAGGGGAGTTGATTGACTTAGAAAAAACCAAAACAAAATGGATTATTGGTAGCGGCAGCTTCCTCCAGCTAAGAACAAGCTTTCTCATGTAACGCCTGTTTCCCAGCAGATAGCGCCTCCTTATATTGCTTCCTATAATCTTCTACCAAAAGATGATCCCTGAGAGCTGCATCAAGACCTAAACGTAACTTTTTTGTTGCTTTTGAGCAGGCTTGGTTGACCCAGCTCGACTTGGCCTGGTTATGAGCCCTAGAGCCAGGAGATAGTAGGGCATTGACAGAGGAAGTAATGACCATGAAGTGAGTAAGCAATGACTTTGCTTCGCTATGCCTGATATGTCGAACAGAAAACAGAGGTAATGATCTGGGCTGTTTACATCTTCTTCAGAGTGAAGATGTGCAATGTCTTCTTTTATAATAAAAGAGTGAATTATTTTCTCCTCATGATTTTTTATTGGAAAGTTACAAACCCTCCTGGTAGTTTAGCAATGGATGTGTCTGAATCCCAGACAGAGAGGTGGGGGTTTGGGTCCTGCTGCTGCCATATGACCGAAGAATTGTTGTGCTCATTTCCTCCTCTGTTTCAAAATTCAAGCAATTTCTCAGCATCACAAGGAGCGAGATCAGGTTACCTAGCAACATATTTAATGAAGTGCTGTGCCTGTCTAGTTGTCATTCATTGTTTGCCAGCATAGAGGGAAGAATGAGAAGCATTCAAAAATTCAAAGCAACAAGAAAATTACTTTGAAACTTTTGTTAATGGAGATGACGAGACATTTTCCTTATCACTTTCTGAGCTGCAGCAGATGATTGCAGCAGCTGTTTCTGTCACCATGAGCACTGTAGAGCCTCCTCCAGCAAAGACCCCAGCCCTTGATTCTTCATCTGATTCAGTAGCAGTGGATGAAGATGAAAAGTCCAAAAGGGAAATATGTTCAAAGAGCCCAGTTGCGAGATGTGTTCCCACAAATCAGAGACTTACAAGGGTTTCAAAAGCCTAAAAAAGGAAGTCACAGATTATTTCTATGCCCGATATGATACTCCCACTACCAATTGTTTGCCTGTTCTTCTTTGAAAGTTGTGGAGAGATATTGGCAAGACTGGTTTTTGTGATATGTAAAAACACACTATAAAATGATGGATTTTGAAAAGCAATTCTAATCTTAAAAGACAATTCCTTCCTTGCCGGCATGGCAGGCTCTTTATCTCCACTTTCAGAGGAGAAATCTCTTCCACATTCCAATGGGTGAAAAGTAGAAAAGGGCAATGAAGCGCTCTTTTGTAGCCACCACGTTTATTTAGGCTAGTACATGCTTATGCTGTTGTAGTAAGGATGTACAAGCCGTTTTGAAAGATTTTGTTGTGCCCTTACACAGGTTGACACAGGTAGCCAGGTAGAGTTCCGTAGACATCTTTATTGGTTCCAAGTAGATATGTACAACAGTCCATATTCCAGTTGCCAGCCTTCTCTCCAGCCCCACCAGGAGCAGCCTCCCTGCTGCTCAGCCCATCTCCAACTGTCACCACTCATCCACACAGGCACCCAGGCATTCCATTCATCACAGACACACCAACATTCCGATACTATCTCTCACTCTGGCTGAGCAGCTAGGAGACAGCTAAGCTGGGTAGCATTCAATATTACAGTGAGGATATAACATTATCTCCTTCCTTAGAAAAGAAAACAGAAAGTGTGAAGAAACATGAGAATAACTATAGACACGGCAATAAAATATACAGTCACAGAAAAGGTTAAAACTCAGGGAAGCAAAACTAAAAACAACTTCGCCAGAGTAAAAACACTGCGTACCTGAAGGAGGGAAAAAAATATTGACAAGCAATAATAATGAAATAGCAAGAAATAACCCCATCCTTCCCAAAAACAATTGGAAAAAATGTAAAGAAGGGTGGACCACACCCCAAGACAAACACCTGAGGCCAAAAACAGACAACAAGGGTGAAACCAACATGAAAGATGAACTTGTACCACAAAGTAAACAACACAGAGGGTACACACAGTGAGGCGCAGGGCGACTTACACACAGCAACACCTGAAGCGCAGGGCAACTTACACAGAACAACACGTGAGGCACAGGGCGACTTACACACAAGACATGACGTGCAGCGTAACGCGACTTACAAACACATTAAGACCCAAATAGCAGACCAAACGTGCAGCGCAAGACAACATACACTCAAAGTGAAAATGGGGCTAACACCCATAAACACACACCCTATGTAGGGATGTACCCTTGTACAACACAACATGTAAATGGAGCTGACACCCATAACCCAACCCTGTGTAAGGGTTAACATCCTAAACACGTGAATATTGGAACTAACCCATAAACCTACCCCCATGTAGAGGCCACTGACTGTAAAATGTAAAAAAAATGGGACTATTACCCCCAACCCATCCCTCATGTAAGGGAGAAAACTGTGACTGCCACCCACAAAATACATGGGCCACCCATCTGTAGAAAAATGTAAACTGTGGCATCACGAAACTTTGATAGAAATGAACAATAAGACAAAATAATCCATATGTCAATGCAAACTCCAATCAGTAGTACACTTTTAAACTGAAAACCCACGCCGGTGAGCGACCTCTCACCCGAGTTGTACTACACTGTGCACATACAAGTACAGTACACACCATCTGAAACTTGTTGAAAATACAAATGCAACAAGTAGAACCTTGGCCTCAACAATATGAATGCCAGAAATTAAACACATTACAATATTCACCCACAATGCATTATACTTGAATACACACTTTTGGAAGCTGAAGCTGTGAGCCCCAGAGCAATGTCAAACCACATAACCTATAAGAAGTATGTAAATGTCATAAGGAACAGCAGTATCCACAGTTTAGTAAGAGAAACCATTGTCAACTTGACAACAGAAGTTCCAGGTGAGTAACAACACATATCATCAATAAACGTGTACAGACATGACCAAGTTCCCACACTGTGGAGTAGCGCAGAAATGTAGCTCGTCGGCTCACAGACAGCGCTGACCAACACAGCATGAATGAACAAATTCTTCGTAAAAAAACCCGGGGTAACTCACCATGCGTCCAACAAACTTCCTCTCTTGCTCCTACACTGTGTGCATGCATTTTGTGGTGCATACTCACACAGAGTACAGAAAACAGAGTACCAGTGGATTATCGGTGCTAAAGCAAGCAAATCCACACATCATCCGGAACATCAGCGAATCCCACGACGAGACAAGCCATCACTATGCTCCTTATCATGTTCCCCAATGCTCGCAGTAGACTGTCGCAGCAGAGTGTCCAACGATGTTCAAAAAACACGTGTAGACCACACGTGGTTGGCAAAAGAAACAGGAATCAGCAGAGAGAATAGAAGAGGCAGCTGCCAACCACAAGATGGCGGCACGCTGCGTATGTCATGCTGGATGGCTCACGGCACGTGTATGCTGCAGAGTGTCTCTCAGCTGCCCAGAGCTTCGCAGAAACCACGACGTCACAGAGGCTTCCATGAAAGAACTCCAGGACTCCATCACGCCGGTAAATGTGCACGCGCTGTGGGTAACACGCGCCTCAATTTCAAATTTCAAAGCTGTGAACAAACTGCCAATTGTCTAGGGGGTGGAGAAGACAATATGAAAATATAACAAAAAAGTCTCACCCCCAAAAATTCACGCCAGCACCGGGTATCTGAGCTCTTCACTCCAAATTCCACTTGCCATACGAGCAAACTGCGGGGAACAACCGTGCACCAGACTGCCACCACAACAAATAGGCTCCAACAAGCTGCATTGTGAGCATCGATGTGTGAAAATATTCCCAGCTGGAAGAAGTTTTCCAAAGCTTCAACACAGTATTAAGCATCAAATAAATTATAGTCTCCTTACCACATAAGTTCCGCTTCAATAGCCGTCACGGCGGCCTGTGTCCACAAGACACTATGCATTACCCATCAGTGAGCAGAAAGCACGAAGGCACAGTGTGCAGCAATTTCCCATAATAGAGCCCACACAAAGATAGTCCAAGAACATACCAAACGAAGGTTTCCTTTGCTATGTTAAATCCATACAGGCCACACGTTGAGACAGACTGGAGTGGAAAAAACAAAACAGTCCATGATTCACATCTGTGTAGCCACTCCTCGCAGATAGTAGTGAGTTCCAGGGCAGTCGCAATATGACTGAAACAGCACAACAGAAATATCCATAAAGATGACATTAGTGAACTATTGGTGCTATAATCATCAAGACAATACACAATTTGTAGACCAAAGGAAAACGATGTGGCTGGAACACCCATATGTGGCAGTAGTGTAACTACACCTCCAACTCACAATTCCTTACGAAAAATCAATGGAGCAAGACCAGGCTGGGCAATGGTGGTTGGGGCCGTCCGTTGACAAGGACACTGGTGGGGCTGACTAGCCTGTAGTAGCTCCAAACTTGCTTCAACATGTAGCTGTTTCTTGTAGATTCTCTTGGTTTCTGTAGTTTCTTATGTAGTCAGCTATTAAATCCTTAAAGACGCTTGAGTCCAGGTCCGGTCGTCGCCAAAATATGTTGTGCCCTTACACAGGTTGACACAGGTAGCCAGGTAGAGTTCCGTAGACATCTGTATTGGTTCCAAGTAGATATGTACAACAGTCCATATTCCAGTTGCCAGCCTTCTCTCCAGCCCCACCAGGAGCAGCGTCCCTGCTGCTCAGCCCATCTCCAACTGTCACCACTCATCCACACAGGCACCCAGGCATTCCATTCATCACAGTCACACCAACATTCCGATACCATCTCTCACTCTGGCTGAGCAGCTAGGAGACAGCTAGGCTGGGTAGCATTCAATATTACATTGAGGATATAACAGATTTTCAATCTTTTTATGACACCATGCATTGAGGAGAAGACCCTACTCCATTGTTAGATTCAATGGCACTACTGGCCATTTTCTCTCAAATATAAAGTTTTTCTGCTACTGCTGCAAGCGTCTCTTTGGTGCTCAGAGACATATTTGGATGAATATCAACACCTGGAAGGAAGCCATTGAGCCTTGATCAATCACCTTTCATTTTCGGGAAAAAGTTATTTGGTTATAACTTAAGCAAATGTATACAAAAATCTGCAAAACAGCAAACTTTTTTTCAGCATAACCATAGCGGTTTTTCATTCTCATTTTGTATTGGAGAAGAGTGGAAGCTTGATCACTTTTTACAGCTTACAATAGAGTTTTTGAATGAGAAATCTGGGTAACTGCTCTTTCAGCATAGATTGGCACTATGGAACAAGCCTTCCTCCTCTATGTTAATAGGTTTTGTCTCAACTTCTGGCAGTCTTTGGTCAAATAAATTTGACAAAAATAAAAGATGGCCTTTGTCCAGATACTGGGTGGTGCTCTGCGCCTGTTTGTGTAGCAATACACCATCACAAAACCTAATCAACGGCTTAGCTCATGCATACAATATATTACTTTAGCTTCAAAGCAAAAACTTTGCATATTGGGGGTTGATAAAGAAATTGAGTCTCTTTTTGTTAGGGTTTCCTCCCATTTTTCACTCTTAGAAACAAAGAAGTTCCTGTACAGGCGTGGATGAGCGCCATTACTTGTTGCCAATGGGCGTGCAGAATTGACTTGCAACATTTTGTTGGATAAGTTGTAATCGAGTCCCTCCCCACACAGAGTCACTATCCCAAATACTTGTAAAAAGTCATGTCTTGCAGTGACTTCAAGAAATCACAGTTGATATAGTATAATGCTTCACAATTTCAAACGGTACCCTGGTTGTATCGGCATTTACAGCTCTACCAAGCCAATGGAAACATTCTGGCCCCCATTCATAAAGGCATTTGTAGCTGTAAGTGTATGTGCATATTTATGGCCTAAAGTACTTAATTTATTCTTAGTAAAAATTTGCAGAAGAATTCCTGGACGACATAAATAGTTTTACTACAGTGTAATTCTTGTTCACATGTAGATAGGAATACACAATTGTAAACCATGTACAGGGGTTGGGAGTAGGCTGAAGAAGGCATGATTTGCCATTTATGTTTGTGGACGCCCAAAAAACCTATGCATTTTCTGTTAGACCTGGCATCCTTGGCGTGGTTTCCCCTGTAATTTTGACTCTGCCTCCTGTATTTCTGATCAGTGCTTAAGTGCAAGTGTTCCCTGTGTAAATTGTGATTCTAATTGGTTATCCATAATTGGCTTTTTTGATTTACTGGAAAGTCCCCAGTAAAGTGCATTACGTTTGCCCAGGGCCTGTACATCCAATGCTACTAGTGGGCCTTCAGCACTGGTTGTGCCACCCACATGAGTAGTCCTGTAAACCTATCTCAGGCCTGCCATTGCAATGTCTGTGAGTGCAGTTTTAAACTGCCAAGTCGACCTGCCAAGTGCACCCACTTGCCAGGCCCTAACCTTCCTTTTTACTACAGGTAAGACACACCTAAGGTAGGCCCAAGGTACCCCATGAGCAGGGTGCAGTGTAGGTGAAAGGTAGGAGATGTACTGGTGTGCTTTACATGTCCTGATAGTGAAATACTGTCAATTTCGTTTTTCACTATGGCAAGCACTAGCTCTCCCATAGGCTATCATTGGAGCTGCCTTGTAACATTTTACAAGTGTAACTTTCAGCTGGGAACAGCTAGAGTTTTGGAGTTTGTGCTCTCTGAGTTCAGACTTTAGTAATACATCTTTTAGTAAAGGTGGTTTTTAAATTGTGTGTTTCAAAATGCCACTTTTAGAAAGTGGGCATTTTCTTGTTTTCTCTGCCTGGCCTCTCACAATGCTGTCTTCACCCCCCTGGAGTGTATCTGTAGTCAAGACAGGGCAAGGCAAGAACTTGTGCAATACAAGGGCTATCCTTTGAAGAATGCCTACTTCAAAGACCAAAAGGGGTATAAGTATTGGACCTAAAACCACAGACCCAGATCAAGAGGAGACTCTGCCAAGAAGAAGAGCTAGAGCTGTAAGTAAGCGTGCGGCCCCTTTGCTGTGTGTTGCTTTGCTGGGTTGGCATGCAGTTGCTGCTTCTGCTTTCGAGAGAAAAAGGACTAGACTTTTCTGTGCATCCTGCTTGTGAAGTTTCTCCAAGGGCTTGTGTGTGCTTACCTCCTGTTAAGAAGTCTCAGGCCATCAAAGACTTCGCCTGCAGCATCCCTGAGCTCCGCTGCTGGGAGTTCTGACCTGCCAAGTTGTGCCAGTTTCAGTCCTGGTCCCTTGGAGGTTGTTCCTGCTGTAAAAAGCTACAAAAGTATTCAAAATCAATGCTTTGCCCTTCCAAAACTTGTTTTTCCGATGCAGCACCGCCGTGTGGGAAAGGTTTTCACGCACCACCACCGTGCATCCGAAGAAATTGAAGCAGTGCCTGCCTGTCCCCGAAGAAACCACCGCAGCCCGAGTTCAGCACACTGGGCCTCTGAAGTCTGAGACCCCCGCACTGACCGTGACGTAGGCCCTGCTGTGCAGCTGAAAGAATCAACGCATCCATGGGACTATGGCTGAAGGAACCAATGCAGCACCTGTTGGCCGCCGCTGCATCAATCCCAGCACGTCTGGATTTCCATGCATCACACCTGTGCGCCAAGTTTTCCACCGCATCACCCACAGACCAGAACGGTCTTGGATTTTGATGCATTGCTTCCCCTTACTGTCCAATTTCGACGCAGCATTTCTCCTGCATGCAGCAGAACTGATGCATCGCCTCCCCAGGGACTCAGGAATTGACGCATCGATGTGTTTTCCAACGCTTCCTTCCTCTGCGGCTGTTTTTCTTTGTGGATTTTAACCCATCTAAGGTACGTGTGTAAAATCACCGCACCCATAGAGTTCTATGGACAGAATTGCTTGAAACCTTTAAAAAGTCATATTTTGAGTTCTGTATGTTGGATTTTGTCGTTTCTGTCTTATTTGGTTTAGATAAAGATACTTTATTTTTCTAAACTGGTGTGGTGTCCATTTGAAGTTTTTTCGATGTGTTACTGTGTGTGTTTTATGTACAAATACTTTACACATTGCCTCTTGGGTACATCAAGGGTAACGTATCCCTTGATATATCCTTACCTATAGCACTTGCAGCATTTGGGGTTGCATTTCCCTGAGAACTTCTTGTCAGGGAACCCAGTTTTCTTTAGGGGTGGGCAGAATTCGTGGAGTTTGATTCAACTGAATTATATTAAAATTCCACCAGATTCTGCGGAATTCCATGACAGTTGGCGTGGGCATTTGGTGCTATTTTCCAAGGGCAAAATGCACCCTTGTGTCCAAATTGGAAGCCGCAGAAAGCATTAGAGAGGTCATTGACAAGGGAGACAATTCTGCCCTGATACTTCTAGAACTCTCAGCGGCATTTGATACCATCAACAATCAAATCCTGATCAATCGCTTGTACGAGCTAGGTATCAAAGTCAAAGCCCTCACATTATTGACATCTTTACTGGCCTACAGGGAACAATACATCACCCAAGAAAAATGTTCCTCCTCCACATGGAACCTCTTGTGCGGTGTCCCGCACGGAGCTTCATTAAGTCCCACCTTATTTAAAATGTACAGCAGCCCTTCGGTTAAACTGGATAGAACCTCTTGCTTTTCTGTTGTATCATATGCGGATGATACACAGATTGTGGTGTCTGTCTCAGGAAACCCTGCACAAACAGTCACCCAAATTCGCTTGTGTATGGAAAATATTGAAACATGGATGACTGATTGCCTGAGATTGAACTCAGGTAAGACAAAAATCTTACTTTTTGGATACATCACCAATTTTTGGTCCCCGGAATGGTGGCCTCTGGATATGGGCCAGTCCCATCTCCAGTGGAAAAAGTTAGGAATCTGGGTGTCATTTTTGATAAGAAACCTTTCTTTGAAAACCAGATAAACCAGATAGCTTTGTCGGTTTTCTTCCTGCTGAAAAGTTTGAAAATAATTCTACCCTACATTACCATCAACCTTACTAGTATTACTCAATGGACTATATATAGGAATACAACAAAAACTATTATCCAATCTTCAAACCCTGCAAAATGCAGCAGCTCGGCTCACCTTTGGTCTTCCTAAATTTCATTCAGCAGCCACCGGCACTGAAACAACTTAATTGACTGTCTATGAAAAAAAGGATTGCTTTCAAGGCATTATGTATTGCCTTTAAGGCGCTACATAATATTGGGCCAGCAGCACTCAGTCAGCGCTTCCGGTGATACACTCCTCTCAGAGCCCTACACTCCTCGGGTAAAAAAAGCATTGAGGTGCCTACCTTCAGATTGGCCCGGGGGAGTGGTAGGAGTTTTGTGACCTGCACCACTAAACTGTGGAATTCCTCTCCCTGTGAACTGAAAGACTCCAAGAATCTTCTACATTTTAGGAAGGCATTGGAAACCTGTATCTTCTAGTTTATAGAAATTATCTTCTCAACTACTTCAGATCACCTTCTTCCAAGGCAGCGCCAAGGCACCTTGGGGTATACAAACGCTTTACAAAACCCTGTAACATAACATAACACAACCTAACATAACCTAACTTAACATAACATAACATAACATCTCTCCCTTCATTGGGAATGTGCTTCCAGAGACTGACTCGGGTTCAAGGGCTATTATCTGTTGGTGTTTCATTTTCTTTTTGCCCTTTAAATTGAACCTCGCCCCTTATAGTGGCCTTCCCAGCCACTATGTTGAACTTCAAGTATTCCTAGAGTCACTGAGCCAGTACCTACATGAAACGCTTGCCTGTGAGGTCCGATGGTTTGAGCCTCCACAGTGAGCGAAGTCCCACGCCCCAGGGGCCAAAGCAAAGGGTAACTGGGGCATGGTCAGAAATACCCCTGAGCAATATGAGGGAACTGGGCGTTTGGACCAAATCCACTGTGGGGAGTAACAGCAGGTCAATGCAGATGTCTTGTGTGTGGATGACAGCTAAGTATATAGCCAGTCATGAGGGTTCAATGTCCACCACACATCACAAAGTCCCAGGCCATCAACCCACTTCCTCAGCCCCTGCTAATTGTCCTCGGTTCGATCCCTAGGGTCCGTTAGAGTCCACATCTGGATTTGGGACACCATTAAAGTCACCCCTATGATAGGGGTAGTTGTAGTATCACCTCTAGTAGTTCCTCCATTGTGGTCTTGGCCGGGAGGGGAGGGATGTACACACTGAGGAGAAGGATTGGGTGACATTCAATGGTACCTCCACCACCAAATATCTTCCCAAGAAATCCTGCATCACTTGGACAGAACCAGTGCAAGTGTGCTATACAGGAGAATCACTATCCCTCAGGAGCATTTGGCGTGCCGGGCAACAAGTGTGCCCGGCAAGGAAAGTACGCTTGTTGCCTAATAGGCAGGCTTCTTGGAGCATAGAACAGCTGGTGCATGGCATTTCGCAAAGCACCATATCTTCCAGTTCGGATATGCAGCCCTCTGTTTCAGTGACTCTAGTGGCTACCCTTCGGAGATCTTGGTGCAATAGGAAGACTTTTTCCCAACCTCCCCTATTTTATTTGAGAGTGGGAAGTCTGAATGGCCTGTAGGATGGTCTCAATGTTCCCAGTCCCGGGGGTTTAATTAGGTTGCTCTATAATAGAGGAGCCTTCACAGGTCCCTGAAGGTGGGGGCATAAATCTGTTGATTTTGCTTTGAGAATGCGAGAATTGTGGATTGTCATGGGTGAGGGTACAGGTGCATGTGATGAGCCACTGCCATAGGGGGGGGAAAGCCTGGGGAATCTGTGATTCAGATGGGTGCAGCCACACAGCCTTTCCAAGGATTTGCATTGAGTGGGGTCCTTGATCCACTTGCACCTCTATGTCGCAGGAGCAGGCATCTCGAGCAGTACGGGACTCACACCAGATTTGCAGGGGGAGCAGTGTGGGTAGTAGCAGTGATGCTATCTGTCACAGTTCATAGGGAAGTGTGGGGATCAAAAGGTCTAGATTACCCCTGTACCCACCCCCAGTCACTGGAGAGTGAGAGCAATAGGCCCACTGACCCGCAACGTCCCAAGATCTAGATTGGCGGAGGAGACGAAAAGGGCAGGTGGAACGAGCCCACCTTGCCCCCATCAGTCCCCTATGGCTCCTGAAGCATCTGGCAGGTCTCAGTTGCCTTAGTATGGGAGGCAGGAACGCCCCCAGGAGTCCAGATGCTGAGACCAGATGTGGAGGGGGAAACCCAACGTTGGGACACCCCTACATCTGGGCTGTGGGCCAGGCTGGATGGTCTTTCCAGTCTGTCACATGCGCAGCCCCCAGTCGATCACTCTCAGGCACTTCATAGGGGCAGAGCCACAGTTAGGGCAGGGGTTCTAGCCATCACCCTCCTAGATTCTGCCACCAGCTCCCAGTTCAGAACCTTGGTGCTCCAGTTAGAGGAGACCTCTGCCTGCCATCTTGTTGCATCCAATGCTTCCCACTGCTCATACCAATTCGCCAGGTAATGCGAACCAGGGTGGGCCCCAAAATCCAGTGGAGGGCCTGTGCTCAAAGTCTTCGAGGCTGCAGGTAGTGTCCCCAAGGAGATCCCTTCAGCACTGAGGATCCTAGGTACTCCTGTGAGGTAGCAGGAGCTTAGACGGAAACGTCCATCATCTTGGACCGTTTGGCTCAGCCCTACCATTTTACTGTTTTACGAAGGTATCAGTTATGATTGATAGAAAAGCCCCCAACCCTCTGCTTAGTGGAATCAATCTCTTACACATTATTGTGTCTGTTTGACCTTCACTAAATGATTCAACAAACCTAATTGTGTTTGTACAGTAATGAAGGGTTTTATTCCACTGTAGAGCACAACAAAAAGCACAATTATAAAAGTACAGTATCGAGAGACTTTATCCCTTCTCAAAGCAGCTCTATGGGTCATTATTTCAGTTGAGCGCACTGTAATTTTGATGACAGTATTTGTCATAATAGATTTTCTGGTGTTTTTATTTCATCATAATTCTTTGTAGGCTTTAGTCCTCCTGGCTCAGTTTTTTTTTTATAAAGGTAAATATTTTTAATACATCTCAGTGTTGTAGAATGAGACAAACTGTATGTGTGGCCATTGGACCTAGTCCTCTCTGCAGGATCACTCCCAAACTTTTTACCTTCACCTTGCCTGCTTTCTGAACTTGTTCTGTTTGGCTTTAGGACTCTGCACACTTTATCACTGCTAACCCATGCTTGTGTTCTCTCCTTTAAACATGGTAAAATTGACTTATACCCAATTGGCACATTTAATGTACTTGTAAGCCCCTAGTAAAGTGGTACTACATGTACCCAGGGCCTGTACATTAGAGGCAACCCACTTAAGTAGCCTTTTTAAACATATTTTTGGCCTGCCATTGCAGCGTGTGTGTTAAGTTTTCAACTGCCATTTCAACCTTGCAAATTAAACCTTTTGTCAGGCCTAAATCTTCCATTTTAATACATACAAGTCATCCCTACGGTAAGCCCTAAGCAGCCCTTAGGGCAGGGTGCATTGCGTTTATAAATTTGTACATGTATTTTTATGTTTGTCATATCTTGGTATTGAAAAACACCAACATTTGTTTTTCACTATTTCAAGGTTTACCTCTCCCATAAGGTAACATAGGGTTACCTTATTACCTTTAATAAGTGCTAACTTTTTATTGGGAGCAGGTAGGAAAGCCATGTTTGGTGTCTGAGGAATTATCATTTAAAACCCTCTTCAATGATAAAGTTGGATTTAAAGTAACAATTCTGAAAATGTCCCTTTTAGAAAGTGCTAGACCTGTCAACCGTAGGTAGGGTGGCCTCCCCCTCATACCTTTTTCCTTACCCCCTCTATTTTTTCTGGACTTACTTTTGTTGGCCTTAGAACTCTGTGCACTTTATCACTGCTAATCAGTGCTAAAGTGCTTGTGCTCACGCCGCTCAAACATGGTTACATTGGCTTATACCCAATTGGCAAATTTAATTTACTTATAAGTCCCTTGTAGAGCGGTATACCATATTCCCAAGGCCTGTAAGTTAAATGCTACTAATGGATCTGCAGCACTTATTGTGCCATTCACTTAAGTAACATCTTAAAACATGCCCCAGGCCTGCCACTGCAGCCTGCGTGCAGTTTTAAACTGCCATGTCGACTTGGCATTTGAATACCCTTGCCAAGCCCTAAACTCCCCTTTTATTACATATAACTCACCCCTAAGATAGGCCCTAGGTAGCCCATAGGGCACGGTGCTGTGCAATTAAAAGGTTGGACATGTTCTTTTAATTGTTACATGTCACGGTAGTGAAAAACTGCTAAATTCGTGTTTCGCTACTGTTAGGCCTACCCCTCCCATAGGATAACATTGGGGATTACTTATTGCATTCTATAAGGTGTAATTCCCAGTTGGGAGCCGGTAGCTCCCATGTGATGTTTGGTGTCTTTGGAATTGTGGTGAATAGTCCTATTTTATGGTAAAGTCAGGTTTTTAAGCACAATTATAAAAATGGCACTTTTAGAAAATTCTATCTGAAGAAAGGAGAGTAACCCTTTGTATAACAAAGGGAATCGGGTACTAATAACCTTCCCCAAAAACTTTTTCCCTCTGTGCTGATTCGTATTTGTGTCAGAGACCACTTCTTTCTACTCATACATACCCATTCAAATCATGCTAATCACTCCTGTTTTCTGTAGAAAGTATCACCTTATTTTTATTTTAAGACAGTTGACAGGTAAAAATGTTGTTGTAACTACAGCAGTAACATACAGTGTTAAAATATCAAGACATATATGTGTACATATTTAAAGTCATTGAGATAAAAATTTGCATATGGTGAAAGAGAAGATGTTATAGATAATTCCTTATCACATATAGCTGAATCAAGATCTATTGTTATTTCATACTCAGACATTTGTCTTTGTCCGTAAATTTTGTGGTAGATCTCATTACACCATTTACACTTAATACATATATCAAATCTCAATTAACTCGACATTGTGAGAATATAAAATTAAAAAGACAAATTAAACACATGAATCATAAAAAGCAGGTTGTCCACGCGGCGTTTCGGTGGACTTGACTCGATTTAACCACCTTCTTCAGGACAAGCTAATTTTTAAAAACAATATGTTTCGATCTATAAAAAATATAAAACAGCATATCAGACATCTGTACTCAAGGTCAGATACAGTATACACAAAACAGGAGACTGTCCTTAGCATCAAACAGTCAGTCAGCCAAAAAAATAAACTGTGCCTTTCATTTGCATTTATTCAATTAATCCAGAAAGAAATAACATTCACTCCCAAAGTTAAAAATAACCCCATTGTGACTCTATCGCAGATAGATATTCCTTATATCAATTGCTAACCCTTCAACTTCATTCATTCATTCTTAGTCGCTCACGATCCTTGTGAAAACTCATTATAATAATGCAATACACTTACGTGCAGAAGATACTCTTTGGGCACGTAAGTCTTTCTAAGACTCCATGAGTAGAAAGCTCTTAAGTCATAGGGATCTCCATGAAATAGAATATACTGGAGATTTCTTGCTTTTCTTTCTATGTTAAAAAAGAAGTACAAATCCCCATTAGTCTTAGGATTTGAATGCTTTTTGATAGATGAGAGGGAGGCACAAATTCGCTAACCCTTCTGAGCCAAAAAGGCTTTTTCGGAACTTCTATCCACAGTTTCCTATCATCAATCTAGGAATTGTGTTCCTCAGTTAGAGTATAGATTCCACTGTCCCGGTATTTTTCGGGTCTATTCAGTGTCCTTGGGTGCACTTTGGCGGCTCTATAATACATTCAAAGATAGCACCCGGATCAGTGATCATTTTCCATCTCTTCCTCAGACGGTTGTTATACTCGCAAGATTATCCAATCGCTATTCTAAAAATAATTCACCCCGTATTTTTCCTGTCAAATCATGTGCTAAGTCAATATGTTCTTCAGCTATAATTTCTTGTTGTAACCATTTGGTGCCTGTTCCTTGTTCACATGACTTGGTTTAATTGGCAATTGGCCTTTGTGTATTTCTGCCAGATAGCATCACAATAAAGGTTTTGGGTATTGGGAGGATGGGCCATCCCAGGTTATAGGGGGGCAGAGCTGTCACCTACTGTGCTTGCACTTCAAAGGCACTGGCCCAGCCCACGCACAAAGAACTTCACCTAGCTTAGTGTGCCCCAGACAGAATGGACCAGGGAACTGAGGCAAGAAATTCAAGACCTTTTCGGTAGGGGCAAACTCAAGAAGCTTCGCCCACTTCAAAGTAGGCACCAGATATAAAGAGGGGACCCTCAGGCTCACTCTTCATTACACTTGTGGACCTGTTGATACTACAGAAGAAGGACTGCCTAGCTGACCTGCTGCACTGGACCTATGTGGACCTGCAACTGGACCTGCCTAAGGCCTACCTTGCTTCTGAGGACAACTGGACCTGCACCCTTCACCCCAGGCTGAAGTGACTCCAAGAGTGAGCTGACTGAACTCCTGTTCTGGGCTACAAGGACACAAAAATCTCCAGAGTCCTCCCTGGAACTGCCCAGCTGAACCTGTTGCACTGGAAATGACTGGACCTGCAACTGGACCTGCCTGAGCCCTGCTGGCCTCTGCTGGAGTGAGTTTCTGAATCTCCAAGAGGTGCCTCCCTTGTTGTGGCATAAGTTGAGGTCCTCCCTGAAGAAAAGGATAAATCTTGAGGCTTTGGGCTCTTAGTGATCTCGAAGGGACCCATTTGCACCAAGATCTCACCGACCACGCTGACCACCAACATGAAGCTCCGGTGAACTTCATACTACAGCGACTGCCAGTGACAACCGGTAATACAAGGTCTGCACTTCATGCTACAATATTGAAAGCCTGTGATGGCCGCCAATATGATTCTTCCGGAACGATCATCCGCGATGCCTGACAGGATCTTAATGCTACAGTGATGACCATCTGTGATGCCCTGCTTGCTCTTCGTGCTACAGCGGCAACCATCAGTGACACTCTACCTGCTCCTTGTGGCAGTCTCCACCACGAACGGAACTCTTTGCACTGGACTTTAGAAGGTAACTTTTTTAGCTGGACTAATCTGGTCCCTGTATCTGGCCCATGCTTCATGGCAGTCGGCCTGAACTTGTGACTTTCACCTGATCGTGCATGACCAGATACCCGCAAGTGAAGCTTGTGCTTCTAGGCAGTATACTTACCTTAAATGTTTGATATTGCATATCTCCAGTTCTACTGATTGGAGTTTGGTCGTTTTGGTGTCAAATAATTTATAAAAAGTTACTCTATTTTTCTAAATTGTTGTTTAATTTTGTTACTGTTTAAGTGCTGCCTAACTACTATAAAGATTGCCTCTAAGTTTAGCCTAACTGCTTTTGTGCCAAGCTACCAGAGGGTTAAGCACAGGTTAATTTAGTGGCATCTGTGGTTCACCCTGATAGGAATTATGGCTGTTGCTTGGGAAGGGTGCACACCCCCTGAACCAACAACCAAATTTCTCACAGTGGTAATATGTACCTCTACTTGAATGTATTTTTAAACTGTTTTGCAATGCACAAAATGACAGCAAAATGCTGGGAAAGCTGTGCCAGGTGAAGCTTTCCAGGCATGCTTCTGGAATGTCTTTCCTCGATACCCCCATTTCCCCTATGCCCATTTATATATATTGTACAATTGGGCGCTACAGCATGATGTGCAAATCGTTATTTTCTTTTTTTCTTCACTGGGCAATATATGTTCCCGCATGGAGAAACCCCATCTTCTAAATCTCCAGCTTTGGAGGTGAAGTCTCACCTTCCACCCTCGGATAAATCTTGAGTCATTTCCTGGGCAGGAAAGAGTTGGATTGGTGTTTGTGAGTGGTCAAAAATGTTAGAAATGGGGGTCTCTAGTTGGCAGTGATATACACCTTGTTCAAGTAGGGACTCTTCCTTCTAGTCAGAGTAAGGGGATTACCACCCAAGATAACCCGTGTTCACCCACTTGGTAGCTTGGCACGAGAATTCCATAAGTTTGTGGTAACAGACAACCTCGTGAGTCACTATCCTGTGGCTCTGGTTCCCTTTGAATGGGGAGGGTATCAGGTTCATTGAGGGTAGCTGTGAGTCCTGCCATGCCTATGGATTGTCTGCTTGGTAATGACTTGGAGCACACCATCTGGAAAGAGGTGGAGTTCAGGTCCCACCAGGAGATTTTAGGGTTGCCTGAGTGAATGTGCCTGACCATGGAAACCTGAGAGGGAATTCAAGGGGGCCTGGAGCTAGGAAGAATTGTATAGGTATCAGCCAAAAAGAGAAAGAGCAAGGAATATGGGAAAATGAAAAGAAGTATGACAGTCTCAGGTAAGTACTTCATTTAATGCATCCCATCAAGGCAGCTCCCAGGCAGCAACTGCCACAACAGAACAATCTGTGTACCACGCAGGGAACCAGGCAACAAGACATTCCAATACAGATCCCCAACACACCCCCCTTCTTTCACAATGTGACAAAAGAAAATAACTGGAACAAATGTTAACCAACAGGGCAAACACAACATAGTCAATTCATAACATAATCGTGAAACTTGACAGGGGCAGCTCTTACCCTGGAAGGAATACTCCTGGAAGTGGTGCGATCCAGACAAACACCCTTTTTGGAAGGAATTTCATTAGCAAAAGAGTAACCAGAACAAACAGGAGTTTCATTAGCAGTAGAGAAACCTGAATGAGCAGAAAAAGTATAACCAGAATGAATAGGCATTGCATCAGCAGTAGAGGAACCAGAATGAGCAGGAGTTGCACTGGTAGAAGCATAATCAAAATGAACACCCATCTTCCCTCCAACGTACACAATCTTGGATTGGGGAACAACGGAAATAGCACATTTATTCCATATCTTACCATTCTCTAGCACCACCACATGGTCTTTCACCTCTCTCACTTTCGCCAGAGCTGAGAACTGAGAAGTCCCCTTGCGAACAAAACTGGGCTTCTTGATTCTCACCCAATCACCAACACAAATAGGAGAAACTTTCTTGGAAGCAGTAGCATATTTTGATCGTACCGCTGCTCTCACATCCGCTACATTGCCAAGTTTATGTTGATCAACCTCTTTCCTATACATCCAATCTTTGTTTAATTTGGAACCCGCAACCCTCCCCTGAGAAGAGTGAAGGGAGACATGCCAGTACTGATATGAGGGGTAGTCCTGACCGGCCACAGCATGTCAGCAATGGCCATTCTCCAGTGCAAACCGTTTACCAAAGCCAATTGCAATTGATCCTTGATAATACGATTCATGCGTTCAACAAGACCATTGTTGCGGGGGTGATAAAGAGAAGTTAAAACATGTTTGATGCCATGTTCCCTAAGAAAATTTTGCATTTCCAAAGAAACCAACTGGGTGCCATTATCAGTCACCAGTTCCTCTGGAAATCCTTCACGGAGGAACACTTCTTTGAAAAAATTAATGATGGAAGAGGAATTAACACACTCCACAAACTTCACCTCAGGCCACTTGGACATATAGTCCACCAAGACTAGTGCGTACAAGGGAGAACTCCCAGTGATACCAAAAGGACCTGTGACGTCAAAAGCAAGTTTGCACTAAGGTGAATCCTTCACAACAATGGTATCAATAGGAGAAGGATGAGTTACCTGTGACTTGTCACTCAAAACACACGCGCAACAGTCCCTGACATAATGCTCAATGGATCTGTCCAACCAAGGCCACCAAAATTCCTCTCTGATTCTGCGTTTCATGGCACGAATACCAAGATGACCTTCATGGGCCAGATCAATGACTTTTTTGCGCATGCATACTGGAACAGCCAGAAGACCACCCCTATGTAAAATTCCATCCACCAAGGACAGCTCATCGCAAACTCTTTTAAAAGGAATAAGTTCAGAGGACAAATCCTTGTTGATGGGCCAACCATGAACCAGAAAGTCAACGACCATCTTGATCTCATTGTCCTCCGATAGAGCCTGTAACCACTCACGCTCTGAAAGTGCACTCTTCACAGTGTCTACAACAGCACCAACAGCACACACAATGTCAAGATCCTCCTCAGGAAATTCATTGGTATTATCAACAAGGGGTAACCGGGATAGACAGTCAGCTATGTTGTTTTTAATGCCTGCCACATACATCAAACGATAATTAAATTCCTGTAATCTGTATTGCCATTTAGCTATCCGTGGTGTGGCACGGCTGCCACCCTTGGTGGTAAAAAGATCAACTAGGGGCTTGTGATCGGTCCTAAGAACGAATTCATTCCCCCACAGAAAATTCTTAAAGTACTGAACACCCCACCATAATGCTACCGCCTCTTTCTCAATGGTGGAGTAAGTACTCTCAGTCTCAGCACCTCGAAGAGTCCTGGAGGCAAACGCAATGGTCTCCTCACGACCATCACTTCTTTTTTGCATAAGGACAGTGCCCAACCCAACGTTGCTGGTGTCAGTAGATACAATGCACAAGTCGTTAATGTTAAATAATTTCAGGGGGCGTGCCTGCACAATTTCTTTTTTGAGAATTTTAAATTGATCATCACACTTGTCACACCACACAAACCTAGCATTTTTCTTTAAGAGTTCATGCAAACAGGAGGTTTTATCAGTGAAATTTCCCACAAATTTGGCATAGTACTCCACTAGCCCTAGGTGCGGGTGTGTTTTGAATGGCATCTAAAATTTTCTCCTTGGGTTCCCCTCCATTTCAAGAAATGTGGTGACCCAGATAATCCACACCCTCCCAAAAAAAATTGCATTTGTCTCTTCTTAGAGTCAGACCATGCAACTTCACAGTATCCAGAACATGTTTGACTCTGCAGTTATGCTCCAACTCAGTTTGTGCATAGACAAGAATATCGTCTTGAAAAAATGCGACTCCCACAGTGTTTTTGAATAAGTTGCCCATGAGGCGCTGAAACACTGCGGAAGCCGATGCCAAACTAAAGGGCATGCGTTTGTAACGGAAACTCCTTCCGGTGTCACGAAGGAGGTAAGCTGTCTCCGGAGTCTTTACTTAACTCAACCTGGTGATAAGCTGAGGAGATGTCAAATGAAGAAAAATACTTGGCTCCATCTAATGTTGCCAGCATTTCATTTATGTTAGGCAATGGCTGGCGATCAACCCAAATGTTGGCATTAAGATTGCGCAAGTCCACACACATCCTAAGGGACTTGTCAGCCTTACGTGCTAAAACTATGGGGGCTAACCATTCTGACCCTTCAATGGGCTCAATCACGTCCATAACACACAAACGTTCCAGTTAATACTTTAGTTCCGCACGCAAACTCAGGGGCACCTTGCGCACCTTGTGTGTAACTGCCTTCGCACCATTCTTAAGGATAATGCAATGCTGAAAAACTTTCAGCTTGCCTAGTTTATCGCTGAAAACTTCAGGATACTTCTGGATCCACTGTTTACCAGATAAGTGCCCCACCATCACTGTACCAGACGGGATGGAAGATGAGGATGGATTGTAAAATTTACGTGCTTCACGTCTTGATAAAACCATGTCAGGATGGTTGGGATCGAGAATGATGCCAAGCTCTCCTTGCTCCTCCCACCCCAACAACTTAGCACCATCCTCTACAATGTACACAGTTCCAGTGGCAGAATCCCCACAAAATTCCAAATTAGCCTCAAATTTGCCAAAAACGTTCACTCTTTTGCCCCCATACGCAAAAATTCTAATATTAGATTGGTGTAATTGACTGTCCTTTAACCCACCAAAATCCTTGGCATTGATAAGAGCAAATGGAGAACCCGAATCAGCCAAAAAATTCAAATTTTTTCCATTCACACAGATAATACATGCAGGAGATTTCCTTTTTCGTGAACCAAACATAGATGCAATCTCAACCACTCCCTCGGATTGCAAGGATGAAGAAGACAACATTAACAAAAGATTATCATACTCATTACTTGAGTCAACAAAGTCTTCTTCAATAGACCTGACAGTTTGTGTGATTCCTTTGTTCAACCCAATGGCTTTACATACACGTGCAAGGTGTCCTTTTTTTGCCACATTTGAAACAAGTTTGGTTTAAGGCAAAACAAAACTTAGCATTTCCCAAATGAGATTTGCTCCCACAACGAAAACAAGAGAGTTGCATCTTCTCAGACTTAATCTTAGGCGTAGGTAAGGATGAAGAATTCCTCGTCAAATTTTCATTGGAGACTTTAGTAAGCTTGACATTGTGTTTTGCAAAGAACAATTTGACCTCAGCAGGTTGTACAGAACCGCTCATTTCTTTCATGCAAAATTGAGAATGTTCAATGCTTCTAGCAAGAGCGAGGGCTGTTTCAAGATCGGGGTCGTCAGATGATAAGAGTTTCTCTTGAATTTTCTTATTACACGTGCGTACAATGAGCTGATCACGAATGATTTAGTCTCTGAATTCTCTGTAATTACAAGTAATAGCAAGGGTTCTGAGCGCAGCAACAAAATCATCGATGGATTCACCAGGGACTGCATAATCATCGATCATTAAGGAATATCCGTTATCACCACCACTTACATGGGTGCTAACAAGTTCAGGAGGTAAAGTCTTCAAAATGTTTCTACCTTCAGCCCCAAGATTGCAAATGAGAAGTGCTTTCTTTTTCTTTGCAGTGAAGGTATCACCGTCAATGGCTTCAAGATAACTTTCAAATGTATCCTTCCACTGTTTCCATTAAATAGGAGGAGTACAAGGAGATTGCAAGAAGGGTGGGGGAGCTAAAACATGATCCATAATGAGACTGTGCGTGGGTGAGTTGCTGCCCACACAATTATATAATTGTATCAAATGTGACTGAAAAATAAATTACAATGTGAGATTAATGTAGAGAAAATAAATACTTTGTGAACACAAGAGAAAACAAGAAAGACTTGAAAATGAAGAAAAATCCTATGATGCACATTGTGAGCGCATCACAGAAGCAGGTAATCTAGAAGCCAAAGTGATTAGTAACCAAATGATGAGTTGTGCATGTCAGCGAGGAAGCAGAACACGCAGTAAAGCAGGTAAAAGTGGACTAAACTGTGCGCATCAGCGAGGAAGCAGAACACGCAGTAAAGCAGGTAAAAGTGGATTAAGCTGTGCGTATCAGCGATTGCCACATGAGCGGTGCGCATAAGTAGGAATGATGAAAATCCCGCAGAAGACATGAAAACAGCTGTGCACATCAGCGATAAAAGCAACACTTGCGTTGCTATGGTGACCGTGCACAAATAATGCGGCTATTCAAAATGGCCGCACGCAACGTAACGACGTTGCAAAAGTACGGCGTCAGGCAAACCAGGCAAGGAATCCATTCATATGCGCATCTCCTTCGTGCAGTACGTCTCGACGAGACACAACGTCATTAGCAGGGAAGGCACGAGTGGCAACTGCAAAGACAGCCTCAGCCTTGCGCGCGTCCCACAAACAAGCAAAAAGTACCTCAATGTGACCAGCTCTGTCCATCGGAACAGTGGCAACATGGCAAGGACCACAGTGAAGATCCCCCACGGACCGCCAAATCACTGGGAGAATGCCAGCAACAGGCGCAACAGCGCCACACAGGAAACTGCAGGACACAACTCCCGAAAGCCGCCAGGAGGCAACCAAGATCCACGAAAGGATGGGGACGCCGAAGATGGGATAACTCGTCGCCAATGAAAAGAAGTACGACAGTCTCAGGTAAGTACTTCATTTAATGTGTCCCATCAAGGCAGCTCCCAGGCAGCAACTGCCGCATCAGAACATTCTGTGTACCACGCAGGGAACCAGGCAACAAGACATTCCAATACAGATCCCCAACAGAAACTTGTTCCTGAAACTCACATGGTCAGGAGGAGGCTGAGCTTGAGGGAGATGGCCTGGAAATTATACGAGAGGAAAGTGCTGCTCTGGGGGACTTTCCTACTTACCAGAACTGACTGGTTGGCAAGCTGAGGAAGGGCACATCAGAGAGGAAATGTTCAAGGCTCAGAAGGATTGCCCTACTGTTGAGGGCCCCCAGTAGAAGGCCCAGACCTCTGGAGATCCCCTGATCTATTGGGAGGATGACCTCCTATGTACTGAGCCTAAGGTTCCTGAGCCTGAGGTAACCCATGGGTTGGTGGTCTCTAGAGCTACAGGGCCTTCCTACTGGGTCTGGCTAATGATCTGGGGCAAGATAAAACCTTTGCTACACTTGCCACCCACTTTTACTGGCCCCGGATGAGAGTGACCTTACATGCGTTCTGCAGGTCCTGTCCTACCTGCCAGGCCAATGGGAAGGCAGTGGGAAAATGAAAGGCTCCCCTGATCCCCCTACCTGTCATTGGCAACCCCTTTGAAAAGGTGGGCATTGACATAGTTGGTTTATACTTGTATTGTTGGGCCATGATACTAGGTACCCAGGGGCCATACCTCTGAGCACTGTGACTGCACCTGCAGTGGCCAGGGCCCTGATGGGGATTGTTACCTGGGGGTTCTCTAAAGAAGTGGTGTCTGAAAGGGGCACCAACTTTATGTCAGCCTACATGAAGTCCATGTGGGTAGTGTTAAATAATGTACCAGTTCTTCACACCCTATCACCCCCAGACCAATGGGCTTATTTAGAGATTCAACAATACCCTTAAAGACATGATTATGGGCCTAACAAAGGCCATTAAAAATTGTCTTTGCATGCCTTCTTTTTCCTTACAGGGAGGTGCTACAGAAAGAGTTTGACTCAGTCCCTTTCAACTCTTACATGGCCATCCTGTGAGAGGGCCTGTGCCTGGTGAAGGAGGGGTACGAGAAAACTCCCAGGAAACCTCCCCTAGGATGTAATAAGCTACATGTTAGCTCTCAGGATTCAGATTAGGCAAGGTAGTGAGAACCTGGAAGCCAGCAAAGAGATTAAGAAGCTCTGGCATGACAAGAAAGCCATGATGCTCGAGTTTCAGCCTGGCCAAAAAGTATGGGTGATGGAGCCAGTGGATCCTAGGGCCCTACAAGACCATTGGTCTGGACCTTATAAGTTGAAGGAGATAAAGGGTAAAGTCACCTACCTAGTGGACCTCAAGACTGCCAGGAACCTCTTAAGGGTCCTGCATGTCAATCGCCTCAATCCCCACTATGAGAGTTCAGGGTTTACCATGCTCCTGGTGACAGATGATGGGTTGGAAGAGGAGAGTTACCCTCTCACCAACCTCCTACCTGCCAAGCCACAGGATGGGTCAGTGGAAGGTTTCACCCTCTCCCTGACCGCAGAGCTGTTGCCACTTGCAGGGGCAGTTTGCCTCCCTGTTCTCACTAACCTCTGGGTTCACACATCTGTGGACCCATGATATTGATACAGGGGACAGTATGCTGTGAAAAATAAAAATAAAATGCACAGGCCAACTGACAAGGTTTATGCCAGCATACTGCTTTCAATCTCTTTAGGTCCTTCTTAACTGACAGGACCCAAATAGTGAGCATTGGTCAGCTTAAATACTAACCCTTCTCTCTTCTTTGTGGAGTTCCTCACACCTCCTCGTAAGCCCCACGTTATTCAACCTCTGTGTTTCCCCCTGAGCTAAACTGATGCAATCCTTTGGTCTCCAGGTATTCTCTTACGCTGATGATACACAGATCATACTATTAATTTCAGATGATGGATCCTCAAGGGCCTTTAACTTCAACAACTGTATAAAAATATTCTCCACCTGGATAAGGGATAATTGCCTGAAGTTTAATGCTGATAAGATGGAGGTGATTATCTTTGGAAGTCAACCTTCGATTTGGAACAGCAATTGGTGGCCAGACGCATTGTGAAGTTCGCCAATGAAATCAGCAAAAATTCTTAGGGTTATAGTTTACAACCTACCTTCGTTTGAGTTACAGGTAAACTGGACAGTATAATCTTGTTTTAACACTGTTAGAATATTGCAGAAAGTCTTTCCCTACATCCCACAAACTGAGCGTAAAACAGGAGTCTTGGTGATGATTTTGCCCAGGATCAACTATCTTTATCTAAATATCATCAAATTTCCATTAAGAAACTTCAATCAGTGCAGAATGGAGCAGCGAGGTTTATCTTAGACTACCCTTAGTACCAATTGGTTTCTGCTGAACTTGCTAAGCTCAACTGGCTTCCTATCAGTAAGCGAGTCACCTTTAAAGCCTTGTGCATTGCCCACAAGACTTTATATAGGTCAGGACCTCAAGCTGTTAGACCTACATTTCCAATGGTACCTACCATCAAGATCACTGCGTTTTGCAAACAATAAACTGGTGATGAGGCCAAATGTTTGGAAGGCTAGGAGGGGAGGAAGATTTTTCACTGTAGCCATGGCTAAACTGTGGAATACCTTCCCACATCACCTAACTGTTACTGAAAGTCATTTGGCCTTTAGAAAGGCTTAAAAAATGTGGCTCTTTTCTGTAGAGTGACTCTGTTACCAATAGGCGCTTCTAACCCCACTTTTTAGGTGTATCCATTGCTCATAGCGCCTTGATGCCAATTGGTAACTGTGAGCTTTATAAATTTGTTTTCATTTCATCAAGGAGGAGGTGTCTAAGATGCTGGCCCTTGGGGTAATTGAGCCCTCCAACAATCCATGGTCCAGCCCAGTCGTGCTGGTGCCAAAGGCTGCTACACCGGGCACCGTCCCAGAACTACGGTTCTGTGTGGACTACAGAGGGCTCAGTTCAGTCACTAAGACTGATGCTAACCCAATCCCCTGAGCTGATGAGCTTATAAATAGGTAGGAGGCTATCCAGTTGCTAATTACCTTTGATTTGACATCTGAGTACTAGCATATTGCCCTAACTGAGGAGGCTAAGGACAGGTCTGCATTCTCCACCCCATAGGGCCACTTCCAGTTTAGGGTGATGCACTTTAGGTAAAAGAATGCCCCTGTCACCTTCCAGAGGTTGTTTAACAGGGTACTGGCTGGCCTGGAGGCTTTCAGTGCTGCCTACCTGGATGACATTGCAGTTTTCAGCTCCAGCAGGTAGGACGACCTGTTCCCCCTCCAGGAGGTGCTTCAGGTCCTGCAGCAGGCAGTCCTGACTATCAAGATCAGCAAGTGCCAAACAGGGCAGGGATCTGTGTTCTACATGGGACACCATTGGGTGGGGGTAAGGTGCAGCCCCTCCAAGCCAACATTCTAATTTTCCTGGCCTCATAACCACCCACGACTCAGACTGAGGTGAGGGCCTCATTAGGCCCTACTGGATATTATAGCAGCTTTATCAAGGGCTATGGCACCATTGTTGCCCCCTTGACCGAGCGGATGTCTGAAAAGCAGCCCACTTCAAGGGGGTTACGTGTACAACACCAGTCCAGTACTCAAAGCCCCTGACTTCTCCAATGAATTTATTTTCCAGACACATGCCTCAGTGCATGGCACAGGAGCTGTGCACTCAAAGCTAAATGAACAGGGCCTACACTAACCTGTAGCCTTCCTTAGCAGAAGGCTACTTCCCAGGGAACAGAGATGGAGTGCAATTGAGAGAGAAGCTCTTCCATTGGAGAAGGCATTGAAGAAGTTGAGACCATACTTGTCTCGGACTCACTTCTGTGTTCAGAAAGACCACAGACCATTCAAATGGCTAATGCAGTTGAGGGGTGAGAATCCCAAACTGTTAAGGTGGTCCATCTCCCTACAGGGAATGGACTTTACGGTGGAACACTATCCCAAGACTAACCACTCCAATGCTGATGGTCTCTCCAGGTTCTTCTGCTTTAGTGATGAGAATTCCGATGAGGTTGGGTAGTTCTCCCTCCTTTCAGAAGGGGGACACATGTTACACCTAATCAATCAATCACGTGTTTGTTAAGCGTGGCTACTCACCCGTAAGGGTCTCAAGGCGCTGGGGAGGAGGGGAGGTGCAGGTTTCCAGTCCATCAAGGAGGGGGTCTGTCGAAGAGCCAAGTTTTGAGGTTTCTCGTGAAGATGGGGAGTGATGTTGTCTGTCTGAGGTGGAGCGGTAGGGCGTTCCAGGCTCTGGCCGCGAGGAAGGAGAAGGAGCGGCCTCCCGATCTGGTCTTTCTGGTGCGGGGGACCACGGTGTAGGAGAGCTGCGCTGATCGTAGGGTCCTTTGAGGTGTGAAGAATTTGAGTCGGCTGTTCAGGCATGCTGGTCCGTTGTTGTGGAGGGCTTTGTGTGCGTGGGTGAGAATCTAGAAGGTGATTCTAGCCTCAATGGGGAGCCATTGGAGCGTGCGCAGGTGCTGGGAGATATGGCAGTGTCTTGGCAGGTTGAGGATCAGTCTTGCGGCGGCTTTCTAGATGTTTTGTAGCTTGCGGGTGAGGTTTTTGTTTATTCCGGCATAGATTGCGTTGCCGTAGTCGAGTCTGCTGGTGATGAGGGCATGAGTGACGGTCTTTCTGTGCTCTAGGGGGATCAATTTGAAGGTCTTACGTAGGAGGCGGAGGGTGTGGAAGCAGGAGGATGCGACGGAGTTGATCTGGCGGTCCATTTTGAGCTCGGAGTCCAGGATGATTCCAAGGTTGCGTGCGTGGTCCGTGGGGGTGGGTGGGCTTCCGAGGGCGGGGGGCCACCAGGTGTCGTTCCAGGCATCGGGGTGAGGGCCCATGATGAGTACTTCTGTTTTGTCAGTGTTGAGTTGTAGGCAGCTGCTTTTCATCCATTTGGCGACGGCTTCCATGCCTTTTTGAAAGTTGTGTTTTGCTGCGTTGGGTTCGTTGGATAGGGAGAGGATGAGTTGGGTGTCGTCTGTGCATGAAACAATGTTGCGTCTGTGGGTTCTGACAATGGGGGCGAGTGGAGCCATGTAGACGTTGAAGAGCGTGGGGCTGAGGGAGGACCCCTGGGGGACTCCACAGGTGGTTGGTGTAGGGTTCGAGAGGAAAGGAGGGAGTCTGACCCGCTGCGTTCTGCCAGAGAGGAAAGAGTGGATCCAGTCGAGGGCCTTGTCCTGGATCCCTGCGTAGTGGAGTCTGCGTGTTAGGGTGTGGTGGGAGACTGTGTCGAAGGCCGCTGAGAGGTCGAGGAGGATGAGGGCTACTGTTTCTCCTCTGTCCAGGAGGGAGCGGATGTCGTCTGTTGTGGCAAGGAGGGCGGTTTCTGTGCTGTGGTTTTTTCTGAAGCCGGATTGGGAGGAGTTGAGGATGTTGTGCTCTTCGATGAAGGTGGCGAGTTGGCTGTTAATGGCTTTCTCGATGACTTTTGCTGGGAACAGGAGCAGGGAGATGGGTCTGTAGTCTTTGAGGTCGGTGGGGTCCGCCGAGGGTTTCTTCAGGAGGGGGTTGATCTTAGCGTGTTTCCAGTCATCGGGGAAGGAGGCGTTCGCCAGGGAGCAGTTGATGGTGTGGCGAAGCATGGGTGCGATGGTGTCGGCGGCTCTGTTGAAGATGTGGTGGGGGCAGGGGTCCGTGGGGGCCCTGGAGTGGATTGACTTCATCGTCTTCAGTGTGTCTTCGGTGGTGAGGGCTGTCCAGCTGTTAATCGTTGGCTTCAGGGTGTCGGGGGTGGCTGGTGAGGGTTCAGTGTGTTGGTTGTCTTCGTCGAAGTTGTCATAAATGTTCTTGATTTTGTGGTGGAAGAAGGTGCTGAGTTTGCTGCAGAGGTCTTGTGAGGGAGGAATGTCAGTAGACTCGCTGGTGGGTTGGGCAAACTCCTTGATGATGCTGAAGAGTTCATTGCTGTTGTGCTTGTGTGTGGAGATTCTGTCTTCGATCGCTGTTTTTCTCGTATTTCTGATGAGTTGGTGGTTGGTGGTGGGCGTTGGTGGTGGCTCTGAAGTTGTTAATCAATTAAAGAATTTTAATTCCTTTTGCACTTTTGCACTTACGGGTCCAAAGCGGGCTGTACAATCTGTTTCCTGTTTGCTTTGACAGCTGACGGCATTGCTTCTCGCTGATTGGTTATTTATTTTAGTCCAATCAGAAGCAGTCCCTGAAGGAGCCTGTTAGAGCCCTGCGGGTACTTTATGCAAGCCACAGAGCAGATGAGCTCGTCTCTTGCTTGACTGCTGCTTTTTATATTTTACGTTTTTTAAACTAGGTTGCACATTTGTTGCTGCTGCTAAAAATAGTTTTAAGAATTTTAATTCCTTTTGCACTTAGGGGTCCGAAGTGCGCTGTTCCATCTGTTTCCTGTTTGCTTTAATAGCCGACAGCATTGCTTTGCACTGCTTGGCTGTTTTAGTCCAATCACAGACAGGCCCGGGAGGAGCCTGTTAGAGCCTGTTAGAGCCCCTGGATACTTTATGCAAGCTGCAGCGCAGACACGCTCGTCTCTTGCTTGACTGCTGCTTTTTAGAGTTGAATTTTTTAAACTATGTTGCACGGACGCGTGCAGCGGGTGCGCTAAAGGCAAGGCTAAGGTATGCCCGTCTGCTCCCTTCCATGCCTGGACGTTGCCAGGAGCTAGTCACTCTGCCTCTTCTAACCTTCACTGGTTGGTTTACTCTCACAGGGAGCTTCACTCACTAAGAACTTCCCTAGTACTTTGTAACGAGCACGGTTGGGTCCCAGGTGGGCTACCTTTCCATTGTAAGTTTTCTGGTTTTGAGACTAGACCTGTTGGGCCCACTATTAAGCTGTCTCCCCAGGCCACAGAATATAATCTTTTTAGTTTGAATTGCCGCTCTTTGGTCAAACACCATGCTGAGGTATTTGATCTGACTCAGAATTATACCCCAGATATTGTGTTTTTTGAGGGAGACCTGGTTAACCCAGGACACTATGGCAGAACCAGCTCTTGCTCTTCTTTCAGGCTACCATCTGAAGAACTTTAACAGAGTTAGTGGTAGAGGTGGGGGCATTGCAGTGATTTTCAGAGATACATGCAGCATGACACCCGGCAATATTCCGGATTGTGAAAGAGCTCTCTTTAAAATTCCTTTGAATATTAATTTCACCATTGAGTCAGCCACCATTAATATTGTGGTTGATCTTAATCTCCATTTGGATGCTAGCCAAAATGGTGATATTGCTAATTTTTTAGATGATCTCACAGCATGCGAGTTGACGCAACGAGTCTCTGGTGCCACAC
This sequence comes from Calotriton arnoldi, assembly GCA_963921515.1. NCBI lineage: Eukaryota > Metazoa > Chordata > Amphibia > Caudata > Salamandridae > Calotriton > Calotriton arnoldi. The sequence continues at coordinate 3,035,698 of CAWUFW010000107.1, read as the reverse complement.
ATTCAGCCGGGTACCTCCTCAACCCTGTTTTCTCTAATCTTCATCTTGAAAGGTTCTAACCCCTCTTCTCATGACTTGGATGGACCATTTTCCGATTCCTATGTCCATTTGTTTAGAAGGCCACAAACAGTCTTTCTACCCGGACCCTATTCTTAAATGGTCATGGCACAAGCTCGATCCTCACAAATTTTTAGATCTTCTCCAAATGCAGCTCCCTCAGTTGGCCTCCAATGTTGAGGCAGCGAACAGTATCTTCCATGACTGGCTTTTCTATGCTCTAGACACGTGTATCCTTGTAAGACCGATCTGTGGCAAGAAAAAGCATGCCAGTCCTTGGTTTAACCCCTTTGCTGCCAGACCCCCCCCCGTGCCACACATTTTTTGGGCTATATGGGGTAGTTTGCTATTAGTTCCCCATAACATTTTGTCCACATAAGGCATCCAAGCCAAATTTGTGTCCTTTTCTTCCAATATCCTGAGAATTCTAAAGGTGCTCAGGGTTTGTGGATTCCCCTGGAGGGGACCGAGAAATTATGCAAAATACAGCCATATTTTGGGTTTTGGGGAAAAGTTGGAATAAAGTACTGCAGAAGAAAGTGTCTGTTTTATTTCCCTGCAAATGTTATCAACAAAGGGTTTCCGGAGCTAAAATCACCATGTTCCCAGCTTTCAGGAACAGGCAGACTTTTGTCAGAAAACCAAACATTTCTGCACACCTTTGGCATTTTACTGGGACATAGCCTATTTTTCCTATTTTTTATGCTTTCATCCTCCTTCCAGTTAGTGGTAGAAATGGGTGTGAAACCAATAATGGATCCTGGAAATCTATACATTTTTGAAAATGAGACAAAATTCTGAATTCAACAAGGGGTCATTTGTGTAGATGCTTCAAGGTTTTCCTATAGAAAGTAATAGTTGAAAAAATAAAATATTGAAATTGAGTTGAAAAAAACAGCTATTTGTACCTAGATTTTCATCTGTAACTTCATATATCTATGGCAGATTTTTTAAAGCAATAAACTCTTACGTCCACTGGACCCTTCTGGATGCGAGGATATGTAGGACTTGTAGGTTCACCAAGAACCTGAGGTACCCAGAGCCAATAACTGAGTTGCACCTTGCAATGGTTTTTCATTGTGTACCGGGTACACAGCAATTCATTTGGTAAAATATAAAGAGTGTAAAATAGGTATCAATGAAACCTATGTATTTCTGAAATGGGAACAAGCTATGGAGTTTAGAAGCAGTGGTGATTTGCACATCTCCAAATTTGTGGGCACCCTTACAAGCATGTGAATTAGAGGGTATTTTTTCAAAATTATTTCTTTTTTTCACAAAGTCTTTTTGCATTTTTATATAGCGTGATCGTTACCTGATGGTGTCATAGCACTTTACAATGGAACTAGTTACATTACATAAGGACTTCAGAGTACATGAACTCCATAAAAGATACAAACAGATAAACTCAAACGTTCACATAAGAATGGTAGTAAGTACAAAAATCTACTACGGATACTAGTGGTTAGAGTTAAATATATACAAGTTGTAAATTCACTCAAGATTTCATTTTATGAAGTGATTAGGATTGGACAATTATATATTACATATTTACAGAGCATAAACTTCTTGCTGTCTTTCAGCCAGGCCTTCAGAGTGCTGTTGCACTCACGGGTGGTGATCTTGGGCCTGGAGGGATTCCCGACCTGGTGATTTCAGTAGGGGTAGAAGGCAGGTGGTGGTGGGCGGAGGTGGCATGCAGGATCCCTGGGCTGATCTTGAGCTTGTGCTGGGCTCCAGCTGTGGGAAGGGGGAGGAATCTCTGGGCAGGCGGATATGTGCCACGAGGTCAGGTTACCCGCCGGCTCAAGCACCCACAGTGAGGTTCCGGTAGGTCCAGTGCACCAACGTCGCATTCAGGCCTCAGGGCAGCCGGCCGGCACTGCCAGGCTTGCTCCACCAAATGTCCCGACAGCAGGCAATCTGGGCTTGCATGGCCACCGGCACTCTTCCACGCCTTCCGGGTCCTCAGCGGGTGCCTTCGCAGCTGGGAGTTTCACCGCAGGGTCGACGGGTGGGTGTCAACCCATGCCACATAGGCTATAAAGAATGAATGGGCCATCCCTAGTAATCAAGGCCCCTCTAGGCCCACTAAACTTTCCTGCCTCTCAGGCCCCAGGGTGATAGGGCTAGGAAGCCCTGCCCGGCTCAGCACCTTTCGGGCAGGCAATACGGCAATCGCACGGATGTTGACACTCGCCTGCTCCTTCAGGGACTTCTGCGTGTGCTGCCACAGCAGCGTAACACATCACAGCTTCAGCCTGGCTGCTGTCCCTCCATGCCGCGGGCAGGATTCCCACGCCAGCCGGCGGAATATAGGTGGCCCAATAGCATCCAGGAATGAAGAGAAAATCTTTGTGATGGCTGCGGGAGCACAGGATAGTTACGGATTTCACTGGGTGGAGGCCGGAGCGCAGGTCAAGACGTCTGCTCCGGCCTCCATCTTGTCCACCCTCTCATATCTCATAGGAATACATTTGGTAATAACACTTGTTCTACTATTCTGTGTTCCCCCAAGTCTCCTTATAAAATGGTACCTCACCTTTGTGGGTAGACCTAGTGCCCGTGCCAGGAAACGGCACAAAACGCAATATGGCCGCATCACATTTTTCCAGTGATAACTGACCCTTTTTTTTCAATGTGCCTAGCTGTGGATTTTAGGCTCTAGCTCAGCCGGCACCTAGGGAAACCTAACAAACCTGTACATTTTTTAAAACTAGACACCCAGGGGAATCCAGGATGGGTTGACTTATGTGGCTCACACCAGATTCTGGTACCCAGAATCCCTTGCAAACCTCATAATTTGTCTAAAAATCAAACACATCTTACGCATGTTTCTGTGCTGGAAAGCTGCAGAATCTGAGGGGAGCAACACACTTTCTTCCTCCTGGCATTCCCTCAAATGCCTAGTGCCCGCGACAGGAAACGTCCCAAAACACAACATGGACACATCGCATTTTTCCACTGAAAACTGACCCTTTTTTTGCATTGTGCCCAGCTGAGGATTTTGGGCCTAGCTAGGCCGGCACCTGGGGAAACCTAGCAAACCATTAGCTTTTTGAAAACTAGACACCCAGGGGAATCCAGGATGGGATGACTTGTGTGGCTCTCACCAGGGTCTGTTACCCAGAATCCCTTGCAAACCTCATACTTTGTAAAAAAAAACAAATTTTTCTCACATTTCTGCGATGAAAGGTTCTGGAATCTGCTGGGAGCAACAAACTTCCACCCACCCAGTATTCCTCCAAGTTTACCTATAAAAATGGTTCCTCACTTGTGTGGGTAGGCCTAGTGACCGCGACAGGAAATGGGCGAAAACGTAACATGAACTCATCACATTTTTCCGATGAAAACTGACTCTTTTTTGCAATGTGCTTATCTGTGGATTTTGGGCCCTAGCTCAGCCGGCAGCTAGGGAAACTTAGCAAACCTGTACATTTTTTAAATCTAGACAGCCAGGGGAAATCAGGATGGGGTGACTTGTGTGGCTCTCACCAGGTTATGTTACCCAGAATCCCTTCCACACCTCATAATTCATCTAAAAAAACACATCTTCCTCATGTTTCTGAGGGGAGCAACAAACTTCCTTCCACCCAGCATTCCCCAAGTCCCCCGATAAAAACAGTACCTCACTTGTGTGGGTATACCAAGTGCCCGTGACAGGAAACGGCCCGAAACACAATGTGGACCCACATGTTTCCACTGAAAACGGACCCTTTTTTTGAATTGTGCCTAGCTGTCGAAATTTGGGCCCTAGCTCAGCCGGCACATAGGGAACCCTAGCAAACCTGTACATTTTTGAAAACTAGACACCCAGGGAAACCAGTATTGGGTGACTAGTGTAGCTCCCAACAGGGTCTGTGACCCATAATCTTATGCAAAACTCAAAATGTGTCCAAAAAACCTAATTTTTCTCACATTTCTGTGATGGAAAGTTCTGGAATCTGTGGGGAACCACAAACTTCCACCCACCCAACATTCCCCCAAGTCTCCTGATAAACATTGTACCTCACTTGTGTGGGTAGGCCCAGTGCCTGCATCAGGAAATGACCCAAAACATATTGTGGAGAGTACAAAATTATCTATCAAAAACAATCTAGCCTTGCAAGGGAATCACCTGAGTTTTTGGTCCGAGGCTTGGCAGCCATTTAGGGAACCCTAACAAACCCAGACACTTTTGAAAACTAGACACCCGGGGGAGTCCAAGGAGGAGTGACTTGCGTGGATCCCCCAATGTTTTCTTACCCAGAATCTCATGCAGACCTCAAATTTAGCTACTAAAATCATATTTTCCTCACATTTTTGTGTGGGATCACCACACCAGCACACATGTCCTATCACCCAGCGTTTCCCTCGGTCTCCCGAGTACAATGATACCTCACTTGTGTGGGTGCCCAAAGCAGAGTCAGTCTAAAAACGCATAAATAAGAAATTATGCTTATCAACTCGCTGTAATATCCCCTCAATCTCTACACATTTTTGACCCTACCTTGCCACAGGCACTTGACCCACACAAGTGAGATATCATTTTACTCGGGAGACCAAAGGGAACACTGGGTGGCTGGGGATTTGTGCTGGCATGGTGATCCCACTAACCCTGGGCGGAGTTCGCGGAGTTGCACTACGCGGAACAGCGTGAAGTGCCAAAAAAACTCCGCCGCACTACGCGGAGCTCCTCAAGCGGCGGAGTACGATAGAAAAATGCCATTCGCGGTGATTGCACAGTGCCGGATGCTTGTCCGCACTGTGCAATCATCGCGAATGGCACCATGCACAGCGCAAGCGGTCCCTGCTTTCCTTTTCTGCCGCTCAAGTAGATTTTTACTCGAGCTGCAGCTTTCTCAACGCGAACGGGCTGTTTCTCAATGCAAGCGGTCGTGAGCATACGCGACGACTTGCAATGAGAAACCTGACCCCCCCCCGCGTTGAGAAATCTTGCCGGGAGGTTGATTTTCCACGCTCGCGCTCGCCAACTTGATGTTGCCAATCGCAAACGAGGAAAATTCTTGCCGGGAGGTTGATTTTCCTCGCTCGCAGTCGCCAACTTGACGTTGACGAACACGAGCGAAGTACAAAACTCCGCTCCGCGGGGCGGAGTTTTTCGGAACCCCGCGATCTCCGCGTAATGCGGAGTGCGGAAAACTCCGCAAACTCCGAAAGCGGAGTGGAGTTCACTGCCCAGGGTTAGATCCCACACAGAAATGTGATGGAAATGTGATTTTATAGCTAAATTTGAGGTTTGTAGGAGATTCTGGGTAAGACAACATTGGGGGGCCAAGGGGTCGCTCCCCTTCAAAACATAACTCTCTAGTGTCTAGTGAGCTTCAACGCCCACAAAAGGTAGATCAGCCTAAAAATGGCTGATCTGCCCTCTGGAGGGGTGGAACTACCAAAAATTATTTTCCCCCAAGGGGAGAACCCTTGCCTAAGGGGTCGCTCTTGAAACAAAAAAAACAATTCCTGGTGGTTTAGTGGCCTTCCAGCCCCTCCCCAGAGGGCAGATCGGCCTAAAAACGTTTGATCTGCCCTTTGGGGGCGTGGAACTGCCAAAAATATTCTCCCCCAAGGGGAGCAACCCTTGCCCAAGGTGTCGTTCCCCAAACTAAAAAACAATCCCTGGTGGTTTAGTGGGGTTCCATCCCTCCCAGAGGGCAGATCGGCCTAAAAACGGCTGATCTGCCCTCTGAGGGGGGTGGAACTACCCAAAAAAGTTTTCCCCCAAGGGGAGAACCCTTGCCCAAGGGGGTCACTCCTCAAGCAAAAAACAATCCCTGGTGGTTTAGTGGCCTTCCACCCCCTCCCCAGAGGGCAGATCGGCCTAAAAACGTCCAATCTGCCCTTTGGGGGTGTGAAACTGCCAAAAATAATCTCCCCCAAGGGAAGCAACCCTTGCCCAAGGTGTTGTTCCCCAAACTAAAAAACTATCCCTGGTGGTTTAGTCGGGTTCCAACCCCCCCCCCCTCGAGGGCAGATCAGCCAAAAAACGGCTGATCTGCCCTTTGAGGGGGGTGGAACTACCAAAAAAAAAGATCCCCCAAGGGGAGCGACCCTTGCCAACATCATAAAAATAATATTCCCTGGCTTCTAGTGGCTGATAGGCCTAAAAAACAAATGAATCAGCCCCGAGGGGGACCGAAACATGGATCAAAAATACACCCAGGGGATTGAACCTTGCCAAAGGGGTTGCTCCCCCAAATCTCATTAAAAAAATCCCTGGTGTCTAGTGATGTGGATTCCTGCTCCAAAATCATGGCCCCGCAGGGAATGTCCTTTCCCCCTGCATCTAAATTCCTACAAACCCCTCCCCCCGGAGAAGGACTCACCAAAATGAGTCCTCTCTCTGGACGTCCCGGGTGCAAATGGCTTCCAGCACGTCCCTGCAGCATATGATGATGTTGGTGTGCCGTGAGTGCTCCGACACCAAAAGATTTCCAAGGGGGGTTGGGTGCGGCAGTGGAAGCGTTAACACTGCCATCCCACTTGGGGGCCCAGGAATTAGCACCCCAGGGGGGTAGCGCCAGCGCTTCCTTGTGGGTAGTTGCCAAGAAGTAATGGTTATGTTCTCAGCACAACTGCGCTGCAGCCGAGAATGTAACCATTATGTCCAGGGCACCAAAGGGGTTAATGAAACCTTGATGTGGGCTAGGAAGAACTGCAAGGTCCTTGAACGTTCTTGGAGACACTCTTATGACCCTTCTACAAAAATGCAATGCAGAGCAGCCATTAAGACATACCATAAACTGATTTGGAAATCCATGGCTGAGTACTGTGCAAATGAAATAAAGAACAGAAGTAATCCCGCAAACGTCATCTTAGCCATTCTTAATCAATCAATCAATCACAGAATTTGTAGAGCGCACTACTTACCCGCGAGGGTCTCAAGGCGCTGGGGAGAGGGAAGGGGGGGGGGGGTGCTGCTACTGGTCGAACAGCCAGGTCTTGAGTAGCCTCCTGAAGGTCAGCAGGTCTTGGGTCTGTCGTAGGCTTAGTGGAAGGGTGTTCCAGGTCTTGGCGGCGAGGTGTGAGAAGGATCTGCCGCCGGTGGTTGTTCTTCGAATGCGAGGGACGGTGGCGAGGGAGAGGTCGGCGGAGCGGAGCTGGCGGTTGGGGACGTAGAAGAATGGTCTTATGAAATCTGCACCTGCAGCAGAGTCCAGTGTAGCCTCTAATGACCAATGTGAAGAGCTGGCAAAGTATTTTATAAGTAAGTTGGAACACATCTACTCCAACTTTTCCCTTGATATTATTGATTTTAGTCTAGGGGCTCATGCTAGTAATACCCGCCTCACCTCATCCCATGTAACAAAGTCAAATCAGGCTCTCCAGCTGATCCTCTTTGTTTCCTAAACTCCAGGACTGTCTTCTTCCACCCTGTCATGAGCTGATCAATCTTTCCTTGGCATCGGCGTCTGTACCGGTTTCTTAGAAACATGCCAAAGTTATTCCCCTCCTGGAAAAAAACCTGTTTTGGATGCCTCCGAACCAGAAAACTTTCTCCCTATCTCCTTATTGCCATTTCTTGCCAAAGTTATAGAGACACATAATAATGCCATCTTAACTTAGAGAAAAAAGTAAACCCAGGAGAGATTAATCTGCATACCCCACTACCAACCAGTTCAAAAATTGGCATATTCTATTGAGCATAGATTACCAATTAAATGTCTCTTATTTGCGTTAAAGAAAAACTGCAGTATTGGCAAACAACTAGTACGAGCATGTCTGCCTTTGTTGAATTCAACAAAAAGTACATTGAGAGAAAATTGAAATCTTTCTCCCTTACAAGGACACCACAAATGTGGCTAATGCTCTAACTGTGATCAAACAGGAACCCCTCAGACCTCACCACCTTCAAAGCTGCCCTCCTTAAATACCACCACCGCCTCAAGGAAGCCAAGAAGGATGCCCTAAGAGCCCGCATTGAGAATAGCACCGATTGCACAAAGTAACTCTTCAGCATCGTCAGAGAATTCTCCTGCCCTTCTGCAACCGAGACCACAATTCACCCTTCCCAATCCCGCTGTGACTCCTGGGTGGACTTCTTCCATAACAAAACAGCAGACATCTAAAGCAACGTTGACCCACACCAATAGACCTCTGCCACCTCCTAGCACACACTGACAACTCCAGCAATCACCAGCTCACCAACCACCTGGAAGTAAACAACCTGCTCAACTCCACACAGTCCGGCTTCCACTCCAACCACAGCACCCAAACCGCCTTGTTAGCCACAACCGATGACATCAGATCCATCCTCAACTGTGGTGAGACAGCAACTCTGATCCTCCTCAACCTTTCAGCTGCCTTCCATACCGTGTGCCACCACACCCACATCACCAGACTCTAGTACATCGGCATCAGAGGAAATGCCCTCAAGTGGATCACCTTCTTCCTCACAGGATGCACACAGGAAATCCGCCTACAGCCCTTCACCTCCGAACCCAAGAGCATCATCTGTGAAGACCCCAAGGATCCTCCCTCAGCCCCACTCTCTTCAATGCCTACATGACGGCTTTGGCCAACATTGCCCGCACCCACGGCCTGAACATCATATCATGCACAGACAACACCCAACTCATCCTCTCTCTGATGGAAGACACTGCTACCACCAGATTCAGCTTCCAGAATGCCATGACCAACATCACTGTCTGTATAAAACCCAACTGCCTGAAGCTGAACACAGACAAGATGGAAGTGCACATCTTTGGAAAGAACACCTCCCCATGGGATGACTCATCGTGGCCCACTGCACTCGCCTACCTCCACCGACCAAGCCCGCAACCTCAGCATCATTCTCAACAGAGATCTTTCTATGAAGATCCTCCTGCTTCCACACCCTCTGCATGCTTTGCAAGATCTTCAGCTGGATCCCCACCAGCATCAGGAAAACTGTGATTCAAGCACTTGTCACCAGCCAGCTGAACTACGGAAATGCACTCTACACAGGTACCACCACCCAACTCCTCAAATGACTACAGACCATACAGAATGCCTAAGCTAGACCCATCCTTGACCTCCTCAAATGGACCAGCATCACCCCCACCTCATAAGTCTCCACTGACTCCCCATTCATAAGAGATTGCTGTTCAAGCTGCTGACTCACGCCTGCAAGGCCCTGCACAAAGTTGGACCCTCCTACATCAACCACCGCCTAACCTTCCACCAGCCAACCAGACAACTCTGATCAGGGGCCCTCACACTTGCCCTCACACATGTCTCCCTGCATTTGGCAGAGCCACACCACAGGTCATTCTTTCTCATACCTGGAACCACCTCCCACTCCACCTCCAAACCTCCCCTTCACTCCCCAACTTCAGGATGGGACTCAAGACCTGGCTCTTCGACTGAGGCACACCACTCCTCAGCGCCTCTATATCTCCGGGGTGATAAGCCATGCTTTATAAATACCAATTGATTGATTTATCATAGAAACTGCTCTAGGGTCTGATTGGTATGTTACGTTAGTCCATTCATTTGAGGAAGAAATCTTGATGAAAAAGCTTTGTAGATGACCAGAACTGAGCAGACGGCTTTCTAAATTTTTTAGATAGACTGCAGGCCCCTGTGAGAAACAACCACTCATGGCAGATCATGTAAACTGAAGATGTCTTTGATGATCTATTGGGCCAAAAGTTGGGCTGAGAGTACTTTGTTGAAAGCTTAAAAACTGACCTTTTTGAAAAAAGGATCTAACATGACCATGCTAGTAGTGTTACATTCAGAAACAGGTAATTTCAGTATATAATATGTTAAAATTGTATGACACGGTCTTGGTGCAGCAGACTTTGGGCCTCATTTACAATGAATTGGCGTAGGGCAGCGCAGCAAGTCTTTTTGCTGCGCTGCCCTACATCAATTCGAAAGGGCAGGAATGTACCGTATTTACCAGATACAGTGCATTCCTGTCCTTTCACCAGTGCCGGCGTACAATTTGGTGCCATTGGTGCAAGGGTGTCTACGTTGTTGTCAGGATTGTTTTTGTGCAGGAAGGGACACCTTCCTGCACAAAAACAATCCATTGAGAGTTTTTACTCTTTATATTTGTGTTGCACAATGCAGCACACATAGAAAGCAGAAGAAATGAGGAGAAATAGATATTTCTCCTCGGTACGCCTCCCCTGGGGAGGCATACAATTTTGACTCATTCCCAGGTTTACAGATCATTGTAAATCTGGGAATGTGTCCAAACCCATGGGTGTCGCATTGGAAAACCCACAGCAACACCCATGGAATACCCCACTGACGCAGTGTAAGGCAACGTAGCGACATATCTATGAGGCCATGAAAAGCTTGCACCGCCGGAGCATCATAAAAAGTGGCGCACTGGCGGCGCAAGGGGCTTGTAAGTAAGCCCCGTAGTGACCATATGATCTTGAATGCAAGGCTTTAAATTGTGCACAGATAGTGCAGGATGACACATCTCCATCAACATATTTCGTCACTATTAGCTAGAGAAAGATCGGAGCACAAGATCTAATGCGTTTCTCCTATCCCTATGGCTGGTGCACAGAGAATCATGGCACAGGTTCAGAACGATACTTTGTAGATCAACTGAGGAAACAAATACCATTGCCTTGTTTCCTAATCTAAAAATTTTCACATCATTCTTGTAAATCTTCTAGATTTATAATAAGATAGACCTTTCATACTTCATTTAAGAACAAGGTGATCTGGAAAATGGACCATTCTGAAGCCAATATGTGTCATGGTGCAGTCTTTGACAATACAGATCAGGGTGAGACAGAGCATCATTCAAGAAGTTGCCTGAACTGGGAACACAGGTAACCAATAACTGAGAGAAAGCAGCTGAGACACTAAATAAACTGTTCTTACATTGAATATCCTAGAGCACCTGAAGCTTTCCGTTATTACTTCTGATTTCAAAGGGATACCTTGACCCTTATAAGAGATGCCGCCACTCACTACAGGCTTCTTTAATGACCAGGAGTTCTGAAGACAATAAAGTACTACAAAATGAAATATTGGATCGTTTAAGTTATCCACATCTGGTAGCTGACGTAATATCAGTCCTACTGCTTTTTCTGAAGCATCTGTCACTGTGCCTCAGTACTGCTGCAGAGGTGAATACTCTTTTTAGAACTAGAAAAGAATGGTCTGCATGTTCATCCAAAGAGAACTTTGATCCCAGATTTTCCTTTTGTAAAAGTCCGGAAATATTGCTAGAACTTTCAGAAGCTTTTTGGATAAACTGCCAGAAGAAATCTGCAAACCTTAAAAGAAGAGGGTGATGGCGATTTTAATACTGCCTCTTTTTTCTTTGGATCCATTCACAGGCCCTGGAAGGGCAAAATGAATCCTAGATATTCCACCTATGATTGTTCAAATAGATATTTCTCAGGTTTTTAAGTTAGCTAGATGTCTCATGACCATTGTACAAACCATCGCACATGACAGCGATGGTTTCCAACAGATCTAGAAAAAAATCAAAATACCATCCAGGCAGTCTATCACATGGAGATTCACAATATCAGAGAAGGTGTTAAATGTTATCCTTAAAATGCTGAAATATTGAGGGTGCATTGCATAAATCAAAAAGCATCACCTGATACTGAAAATGGTCAAATGGTGTTAGGAAAGCCATTTCCCATTGTCTTTCATTTTAATCCTAAATAAATGATAGGCCCCTCTGAGATCGAGCTCAGTGAAGACTGACAAACCCCTTAATGACTTGAGTATGCATTTTTTTTTTAAAGACAAGGGGTATCAATCCTTGACAGTAACTGTAAGAACTGAGTTGTTGGTTGATGGGGGCGAAACCCTACTCAAGCAAAAGCCACAATCCTTGTCAGTATGATCCACATAAAGTAACTATACTAACTTATACTTAACCCCCTGTTAACTTGCCACAATAGCAGTTAGGCTTAATTTAGAGGCAATGTGTAAAGTATTATACATCACTTACACAGTAATAAAGGGAAAACACACCAAAAGAAAAATCACACACTAATTCAGAAAAATAAAATAAAGAACATTGTAATAAATTATTTAATACCAAAATGATTAACATCCAATCAGTAGAATCGGAGTTATGACTTTTTAAAGTTTAAAGTGAAAAATAGCACCTAAAACATTCAAAGTGACAACTGCAGACATTTAGTTGCGTGAAACCAGGGCAAAGCCCAAATTTATAGGCGCTTGTGATGGAGCACGGTTCAGATAGATGAAATGGATTAGGCTAGGTCTACGCTTACATTCTGACTTGGAAGAATTTTTTAACAAAAATGTCAGAAAAGAACAAATTTAGTGGGGCATGGCAGCTGGCTGTGTCCAAGGAAGAGGCGTCATTTTCAGGGAGCTGCTTGATGAAGTGGGTGGAGATTTTGACATTCAGCTTAGACTCTTTTATAAAAGTTGAAAATCTCCAGTGGGACAAAGCTGCAGGTTGTAGATAATGAGGGCTGCACGAGTCCGGCACCTGTTCTGCGAGGAGCCCTGAAAAGGATTTGTTGCTGCGGAGAAGAACATAGAGATAGCTGCTGCAAAATTAGAATGACCGGCAATGCACCTTGGGTGGATCGGCGAGCAGGTAGGTCCCGGCCTCCTCTCATTCCCAGAGCACTTTTTAGCAGAATATTTTCTAAATCCCAAGTTCAGGATTTGGGCTATCTGGGCACCTGCAGAACCACTTCCAAGCATCCAGGACGGGAGGGGCACCACTTGGAGGGACAAGATGGGTCCAGATGAGGGTTCAAGATGGTTGAAGCCTTTTTTGTCCCTGAGGCTCTGATGAAAAGGCCAGCAAAATAGCCCTTGAAGTCACTCTGGAAGTTCAAGCAGGAAAGCAGGTCTCGAGCAGCTGGGCAGTTCTCTGAGGGCACAAGGAACGCTTTAGGCAGCAGGTCAGTCTCTTGGTGCAGAAAGGCAGTCCTCTGAAGTACACAGCAGGCCACAGGCAGCAGGGTAGTCCTCTGAGAGTCTTTCTGCAGGTCCAGAAGTGAATTGAAGAGTGGGACTGAAGGTCTTAGTTTTTGTACCTGATACCAGCTTTGAGGTGGAAGAAACTTCTGGAGTTTTATCCCCAAAGAAGTATCTGGAATGTCCTGCCTCCCTGGTCCCAGGTTGTCTGCAGTCACAATAGGCTAGTGTGAAGTTCTTTGTGTGCAAGCTGAGGTTGTTCCTTCGTAGTGCAAGTGGGGCTGTGTGCAGCTCCACTCCCATCCTGCTTGGATGGCCCATCCTGCCAACACCCACTCCCTCTATTGCATGGCTGTCTGGGAGAAATACACAAAGGGCAACTACCAACTAGGCCTATTCATGTGACCCAAGAAACAGGCTGCAGGCACCAAATGATTAGGACAAGAAAATGCCATCTTTCTAAAATTTGTATTTGGACCGGAAACAAGCATCCTGGGACCGGTTTCGGGCTAACAGCCCTCATCAGCCAGGCTAGCTTGAATCCAATGGCAAAGTGAGCAAGGGACCCATGTCTGGGCATACCCTGCCAACTTAAGGCAAACAAAGCAAACACAAGGATATGATGGACGGTCCTAGGATGCTTGTTTCCGGTTTAGCGAAGACCTGGCTTGGCAGTTCGGGCTGGACTGTTCCATTGAGGCACAGGGTCAAGACTCATTTGCATATAGTTGGGTCTGCACAGAGGTGGCGAAGTGAGCTAAAGAATGATGATGGATTCAATTCAGATCTGTGACTGGGGGTGAGTGTCTGAAAAGTTTCAGCGCTCCGTCTATCATCTCCTTGTGTTTGCTTTGTTCGCCCTAAGTTGACAGGGTATGCCCAGACGTGGGTCCCTTGCTCACTTTGCCACTGGATTCAAGCTAGCCTGGCTGATGAAGGGTGTTACCCAGAAACCGGTCCCAGGCTGCTTGTTTCCAGTTCAGGGAAGACCTGGCTTGGCAGTTCGGGCTGGACAGTTCCCATGAGGCACAGGATCAAGACTGATTTGCATATAGCTGGGTCTGAACTGAGGTGGCGGAGTGAGCTAAAGAATGATGATGGATTCGACCCAGAACTGTGACTGGGGGTGAGTGTCTGAAAAGTTTCAGCGCTCCGTCCATCATCTCCTTGTGTTTGCTTTGTTCGCCCTAAGTTGGCAGGGTATGCCCAGACGTGGGTCCCTTGCTCACTTTGCCACTGGATTCAAGCTAGTCTGGCTGATGAAGGGTGTTACCCAGAAACCGGTCCCAGGATGCTTGTTTCCGGTTCAGGGAAGACCTGGCTTGGCAGTTCGGGCTGGACTGTTCCCTTGAGGCACCGGGTCAAGACTGATTTGCATATAGCTGTGCTGAACTGAGGTGGCGAAGTGAGCTAAAGAATGATGATGGATTTAACCCAGATCTGTGACTGGGGGTGAGTGTCTGAAAATTTTCAGCAATCCGTCCATCATCTCCTTTTGTTAACTTTCTAAATGTCGCATTTTCAAAATGGTAACTTCAAACCCAACTTTACCATTAGGAGGATTTTTTATTACAATTTATCAGACACCAAACATTAAAGGTTCACCTGTTCACAATCAAAACAGCACTTATTCCATGTAATAAATGTATCCAATGTTCTCCTATTGGAGTGGTAGGCCTTGCAGTAGTGAAAAATGAATTTGAGTTATTCACTGCCAGGACATGTAAAACTAAGACAGTACATGTCCAGTTTTTTAAATAAACTGCATCCTGCCCTATGGCTGTCCAAGACTTACCCTAGTTGTGACTTTTATGTAATAAAAAGGAAGGTTTAGGCCCTGCAAAATGTGTAGTTTGCCAGGTCGAAATAGCAGTTTAAACTGCCCTCACAGCCTGCAATGGCAGGCCTGAGAAATGTTTACAACGCTACTTAAGTGGGTGGCACAATGAGTGCTGCAGAGTAACTAATAGAATTTGAGGTACAGGCCTTAGGTACAAGTAGTGCCACTTAACTAGGGACATACAAGTAAGTTAAATGTGCCAATTGGGTATAAGCCAATTTTACCTTGTTTAAAGGAGAGAGCACAGGCACTTAAGCACTGGTTGACAGTTGTAAAGTGCTCAAAGTACTAAAAGCCAACAAAAACAGGTTCAGAAAGCAAGAGGTTGAAGGCACAAGATTTGGAGATGACCCTGCAAAAAGGGCCAAATCCAACACACATCAATCCTTCTACCTATTTTTTATGTTTAATGTTCTCAGACATCCATTTTCTGACTGGGTCCTCTATCCTGCCCCATGGCCTCTGACAAGCATGCTTAGAGATGCTAATTAAATGGAAAGAGGAATTTGGAGACTAAATGTGTGGTGGCTGACAGGAGCCATGTTTGTTGGCATGTTGCAAATGAATATTGACCTTACTATCACACTAATGAGTGCTCTGTAGTGTCTCTAGTATTGCTTGAGTCGGTGCTCAAAGGAAGGGCAATAGGCTAAATCTCCAGCTTGGAAAAAGGACTAGTGGGAGACTATTCCTCTTGATGGTTTTCAGCTCAGCACCTCCAGTGAACCAAATGGCATCAAAATGTTAATACGTGATTTAGCATGGAAGGAAATAAGTATTGTTCCATTACAGTTTTCACAATCCTGACACTTGTGTTGCAAGTATGCAACTGTGTAAACAGCATCCTCTCCTATGTATGAGGATTCTTTTCTCATCTTCACTGCCCTGCCACAATTATATTAGTGTCTGACCTATATAGTACAAAATGCACCTTCTCTTATTTTATTTGGTAATGGAGACGCTGGTGACTGTTCTCTAAGCACCACCCTCCCCTACGGCCAACTATTGTAATTTAGATAATATTTGCTTATTCACTGAGGCTTTTTATTAATGCAACTCAATTTTCATTTATTAACCAAAGTTTCACAGCATATTTGAATGCTTCCTCACTACTCAATATCAGTAGTTCAGAACCATGTTGCTCACCTCTTATTTGATCGAATGTACTCAGTCCACATCAATCCTTTGCTGAAGTCCTTATATCCACTATCAATGAAATAATGAGCCTTTGGTACAAACATTAGTGTATGGGTAGCATTTACTCTTGTACTACGCCCCGCTTACTCATTGAAAGAAAACGGGTTATTAGTTGGGGAAGATATCAGTCCTACTCAAGTAATAAGTTGCAAAATCTTGTGAGGTAAAACACACATATTCAACAATTTAAACCTGGGTTCAATCCCTAGTAGCAATGTCTCAGATCATACAGGCTTAACTTAGGAAATTTGCAAAGTAGCTAGCAACACTAAAACAGTCAACATGTCAAAACACAACTCAATAAAATATAACACAATCAATTAAAAAAAATTAAGAAACATTTAAAATGAAACATTACACCAAATCGACAAAAATCCAATGAGGGAGAGTTAAAATATGAAGTTTTAAAGTTTGAAGACCAAAAGCGCCAACAAAACGAAAGGCCGCCAACCAGACATCACTGTTCCAGGTTGACCGGGATCTAGGCATAGTTTCAGGCTGACTGCAATGGAGCTCATATTGAATACACCAAGCTGGTCATCCTGGTCAAAGATTTTACCTTATGATTTAGTCTTTGAAATGGAAGTCAAGATCATTCAGTAGGGCAAGCCTGTAGGTGTGTCCACATCGAAACTGAACACCTTTGCTATGAGGTCCCGCTGAAGCTCTGAAGGTCTTAGAAGTCAAAATGTTTCTAACTCCCAACTTTTAAATTTTTCTGGGGAAGTTCTTCTTAGCCATTTCTAAGGCTCCTAGGACCTCAGGGACAGCACACATGGTCCAGGATACAATCCAGCAGAGGCACCAGCAATGTCCAGTCCAGTTCTGATTGATACTGGTACACTGGTCACTTCAGGAAAAAGGCCCCTTGCAACTTGTTAGGGCACAGAAGCCTCCTCATAGGTTACAGGAAGCATTTCCTGTCCTCTTCTGCTCTGCCACAGGTCCAGAATGTGCTTTGAGGAGCTGGGGGTGAGGTACTATATTTTTTCAGTTTACTAGCCAGAGGGAAGGAGTGACTACTGGACACTCTCTACTAATAGGCAAAACGTTCCCATGGGCAAACCTTCTCACTTTTGCAGCACGTCCTGTTTTCCACATTACAAACTATCCCATAGTGCACCATTTTCAGAAAAATCAAACAAGCCAAAATCTTTCTCCGCCTGGAGGGAGCTTGTGGCTCGTATAGGGGTGTTTTTAAGGTAGTGAGCAGTCCCCTTCCACTCAACCACGCTAAACTGGTTTGTTGGAGCAGATCCCACCTCCACAGAAAATAAAGCCAAGAGGCAAAACTCTCTTTTGGGATCAAATTACCCCTTTCCTCGAAGATTAACTAAACTATAAAAGTGCAGGTCTCTCACTGGTCTCTTTTAACTTGGTGGTATTCCTGGACACTCCTAAAGTGCCCTGCTTGGGGTGAAGCTGGGTCACATTCACCTCCGCCATCCCCATCTGCTGCCACCGCTGAGGCATCCTGCAAGACCCAAGCCATTGTCTCTTCTCCTAGAAAAGTATTTCACAACTCATCAAAGGAACACTGACAGAACAGCTGTAGGCTGGTATATTGTAAGACATTTGTTTATTAGTTGTGCAGGATGTGAGACCAGCAGAATTAGGTACACAATTGTCTCCTCATTGGCAACAAAGGATCCCATTGTAGCACTTGACTCTTTCAGGGTAGTGAGGCAGAGCAGTCCAAGGCCTACTCAGGGGAGGTGGTGTGGGCTAGTAGTTGCCATTTACTAGCATGCAATAATAACAAAAGATTGTCCAGTCAGTGTTTTTTCTTTGAAAAAGGAAAAGTACTTTTATTACACACACATTACTAAATACTACACATTAAGTTACAAATACATACACCAGGCCATTGGAAATACCTTTGGTGACAATCTGAAATAACATTTGACCTATTGTTGGACCTGACCACCAAAATCACAAATGGTCCTCCCACCTATACCAGATAGAACATCACAATATAAGGGGTTGGCACATTAAATGAAACAGGCCTTTTGTCTTTGTCAGGGGGGTCACCACCAATATATGATGCAATCCTATTGACTTTGTCAAGGGGTCACCCCATTAATACTTAAGGCAAGCCTATTGGTTTTGACAAGGGCTCACCACATTATAAGACCAACAATCACATATTGAAAAAAATCATCCTTGTATGACTGTAATCAGTAACCATATTTAAATGTAATCATTCTTGTTACTAAAAGTATTGGAATGTTTACGGAAATCATTGTCAGCAATATATTTTAAATGAAGCTTTGGAAATCAATGTAACGTGTCTAACTCTTTCTTTTTCACATATATGCCACATCAAATTCAACTATTGGACCAACCAGTAGAGATCCTTGCACTCCTAAGCTGTAGAGCAAAGGCCACAGATGTGGAGTGCTTTGAAAATCATTAAAAACTGTGTTACGGTCATGGATTCAGTGACCTAGGAAACCGGGAGACTTATGGGTAGTTGTTTTTAAAAATGCACCCATGGTGCTGAAGCCTTCGTCTTTATATATTTTATTTTGAGATGGGTGCCCCTCCCCAACCTGGGGAACCCAGATGCAGCCTTTCAGGTTAGAGGAGCGCAGGGTGCCCACTCGTGCACTGCCCTGCTGGCTACCTGGCTGACACTGTGCTGTGCTGTGCTGCACTGGGAGCTGGCATCCTTTATCTCTCCCACATGCGTTCCGTGTAAGAGGGAGGATGGCTGCAAGCAGAAGTCCATGCTTTGGTCTTTGGGGCTCAGGAATAGGGTCACAGGCCCCATACATTAATGTGCCGGCCTAAGGGATGGGGTCCCCGGGCCTAGTAGAACTCTGGGGAGGGGGTCCCACAGATGACCCCTCCCTGGACATAAATATTTGATGATGTTTGTGCTGACCTCCAGGCACAGCCCGTTCCGGGGTTATGTTTAGAAGCTGAGGTGGAGTCGCATTTGTCACTCAGTTTAGGCATTTTAAAATTAGCAAATCTTTATATGTGCATATTTCAGGCCCAAGCGCGCTGATTTTTAGAGGTGGGCTGAACTCGCGGAGTTTCACTCCACGGAATTACACAGAGTTACATAAAAACTCAGCGGGATTCAGTGGAGTTCCACCAACAGGTGGGAAATATGCAGCTCGCACTGCAATTTAGCGCCAGTAGGGCAAACAGCGCTGAAAATTCAGCGCAAGCTATACCATTCATTGGACAAGAGTGCACAGCTATTCAAGTTGATTTTGCTACAGCTCGTGTAGAAAATCTACTTGAGCTGCAGCGAATATACTTGAGGGACAGCCCTCTGACCGCTACCACTTGTGACCACCCGCGTTAGAAGATCATGCTGGTGGACAGTAAATTTTGCTCGCATTTTTTGGAGCCTCGCAGGACTACAATTCCACCAGCAGCGACTGGCAGAATTCGGCCAGAGCCTTGTGGTAAAGAGAAACACGAAATGACTAAAGTTCTGCCAATTCCATGGGTGGAACGAATCATTCCACCCACCCCTACTAATGTTCTGAATTTTGGGCTCATTTTGCTCCTAGCGGTGAGTCCTAGCCATCTGGTGCATTACAGTAGGCTTCCCGGCCCTAAAAGGGGTACACATTGTGGGGAACTGGTTTCACTGGCTCCCTGCACCAGATATCTCTTTGCCTTGCTCCTGGTGCTCCACTCTTCCTGCTGAAGCACAGAGATCCAGGTTTCCCCCAACTGGTCCTTAGGTGGTTAATGGAGGCAATGCCACTGGCCCTGGAAAGACCCGCATAATCCAGGGGGAGACTGACCTCCTGTATTGTAAGCCTAAGGCACCTGTGCATGGGGCAACACATGTGTTGGTAGTCCCCCAATGCTACAGGGCCTTCCTACTGGTGCTGGCTTATGAAATTCCCCTGGCAGGACATCTGGGGCAGGACAAGACCTTTGCCAGGCATGTCTCCCACTTTTATTGACCCCAGATGAGCATATCCTCAGATACATTCTGCAGGACTTGCCTCACCTGCCAGGCCACTGGGAAAAAAGGGACAAATCTGGAGTCTCCCCTGAATACTTTACCTGATGTTGGCACCCTCTTTGAAAAGGTGTGCGTTAACATTGTAGGACCCTGAGACCCCAATACAGCCCTAGGCAACAGGTTTAGACCGGTCTTGGTGGACCAGAGACCATATCTCTGAGGACTGTGACTGCACATGCAGTGGCTAGGGCCCTGATGAGGATTTTCATCAGAATGGGGTTCCCCAAAGGGGTGGTGTCTGACATGGGCATCAACTTCATGTCTCCATACATGGAGTCCATGTGGAAAGAGTGTGGGGTACTTACAAGTTATCCACACCCAGCCATCCACAAACCAATAGTCTTACTGCAGTGACATAAGAAAGGCCCCCACAGCCCCTATGGTGCTGGGGCACCTGAGCTCCAGGGTGTCCCCTCAGCATAGTACCCTGGCCTGAGAGCTCCTGAGTGTGGTCAAAGGGGGCACCTCTCCATGTTCTTTGCAGCGGGCCCCCTCAAGTTTTGTTATGGCACTGGATTGTTTAAAAATTTAACAAGACCCTAAAAGGCATGATTATGGGCCTGTCTGAGCCCATAGGGTGGAAGTGGAATGCCCTCTTACCATGCCTCCCTTTTGCCTACAGGAAAGTGCCAGAGAAGATAGTTGAACTTAGCCCATTTGAAATGTTGTATGGTCACTCTGTTAGGGGACCTCTCAGTTTGGTAAAGGAGGCGTGGGAGCAAGCTCCAAAGAAACCCCCCCCACGATGTGGTTAGGGATGTGCTATCCCTCAGGAACCAGGTGGTCAAATTCTGGAAAGATCTGAGTACTTGGAGGCCATTCACGAAGTTACGAAACAATGGTGCAACCAAGTGTCTCCCATGGTGGAGTTTCAACCTGGGCAGAAAGTGTGGGTGATGGAGCCTGTGGTTACCATTGCCCTCCAAGACTACTGGACTGGGCTCTATGAGACAATTGAGAGGAAGGGGGAGGCCACCTACCTGGTGGACCTCAAGACCCCCAGAAACCCTTAAAGGGTACTCCATCTCAACCGCCTCAAACCCCACAATGAGAATCTGAGGTCATCATCCTGCAGGTGACAGTTGACGTGGAGGAGGAGGAGAGTGAACCGCTCCCTAACCTCCTGTCATCTAAGGAGACATATGGGTCAGTGGAGTGTGTCAACTTCTCTCCTACCCTGACCCCAGAACAGCAGAGGGAATGTCACCGAATGTTGGTACAGTTTGCCTCTCTACGTTCCCTCACTTCTGGGCATACACACCTGTGTAACCATGATATTGACGCTAGAGACAGCCTGCCTGTCAAAAATAAAACATACAGGCTGCCTGACAAAGTGAGGGCCAGCATCAAAGTGGACGTTTCTAAGATGTTGGAATTAGGAGTGATTGGGCATTCCAGTAGTCTCTGGTCTAGCTCAGTGGTGCTGGTACCAAAATCTGCCCCATCAGTCGCCTCCCCAGGACTCTGGGTCTGCATGGGCTCAAGGGGGGTGATGCTCACCCCATTCCTCGAGTTGACGAGCTCATCAACAGATTAGGGGCTACCAAGTTCCTGAATACTTTCGATTTGACTTCAGGGTACTGGCAGATTGTCCTAACTTACGGGGCTAAAAAGTGGTCAGCATTTTCCACACAGGAAGGGCCATGTCCAATTTAAGATAATGCCCTTTGTCCTGAAGAATGTCCGTGCCACCTTCCAGAGCCTGGTGAACAAGGTTTTGGCTGGGATGGAGGTCTTCAATACTGCTTACCTGGATGACATAGCTGTCTTCAGCAACCGGAAGAATCACCTCTTTCACCTTAAGGAAGTACTTCAGGCCCTGAAACAGGCAGGTCTGACTATCAAGACCAGTAAGTGCCAGATGGGGTAGGGGGCTGTGGTGTACTTGAGAACCTTGTGGAAGGGGTAAGGTCCAGCCCCTTCAGGCTAGATATACATTATCCTGGTCTGGGAGCCCCCTAAAATTCAGACTGAGGTGAGAGCTTTCCTTGGCCTAATTGGTTACTACAGGATGATTGTCAAGGGATATGGGACCATTTTTGTTCCCTTAACTGAGCTGACTTCCAAGAAGCAGCCCAAGAAGGTGACCTGGACAGAGGCCTGTCAGAAAGCTTTTGACTCCCTCAAACAAGCTATGTGCACAGCCCCTGTGCTCAAGGCCGCTGACTTTTCTAAAGAAGTCATTATTAAACAGATGCCTCAGATCATGGCATAGGGGCAGTTCTATCACAGCTAAATGAGGAGGGCCTAGACCAACCTGTAGGTTTCATATCTAGGAGGCTACTTCCCAGTGAGCAGAGGTGGAGTGCTATTGAGAGGGAAGCCTTTGCTATGGTCTGAGCATTGAAGAAGTTGAGACCATGCCTATTTGGGACTCCCTTCCAGTTCAAGCAGACCACAGGCCCCTCAGGTGGCTCATGCAGATGAGGGGTGAGAGTGCAAAATTGTTGAGGTGGTCCATCTCCCTACAGGAAATGGACTTCATGGTGGAACACCATCCTGGGTCATACCACTCAAATGTTGATGGTCAAATCAGGTTCTTCTGTCTTAGGGATGGGAACTCCCAGGAGGGTGAGTAGTTCTCCCCACTTTCAACTGGGGATGGCATGTGTTAGATCTGTCAGCCTCAGAGTGGTCTTCGCCCAAACATTTTGCCTGTTTCCCTCCATTTATCTGCTGAAATTTATTTGTGTTTGCCTTAGGACTCTGTGCAACTTACCACTGCTAATCAGTGCTAAAGTGCTTGTGCTCACTCCCCTCAACATTGATTTATACCTGAATGGCATATTTAATTTACTTACAAGTCACTTGTAAAGTGGTATACCATATACCCAGGGCTGTTAAATTAAATGGTACTAGTGGGTCTGCATCACTTATTGTTCCACCCACTTAGGTAGCCCCTTAAAACATGTCCCAGGCCTGCCATTGCAGGCTGAATACAGTTTTAAACTGCCAATTAGACGTGACAATATAATCCCCTTACCAAGCCCTAAACTCCCCTTGTATTACATATGTCACCCCTAAGGTAGGCACTAGGTAGTTATATAGTGTCAAGCACTCACCTGGTTCCAACCACGGAGACAACACTGGAGCCAAAGCTGGACCTCCTATCCCTCTTAGAGCCACACAAGATCAAGGGGCCAAACTCCTTAGATCACGCACAGCCCTCAGGGGGAAGAGGGATTGGTATAAAATAGGAAAAGACTTGCAGTATTGGATCTGCTCTGTGGCTATATGACACGGCGTAACAGGATCTGTCACTTCTGAGACCTTCTACGTTTGTGACATAGATGTACACTAGACCAGAACCTCTGGTTTTGCGATGATGTAATGCCCTGGAAATAACAAGAGGAGGCGGTTACAATCAGTACACCAACAGGTCTCTACATACAATGACCATGCATTAACTTCCATGACATACACTGTTATACCTGCTGCTCAGCCATTATGAGTGTGCTGTGTGAAATGTTGGTGCATGATGATGCGCTGGAGTGTCAGTTGGAGCATGGGCTGAGCAGCAGAGAGGCTGCTTCTGGTGGGGCTTACTATAGAGCTTATCATAGAAGCTATCCTGAAATCTAAGTTAAGAACCTATGAACATCTTTACCTGTAACTAAGATCAATAAATCATCATCTGGAACTTACACCTCGGCTAATGGACTTTTATTTACAATATGTTGGCAACGATCTGGAGTTAGAGCCACCCATGTTAACTGGAGCAACTACTGAGGATTTCAACAAGAAACTCAAGATTCAACTATTAAGGAACATTAAGATAGCTCAGAATTACAATTCTAGACAGAAGCCTAATGCCTGGCAGCCCCACCAGTGTCCTCCACATCAGACGACCCCAGCCAGGGCGTGCATCTGTTTAGTAATATGAACTGGTATCCATGTGAATAAAGACAATCTACGGTGCTCTGAGCATTTTCAGCAACCCTCTGCCTTCAAGAATCTTTTAGCGTTTGGTTGGTAGAAACCGGCAGATTTTCTTCACGGAACACAGAAGCGCTGGCAAAATTGACTATGCTCGCTGCTGATTATCTAGGCGCATCGGGTGCTGTGCAGTCAACATTTACGTGTGCGGATACCAGCATAATTGGCGGCAATGTGGGTTTTATGCTTCTACGTTTTTTGTGTGTGCAGTGCTTTGGACAACCCCCATTGCATGCTTCACTTTACCATTTCCTGGGGGCAGCGTGAAGGTGCAGCAAGACAATCAGTGACGTCTCTTCGATCCGGTCCTGGAACGCACGCTGTGCATTAACTTTTGATACACGCACGCATCGGGAGTCACCCAGGACTGGATATCTTAAGTGCGCCATCTTTGTTATTTTCTAGTTTGGTACATTGTCGCCGGGCATTACTCAGAGGTCTATCACGCTACCACTTCAACGAGATTGTATCAGTTGCCCGATTAAATGCTGGAGTGCCGATCTGCACGTTCCTGATGCACGACATAGCATGCTTTTCATGGGAAGTGCACCATTTTATTCTGTGTGAGCCTTATTCCAAAATTTCAGTGTCCCGTGACTGGAACTTCATTATTTTTTACAAGTAAATATATTTGTTTTACATCAAAGTTATGGAGGAGTAGCGACCTGAAAACTACATTTGCTACAGTTGGTGCTACGTGAGGCAGTCTGTTCGCTGTGTGATTTTATTTGCCGGTTGGGTGAGTTGTTTCTCACCAAGAACTGTTCTTATATGGGGTTTGTTGTGGAATGCCTTCCTGCTTCTTTGTGAGAAGTGAAGATCAGATCAATAAGGATTATTTGATTTTTATGTATACTTCACTCTTCTTTAGGAAATACGGTAGAGCAGTTCCAGGTACGTGGGAATTGAGAAGGACTTCGGGTGAGAGATCGCTCACCTGTGTGTAAAATACGTGGCATTTGTTTTAGTTTTATGCTGCGTAATGTTCAGTGGGTTAGTGCTGTGTGGGTGGAGAAAGGTTATACTTATGTTCTGAATGATTGCTGTTGCTGATATGTTGGAGCATAAGCTGAGCAGCAGGGAGGCTGCTCCTGGTGGGGCTTACTGTAAAGCTTATCATAGAAGCTATCCTGAATTCTAAGCTAAGAACCTATGAACACCTTTACCTGTAACTAATATCAATAAATCATCATCTAGAACATATACCTCGGCTAATGGACTTTTATTTACAACATACACTTACAGGTTTCATCTTCAGCACGGCATGAGAGTAGAATAACTAAAATTACAGATTAGTCTGTGTCACTCCCAGGAATAACCTGGAAACACAGATTGGAGTTACTTGCACTGCTAGGGATAAACTCTGAGCAAAGGCTGGAGTTACTTGCACTCTGAAGGATAAACTCAGAAACAGTTTGGAGTTACTTGCAATCCCGGGGATACGCTCAGAACACATGTTGGAGTTACTTCCACTCCCAAGGATACACTTGGAACACAGGTTGGAGTTACTTGCACTCCCAAGGTTACACTTGGAACACAGGTTGGAGTTTCTTGCACTCCCAAGGAAACACTTGGAACACAGGTTGGGGTACAAGCTTCATGCATATATCAAAGACTCTGAATTACTTTCTCTTATCACTACTGTTCATCACAAAAACACGGAACTCATGTCTTTAATCCTTGCACAAAACCAGTTCTAGCGCCAAGGTTGCAGGAAGGGTCTTGAGAATAAGCACACAAGAAGCGCTAGAGTAAATCACAGAGAGGGCATGGGGAAAAGTCAATAGTCTTTGAAGATGTGGATACTCAGTCCTTGTTACTACTATAGGAGGACTAGTGCACGCTAACCTGATATCAAGTACTTAGCCTAGTTCTTCCACTTGACTGAAGTTCGAAGAAAATCTTGAGGCATTGACTCAAGGAGTCGCAGGGGGTCCAGAGTAGTTGTGCAGGAGGGAGAGAGGAGGAAGATGTCAAGGGAGCTGGAGCCACTGTAACCACAGGTTCAGATAGGCTTGAAGGAGACTGGAGTGCTTCTCGGTTCTGTCTGGATTTTTCAGGTGAGTGGGAAGGGTGAAGCTTGTTCTGCAGGGAGAGAGGTCAAGACACGATTCGGGGATGGGTGGGGTTTATATACCCTCTTGAAGGCTCAATGGATGTAGCTAGATCACGTGTGGCATGTGGGGCACATGGTGATCTGTAAGGTTCTCAAACCTTGGCGAAAACACATGTTGGTACACTTGATTTGACCTTACAAAATAGGCAGGTGCAACTTGATGATTGGAACCAAATAACAGGAAGCAAATGTATCGTTTTTGCCCAAATGTGCATGATAGGAAACAACAACAAGGCCCCAGCAACAGAGGGAGCAAGGCTTGCCGTTGGCTCACGGGATTCTGGGGGAAGCTTACATGGATTCAATGGAAAACACCACCAAGCCCCTAGTAACAGTGGGTGCAGATAATCTATTCATTGATGGGTTCTGGGGGATGCTTTCAGGGAATTAAGTGCAATGGAATTATGGGATTTTGGGGGACAATTGCAGGGAATCAAGCGCAATGGAATTACAGGTTTTGGGGAACATCAGTAGTGTTATAATAGTGTGCCATAAGGCACCACAGGAGTAATACAACATGAGCCCTGTGCACTAAACCACTACATAGGGGGCACATGAAGGGGTCCTGACAGAAAGGGAGCAGGAGCGAATCATGAAATAGGGCGGGTGCATAGTAATTGAAAGGTTGGACATGTACATTTAAGCTTCACATATCCTGATAGTGAAAAACACCTACATTTGGTTTTTTTTGTCATATTTTTACTGCTCAACTCGTGAGGGAACATGGCGGCTGCGTGCTGATGCAGCCGCGGGTGCTAGCGGGAAAAATTGAGCCACGGGCAGTTATGCTCCCGACGATCTAACCTACCGGAGAAGCAAGGATGATTATCCGGGATGAATTCTCCTTTTGGCCCAGCCAAATCTCGGAACGCGGAGTGGGCTGGCTCTGAGGCGCAGAGCTGTGAGGTCCCTGGGTCGCGGTGGAAAGAGGCGGCCAGGGAACTGCGGCGCTGCAGGGCTGATGTAAGATCCAGTGGCAGAGGCAGCAAAAGTCAGGCTGCAGGACGAAGCTCCCCACAGATCCTGGAGGCAGAGAGCAGCAACCGGTCTTCCTCATTAGGGGATCTGAGGTGAGGAGAGCGGAGAAACGATAATGGGAAAAAGCGGGTAAGGAGTTTGCAGTTCCTGCTTATGGAGAAAGGTGCCTCAGTGGATGGTAAGGCCAGGGATAGGCCCTCAAGATATAAATTGCGAACAAGAAGTATCGGGGGCGGTAAAGTGGGACAGGTACCTGTCTCTCCCTCTGTGACTCCTTTGAGTATTGTACAGGAAGTAATGGACGCAAGCAAAGGAAAGCAGGGTCGCCACGGTGGGGCTTCAGGGGGGGCGACTGGTGCTTTGCAAAACAGGAAAAACTGTAAATCCCCATTAAAAAACACAGGGGGAAGAGGTAAAAAGCCAATAACCCAGTCAATCAAAATAACACCTTCGCTTAAATCGTTTTTTCGTGTTTTACCTAGCTTGCAGAGAGGGGTAAGTCCTGAGGAAGTAATCTCTGCTAAGAGTCTCAGAATGGAGGTACCCAGTGTGGCTGTGAGTGCTATTGAGAGCAGTACGGCCGGAGTTTCTCCTCTATTGTTGAGGAATGAGGACGAAACCAGTCCTGGAAGAGTTCAAAAGAACACAGTTATAGTCCCCATTAGTAACAGGTTTGAAGGTTTGGCAGTAGTTGAACCACCAGAGGAGGCAGAGGATCTGCATACAAGGAGCAACACAAATGGTGAAAGTGGAGGGGGCTCCCAGGGAAACGCAGAAGATTCACTGACGAGTATTCTTCTGGGACTAAAGAATGAAATTAAGAGTCGCTTTGAAGTTTCGGAGGCCAACCAGGTCGGTATACAAGCTTCGTGCTCCGAGTTAGCACAGAAATTAGATGAGGTCGCTTCCCGTACCAAGGCCTTGGAAGATGAAGTCGGATCGATTAAACAAGATGTGACAAAAAATGCCAGAGATTTCTAAGCTGGTTAAACAAAACCAAGTGTTAAGGGACGACTTTGAGAGATTGGAGAATCATTTCCGAAGGACTAACTTAAGATTCTTAAATATTCCAGAGGCAGAGGAAGGTACGGATATGAAGGTCCTTATAATCAGTATACTCAGAAATACTGTCCTTAAGGATAACAAGGACATATATCTTGAACAAGAGATTCAAAGAGCGCACAGGGAGCCTTTTCGGCACAATCCCCAAAGGACCAAACCTAGGAAGATCCTAGTGACGTTCCGCTCGTATACTGTTAAGGAGGCACTCCTCAGTTGGGCCTTAAGAGATGGCCCATATCCAGTCAAGGGGTTCTCTGTTACAATAAGATCGGACATTTCGAAAGCCACAGAACAGAGGCAATGGGAGATGGGTAACACGATGGAGGATCTGCGGAAGCTGGGGGCCAAGGTGCAATTAAAATTCCCTGCGATGCTTTGCATAATGTGGGATAATGAAATGTATAATCACCGCACTGAGATTTAATAAAAAAGAAGAAGGAAACCATTAAATAATTAAGCAGATGATTATAGAACTCTTGATTTGGTAGATTAGATAAGGGAACTGAGATGCGCTGAAGCATGGCAAATCTTCGCATATTAAATATTCCCCCAATAGACAGCCCATAAGGCATAATTATGCCTACTAAGATAGGGAGGGTTCCCCAGGGAGGGGTTGGTGGGGAGGGGATAGGTGGCGGGGGTGGTGATTGTGCACGGGTGGGGAGCAGAGGGTTAAAAATGAAAAAAAGTGCTCAGTATAACCTAACCAGAAATGTTTATATGAATTGAATTGGAAACAGGAGGTGGGAACTAGAGAAAGGGGATGATGGCTAAACCTGGTAAAGATATAGATATCCTTACTTGGAATGTGAATGGTCTGAGGGTAAGGAACTATTCCGTAGGTATGGATGGGTCCAGAGTTTTTTAGTTTCTGATCAAGAGCAATGCTGTAAGGGGCTAGCGATCCTCATAAGAAGGGGTTCTGGAGTGGAGGTTAAGTATTCTAGAACAGATAGTTCCGGGAGATGGGTTTTAGCTGGAATGAAATGTGCAGACATTGATTTCATTTGTGTTGGTTTTCTTTGGTCCAAATGAGGATGATCCACAGTTTAAAGTAGATTTGGAGTTAAACCTAGTGGAGGCCATGGTTCCGTTGATTCTGGGTGGGGACTTCAATATCTTGCTGGATCCTATTTTGGATCGCCCAACTTGGAGGAATGATGCTCCGGCACCTAAAGCACGTCAAGCTCTTAAAATATGATGCAAGATCTAGGGTTAGTAGTTGTATGGAGACATCTTAGAGGACAGACGAGAGGGTATACCTTCCACAGTAAAAAATATGGACATTACTCCAGATTAGATTATTTTTTGTTGGAAAGGGGCCTAGCGGCAAATATAAACGAGATCATACATCATCCAGCACATATTTTGGACCACTCAGCGGTCACCTTGACATTACAGGTTCCAGGAATTGAGCCCAAAATAAGATGGACATTAAAACGTGCTCTCCTCTTAGACGATGAGGTGATTCTTGCCTTAAAAAAGGCCACGTCTGAGTATTTTTTTATTAATACTGGTACAGCTTCCCCAGGAGTAAAATGGGATGCTTTTAAAGCATACATCCGAAGGGTATTAAAAAGTCTCAGTTGTTCTAAGGGAATAGAAGAGAGGGCTGAATTGGTAGGAATGGAAAAATATGTTGGTATTCTTGAGGCCTCTTTACAAGCATCAAGCGGTGGGAAAGATACAGAGATGCTGTCAAAACAACTGGAAGAGGCCCAATTAAACTATAAAATCAAACTGGACTCCAAGTGTAAGGCAAGGTGTCAGGCTGGAAGTATGAGACAGTTCGAGTATGGGGAGAAAGCTGGGGTATTACTGGCTTCGAAGGTCAGGGTAGAGAGATCCAGGAATACGATTAAGGAATTGGTCGGCGCTCAGGGTGATATGTTAGGCAACTGGGAAGATATGCAAAATCATCTGGTTTCTCTTTTTGCCATATTATATAGGGAAGATACCTTCCCAGAACCCCAAAGACTTAAAGAATGGTTGGGGGATCTTGGTCTTCCTCTACTGACCATAGAAGGAAAGGAAAGGAGTGCATGGAGGCTCTGATTACTCAGGAGGAGATCAGAAGGGCTATGACTAGAGCTAAGAATGGGAAGGCTGCTGGTCTGCATGCTATCCCTTCAGAGGTTTATAAACTTCTAACAGAGGAAATAATCCCAGTTTGGGAGATCTTGTATAATTTGGTGTATAAGGGGAGGATGCGGATACCTGGGTCATGGAAGGAGGCCACTATAGTCCTGATTCCAAAACCAGTTAAAGACCCTAGGAAGGCAGATTTGTATCGCCCGATATCCCTGCTTAATTCAGATGATAAGATCTTTGTCAGTATTTTGGCAGGGTGATTGGCCAAACTGGCACCTCAGCTTATACACCCTGATCATAAGGGATTTGTACGGGGAGGCATATTCATGAACTTACTCAGCAATTAATTGGCAGTATAGACCTTGCTACAGCTCGTTCGATCCCCTTGGCTGTAGTCACACTGGATGCAGCCAAGGCTTTCAATCGTGTTTGCTGGGCTTACCTGTGGGAAGTTTTGGCAATAATCGGTTATGGCCCCTGTTTTATCACAATGTTAAAAGCTTTGTATGAACAATCAACAGCTAGGATTCTTCTCAATGGTTTCCTTACAAGAAGTTTTCTGAGTACCAGGGGCACACAGTAGGGTTGTCCCATTTCCCCATTGTTGTTCGATATTTATATCAAACCATTTGCTCAGCTATTGCGGCAAGATTCCCAGGTTACCCCCTTTAGTTCAGGAGCTTACAAAAATAAAATTGCATTGTATGCGGATGACCTCGCAATTTATACTACGGACCCGATTTTAACTATTCCCAGAGTGGAAGTTCTGGTGAAAGAATTTGGGCAATATCTGGGTATTTTGTAAATAACCCAAAGTCTGGGGTAATGTGTTGGAATGTCCAAAACTGGAGGGGGGAAGTACAGAATGAGCTTAGGTATCTAGGAATAAGGATAATAAAACCATTAGAGGAAATACCTCAGTACAATGTGGAGAGGGTAGGAAAGGAGGTTGATGCATCACTAGCTAGATGAAAGAACCTGCCTTTGACCATATATGGTAGAGTGAATTTAATTAAAATGGTGGTACTACCAAAATTGACGTACCTTTTTAACTGCATCCCTCTGATGTTCCCAAAGTCTGTAATTGATAAGATACAGGGGAAGGTAGTCAGTTTTGTTTGGGCATCAAAGAGAGCTCAGCTGGCCTGGAAGAAACTGAGACGTAAGCTTGAGAAAGGAGGATTGGCTCTTCCAGATCTAAAGTTGTATTGTATGGCGTTCCAGTTTAAAAACTGTAGAATCTTGTTAGGTAAACCGGGGTCTCTAATATGGGGAGGTTTGCTGGAAGAAATGGTAAGGGAGTGGGGCTCTAAAGGTTTTTTGTATAAGTTTGGGGCGAGGAAGTTTTTCAAAAAAGTTAGGTTGAAGATTTTAAAGGCAGCACTTACTCTCTGGCTGGGATTAAAAGAATTTTGGAATGGGTTATTTTTCGGATTTTTGCCCAATTTGGGACTCCCCAGGTATGCCTGAGTTTCTCAAAGACGGGCTGAGTCTCCCATTGAGGAGGGCGGTAATTGAAGTATGGGTAGATCTCCTGACAGTGCAGGGAATGTTGCCTTGGGAAGTGTTGCTGGCAAAAACGGGTAATTCCCTTTCAAGATTCAAGTATCTGCAGTTGTCATCTTGAGTGGCAGCTAATGCACAGGAGATCAGCGGGATGTGGGAATTTGACTCAAAACTACAGGATGAGACCCCCAGGAAAAAGGAAGTTGCTGACTGGTATTGGACTTTGTTAGAAGTCGAAGATACAAAGCTGAAGGCACCATACTCGATATGGGAAGGAGTTATCCAGATGACGGAACCACAAACAATCTGGCAACTTTCTTTAAAATTACTCTATGGGGTGGTCAAACCCACCAATCTGTAACGGAACCATTTTTTCACCATCAACAGGCTGTACTGGTCACCCCAGAAGTTAGCTAAGTTCACACCAGAACCGATTACAAAATGCTGGAGATGTGGCTTGTTGAGAGCCAATGACCTACATATGTTTTTCGAGTGCCCAGAACTACAGGTGTATTGGCAGGAGGTTGATGAAGTCGTTAATGAAATTTTCAGGACAAATATAATGCTGAGCACAACACTGGTTTTGATGGGGTTGGAGGACCGCCCCAGTCAGTCCCTATCGGCAGTCAGAAGGGCCCTCCTGTTTTATTTGATGCTCTTTGCCAGAAGAAAGATTTGTAAGCGATGGACGAATCCCCTTCCCCCCAAGGGATTTGATTGGCTTCAGGCAGTGAGAACCATATGTCAAATGGACACTGGTGTTGGGGGGGTACTCGCAGTGGGATATGGGACGATTTCCAAAGATGCAGTGGAGCAGCAATGTCTTAGGAGGTGTCCTATCATTACACCTGCGTGAAACCAGTAACCAGGAAACTGGTTGGACTGGATCAGCAGGGCCTGAGTTATAATGCAATAGACCTGAGGTCGAATAGGTTGTATACTAAGGCCTGGTTTTGCAGACATTGGTGACATAAGGACAAAAAAACCAAATTAAAACATTTTTAAAAAACTTTTGTTTTTTACTGCTGTGAGTTCTACCTGTCCCAAATTTAGATTGGGGACAGATAAGCATTTTATATTTGCTATCTATGAAATTGTAATTAAAATCATCTTTAATGGTAAAGTCAGATTTTCAGTTCCAATTATGAAAATGACACTTTTAGAAAGTTGGCATATTCCTGTCCTCTGCCACTTGGTGCCTGAACCCCCCCATGGGTCACATGAATGAGCGTAGTTGGCAGTTAGACTTTGGCACTACTCACAACTGAATAGTCTCTGCTATGCCTTCACACAAAGGGCTTGTCGCCTCCACATTGTTTCTGCAGCCAGCTTGGAGGTAGGGCACATGAGTCAGGAAATTAAAAGCACTTCAAAGAGAAACCTCTAGAACAGGGGCCTCCAATCTTTTCTGTAGTGAGAGCTACTTCTGATCAGTGAACATTTTTGTGAGCTACTGAAGGCCAAGCCACTTGCGCATTGTTACTAGACGCTCCCATGCCTTGCTTCATTAACTTGAAACCTAATGTCCATAAAGCCAGTTATAATGGTTAGAACAAAATACTTTGACTATAGGCACTATGACAGAGCTGCCATGTGTGTCAGTGAGAATGTGGGACTTTGGGATTGTGTGCAAATGTGTGAGTATGAATGGGATATATAATTATAAGTGAATGAGAGCCTGTGTTGCATGTACTTGTGATACAGGACCTACCTTTCCCTAAATTTGACACCGTTATACATATAACACAAAGATACAACCATTTTTTTTGTAAATGGGATACATTTAAAGTGCAGAAAAATGTTCAGCAAAAGCGTTCATAATATCAAACTTTTTTGCACTTTAAATTTCTCCCACTGAAAAGAAATGGCTGTATTGTTTAGCTATAAATATGACACCATGTCTACTAGCCACTGGGAGCACGAGGCCTGCTGTGTATAAAGGTGACACTTTGAAATGGGAAAAGAATTAAACTGAAGAGTTAACTTTAAGTTTCTATGGATTCCATAAAACCATAATTTAAATTTTCTCCCATTTCAAAGTGTCGCATTTATAAACAGCAGGGATGTTGCACCCAATGGCCTGCAGGCATGGTACCATATTTAGAACAGAAAATTATGGGCATTTGTTTAAATGGGAGTAATTTAAAGTCATGAAACTTGCTTCATAAAATATTAAGACGTAATTGGCTCAATTGAAAGTGGAGAAAAACATTAACTAAGAGTTTGATAGAAATATTTTCCTTCACTTTAAATTTCTCCCATTGAAAAAAATTGACTGTATTTTCAGTTATAAATATGGCACAGTGTTTACAGGCCACTGGGAGTAAGAGGCCTGCTGTTTGTAAATGTGACATTTTGCAATGGGAGACATTTAAAATGAAGAGTTAACTTAATCATTAAGGTAACTTTTCATTTTAATGTT
Organism: Calotriton arnoldi; assembly: GCA_963921515.1. Taxonomy (NCBI): domain Eukaryota; kingdom Metazoa; phylum Chordata; class Amphibia; order Caudata; family Salamandridae; genus Calotriton; species Calotriton arnoldi. The sequence goes on along the minus strand of CAWUFW010000107.1, from coordinate 3,001,623 downwards.
CTCCCATTTAAAAGCATTCAGAAACATTGTTTTGTTCTCACCCTTCAATATTGAGTTGACAAGGACTTTTATTTAAGATTTAAATACCTCAGTGCTAAAGGTCCTCTCCTGTGTGACCTGGGTACTCTAGCACTGCTCATCATCAGCCCCTGCTATCTGCAGCTTGAGATAATGATGTAAATTATACACAGCCTTTGCTTAACTTTAAAAGGAAAGTGTGACCTTGTGGTTATTTAAAAATGAACTTAAGGCTATGAGCTACTCTGAAGAGGTCAACGAACTACTGGTAGCTCATGATCAACTGGCTGAAGACAGCTTCTCTAGAAACTTCTCCCACATCAAAGAAAGCATCAGGTAAGAAAACCATCAGACACTCTCTTCAGTTCACTTTCTGGACCTGCGGAAGGACACAGAGCACAACATGCTGCTACGGTCTGTTGTGTACTCCAGAAGACTGCTTTGTTGCACCTGGAAGGACTGCTTTGCTGCATGTGCATGTAGCCTGCCTTAAACCCCAGAGGCCTGTCCCACTGCTTGTACCCTGCTTCGCCACCTCAACCAAGGACTACCAGAGTGACTCCAAGGGCTAGTTTGCTGGCCACCTGTTCAGTGCCACAGGGACATAACTGGCTCCCACTATTTTGAACCCACACCTGGATCCAGCTTGGGTGAGTCCTAACCACCCAAGTGATGCCCCTCCACTCCTGGACCTTTGGTGGTAGTGCTAAAGGTGCCCAGATAGCCAAATTCCAAAGCTTAGGGCTTAGAAAGGTTTTTGGCTAAAAACTGTTTTGCGAACAGAGGGAAGACTGGGACTAACCTGCTCGTCTATCTGCCCGAGTTGCATTGCTTGTCAGCCTCACTTCATTGTACCTCCCACTAGATTCTTCTCCACAGCAGCAAATCCTGTTCAGCGGTCCTTTGCCTAAGGGGAATCTGACCTCCTTGAACTCTTGTCGGCTACAGCCTCCTGCCCTGTCCCGCTGGAGATTTTTGACTCCCATAAAAGTGACTGAGGGCCTCATTACAAGTCTGGCAGTCCATGGACTGCCAGACTTGCGGGGCGTGGCAGTAGCGGTCTTCCAACCACCCTGTTATGATCAGGGTGGTCGGGCCGCTCTGGGACCACCCCAACTGCCAGAGATCAGGGATCCCTGGTGGTGGCGCGGTGGTCTTGAGGCCGCAATATGCTTGGCGGGACCACCATGGTCCCATTGCAGTGCCAATTTCATAGGCACTGCCATGTGAATGCCAAAGAACTGCCTGCCAGACATGAGAAAACCCCTAATCTGGCGGGCGGTTCAACCACGGGTTTGGCAGTGCGGGATCGGCCCTCTCCCGAAACCACCAAACTCATAATGAGGCCCTAAGTCTGAATGTAGAAATCTTCACTGTGACCTCGTCCGGCAGCTCCCCAATGATGACGTTCCTTCCTTGGACACCGCCTTGCCCTGCTAGACTTTACTGTCTCTGAGTATTTTTTCTTGAAAATTCTTCCGAAAATAAGAGCCAACTGGGCCCAATCCACTTCTTGTATCCGACCCGCGTTCCATCGTGGTCAGACATACTTTTCAACTTTGACCCGGTATAGCACAATTAGATGTCCGTGGTGGGCGCTTTGATCTTTTTTAGAGGCTAGTTTTTACTAAAATTCATAAATCTGGTTTTATAAAGTGGATTTTTGTTGTTTTGGTATCAAATAATTTATTAAAATATACTCTTTTTTTTTCTAAGTTGATGTGGGATTTTCTTGTGTTGTGTTGTCACTTTCTTACTGTTTGTGTGCTGCATAAATACTTTACACACTGCATAAAAGTTATGCCTGACTTTTCTTTGTGGCAAGCCACCCAGGGTTAGGCACAGGTTAATTTAGTGAGTTTCTGTGGTTCGCCCTGCCAGGGATTGTGGCTGTTGCTTGACCAGGGTTAACGCCCCAGTCAACCAACAAAACAGTTGTTTGTCAAAAGGTATTTTGGCAGGTCAAATTAGCATTTTAAGATGCATCAAGCAGGTTACCTGCATGAAAGTACCACTCTGTGCATGACTGTAGGCTTTCGCATACAGCTTGCACCTTATCACACACATGGGTGCAGATGTGTTCACATGTAACCTGCCTAGTGCCCCTTATCCCAGCTGCGTTGCAGTGGCCTAATCTTTAAAGGTGCACACTGGCGGTAAAAATGAGTAGTCCAATTACCATGAAATTATCGTGAGTGAGACTTGGGTTGAGAGATTCACCCTCATAAAAGCTCCAAAGACCGGGTGAACAAAAAGCAAAAAAATCCTGGCATACTAAATGGGCAGAAGCCATTTGCAAAATATATCTATATATCTATATCTATATCTATCTATATATATATCTATTCACTGAAAAAACCACAGGTTTCAGGGACGTTATAGTTAGTTGGACATTTCACTCGTACAAAACCAGAGAAATTCGGCCTTTATAGTTAGTAGAGCTAACTATAACTCGGGCCCCCGCAATGCACTGCTGATGACGTCACATATTACATCACTCATGACATGGTCAGTGACATCACTGATGACATCACTGATGACATCTCAAATGACATCACTGATGACATCATCCAGTGAATGTGTGTTTCTGTAAAGTTTAAATATGTTTTATATATATATATATATATATATGCCAAAGTGTTTTGAAGAATGAGTGGGTGTATAAGTGTCTGAATGGATGATTTAGTAGGTGCGTGACTGATTGTATAAGTGACTGATTAAGCGTATCTTAGTGAATGCATGGGTTATTGAGTAAACTGTGTAAATGTCTGTATCAGTCTGTCAGTTGGTGTATAAGCGGCTGCATGGGTTGGTGAGTAGCTACATGACTAGGGGGGGATGGCTCGGAGGCCTGTCACCCTGAGGCCCATGTCTCACCACATGGGTCCCTTGTCAATGGCAGCGGTTGTAATGACTATGCGCGCCGGGGTGGGTCTAGCTTTCGTCTGGGATTGTGTTTGCGGCCTGGCCCGCTAGGGCAGCCACAGCCTCTGTGTGTTGCATGTGGTGTATCCGGACTCCAGATGCTGTCATGCATTGTCACTGTTGTCCAGGTCTCGAGTCGGGGTACCACGCGGGTGGACGGCGTCCCCCCACTTATTTTACAGCGAGACAGATAACTGGGGCAAATGGACCCACACATTCACTCTTTGGCCTCTCTGGGGCGAGATCGGAGCTGCTTGTGCACGCGCTGGCTTCTCCGATGCAATCGCATATAAGGGGTGAGCGAGGGGAGGCAATGAGTCTGACGGTGCAACCAACCTTCCGTGATGTCACTTCCTGTCGTGACGTCAGCGTCCCCCAATTCTTATTTTAGGACTCGTGCCCTGCTGTTGTCAGATGTGCCACTGCCCAGGGGGTGGAGAAAGGGTCAGGAATGTCAGCCTGAGATTGGCCCAGTTGAAGGCCCACCTTGACTGGGGGACAACCATTGGACAGTCTGGTGTAGCCCACCCACGCGTACATGTGGGCCCTCCATGAACTATGTCACCTGCGGCAAAGTGATGTCATGGGCAATGACGTTATTGATGAGAGCTGTCTGCCCAACGCAGAGATGGCGCATAAGCTCAACAGACCCAGCACTGAGGGCAGCAGGGGTCACATGTGCAGGGGCAGCTGTGCCTGGTGTGAAGGAAACTCTACCCTTCATCCCTGTGCCGACAGGTGTTGCACCAGTGGAAGTAGATGGGAGGGCGGGCATTGGCCTCCGCGTGGCTGAAGAGGAGCCAGAGTCCACGTCCCCTGTGTTAGCAAACATGGATGCATCACCTCTGTCCTCAGATGACGCCGAAATTGCCGTCTCGGCCTGTGATTCATCCAGCACACGTCTGGCCCCTCCGAGGCGCTGTTCAAATCTGTCTCACTCAGCACTTGTGCAGCTGCTACATCCGATGCCACACCACTGTTGACCGTCCCCTGTCCCTCAGCACCCACGGGAGATGCCACATGAGAGAGAGCGAGGTGGCCTCACTCATCTGGCATCAATTAAACAGACATGTGCAAGGGAAGCAGCACAGAACATCCCCAAATCCACATGTTGCACGATACCTGTGCAATTGCACACAGCCACCACAATCAACACGTAATGGCTGGCGTACAGTAAATGAAGCCGCTAATAAGTGGCACATGTGTTGTGCACATAGCACTACACCCGGCCTGTGTCACCCTGCGACCATAGCCACAAATCGCGGTGTGCACACCCACTGTCCTGATGGTGGCAAGGATGACCACTACGTAATTAGGCCAAAGACATACCTGCATGGAGCAGAATGGGAAACCACTCACACAGACTGCAACATGACAGGCCACAATGGCCATGAGCCCATGCCATCCACCTGTTGTTCACACGAGCACAACTGCTGTTTCACAGTGTGCCTGATGTGTAAGTACCAGAGATATGAGGTGAGGCATCGCACACATATGACCGAACGAAATCAGAGTAGGCACAGTGCCTCAAACATACATGTGAATTTTCACCTCTCCAGCCTACTACAGGTTGTTCCTGAGGGCTACGACTCTGAGTGCATTGAGAATGCAGAGTGCTCAAATTACATCTTGAGACTCAGTAATAGCATATGCATGTCAGATGCACACAGCACAGAGTACACTTACAACCCACTACATCACACAACAAACATCACATTACCCAGATCATGGGTAGGCTGTGGACACATGCTGCCTCTCACAGCAAAAGACACCATCTCACAATACTGTACACTTGCTTGCTGCTGATGCCCCTACAAACATGCATCCGGCACAGGCTGTGTGACTGTCAAGATGCAGACCATTACTGGTGACATGCAGCGCAGTGCTGACCTGACAATACGAGGGGGCATCCCCCGATTCGTTATCGCCACGTAGTAGCTCATCCGGCAGATGACGTCACACCCTTTGTGGAATTGGCTGCAATGTCGGTCACACATACACAGAGGCATCAACTTGGATGCAATGGCTCATCACAAGCCCTTGGGCTGGAAGACTTCAAACTGCAGGGATGGTACACAAGAGCCTTGGAATATCACTCATACACTTCTCAACATCACCCACATCCACCAATCACAGTGGCATGGTGCTGACCCATCCCAAATACTCAGAGATGTGCAACAGAGCCAGGAAGTAATCGGACATGGCCTAACAGCATGTGTACACCACACGTGAATGCATGTTGCTGGGAGTGTGTACACAGTACCTGTCCATCCCATTCACATGCAGGTTGCCAGCACATTGAGCAATGTGTAGTCTGCCCACATCTACTGTCCATTGTCAGGTGGACCAACACATAGATCACAAGGCAACACATCTTTGTGGGTGGACTCACTGTGTCCAACACTGTGCAGCCCTCAACGTACTCGCCCTATGAATGCCTCACCCCGCAATGGAGGTCACATTCAGTGCCACTATCTCTCACACACATCCCTATCACAAGGCATGGTGTGTCCAATCGACAGGGCAGAGTTTGCGCATTTCAGGAGAGTCCTGAACAAAAGACACATGTAACCCACTGTACAGTCAGAGTTGTCTCCATCTAGGATTGTGCGGTCAATGTGCAGCCCAGGTCTGCTGTGACTGAGAAGGCCAGCAGGGACCCAGCCAGCCATTCACACAAGCAATGACTGCCCTGAGTCCTGCATTGCCAAGTGGCTGCGTGACTGGATGTGTGACATGGAAATGCCATGTACCACCACTCGTGAGGGACATGCATGGGAAAGCGCCAGAGAGCCTACATACCCCTTACACCTGTAGTTAGCATGGTAAGCAGTGCATGTAGGAACCCCACAGGCTCAGAATCATAGTGCTGCGGATCAACGACGTGTGTGTCCCCTACATGCACTCCCACACACACTGTAGTTGTTTTACACACACAACTTTTGCTATAAATAGCCTTGGGCAGTGTGCGTGGAGCTCGGAATCCATGATCTCCAGCTCCTCGCTGGTGAGTGGACCTGGACATATCTTCAGAGTCGTCAACATGTAGGTGGACATGTGGCAGCAGCGGCAGGTGTTGTTGAGGGATGCCAGGCAGCAGTCCCTGGAAGCTGTGGTAATGCCGGTCTCCCTCCCACACTCATATAGCCCCCTGGGGCTGTTCCAGTGGGTCCAAGCTGCTGCAATTGGTGTACCATGTCTGCCTACTTCAAATGCACACAATGGCCTGCACCGAGCTGTCCCGGTACGCTTACCTCTATCGTCGAACACGCAGGATGCAGTCGCAAGGGCCATTGGAGTTGGCCTCAAGGGCCTGGTCCATGGCGGGTACAGTCTGCTGGTGCCATGTGGAATACACAGTTGAATGTGCATCATGCATTTGCAGGTGTGGCCATGATTTGTGTGTGGGAGCATGTCCACACTGGACACGGCCACTTCATGCTGTGTGCATAGGCATTGACGGCCAGTGCTCAGCCTCCACATGTCTGTTGGCACATCATCATGTACACATTAGCATGGGAGCATGGGATGTGCATATGCACACACATGCCATAATAGTAGGCAGTGGAGGTGGAATGTCCCAACCCATGTTCAGCATGGTGCTACGGGATGTCCTGTCAGCTATGATGCTGTACAGGAACCGGTACATCCGATTCCCCAGGGCTCGTGATTTGGCGGCATTGAAGGGTGCTTTCTATGCCCTTGGACGCATCCCCCACGTTGTTGGTGCAATTGATTGCACCCATGTTGGCCTTGTTGCACCACAGGTCATGGAGCACATCTATAGGAACCGGAAACATTTCCACTCCCTGAATGTGCAAGTGGTGTGCCTGGCGGACATGATCATCACACACGTGTGTGCGAAGTTTCCGGTTCCACCCATGACTCGCACATCATGCGCCACAGCATCCTGCCACGAATCATGTCCAATCTTCAACCGGACCGTGCATGGATTGTTGGTGAGTATGCATACTCGTGTAGCGTGCTGGGTGTGACATGCTGTCTTGTATCCTGTTGGAATTGCAACGATTCTCTGTGTTTCTCACACCCAGGTGACTCGGCATATCCTAACGGGCCTTGGCTGCTGAGCCCACTACGTAATCGCAGGACACCAGCTGATGTCAGATACAATGAGGCACATGGGAGGACCAGACGTGTGGTGGAGCGGACTTTTGGACTCCTGAAGTCCAGATTCAGATGCCTGGACCACACAGGGGGTGCACTGGCATACTCCCCACAGAAGGTGTGCCAGTTAGTTGTGGCATGCTGCATGCTGCACAATCTCGCTATTCGCAGGCAGATCCCCCTGATAGTGGATGACGGTGATCAGCCAGGGCCCCCGCCTGCAGACCAGGCAGTGTCCAGTGACGAGGACAGTGGAGAGGAGGAAGCAGTGAATGAGCGTCAGCAGCTCATCGCCCGCTACTTCACTTGACGGTGAGTGACCATGTACGTCGGCTGATGTTGCTGTAGTTGTGTAGGTGTATGTGTGCATTGTCACGGCGGCCTATTGTTCACTGAGTGCTGTGTGGCAATGGTCCATGTCCAGGGTAGTATGCCACTGACAGTGGCTGTGGCATTGTGCCCTGTTGCTCTGTGAGATGTGTGTACATTGCTTGAACTTGATGACAAGTACTGTGTGATGAGTGTGTGACACACACATTCAATGGACTCTTGTTCTGTTTTTCACCACTAGGTCCCTACAGCCTCTCCTGGCCTATCGACATACCACACTCCTGATGCATTTCTGATCATGGTGACGGTTGCACATCCTTGATTAAACACAGAGCAGATACAACAGAATGTGATCCAGGTGTATTTATTTTGAGCAGTGACGTGATTGTGGGCAAGGTGATGACAAAAGTGGTGCATGCTGGAACAATGAGTTGACGGACATGTCCGCGTGATGGTCAAGGTGTACCCATGTTGTTCTGGGTCCACAGTCCGACAGACACATGCCATTCGCATGGCAGTGTGGGGTAGGATAGTAGTCCAAGTGAATGCAGTAGATGGCCACCGTGGCTGGCTGTCTCACTGGCGTTTGGAGCGTGCAAAGTCATCTCTGGACACCTGTTTCCTCTTCGGACGACCCCTTCCACGTTTGAGAGGGGGGGTTGTGTTTGTGGGCTGCTGGTGGTGGCTGAGGATTGCCCACTCGCTATGGACGCAGGGGAACTGGATGTTGCACGGACCTGCGCCCCAGCAGGTGGTGGCAGAGGTGGTGTGGTTGGCCTTGATTGGGCCCTCACCGCCACCACTAGCTGGCCCATGAGGTCGACAAGTTTGCCCATACGGGTCACGAATTGGCCCATATGGGCGTCCATGGACCTCAACACCCCAAGGACTTCCCGCGTATCCGCAGATGACCGGGCCCATTGTCCCTGGGCCTCTTCATAGGCCCCAAGGACTCTGGCGATTTGCGGCAGGGCTTGGCTCCCAGGCTCTGATGGCGTTGGCCTGACCCTGCTCCTCCCACCTGAACTGCTGCCACCGACCTACCCACTCGCCACAGTGGTCACCCGGGGACTCGTTGTGGCTCCCAGGGTCGATGTCGACGTGCGTGCATCCCCTTGCGCAGGGTGAGTGGTCAGGGAGGCCCTGGTGGTGGTGGTGGTTGCGGCGGTGGTGGTGGCCGCAATGACCGTGGCAGCAGGGGCCTGGGACTGGTCACCAGCCCTGGCAGATGGGTTGGTGGGTAGGAAGGGTCCTGGGGAGCGGTTGAGCCCTGCCACACCAGATGTGCCTGGTCGGGAGTCCTCGTCCGAAGAGGTGTCCAGGTCTTCCACATCCGTGAGTCCGGGTGGAGGGCTTGTGGACTGGCTGTGATGGCTGCTGTCTCCCTCTCCAGCATCATGCTGTTCGTCACCTGTGGGGCGGAGACGAAAGGTTATTGTGTTGCACCTTGCAAGGTTTGTGTTAGATGTCTGACATTCACAGTTGATGCACAGTTGTGCACTGATTTCCCAGATACGTGTGTATGGCTCTACAATGTGGGTGCGTGATCAAGGCAATGGAATAGTGTGATGGGTGCACATGGCATGGGACGGATTTGGATAGCCAATCGGTGTGCGTTGCAGTACCCCTACATTTTGTGGCTTTGGTGGAAACGGGGTACAGCCCCATGAACGCTTTGGAGATGAAATATGGTTTTGGGGTTCAAATGGAACGCTTAGAAACGCAGATGGCAAAAGGGGTACAGCCCCCTCAACGCTTTTGAGGTAAAATATGGTTTTGGGGTTCAAATGGAACGCTTAGAAACGCAGATGGCAAAAGGGTACAGCCCCTCAACGCTTTTGAGGTGAAATATGGTTTTGGGGTTCAAATGGAACGCTTAGAAATGCAGATGGCAAAGGGGTACAGACCCATCGACGCTTTTGAGGTGAAATATGGTTTTGGGGTACATACTGTGACATATGGGTGCAGGAGGGGACATGTGTTTTGGCCACACGACACTGCAGAGACAAAGGTGTGTGTATGTCTGACATACCAAGCATATCTGCTCACTGTTATCATTTAGGGACATTACACTGCAAGCATTGTAGTGAGTGATTAATGGTTGTGTGCCACACAACGTATTGCAGATGGGACAATTCCTTGGTGTGCGTGCTACCCTCAGCCATGTGCAGCAATGCAGTGCTCTTGGGGAGTTGACTATATTAGGTATGTTGTAAATCACAGTGTGACGTGCGCTTCAGACACTACAGACACATTATTGGTCATCAGCAGGAATCTTTGCTGAACTACTGTATATGGGACAACTGATTAGATGATATACCTTTCATGACACTGGGGCTAAAAAGATGTGATGGATGAGATATTGAATGTGCATTGTGTAGCTGTGTGGTTCATGGGTCCAGTGGTGTACGTGACATTACTGTGGTTCCACTCTGTTACATTGAGACAAGATAGACTTACATGGGTGATGTTGTACGATGTCAATGGAACAAGCAGACACGACTACATGGACAAGACTTCGATGGTGTTGCTGATGTGTGTGATGACTGGCACAGTGCACGCCATGTGGGTCAGTACTCCAGTGAGATTGTGCATGCAGACGTGACTCCTTACGTGTTAGTGTATTTGAGATGGCGCATGTGGGCTATGACTCTGTAATTCATGTCCGTGTGCACATTAGTCACATGATTATGACAGGGAGCAGTGCTACCTGTTCCTCTGCTACATGACATGTCCCAAATGTTAGTCGTAGTACAGTCCTCATGCCTACAGACACCCCGCCCTGTACTGTAGTCTACCTACTTGTTGGTTTGGAGGGAGCAATGCAATGGCTGTCACATGGTTATGAGAGGGAGGGGTGCTCCATCTTGCTGGTCTGTGGGAGTGGGGGCCGTGTTGTGAGTTGTGGTGAAGGCTTACCACCCACAGACACCCCTCCATGTAGGGAAACATATCTGGCTGTCGGGTGGAGTTGTACACTGCAATGGCTGACACATGGGTGTGGGGAGTGCTCCATCTTGCTGCGCTGTAGGACTAGGGGCCTGGTGGGGGTTGTACTTCTGCAGTCCCCCCTCCGATACTCGGAGTTTGTGGTAAGGCTACTTACCTGTTACTTGTTGGTTAGTGCAGCTATGGCTGACACATGAGTGTAGGTGTGGGGAGTGCTCCTTCCGGCGCATCTGGGATACAAGGGGACCTGGTGGGAGTTGTGGTGCTGGCTGACTGTACACATGTCCCCATGGTTTTGTTTGTTGGTACCTTTGGGCTGAGTGTGTGGGAGTGTCTGTTGCATGTGTGAGAGATGTCTTGTGTATTGTGTACTGGACATGGGGGTGTTTGGCCCTCGGTGCTATGGCATTCTGGTAGTGCATGACAGTACATAGCGGTGTGCTGGTATACATTTGTTTGTACTTACCAGCCTCCACTCCCCCTGGTATTCCGGTGAGACTCTCCGGATGCAGAATGCCTCGCACCTTCTCCTCCCACGCCTTGAAGGTCTTGAATAGCGCGGCATTTCCGCCGCCAGTCCTGTCAGCCAGCTCACGATTCTTGGCCTCCTTCTTCCTGACCACGCTTTTCAGGTCGTGCCACCTCTTTGTGATTTCACCCCGGTTGCGTGGCACGTTCCCAACTGCATTCACCTGGTCTACGATCCTGCTCCACATTCTGTTTCTGGTGGCTACTGGTGTCTGTTGGACCTGGTTCCCATAGATTTGTGGGTGCACCTTGATGATCTCCTCGACCATGACCGTCAACTCAGTGGAAGTGTACTTTGGCATTCTTTGTGTTGCCATGGTGTGTGGTTTGCTATTTGTGGTGCTGGTGTGGTGGTTGTGTGGTGTGTGGTGTGTGATGTGCAGGGGGTTCGTGGTGCCGTTGTTTCAGTGGTGATGGTGGTGGTAGTGGTGGTGATGAGTGTGATGTGTTCGTGCGTGTGGTGTGCTGCTTTCCTTTGTGTCTCTCTGTGTTCTCTGATGGCGTCTTCGCTTTGTCGTAGTGCAAGGGATTGTGGTCTGTGAAGAGGCTGCTTTTGTACTGACCTATGTGGGTGTGTCATGATGGGCTGTCGTTTTCAGGTGTGTTGTGTCTGTTGTCCTGGGATTTGTAGTTTTTGAGTTTTGGCAGGGGGCATGTGTATTTGGGATGTGTTCTGTGTTTGGGTATTTTGGCGTAGTTTGCTGTGTGGACTTGTTGGCCATGTTGTGTGTATTTCTTTGTTCCGCAAATGATTTCCGTGCATGGACGTGGCCGCCAGGCCTTCCGCCGTGTCAGTTATTCATCGCTGTTGTTAACCGTGGCGGGCGGGGAATATGTGGATTTTCCGCGCTCATGTCGGGGAGATCATAATTTTACGGTCGTTGTCTCGGTCGTCAGAGCGGGCGGATTTGGGTTTTCGAGGCGGGATTGCGTCCGTGGCGGACGGTTTATCTTCTACTCGGACATGGACGGGCGGAATTTTGTGTGTTTTTACCGCCACGGGCGGAGGTTGCTTCGCGACTTCATAATTGCTCGGTCGGTATTCCCATGGTGCAGGCGGGCGGTTTTCTCATGCTATCGTAGATGGAGGATTTTTAACGCCCGTTATCGTAATGGGCCCCTATATTATTTACAACGATATTTTGGATTCGATATTTTTGTACTTACCTGTTTGTAAATAGGAATTTGATATTCTGGCATTCTATATTTTTTCCTCGATATTTTGGCAGGTCGATATTTTGCTCCTCGATATTCTGTTAGTGATCCTATTTTGCTACAGTTATGGATGTCAAGAGCTAGCCTGTTGAACTCCAGTCTAACTCCTGACCTACTCCTAGAATTCAGAAGTTCTACTAGAGCAACAAAATCTTTGAGAATCGGTCCTAAAAAATCTCTCTCAAGACAAGGTGCCTTTTTTCGCAAAAAAATCCTAAACCAATTTTCAGATACTTTGGAAACATCCTTCCCTACTGTCAACCAACCAGATGCCTTTGGAGGGTTTCATACTGCTTGCATGATAATCTCTCACCCACATGTAAATATTATATGGTAACTACCAAGATTCGTCGTCATTGGATTGCTTGAAGTTCAGAGTGGCTCCTCCTTGTTACACTCTGCCCTCAGGACCCAATGTTTGCTTTATGGACTTCTTCGCTGTTTGCGTTCTTGCATCAGAGCTCTGAAGCGAATGGATGGCCAATGTGAACATACATGTAATAATTATGTGTGACCAATCCAGAAGTCCCTCTAAATAATTCCATGCATTGTCTAAATCTTTCGGAACGAGTTAAAGCTCGCATTTCAAAGTACAACATGTTAGGCCCAAGCAACGTAATAAAAATGAAATGACTGCTATGAGCTGACAATTCAGAGAATAAAAGTTTAACTAGCAATCTGTCAACTCAAAATAATGAACGATGGAGCCCAAAAGGTCACCTGGCGGTTCGAATTCTTCACCGTCTAATTATGACAACAAGATCAATGTCAAATGCCAGAGGCCCAAGGAAAGGAACAATTACAGGTGCCACAAGTGACAGACTACAGGATCAGCCCCCTTCCTTCGTAAACCCACACACGCAGCACCCCCTGCTGCAAACACTGTAAAGTGAGCAGCGGCAACTCTGGTAACTCAGCGAGACACGTGTTAATAGCAATATTGCTCATGTCTGCTTTGTGGGGAAAAAGCTCTGGTAGAAAACGCTTATTTTGATTTTATGTGCAACTACAATAGAAAGAAGATGTATACGCTCTTTAGCTGAAGGTTCCTGCAGAGCTGCAGAAAATGCGCTGTGAGCCGGGAATTAACATAAATATAAACAATGTAGTGCATATTCAAAGATATCTGTGTTCAAACTGCCTTCTTTTCAATATACAATACATTCGTTTCAAAGGTTTCAGCCTATTTTATTTTGCAAAGGTTGTATGTCAATATAAATTTCGTGAATGTTTCATAATTGGATATATTATTTAAAAATCGTATTTGCAACAGGGTATTATTGTTTCCACCTAACGCTTAGTTAGGAGTTTGGAACAACTGTTGTTATCTGGGCATCTCTAACTTTCCTCTGAGATTTGAGATTCTGATGGAGTTTTGTTTTTTGGTTTCTGGAGAATTCTCCAATGTATCATTAATCTAACGCTAATTTCTAAAATATAATTGATTAGAAATTGAAGTAAATTTGCTTGCCATGTTTAATGTGATTATTTGACAGTCAATGCTTACAATAAAAGACAGGCATGGTAATGTGGGACAGAAAATAAATGCTAAATGTACTCCAGCACAGATTGAATTAAACCCTAGTGAGGTAGGCCAGAGGTAGGTCAAGGGATCGCTTAGGCATCCTTGGATTGCCATTTTATTTTGGCTTAAATAAATTTGTAGAGCGCATTATCACCTGGGAGGGTATCCTGGCGCTGAGCAGGTGTGAGTCTAGCCAAACGATGGGGCATATCTACAAGGGCTTTATCTCCGTTTTTCTGGCTTTAAAAGCCAGAAAAACGGAGATAAAACTATCGCCCTATCAACAAGAGGGTGCTAACATGCATAATCGCATGTTAGCACCCTTTTCCCGACGCCCCTTTGCATCTCTAATGAGATGCAAAGTGGGCGTCACTGAGCGTACCCGGATGGACTGCCTTGCAAATATCGCTGATGTTCACATCGCGATATTTACAAGGCAGCCCATAAGATTTTAGCAGACGTTAGATTTTGGCAAAAACGGCCGTTTTCGCCAAAATCTAACGTCTGCTAAAATCCTGACTTACCTATGTTAGACATAGGGGTGGATTATGCTGATACGACCACAGGGTCGTATCAGCAAGTATCATCGCCGTTTGCAGGGAACATCGCTGGAAAACCAGCGATGTTCCCTGCAAACGGCGATAACCTCGCTATCTCTGGAATTTTTATCGCCCTGGGGAAACGCGTTGTTAATAACGCGCTACCAGGGCGATAAATAACAGAGATAGCCTGTGTTAGGGAATTCGTCGCTCAGCACGGCCAGCGATAATTATCGCTGGCCGTTGATAATATGCCCCTTAAGGAGTAGTGGGACTACTCGAAAGGTCTTGAGCTTCTTGCAGGATACAAGAAGTTAGGAGGAGGTTCTTATGTTTAGGGGCAGGCAGTTCCACTCTTTAGGAGCAATGTAGGAGAAGGCTCGATCACCGGATCTGGTTTTCCATATGCGAGGGATGTTTGCAAATAGGAGTCTGGATGAGCAGAGGTGTCTGGAAGGTTTGTGAAAGCAGATACCATTGTTGAGGTATGTTGGGCAAGTATTACGCAGTGCCATTTGTTAGTCTGGCAACACTCAAGCCATAATCCTAATCAAATGCTGGAAATCCAGGTAAAAGCAAGCACAAATATAATGCAGCAAAACATATATTGTCCCAACAAACACCAAGGCAGCAATATCAAGAGGAGTCTATGTAAGAAAACCAAAGCAGATTATAATACACAGGCTGTAAAATCAGCAAAAAACTCAGCAAAATGGTTTTTTGCAGTGGTGAAACATCTTTTTTCACCTTCAAACTCGAACATAGAGATTGAGCTGTCCCTAGGGCTGCGTGAAATTATTTCATCGTATTTTGAGAAAGAGGTACAAGAAAATCATGAATTAGTGATAGAGGAGGAATTTTCTGGTACCCCCCTAGTGAAACAGGTTGCCGTGACGGTGGATAACCCTTCATCATAAGGCCGTTTTCAAGCATATGGCCTGGAATAGATAAAAAAAGGTTTATGGGTAGTACTAAATCATGGCCTCCTAATGTCCCATGCCCTGCATCATTTTTCAACTCAGCAAAAAAAGCCCCCCACCTTATGCATTTATGTACTATGTCTTTGGAACTGGGCATAGTGCCCAATCCATTGAAGGAAGCCATGATGGTCCTGCTGAAAAGGCCTACAGTAGACCCAAAGTTTCAAAGCAACTATAGCACAATATCCTTTTAACCGTTTCCAGCAAAAGTATTAGAAATAGGGGTAAATTCTCAGCTACCCTCCTTCATAGAGACCAATGATTTCCTGGATGTGACTCAGGCTGGATTTTGCCCGCTGCTTGGGACAGAAGTGGCCCTGTTGGTGGTGACAAAAGACCTTCAAATATTACTGGACAGAGGAAGCAGTGCAGCACTTATTTTGTTAGACCCAAGTTCAGCTTTCGATCCAATTTCTAATTGCACCCCCTGTGCCAGGCTCAGTGTGCTTGGGGGTACTGATAACCAATGCAATGGTTTGAGACTTTTCCGTCTAACTGAACTTAATCATTAACCATGAAAACATTCAAATCGAATTCAAAAGAGTTAAAGTTCCGAATTCTATAAGGGTACTTACTCATTGAGTACCACCACAAATAACATTTATATGACTCGGCTGGCAAAGCTTGTTCTCAGCCACTGGTTTGCATAAATGTAATTTGCGGACATTTGCCAGTGATTCTACAAGACTCTACAAGTGTAGGTGAGCAGAGTGGTGACTGTCTGATGAGCATTGCTCTGGCCCAGAATTTCTATGCATTTCTGTGGGCATTCAAGTAACATCAAGTGTCCTTATATGAAGAGACTGGTGCAAACTGCAGTGTTGAGAAACTTTCCTTTGTAAGATAATTTCTGCTCTGTGAATTGGATGAACGCACAATACCAAATGGCTTGGTGTAGTTAGCACCAAACCTATGATAATAAATTCAAATGGGGCATAATAGGATAGGCACAGTGCAAATAACATTCATGGAAATCCCGATCTGTTATAACACCGTGAATCTGCTTCTGGATTTAGGCCCAGATCTCTGTACTGGGGTGAATGTATGACATTGTTCTGCATTCTGTCCATCAATTGTTGTTTTTGCATTTGTCACCCCGATTGGGACGGGTATACCCAGACGTGGGTCCCGTGCTCTCCATGCCACTGGAGTCAAGCTATCCTGGCTGATGAGGGCTGAAAGTCCGATACCGGTCCTAGGATGCTTGTTTCCAGTCCAGGGAGGACCTGGCCTGGCAGTTCGGGCTGGACTGTTCCCATTGGGCGCAGGGTCAAGACTGATTTGCATATGGCTGGGTCCAAACTGGAATGGCATGGTGACCAAAAAACGATGGATTTAGGCCCAGATCTCTGTACTGGGGTGAATGTATGACATTGTTCTGCATTCTGTCCATCAATTGTTGTTTTTGCATTTGCGTGAAAGCCTAGCACAAAATCAAACCGTGCACAAGCAATGGACAAGCAGAACACCACAAGATACTCCGCTATGTAACACTTTATGTGGCTTACTCTTCGGCGGTAGACGTTGTGTAGACATTTGTACAGGAGGGTGTACCTTGAGTATATAAGAGGCACAAGACACCAGTCTCCCGCCTTTGTGCTGTAATACACTGCTCAGCATCATGCTAATATGGCATTTTTTGCACGTGTGACCAATGATATCACTGGCACAAAACTATTTGTGAAAATGATGCTACACAATTATTTACTGTTCATGCAACACAGCACTGAAGGTTTTCATGCAGTGCTATGCTGTCCTACTTTTAGTAAATCTAGGTTATTTTTCCTAAGCCAATGTCTGTATTTGCAATTTTGTTCTTCTTCGTAAGAACACTGTACCTTGTCTACTCTAAGGGTCCAATTAGCGTCTACCTGGTGTGGGCAGAATAAGAGCCCCCTGTAGTGAGCCACCGGGGCTCACAGCATGAATGGTGATGTACCTACCCACCACCTTGGCCGGGCAGGGCTGAGGTGATATAATAAAGGGGGGTGAGCCGCACGGGGCTCAGTCCCGATAATAAAGGGTGGTGTGCCGCACAGGGCTCATCTCGAAGTGCATTAATGAGGGTGGTGTCATTTTGTTCAGCTCCGTTTGCAGTGTGTAATAGAGACCCAGCGTGCCAATGTGAACAGCCGCTCTTCCCTGCCCCCAAGTAGTACACTGGCGACGAGGGCAGAGACCTGCTTGGATGCAATGGTGTGCCGTGCCACGCTCGTACAACCAACAGAGCTGGCAGCAGCTGAGGCAGAGCCTCGCTGCATGGATGACTGCCCCGTGTTCAGGGCCAGACTGGGAACCAAAACCTGCCCTGGCAAAGTGCTCGGCCAGCCCCCCGGGGGGTTGGGGGTGCAGCTGAGCTGTTTGTCAGGGCCGGTTTCAGATGATTTTGTTACAGGGGCCGATATTGCAGCTATGCTGCAAAAATGGTCCTGTAACAAAAACGGCCCCAGGGGCCCAAAATCGGCCCCCACCCTGTCAGCCTACCGGGGAAACGCCCGGTGCCCGCTACGGCCAGTCCGGCCCTGCCCGTGTTCCCCACTCATCAGGGCTGCGCGTGGAGAACACCTGCCAGCAGGCACCTGCTCCTGAGAGGGTGTTCCCTGTGGTGGCACATCATCACTGCGCCCCTCGACAGAGACAGGGCCATGGAAGAGGCCGCGTGGGAGTGGCCTCGGCTGAGGACAGAGCACTGCAAGTTACTGAGCGTGTGCAGCACCTCTGTCCCTGGCCCCAGTGGTGCCAGAGGAGAGTTAGCCTCAACCAGAGCAGAGTAGTGGGGTTGTGAGATGGACATGGCCCTGCTGGGACACAAAATAACGAAAACAAAGTGAAGGAAGGGGTCATGGCTTAATGAGAATAAAATAAAAGGGACACTGTGACAAGTAAAATAAGCCTGAGGAGGACACACCCCGTTCTTGAGGCGCGGGAGCCAGATACCATTACCAGCTACACATAGCTGAAAGATGGTGCATAACGCGCAGGCGTCACACCTGGGGCAGGCCTAGGCCCAGTCACTGCAGCAGCACCGGCGCACTCAGCCATCGGCACCCTTACGCCGTTTAGTGAACTAGTGGATCCGGCCACCGCTGCTTCCAGATGGAAGGTCTGGGTTGAGAGATTGGAAAATTATTTCTGAGCCATGAGAGAAAAAGACAATGAGGTGAAATGGTCCCTGCTGCTACACTTTAGGTGAGAGGAGATTTACAAACTGTTTCAGCACGTACCAGCATGGGGGATGTCGAGGACTATGATGCCTCAATATTGGCCCTAATGCACATTTTGACCCCCAGCTAAATCCTGATTTCGAACGCTTCAAACTCCAACAGGCAAGGCAAAGGGAGGGAGATTTAATGTACAATTTCTATGCATGGTTAAGGGCCCTCCCCACCGCCTGCACCGACGATGATTAACAGAAGGAGATCAGGGACCAGCTAACACAGGGATGCAGGTCAGCGAACCTGAGGGGACTCATCCTAAGGCAACCAGGGATAAAGCTGGAAGACATGCTAATACTGGCCTGCACTCTTGACCTCTCCAGTGCCAGAGCAGATGAGATGAAGATAGCACTCAATCAGGGGCCATGGGGCAGAAGCACCCAGAGAACTTTGACCACAAAGACTGAAGTAGTGGACGCACTCCGCAGCAGCCCCCCATCCCGAAGAGGGAGAGTGAGGCCGAGTGTGGAGGCATCGCGCAGGAACTGTGGGTTGGAGAGGTGTCCGGCACCAATCTGCATGTGTTCAGAGTGCAACAAACAAAACCACTTCGAGGGTGCAGGGGTAGCTAGCGCGTACTCAGGAGCAGGGGCAGAAGACCACCGACCAGAGTGATCTGGCACCTGTCCATCAGTGAGAGGGCCCTGACAGCCAGCGGACTTCTGACTGGTGGCACAGTGAAGAAGCTGAAGAGGATGATCCTGAAGTACTGCTTGTGTCCTACACCGCTCCAGCCAGCGAGGGATGCAGGCCTCAGCCTTGCTGCAGAGTGACCATCACGGGAATGGAGGTGCCAGCTCTCCTCAGCACGGGGGCATCAGTCAATGTGATTTTTTGGGGGGTTTTTCTGTCCTCATTCAGCCTCAGAAACACCATTCCATCGCCTGTTTCTGGGTTTTCCTGCCCTTTTGCTGGAAAAGAGAAAAGAGGGGTATTTCGAAACCGTAACCCTTGGAATGTAGAAAAGACCCCTTCTCCTGACCGCTGTTCCCACAAGCATTATCTGCCCGGTAGGATATGCGCCAGCTGAGGCGGATAAAGGCTTAATCATTGGACCCCTCTTCTAACCTGTTTCTTCTTACATTCAACCACCTTGGGAAAGGCTGCCAACAATCATGACTCTTCTTTCTATTATCAGCTATGTCCAAGGTAGCCATGTTTTTTATAGCCAATATCCAATCTTCATATCGGTGGGGGGGTTGAGACTACCCATTTCTTACATATTTCCCTACGTGCGAGTAGCATGCTATAGAACAACAGACTCGAGTGCCCCCTGCCACCTTTTAGCTGGACTTCTAAGTTTCCAAAGAAAACCAAATGGACGCTTACCTGAATTTGGCCGTTCAGGATATCAGACAAAGTTTTACTTGCGCCCTCCCAAAACTGCTGAATCTTAGTGCATGATAGAAACATGTGAAGGTCGTCCACCCTCCATATCTCGCACTTCGGGCAGGCCACATCTCCTCCTTTACCAAATTTAGACAGTCTTTGTGGGGTCCAGTACGCCCTATGAAGTGTAAACAAATGGTTTCTCCTTAAATAGGCAGGTTTAACTGTGTTGTAAAGCATAGACATAGATACTTGCCATAAGTTTTCCAGCGTAGACTCCGGCAAGCACCTTCCCCATAATTCTGAAGGCAGCGTGAACTCCCCATCTTCCTGATCCAGCATCATCCAGTACCAGGTGGATACTTCTTTTTTCGCGGGTACTCCTCCTATTAACTTATCTTCAAGTTCGTTTGGGACCCCAATCAACATACTGGACACTTGATACCAGCTCTGTATTTGCAGAAACTTGAATCTTGAGATTCTGTTAGCCGTCCTATCCCTACACGCTTCCCATGATATCAACTGGCCATCCTGGATCAGATGTTCCCATCTCAGCATGCCTGCTTCCATCAACGGTTCCACCAACTTATCTCTGGTCCAATCCGGGGAGCCCGGATCATCCCATATTGGAGCTAAGTTTGCAAAATATTGAATTTTGAGAGATCTCCTGATACTGTACCAAGTCTCGGCCATACCCCTCAGGACTTTTAATCTAACTTTTTTAAAGTATTTGGGATCGGCGTACTTATACAGGAATCCACAGCCCCCACCTTTCACCTCCTTCAACATCTCAACAAATATCCTGCCTATGTCTGAACACCCCGGCCTATCTAACAACATTTTCCCATTTTTCAAAAAGAGAGCCCACGCGTAAAATTGTAAATCAGGTATCGTGAGGCCCCCCTTTCTCTTTTCTTCTTCTCAGCTTTTTCCACGCTATACGGGGACCTTTAGATGCCCATAAGAAACTGGAGATATACCACTGCACCTTTCCCAACCACTCATTCTTAAAAGGAAGCGGAATAGAATCGAAAAGAAAAGTACATTTTGGCAGAAGGGACATTTTTATCAAATTCGCCCGGCCGAATATTGTTAACGGGAGATGCGCCCAACTACCGATCAACTTACACACCTCCTTCTTGGTTTTCTCAAAATTTACCTTAGCCAACTCTGAAATATCTTGGGTTACCATGATACCTAAGTACCTCATTACTTTTTTTACTGTTACCCCTCCCTCCTCCAAATTCCAGGGCATTATCTCTGTCTTTCCACTGTTAATTTCATAACCTGATATCCTTCTGAATTCCGATGTTATTTTCATGAGCTGACTCATGGACTTCTGTAAGTTGGTTGAATAGAGTAAGAGATCATCTGCATATAGAGCTAGTTTCTTTTCCCAGTCCTTAAACTTAAAAGGTAGGATCTCAGGGTCGATTCTGATTTTTCTAGCTAAAGGCTCAATGTATAGGTCAAAGAGTAGTGGCAATAGGGGGCAACCTTGCCTTGTCTCTCTAGTTATCTTCAGAGGATCTGTCAACGAGCCGTTCACCAATACCCTTGCTACTGGAGAGGCATAAATCCCAGTAATAGTCCTACAAAAGTTAGCTCCCGAATTCAGAGATTTCAGAACTGTTTGTAGAAAAACCCAATTGACTTGATCAAATGCTTTTGTGGCATCAAGCGCAATTACTGCCAGGGGGAGATTATTTGTAGTAGCTAGATCTATAGAGCCCACTAAGGCATATGTCAATTCTTTTAAGTATCTCCCTTGTATAAACCCTTTCTGGTCCTCATGAATGAGATCTGGCATAACCCCGTTCAACCTTCCCGCTAAAATTTTTGTAAAGATTTTATAATCACAGTTTAATAGCGAGATTGGCCTATAGCCATCACAGTTGTTTGCATTTTTCCCAGGCTTAAGAATTAAAGTGATAATGGCCTCCTTCCAAGACTTTGGCATCCTAGCCCCACTCAAGAATAGTTCATTAAACATCTCCGTTAGTATTGGAGCTAGTGTACCTGCCTGTGCTTTATATATTTCATATGGTAACCCATCAGGGCCAGGGGCTTTCCCCCGTTTCCCCTCTTGGAGAACTTCGTGTTTAGAACACTGCTCTTTTCTTCTGTAAGAGTCTGAAAATGCTCCTGTTTTAGCCAATCTCCCACCTCTTCTTCAGTAGTCTCTACCTCTTCCTTAAACACATTTGCAAAATACCTAAGGAAGGTTATCTCGATCTCCATTTTGCCACTTACTACAGCCCCTGATTCCTCACATTTGACTTGTTTAACAATGTTTCTCACCTGATCCCTTTTAATTTTCCATGCCAGCAATTTGCTGCAACTCTCTCCATATTCAAAATGAGCTAACTTGCTGGCTTCCCATCTTTTTTTAACTCTGCCCTCTATCACATTAACTAGATTATTTTTGGCCTCTGTTACCTCCATTAATAATTCTTAGAGGATTTTCTGTTCTAAATTTGGGGTAGCTAGTTTATTTTCTAATTCACAAATTTGCTCTTCCAACCTAGTAACTTTTTCTCGATAGGTCCTCCTTCTAGTCGCCGATAAACTACTAATTTGGCCTCTAAGGTAGGCTTTATATGTGTCCCAAGCCACCCCTATTGAGGCTGAACCTAGATTAGTCTCAAAGAAATCTTTCGTTTCCTTATTTAATAACTCCAGTACCTCTTCCTCCATTAGCAAAGTGTGGTCCAATGTCCACCTAGTTCGAGTATTTCTTGTAGTAATGTTTAACTCTAGCAGCACTGCTGAGTGATCTGAAAGATGTACACCAATATGTTGAACATCCTGTACCATATCCTTTAAATTTATATCAATTAAAAAGTAATCTATTCTTGATTGATGGCGGTATTTCCTGTTATTGTATGTGTAACCTCTCTGTAATCTCGCCCTATGGCGCCAAATATCACATAAGTCCATTTGCCCCATAATTTGCCTTATTTGTCCTGCCATTTTTGGATTTCCCGCAGCTCTACTGTTAGCGGATCTATCGAGAACATTATCAAGAACTACGTTAAAATCTCCTGCCATGATAATTGGATCAGGGAAGTTTAATAATTCTGATAAGACTTCCTCAAGGAGAGTAGTATCATCCTGATTTGGGCCATAATAGCCAACTAATGAAAAAACTTGCCCCAACACCCTGAGCTTTGCAATAACCCATCTTCCAGCCTTATCTGAGACACATTCGCTGATAGTAATTTTCGCATCGTGTTTTACCAAAATGGCCACCCCCTTAGTAACAAAAGCTTGTTTTGTACAGACTACCTGTTGTACCCATCTTTTTGCTCTAAAAACGTCTAGACACTCTTTTTCAGTTAAATGAGTCTCCTGTAAGATTATCACCTGTGCCGAGCAATATTTTATGTACTGCAGTAGTCTTTCCCATCTCCCCCTTACCTCCAAACCATTAACATTCCAAGATAATATTCTTATGGCGACTGTTTGCCTCTCACCCATTTCCAATCCTAACTAAGTACCTGCAATTCCTGCGCTTCCTGAGGACTATATATTTTTTTGTTTTCTCCCACATGCTCCCCACCCTGTGACCCTCACCTCCATCCCCCCCTTGGAGAACCCATCCCTGCCTCACCATGGCTCACGCCGACTTGGGAGCGCCCCCAAGTGTGCCCTAGATTTAGTTTCAAGAAAAGAAAAGGAAGGTAAAGAAAACCAAGTAAAAACAAGTGAAAAAAGAGAAGTACATAAAGCCGGGTATATTCTAATTACTCAGACCCCAGACTGCCTACTCTCAATGAATTCACCAACTTCCCTGACTGATCGGAAGTTAAACATTTTATTGGTCAACATCACTCTCAAAACTGCTGGGAATTTTAGCTGCACTGTAGCTCCTAATTCCTTTAATGGTTCGATCCTCTTTCCTAATTCCCATTGCCGGTTAGATGTGAGGTTTGACAAATCTGACCTAATTTCACACTTAGCTCCGTCAACATCCAGAGTTTTCTAACTTAAAGCCTTCGACAAAAAATGTTCTTTCAATGTGTAAGTAAGAAAATTCTCCAGTATTCGCCTTGGCTTAACTCTGTTAGTGTTTAACCTGAAAGGATCTCTGTGAACCCTCTGGATGTCCCTGGCGATATCCTGCTCCGACTCTTCCAATTGCAGTTCATTTTTAATCAGTTTGACTACAAATGACTTTACGTCTCCTCCCTCCTTCCCTTCCGGCACTTTCAAAATCCTTAAATTATTACTCCTCTGAAAGTTTTCCACTCTCTCTAGTCTCTCTTGCTGCTCTTGCTCTTTCAATTTTAAGCTCTCGATCTCTGCCCTGTTAATCTTCAAAGTATCTTTGAGATTGCTTACAGTTTTTCCAGAACCATTGTCCTACCTGTCAAATCATCTAATTTTTTCTCCAGGTTTTCACAAGCTAGCCTTATTTCCTTTTGATTTAATTCTGAAACCTCAAACCTTGATTTAATCTCAGATGAAAGTACCACCAGGAGAGAGCCTACCGAGGGCTCCTCGCTGTCCACAATTCCATCTCCTTTCTCCTTCTCTCTCTCCTTTGAAACATTATCCGTCCTTGGTGGCTTAGGGTTAGGGGGGAGGATTAGAACTTAAGGTTATTTTACTATTCGATGCTATCGCTTGAGCTTGAGCGTTTTCTCCTTCTTCCTCTGTAGCTGGAGTAGACAAGACCTCATCCATCAAAAGTTGGAAGGGATTTAGATTAAATATATCTGAGGACATTACAGGATCTGAGTCTACCAAGGTGTCTGAGTTCTTCTTGCCCATAAGCTTGTTAGCCGAGTCCTTTTTTGCTAATTTTGCCATACCAACTTTATTGCATTCACTTAAGATTAAAGTTTTAGGCTGCACCTTGAAATAGGTTCTGAGGGAAGGAGTAATCCTGACTTTTGAGACTGAATTCTTCTGCTCGTCTGTTTTTAATTTAGTCTTCAAAGCTTTTTTCTGACCTGTTTGTTTAAATATAGATGCCTTTTTACAAGCAGATGGGCTAGTATCTTCCTGACCCCCTCCTTGCCCCCTTTTTATCACTGTGAATCTGACCCCTCCGGTATCCCTGGAGCCTACCGTATCACCAGCTCTCTCCCCCAGCAGCTCTCTTTCTCTCCTTGCACTTCTCAGAGTATATCGAGTCAGCCTTTGCCCCCCCTTCAGCGTGCCCTTCACCTGGTTTCCTTTGCCTGTAGTTCTCCTCCGCAATGTTCCTCCTTGATCCACCTTCCCCCGACCTGCTTGCTGCCTGTACTGAAAGGGCTGATCAAAAGCCGAATCCCAGCACCAAACACCTCTCTCGCTTCCAGCCACAGAACCACCGCTACCGCTGTCTCTTCCACCCCGGAAGGAGATTCTGGAAGCTGCGCGCCGACCCCTGAGCAGCTCCAAGGCAGCTCCACTCCTCCCGCTGCGTTCGCCGTGACTGCTCCAGAAGCTGCCTGTCCAGGTAGAAGAAAATCCGAAAATCCGAAAGAAACTACACCAGATCCCGGCAGTAAGGCGTCAGATTTAATATATTAATACCACCCGCGACTTCCTAACAGCATATATAATAAGAGATTCCTCTCCCTTTCTGTCATATACTCGGCACACTCGGAGCTCTCCCGCGACCTGCCACTAGCTGGCCGCCATGTTCTCCCCACGAACCCCTGGAGCCAGTATTGCTGGCATCGGTCAATGTGATGACTCACTGACAGTATCTACTGTTACACCCCTTAGCCCTTCATGCACCAAAATAAATGCATACAGAGGCAGAGAACCTCTTGCCCTGGTTGGCCCCACGGAAGCTGCTCTCCAACATGGAGACCAAGAAGTCAGAAGAGGTTTTACGTGGCACAGGAAGAATGAGGTACCCTGCTTGGGTGCTATACGTCTGAATACCTAGGTCTTGCCTTCCATGCCCTCCAGGTGGACGAGATACTGGAACAGTTCCTGGAGCTATTCAAAGGGCTTGGCTGCAGAAAAGGGGCCTGGTCAAGGTGCACATAGATAATACGATACAGCTGACTGCACTGGGACACAGATGGGTACCGTTTCACCTATGTCAGCAGGTAGAGGCTGAGCTGGAGAAGTTTGATAAAAATGGATGTAATCGAAAAAAAGTGTCTGAGCCCACTCCATGGGTGTTACTGCTTGTAGTCACAGAAAAGCCCAAGCAGACCGGAGCCATCAGGCTCTGCAGTGATATGAGGCTACCAAACCTGCAATTAAATTGCAAGGGGCACATCACACCAACAATGGACGAAATCATTCCTGACATTAATGGGGCGAAGTGGTTCGGTAAGCTAGACCTAGATGCCAGGTATCACCAGCTAGTACTCCATCTAGATAGCCAGTACATCACCATGTTTTCATCGCACCTGGGGCTCTGATGCAACAAAAGACTCAATTTTGGAATATCCTCGGCTGCAGAAGTATTCCAGAATGCCACCAGGGAAACCCTATCAGGGCTTGAGAGAGACCTGAATATCAGCAATAATATTTTAATCTTCTAGTCCACCCTGGCTGACCATCACAAGCACCTCACAGCCACTTCCCAGAGACTGAGAGAAAGCGGGCTAACACTGCACAAAGACAAGTGCTCCTTCTTTGATCTCAAAGTGGAATTCGTTGGATTTGTGTTCTCCCAGGAGGGCCTGCAGGTTGATCTCAGGAAATAGGCAACGATAAAGGGGGCAGCAGCACCCAGAAACGCAACGGAAGTCTGCAGCTTCCTAGGAATAGCCACATACTGTGGAAGATTCCTCTCGAATCTGGCTAGCCTGTCTGAGCCACTCAGAGCACTCACCAAGACTGAAGTCAAATGGGTATGGGACCCCACTGATCAAGAAGCACTCGACAAAATAAAGAGTGCCCTATTATCAGATGCCTCGATTGCATACTTTGATCCAGATAGGGCAATAAATCTTGTTGGATGTGAGCCCCATAGGGCTGGGGGCTGTCCTAACCCAGTAGCAAGAGCCAGGAGCGAGGCCTCCACTCACGTACGCAAGTCGTGCCCTGACAGCCACAGAAGCGCACTATGTGCAAATTGAGCGAGAGGCTCTTGAAATCAAGTGGACATCTCACCATGTTCACCTGTATATCTACGGGTGAAAGTTGAAGGTAATTCAGGACCACAAACTACTGGTGAGCCTTTTTTCAGGAACAGCACCACATCCAGCCCCTAGAATTGAACGGTGGGTGGTGCAACTGTTACCGTACCAGTTCACCGTGATGTACAGGCCTGGAGCGAGTAACCCAGTAGATTTTTTCTCAAGATACCCACTGGAAGGTGGGGAGGAAGTAGACACTGATGGCGAGGGGGGGGAGTTTGCCTGCATGGTGACCACCGCAGCATGCCCAAAGGCAATAACGCTAGATGACATTCGCAAAGGAATGGCAGAGGACGACTGCCTACAGAGGGTCGAGGAGACGATCAGTGGAAATGCATGGAGGCTGTTCCTGAAAGATGCAAATCAATGGCACCCGGAGGAGAAGTCGATACTCTAGCAGCTGTGGAAGGTGAGAGAAGAGTTAAGCTCCCTGGTAGAGGGCATCATCATGAGTTGTCACCGCATCATATTTCCCAAGGCACTGGAAGACCAAATCATTGCCCTGGCACACGAGGAACACCATAATGAGGAAAACACCAAAACAAGAATGAGGAGCAAAGTGTTGTTCCCAGGCATGGATAGGAAAGTGGAGGCAAGAGTTTAACTCTGCCAGGCATGCCAGATCCTGGGGAGCACTGCCACGCAAGCACCAGTGGCAACTGATGATGCGCCAAAGGCAACATGGGAGAGAGTAAGCTTGGACTTTGGAAGTTGTCCAGATGGGAGGCTGACCATGGTCATACTTGATGGCCAGTCCAAATACCCAGTGGTAGAATTGGTGACAATTACAGCATTTGCCCACATCAAATCACTGCTAGAGAAAACATTTGCAGCTTATGGCATATCTGAAGTCATCAAGACGGGTAACGGTCCTCCGTTTCAGGGAACAGAATTTCCTACCTAGCGGCACTGAGGTAGGTAGTAGGTAGGAGGTAGGTAGGAGATCATACTGCAGTGGCCCTAGGCAAATGGCACTGTAGAGCATTTCAGTGGATCAGAACCATGGCTGCGAGTGGGAGCTGCACCGGTTTCTAAGGGTGTAGCGCAACACACCTCACTGCATGACACGGCACACTTTGACGCGCCTCATATTCCAGAGGCCCATTAAGGACAGTATCCTCACGAGCCCAGGGTGGCAACACAAACCCCTCAGAGAGGGGGATGTCCAACAGAGAAAGCAGAAGACAAACAAGAGAGCTAGTCGAGCTCGAGGAGCAGTGGCCAGACGAGGTGGGAGACCATGTCCAGGGTGGAAATTCTGTACCCCGTTTGAGAGAGGCTCTTCGGTAGTGATGGCAGTGAAGAGTCCCATGATCACCACCCAGAGGGGTAAGGAAGTAACAACAAGGAACATCTCATGGTTCCGACACAACCAAAGTCAGGTCCACGAGGGAGCAGAGGAAGAGGAGGTGGAGCTGGCTGGCGAGAACGGAGCAACCCCATCGGAAGGGCAACAGGGACCTGCACAGTGGAGTCCCAGAGGAGCCCCCATGGTCATCAGGGAGACACAGCCCAAAGCAAGAGGTAGGAAAGGAGCTGTGGCATCTCAGCAGAGGCTGTGTCAGCAATACGAACTCAGGCCAAACCTAATGCCTAGCCAGAGACTTTGTGTGTGCTCAGGTGAGGCTAACTCCAGGTATGTAACATTGGATGGGATGTAGTGAGCCACTCGGACTCACCGCACAAACAGTTACATACGCACGCACCACCTTGGATGGGTGCGGCTGAGTTGAAATATAATAAAGTGGAATGAGCCACATGGGGCTCAGTCCCAAAGTGCATTCATGAGGGTGGTGTCATTCTGTTCAGCTCTGTTTGCAATGTGTAATAGAGCCCCAGCAGGCCTATGTGATCACCCGGTCTTCCCTGCCCCGAGTAGTACACCCCTCACTAGCCTAAACAGACATCAGTGCTTGATGAAGTGCCTCAAAGCTGCCCGTGGATGCACTATGCCCTGCCTTATAGGCTAGAGGACCAGCATCCAGTTGGCTTGAGTGCTAGTTGGAAGGTCCAAGTCTGCAGCCTTGAGAATGGGGGCAAACACATATTTGGGCCCTAAAGGTCAGACAGACGTCTGCTCTTCCTCAGTTCAGTGTTTAGTATACATGAGTGTTGAACTAGAGTCCATCATTTTCAATCGAGAGATAAGCACATCTCCCCAATTCCCCAACAATTGCAATCAAACAGAATGTTGCCTCCCGACTCTGCTCCACTGGGTTACAAAAAAAATGATATGCGGAATGCAAAAAACCTCCATTCCGTCCGATTGTGTCCACTTGCGGAACAATCCACGAACCCATTGGAAAATATATGTCGACACATGTCAAAGACACTAATGACTTTCTGAAGAAAATCAATTCTCTCAACTTGCTGAATGTTCATAACACATGGCTTTGTACCATCGACGTGAAGTCCTTATACACGTCTATTCCTCATGACATGGACATCAACGCCGTTGAACATTTCTTGAACTCAGCTGAACTAGATCAAGATCTCAAAGTCTTCTTACTGGAATTACTGCACTTTACCCTATATCATAGTTATTTCAAGTATGACAACGAATTATTTCTTCAACTGAACGTAACTTCAATGGGAAATTGTGCAGCTCCCTGTTATGCCAATCTCTTCATGTACAGATTTGAACTAGACCACATCTTATCCATGGACACTTGGATTAACACTTTGGTGTTATACGTCCAATACATTGACGACATCTTTGTATTATGGAAAGGCACTCAACCAGAATTAATCAGAGCCATACAAGACCTCAACAAAGTAAATGACCGCATTGAGTTCACTGATAACATCAGTAACTCAGCGATCAGCTTTCTGGATGTATCCATGGTGAACACCGGCACTACACTTGAAACAAATACTTACAGAAAAGAAACTGATCGCAACAACCTTTTACATTTTCAAAGTTTTCATCAATACTCTTTGAAAAAGCATTTGCCTTAGTCCCAACTACTCAGAGTTAAACGTATTACTTCTAATCCAACCAACCTGACCACAAACATAAATGACATGCTCCAACGCTTTAAAACCGTGGTTACCCCCCGATATTCTTGATCTCGCTCAAACCAGAGTGAACACCAAAACTCGTGAAGACCTTTAGAATACCACCAAACATGAGAAAAAAGATCGGACTGTCCTCTTTTCTAAATTTTCACAACAGAATGGTAAATATAAAAATAAAATTTTAAGGCATTGGGCCATGCTTCAGACAGAACCAGATTTCAAAGACATCTTCTCCATACCACCCCTTTTCGCATACGAACGCAGTAAGAACATTAAAGACTTATTGAAATTCAAACCACCCAACGCAAGAACACACTACCAAGGCACTATTCCATGCTTAAATTGTAATAACTGCAACAAAATCATCAGGGGACCATTTGTGACTCATCCACGAAAAGGCAACAAAATCAAATTGAGAGTGACAGCAACTTGCACCACCAAAAATGTAGTGTACCTCTTAAAATGCCCTTGCGGCATTGGATACGTTGGCAAGACTGAACGCAAGATTAAAATTTGACTCAACGAACATAAAAGTAACATCAGAACCGCCAACCAGAAATCGGTCATTGCCACCCACTTTACTGAACTCAAACACAACATCAGTCAGCTCCGGTTCTTGGTGCTTGAAATTGTCATCGGCCAAGAAGGAAGAGACATTCGCAAATTCTTACTACAACGCAAACTATTTTGGATTAAATTTTTAGATACCATCGCACCAAACGGTCTCAATGACCGGATTGAATTTGGCTGTTTTCTCTGAACTACCTAATCTTGATCTTTTACCTGTGCTCTGTTTACATTTTACTTTTCAATATGTCTCAGTTCCTCTTGATTTGTTTTACTGTCATCTATACTCATAACCAACCATGGTTACCTTTCAACCTTTATCATCACTTGTTTTACCCTGTCGATATCGTTTTTGACCTTCTTCCTGTCATTTTCGCCTTTAGGCCAACGTCTTGACTGAATCTCTTTGCTGTTCTTTCTTAGTTTCTAATTCCCTCGTTCACTCATACTCTTCTCACTTTTTTCACTTTTTTTACTTCTTGTTTCATGTATTCCTTACCTTTCACCACGTGGCTCTCACTGCGTGTTGATTACTTCTTCCCACTTAGACCCCGTATTTGTATGGTCTTTTCTTTACATTACCATAGCTGATTTTCATTGTCTTACAAGTTTTGTAATAGACACTCACATACTGATTTTCAGCCCGTTTTTATTATTGCTGTTCATTCCTCATTTTCCTAATTTGCACCTCGTACTTTTCACTTTTCATTTTCACTTCTCTCTCAACATCCGACATTTCAAAATGGCCCCCACTGCACACTCGTCTTTCATGGCACTTTGCACTATCATTTACTTCCGGGTTACCTCCGTGTATATCCAGACCATACATGGCACCGGCACTTGGTCGAAGCTTTCAACCACCGCTGCGTCACATCCACAGACAGTTCTGTTCATTCATTCACAACGGTAAGCCTCTTTAGTTCGTATGCTTCTCGGTTGTCAGTCACTCAATTGTTTTTTACACGTTGTTCAACTTTTTGCTTTGTTTTGATTACCACACTGGCAACATAAAATGTTCACGTCTTTGTGACAGCTGTTAGTTTTATCACCTGCATTCTAGTTTCCATCTATACCTTTGCATATTTATTGCATGGAGCTCAACTTAATTCACTGTTTACTTTACCGTCCTTTACATTGAATTATCAGTTTACTTGACCGCATGGAACCCCAGCCAACACGTTCACGGACTTCACCGTTTTCTTTGCACATGGGGATATTTCACCTCTCTCTTACCCACACTTATTGGTTTGCTCAACCTTAAGGGACACACATCTTTTGGTCTAATGTCTTGTTGTTTTCAACTTCTTTTCACTCACCGCTAAGGGCATGTTTTCCTTTTTTAGCATGTTTTCGACAATGATCACGCATAACTAGCATGTTTCATCACGAGCACAATTAGTTACATACCTAACTGCATACCCATTGTATTCTCTGTTTCCTGTTTCATTTTTTAGACTAAATTCCCCTGATGAAGGGCTTGCCCGAAATGCATTGGGTCTGTTCCCACTAATTTGCATCCTCGGAATTTATTCATCTACTATTGAGTGATACGTTTCCTTTGAATCGAATTGGAAACCCAGACCATGAAACCATATTGAGAATTAAAATGTATTGCATCTAAGAACATTTACTTTGGTCTATTGGATTAATTACCTCACTTGGAGGTGGGCTGTGCAACCAGGGGACGTTACCTGTTCGGACAACGCCTTTTTCATAAGAAATACTGATACCTAACTGTTTGCGAGGTAGCATTTTAAAGAAGTTGAGCTCTGGAGACTTACTGCCTCCTCTTTCTTTTCTCGCACATCTTCTTCTGTTATTAGGACACGCATACTTCATATGCGAAAATGATACATTGCGATTTTTGTGTTATAAGTATGCCATGGGACTACATTTCCCAGCACTATTGTCGATTTACTGACGTCAAGTTGACATCGTAAATTATGCGACCGTGGGACACAACCTCCCGTGGTCCTTCAAAACACAGTGATTGAGCCACCTCAGCAACTTCTCGTCCCAGGAGCAAATCAAAATGCCTGGGGTACCGATGGAGAGGTAAGGTCAATTGTCAATATAGCGGGATACCTCCCAACATACCAACTTTCGAACGTGGCTATCGAGCACCTCCTCCCCTGCCAGCCATAACCATTTTCTGTCCTTCTCTTTTCTCCTGCTCGATGCCCGCTCTCCCCTTCCCCCCTCTCTGAACTTGCCATAAGTTGGTCCATTAATATGGACCGATTCGGGATTTGCCCGATTAAAGATATGAGAGGGTCAAATACTAAGGGTACGTATGGTTTCACGTGACATATACAGAGATGTCACTCCAATTATACCTCGTGTACGAGAATGTCTCATAACATTTCAGTATTTTCTATGGGTCACATTTAAAGGTGACCACTCGTATGACTTAAAGTCGTTCAATTATTTTCTCCCAGAAGTGCCTGACTATTTTTAGTTGGTAACACACAATGAGAATGAGACTAATAACTAATTTCTCATGTTTTTTTGCAGAGCTGTGCCCTTCCTGAGCTGCATGCCAGGTTAAGGTGAGGTCTTTTGTCCCGCAATATACGGGTAAGACACTAAGATTAGATATATATGCTTACTATAAGTATCTATTGCTTTTGTTATTGTTTGGGGCACTGTTGACATAAGAAAACAATCCCCTTTTTAGTGTAACTACAAGAATAAAGAGAGATAATATCCGTAATGTAAAATTTATCAACCCTGCATAGAGAATTCTAATTAGTGTTTTTCCAATTATGCCTTTGTATAGGTGTTACTGAGTGAGGGTAATATTTTGGTGGCCACACCCTTCTGCTTACCGACTCCAGAGAGCCTGACCCCTGTTCTGCTCGTTCACTTGGAAAGAAGAAACCACAATGTAAAATACAATGACTTTTTATTTAAGCAGTTCAAAAGCATAGAAACAGTTCAATTAAAATGTTGCCCATGAACACATGAGCAGGATGCAAAATAAATGTACTGACAATGTTATAAAACAGTTGTTCAAAAAGAAGCAAATGTATGTCTAAATATCATGCTATGAATAACTGGCTAAATAGCAGCCCTGACTTTAAAGAGGTTGGGTAGGCTAGCGCCTAGAAGCTGATCTCATTTTAAGAAAGCAACACCATTCAAGACTACGCAGTTTAACCTAAAATAAATGCAATGGCTTGGGTTAGAATGAGCTGAATTAGATAGACTGTCAAAGCCAAAAGGCTAAATTATTAGAGAGGCTGACAAAGCCAATAGGCAAAGATAGGCTGACAAAGCTGATAGGCTATGCCATCAGAGAGGCTGTCAAAGCCAATAGGCTGAATTATCAGAAAAGAGTATTACCACCTTGGAAGTTGAAGTTCTAGGCCCAGTCTCACGGACGATCGATCGGGAACCCTCTGTATGCAGTCAGATTGATGCGCAGAGAATTCGGAGCCGCACCTTGGGCGAAGCTCTTTTATATGGTTAAATGCAGAACTTACACCCACGTCTGACACGAGATCTGACGCAGGCCACTTAACCGCCCGCTTACAGTAACTGGAAAATTTTATATAATCAGAGAAGTGGTATCATGATGAAACAGAAGTTTTAGCAGATGGTCAGTGTTCTTGACCGCAAAAAGTAAACAAAGGATAACTTTTACCGTAAAAAATGCTCAGAATTAATATTTAATATATTAATTCTTGGTCACGTTGCCGCCTTGAGTTTCAGTTAAGCAAGCGCGGAAAGTTTCATAACTAAAAATATCGCAAATCTTGCATGTGACACAGCCAGATGTACCAACAGATTGTCACGTGGGTGGGGGCCACTCTTGTTCTCATAACTGTGGAAAATTACAAGAGGGGGCTGATGTTGTCTCTCGGTGGATGGAACAGATCTCTGCTAGCAGATCAGTGAGGCCTACGAGATCTGTTTTATTATTATTATAAAATGAGAGCAGGAGTCACTGGCTTTTGGGCCTATACATTTGTATCTAGGAAGGCATGCTTGGTCCTATGTACAATATGGTTATCTATGGAGCTGGGCTTGGGCCTATGTGAGATGCACTCCCAGGATGAAGGAAAGTGGACAACTTAAGACATTCTATCTGAGCCTGCCTGGTAGGGCCTATCTAGAGTATCATGTTTAGTGGGTAGTGCAAAATCAAAAATGGGTTTCTTGTTAGATGGTAAGGTGGGGTCTTCAGGACCCTCCTTCATATCCCTGCTCTTGTTCATTTTTGAACACATCTCGTATAGAATACTTTGAAGGACCCTCAGGGGTCGGGTGCATGCTGAGTGGGTCATTAACGTAGGGGCACGCAGCCGGGGGTTGCAATTCTGATGGTAGGGTAACATATTCTCCATCATCATGGCTCAGTAACTGGTCATACTGGTGAGCGTTATGCTCCTCCCTCAAAGTGTACCTATGCGGTGGGACTGGGGGAGCTGGGGATGTGTTGGGAGAAGCCTCAGGGGCAGCTAGTTCTATGAGTTGTATGTGGACCTGCCCATCCCCATCCCCAGGAACACAGTGCATGTCCAGATAGTCTGCATCGTGGTAAATTGCTGTTTTAACGTAATTTATCCCAACTGCTTTGATGCTACATCTGCTGACACACCTCATTATTACCTGTGCACCGCAACACATTAATATGATGACACAACAAATCGGTAACATAATTTTCAAGATAGCAGATAGCCATGAAGGCATCCAGTCCAAGTTGAACCAGCTCGTAATAGGGTCTGCATCGGCACCGCCCTCATCACGCATCTTTTTTCCCAAATTGTCCAAGTCCTCAATGGCCTTAGCGAGAGACCCGTTAGCGGCATCATTAGACGGTATGAACGTGCAGCAGCTCGATCCGATGGAAGTGCATACCCCTCCCTGCATAGCTGTGAGCTGATCTAGAACATATCTATGCTCTAGAACCATAAGTCTTATTGGTCGTAATTCTTCCTGTATTGCGTTGAACCCATCTCGGGTGTTGTTGATCAGAGTCATTAGTTCATAGCGTGTGACCTGCAGCCACCGGGCATTAGCAGATGTTTGCCAGATGGGCCACAGGCCCCCAAAGAATTCCTGAACGCCATTGAACAGGCGAAACTCGTCGGGAACTTCCTTAAAGGCGTCGTTAGCAAAATATTGAGCACTCCTTCGGTGCCGGTGAAGCAGGGTGACATCACCTGTCATGGGGTGTTCGAGCACTTGGGAAATGTTGGATGCCGGGACAACGAGATGCAGTTCATGCATGGTGACCATGGTGCATAGGCCCTTCCATTGAGGAGGCAACTGGGCGTAGATGCGTTCTCCACAGGCCCAAGAGATGTCCATGAGGCCGGCGGTGCCGTCTTGGAGGTCCAAATTAAAAACTGTCGTGTTACAGTTAGTGTTGCTGCCCACAGGGCGGGTACCGTTACCTAGGAAGCAAAGGAGAGGATTTTTTAGTTTATATACTTTTTTCCATTGGTAGGTGGTGTCCTTACTAAAGGTGTACCTTCTACTTTCTTGTGCCCAGACCCCCCGCACTCATTGTCGACATCCCAATCGGTGTCCCCCTCCCAATCTGTCGTTACAAAGGGTGCTCCTAAGGAAGCAGCTTTACAAGTGAGGTTGCGTGGACCTTGCCACTGGGTGTTGACATAGATGTTGGCCCATAAACTTAGCACAGCCCTGTCTTCACAGGTGCTTTGGTCTTTTAGTGGATTACATTGTGCTTGTGGTTTTGTGAAGGTGAAGTAGCGTAAATAGGCAAAACTACGCTCCCAACGTTGTGTATCTATATACAGCTCCTCCATTTCTTTGTCAAATTGTTGTTTGTCAGTCACAATTCTGAACGTGACACTATTATGCTCCCATACCGTGGTGTTTACAAAAATGGTATCGATAGTTGCTGACAGAAGCTGAATCTGGCCGTAGATACGGCAAAGGAACAGATGGAGGAGACACTTGGCTATTGGGGGTGGTACCTCTTTTGGGAAAATCATTTGGTCTGCGCCTACTGCATGAGGGATGTGTGAGCACACAAAACATGCTTCTTTAGTTGCCGTTTTCCCTATTTTGGACATATGCCGGTACCACATGTTGTCTAACAGGGCATCATGGGCTCCATGATCCGGATCAAATTCGTCCGGACGTGTGGAATGGAAATCGGGCCTGGAATGAAGGCGTGCAATGTGAACCATTGTGTCCTGAAGAGCGGTGGGCCAATCTTGTGTAACCTCAGGTCTTTGTTTACGGGTCCAGAACCTTGGTCTACCTCGTTTAAATCCACGTTTAGTGCGGGGAGGGGAACAGCGGGCAACTGGGGACCTATGGTGAGATCTAGAACGCCAGCCCCTGGGGTAGTAGCACTGCTTGGGATCAGATCAGTAACTGTGGATGTGGGGTGTGTGCTAGTGTGTGCTGTATCAGCGGTACAAGGTGGGAGTGGTGGACTTTCGATCTTGTCTCTATCTGGTGGCACAACTGACTGCCCTAAAGATGGTGTGATAGCATCCGAAAGATAACACTGATCAGTAGTTGCAAGAGAATACATGTACCAATTGAGGACTGCCAAAGTGACAGTAGAAAAAACACAAAATAGTAAGGCAAGTGAAATACATAACTTTGCATCTCCATTAGCATTCTTGACTGTAAGTACGCGATGCTCATCGTCTTCTTCATCACAGGAGGATGGAAGGCCGCTGTCTTCATGGAGTGGCACTGATGGTATGTTCCGTCCCTCCTTTAGTCCATTGGCTGAGGTGGTGGTGCGGGGTCTAGACGGACGTGGCTGCGATGGATCCATGCTTTTCTTTCAGCTATTCGCACTGCAGTTGGTGATGAGTCTATCACCTGGAAAGGACCTTCGAACTTAGGATCCTTCCAACGCCTGACGTTTTTCCGGACGAAGACCAGTGTCCCGGGACGGATTGGTGGGAGCTCAGGATCGGTGGGGACCTTGTCTCTCCTCTTGGATACCTGGGTAGAAAGGAACTGCGCTGTGCTTGTTAGTTGGCACAGATATTGGTAAAGTTCTGCTCTCACTATCTCTGATGATGATTCACTGTCTGTCTTAGTGCGTGTGGATGGAACTGTTACATTTATGGATCGTCCAGTGACAAGCTGATGGGGCGTGAGGTGGTGATCCGAACTTGGGGAGTTTCTTAGTGCAAAGAGTGCTATGGGTAGGCAATAAAGCCATTTCTTTCCTATTGTTGCACTTATTTTGCTTATTTTATTTTTGAGCAAGCCGTTGAGGCGCTCACAAATGCCGTTACTTTGTGGGTGATAAGCTGATGTCAGTTTGTGTTTAATGCCTAGCATTGTGGTCAGGGAGGAAAAGATGGCGTTTGAAAAATGACTTCCGTTGTCGGACCGGATGGCGTCTGGAATGCCCCAGCGAGTAATGACATCACGGAGTAGGAATGTAGCAGCTGCTTTGGCATCGCAGTGGACGCAAGGTCCAGCTTCGATCCAGCGTGAAAATGGACACACTACTACAATGAGATAGCGGTAATTTTGGCAGCGGTCGATCATGTCGACATAGTCAATGTGTAGCTCTTTGAAGGGGCCAGATGGTCTAGGAATGGTGGAAGCAACTGTTTTGAGAGTCGGGTTTGGGGAATATTGTTGGCAAATGAGACATTTATTAACATACAATTGTATCTGTTCATAGGCATTGGGGATGAACCAGTCTGTTTGCAAGGTGGTGGACATGTTATCTCGGGTGACATGTGTGGGAAGGTGGAGTTGGTCCAATGCCACTTGTAACAAGGCCTGTGGCATCACAGGTTTCCCTGTTACTGTCTGTCTGTACACGAAGTCGGCGGAGTCCTGTTGTACTCCCCTCTTCTTCCATAACTCTTTCTCTTGATCTGGTGCACTTTCTTGCATTTCTCTAAGGTGTAACTGTGCAGTGTGATCATATTGCTGCGTTGTGTCAATGTCAAATGGTGTTGTGAATTGGGATTGTGTTTTTGGAATTCCTTCATTGCTATTGTCATGCTCTGTGGGAGGCAGTGTTTGGGAAAGTAAAATGGGGGCAAGTGGAACTTCTGTTGTTGTTTGGAGTGGGGGGCCTGTTGCTGGGGGGCCTCTGGCTGCAGCCTTAGCTGCCCAATCTGCCAGGGCATTACCTCTGGAGACAAAATCTTGGCCATTAGTGTGCGCTGCGCATTTGACTACGGCTACTTCAGCTGGTAGTGTAAGGGCCTCAATAAGTTCCTCTAGTAACGTTTTGTGAATGACTGGTGTACCATCTGATTTGAGGAAGCCGCGCCTCTTCCAGCGGAGGATGCTGGAATGTGTTGTTGTAGTAACATATGCAGAATCGGAGTAAATTGTAATGCGGTCATCAGCTCCAATGTTCAGGGCAGCTATGAGGGCTACCAGTTCAGCTGCCTGGGCAGAATAATGTGATGGTAATGTAAGTTGCTGTACAATGTCTAGGGAATCAGAGGAATCATTCTGCTGTGCTTTAACTACTGCTGCTCCTGTGTACCTGACTCCTGTTTCTTGATCAATGGTAGAGGAGCCATCAACAAAATATACAGTACTGTTTGGCAATGGATCCTCTTTTGCTGCTCCAGACTCATCTGGTGAATATGTGGCACAGTCATGGGTGTCATCATCTGAGGTAGCTATTGGATGAGCAAAAAATGTGGCAGGGTTTACTGTGTGGCATTTGACAATCTTCAGAGAAGGTAGTGACAGTATGACTTCGTAACCTGACACTCTTTGTGTTGTTAAAGTCGTCTTGGCTTTTTATATTATTGCAAAGACGGCATGTTCGGTGTACATAGTCAGTGGGGAACCCATTACAATGGGGGTAGTTTTCTCAACAGCAAATGCTGCGGCAGCAAGGGCCTGCTCGCAGGGGTAATGACCTTTCATGACAGCGTCCGGCATGCCGCTGAAGTAGGCAATGGGCTTATGGCCCATGGGGTATTTCTGAGTGAGTACTGCAGTCATTACTAGACCATCACAGTGAGTGAATAGGTAGAATTCTTTTGTGTAATCAGGCGACCCTAACACTGGTGCATTTGTTATCTCATCTTTGAGCTGGGTGTAGGTTGTTCTCATTTCAGGTGTCCACTCAATTTTATTGTGTCTGTCTTTGCCCATTTTCACAGCTTTCAGCAATGGGGCAGTTATTGTTGTGAAATCAAAGACCCATTGACGGACATAGTTAACCAGGCCGAGGAATTTTTGCATGTCTTTAACTGTTTGAGGTTCAGGAGTACCTTTTATCGCCTCAACTCGACCTGGAGTGACTCGTCTGCCTGATGCAGACAGTAGCTGACCTAGATAGTGTACCTCTTTCTGACAGTACTGTAACTTCTGTTTGTCAACTTTATATCCTCTTTGTGCTAGCGTGGTAAGTAAGAAGATGGTGTCTTTTCTGCATTGTTGTTCTGTGGGGCTGCAAAGCAATATGTCATCGACATATTGCAGTAGGGTGCTATCACATTGAATATTAGACAAGTCCTCTTTGACAACCCTGTTGAAGACGCTAGGGGACTCACAGTACCCTTGAGCGAGCCTTGTGTACGTGAATTGCACATTTCTGAACGAGAAAGCCAATAGGTATTGGCTGTCTGGGTGCAAAGGAATGCTGAAAAAAGCATTTTTCAGGTCGATGACAGAAAAGTACTGTGCATCGGGGGGGACATTGGTGAGGATGACAGAGGGGTCTGGGACAATAGGGAATTCTGGTACAACTATGTTGTTAACAGCGCGCAGATCATGTACTAGACGCCATTGATTGGTCTTCCCCTTCCGCACAGGGAAAAGGGCTGTGTTACAAGGAGAGATGCAAGGATATATTACTCCTTGATCTAGCAATGCCTGTATGGTAGGGGCAATGCCCTCTTCCGCTGCCTTGGACAAGGGATACTGTTTTATTCTGGGCAGGATAGCACCTTGTTTGAGTGTTATCTTAAATGGCCTGGCAGAACTGATGAGGCCTACATCATTTGGGCCTGTTGTCCAAAGATGTGCAGGTACTTGAGCCAGATCTGCGTCTCGGGCAGAGTCATAGCTAGGGGTGACTGTTGGTGTCCTAATCTCTACTGTTACTGAGATAGGCACATTGTTTTGATAGATAATCTCTGTCTTGGAGTAGTCTTCAGGGGATCCAAACAACTGGGCATCTGAAATGTCTCTTACCAACCCTTTAGGCTCAATAAAAATGACACAAGCCCAAGTATGAGCGTTGTCATCGCATGCCAGGAATGCGCCGTAGGTCGGTGTTACCTCAAGGGCGCAGATGTCAAATGTCAAATGTTTGTCTAATAACTGTGAGTCTGGTACTTGGGGTCTGAAAAGGAACTCTTTTGGTAACTGAACAGTGCGGCCTTGTAGTTCGGGAGTGGTGGCGACAATAGTGTGGACAGCTGCAGAGAAGGCGTGCTCATCCACTGGGCGTGCTCTGACCTGGCTATCTAAGGAAGACTGTGCAGTGACTGCCATTATCCTAGTTAGTGGGGTACCTGGTATGGAGCAAATCATTGTTCCGTTGTCATCAAAGTGGATGGTCATGTTTAGTTTGGCCATGAGGTCACGTCCTAAAAGATTGACTGGGGACCTGGGTGAATAGAGCAGAGGCTGCTCCACTACATGGCCTCCTATCTCCATTGATACTGGCTTGGTGAAGGGGACCCTTGCTATTGCCCCAGAAAATCCCTGTGTGTCCGCGGTTTTGTTAGAAATGGGCCGAGGGCCACCTGTAATGCAGGAATATGTGGCACCTGTGTCAACAAGAAAACTATATGTTTTGTTATTTATCACAACACTTGCAATAGGGTCCTCTTCAGTATTGCTTGTGCATGACAAAATTGGGCACACAAGAGTTGTCTGTGGGCTGTCCTAGCCAGTGTATCCTCCAGCCTGAAATTGCTGGATTGTGCCATGGGTAAAGGGGTTGTTGGAGGCAACAATCGTTCCTCCTAGAGGTACATTGTTTTGTGTTTGGGGGACCACCTGATAAGCAGGTGCTTGCTGTGGGTGTAGCTGTTGCATTGGAACCTGTATTTGTTGGACTGCTGGCTGAACCTGGGCCATTATGGGCGCTTGGAGCTGCACTTGTTGCTGCTGTGCTGGTTGTGCATAAGAGTATAGTATTTGGGGCTGCTGAAGGTGTTGTTGCGTGCGCTGCTGTTGTTGGAATGGTGCTTGGGCTTGGTAGCCAGGACGCATATATTGCTGACCCATATCACGCTTTTTACTGTTGCAATCTCCCTGTATGTGGCCTGGTTTCTGGCAATAGTAGCAGATGATCGGTTGTGTCCCTTGTCCTGGCTGTTGTGGAAACCTTTGTTGTCCCATCCCTCGCCCTCTTCCTGGTCCACCCGTGTTCCAATTCATATTTGGTCTGTTATTGTAATAGGGCTGTGTGTTGGTGCTGTAAGCAGGTGGTGCTGACATGTATTGTACCATTGGCTGTGGTTGCGGCTGGACATACTGTATGGCAGGTTGGGGTTGAGCTTGTATGTACTGTACTGCAGGTGGTGCTTGAACCTGTTGTGGGGCAGGTTGGGCGTTGCCTGCAAGAGCATTCATGGCAGCCTGGGGGAAGGATGTTACTGCTGTCATTTGAGTGACCGGTGCTGCAAGCATGACTGTGTCAAAATTGTCTTTTTTCTTATTAAGTTTCTGCTGTACCAACTTGGCAGCGGCATTCTCTATTGCCAGCTGTCTAACCTTCTCTTGTTCCTGTCTCTTTTGCAATAATGTATAATGTGGTCTTGTATTTCAACCCATGGCTTGCATTCCATTGCTACAATGCCATCTAATTTTTCCTGCACTTCAGTGGGTAAACCTTTCTTTATTGTGTGATAAAATAATCTCCCATACCCTCCAGCTGCGTCCCAGCGTTGCCCTAACTCCTGGTGCCATTTTTCTTTCATTCTGGAAAGATAGTTGGCAGGGTCTTCATTTGGTTGCATGGTCTGTGACAACAGAGCCCCAATATCGGGAACATCAGGGAATTTCCTGCGCAACTCAGTCCATGCTTGTGTTCTAATCTCATTAAAGGAAATACCATCATGTTTGGTGTTTGTTTTTGTAAGATTGGCATGACCACGTGTGAAGAGATCTTCTGAGTCTTCTCCCATAAGGGAGATCAGCAGGCTTTTTACATCTCCTATAGCTATGTTGTTGCCTGTGGTGATATTTTCAAAAGCTGCAATCCACTTTCCCGCACCCTCAGTGAGGGGTGGGAGTGCCTTTTGACATTTTCTTTGTCTAGTGTAGACCATGGGATATAGATGGGGGATCAGTGACATTTTTGTAGAGCAGTGGCATCTGGCGCGTGACCCCAGGGCGTCGCGCTGTGGGTCCTGTATAGTCATGCTGGCGAGCATATTTTTGCCAGACTTTCAGGCTCTTCCTCATGTAGTCATAGTCCCAATCCTCATCTCCTACTCCTTTGAGGATACATTCAACTGCTGTTGCCATGTACTGAGGCTCAAAGGAGCCTTCTCTTGGCCAAGGGAACATTTGCGGTGCTAAGGGCTCTGACCAGCCTGCCAAATCGTCTGAAAAGGGGTTAACTGCATAATCTGAACCTTCCCCTAATGTCACTATCTCATTGGGAGTGAGATCATTGCTTGTTTGTGGTGGACATGGTCGGCTGAGACTTATGTTGTGTCTATTTTTCATCCTAATGGTGCGCAAGGAAGCAGAGCCCGAGACGTCATATAGTATGTCGTCTGGGCGTCCATGTGTCCCAAAGACTTTAAGTCTTTGTGCTTCGGTGGTTCTGACCTTACTTCTTACCACTCTGTCTTGTTCCTGTGGGAGTCCACAATATCTTGGGATCTCACCAAACATTGGATTGTGGCCTTCTAGCACCCGTGGGGGTGTCTTCTCCCGTCCTAATGCTGTTGGGAATTGGTGGTCTTGGTGTGTGTTGGTGAGTGTTTGTGTTATTCCAGAGGCGGCAGCGTCACAGCGGTAGGGGTGCTCATTAAGGAGATACTGTCTATTCCCTTCCCCATTCCTACTGATAATTGTCTTTCGGTGGTGTTGCACGAGGTTGTGCAGCGTGGGTGAGGGTGGTGTTGGAGTGTTGACCTTCGAGAGCATGTCCGTAACGCTTTTGTTCATGTTCTCTAATTTAAATGACAAGCGTCTCATTGTGTTTATTTGGTCTGCGTGGCTAGGTGATTGATGCTTGGGTGTCTGTTCGTCCTCAAGATGCTGTGGTGAGATACTTTCCAGGCTAGTGCTTTTGCTTAAGTCTGCATTTTGTCTATAATTGTCATATGAGGAGGGAAAACCTGTGAGGGGACCTGTGAGGGGGGCACACTGTCCCTCAGTTATGCACAGCAACGGGGGGAACTCAATGAGCTGTCGGTTGTCTGTCATAAGGCCAGATCCTGGTACCTCACCAGAGGGTGCAGTAGCCATGAAAGGCATGCTAGTTTGTGATGGGAGGTGCGAACTTGGGAACAGGTGCGTGGTGGCGTCAAGTAAGGTGTTAGTGTCAGTGTCGCCTTTAGGGCCAATGTCACGGTCGACAATGACAGGTGAGCGCAAGTGACGAGATGATGCTTGAGAGGCAGAGTCAGAGTCCAAGTGACAAGATGATGCTTGAGAGACAGAGTCAGAGCCTTCCTCATCCTCTTCACCTGGGCGGGGGTGTGCAGTATTGACTGTTGGTGTAAATTTTAGTGATAGTTGTGCATCTATGAAGCCTGGGATACCCGATACTGCTGTCTCCCTTACTGTACCGTTGGGGAGAAGCAGGTGTATGTTGCGCAGGTCTGTCAGGTGGGGGTATACATCATCGGGGGGCATGGATGGGGTCTGTGGTCTGTTCACGGGGTGGTACGGGTGACTGGGTGATGTGTGGGAAGCCTGAAATTCCTCAATCTGTGTGATGTGTAATTCTGGGCCGAGGTGCGGTGAGGAAGATGCCTCATTTGGTAGTGGTTGGAAGCCAGCAGCCGGAGAATCATTAGTAGTGACTGGTAGCTCTGGTTGTTCTTTGTTA
This sequence comes from Calotriton arnoldi, assembly GCA_963921515.1. Classification (NCBI taxonomy): domain Eukaryota; kingdom Metazoa; phylum Chordata; class Amphibia; order Caudata; family Salamandridae; genus Calotriton; species Calotriton arnoldi. The sequence continues at coordinate 2,957,300 of CAWUFW010000107.1, read as the reverse complement.
GTGAGCTCGGTATACATACCGCTGAAGTGGTAAGGCGGTGGGGGCGGAGAATTGGGTATAGCTGGGGGTGTGGAGTCAGATTGTGTTTGAGCCTTGTCTTTGAAAATGCGCCAGAGATCTAAAGTAGCCTTTCTCTTCTGTAACTTAGTGCCAGAGTACTTGGTGTCTAGAAAGGTGGTGGCATGCTCTAGTATGATTGGATCAAAGCTTCCCTCTGAGGGCCAAGGATGAGTCATTTTCGCCGTACGCTTATGAAGCTCACGGCAGTGCTTTAGTATATGGTGTTCCTGGCCTCCGAATGTTTTTAAAACATGTTGGAGTGGAGTGGCCATGTTGGTGTGTGTAACACGGGGCGCTCTAGGCAAAGCCTGAATTACAAGAGCGCATTTTCTCAGGTGCTAGGGACAATGTCTCTGATGAGTTCCTGCTCTACTGCCTGGATGACAATATCATACACCCCGTCCTGCAAGTCTCGCTCTTGTGCTAGAGTATAAAGAGGGAAGCGAAGCTGGCCGTCAAAGCAAGCTTCAGCAATATAACTTTGGAGAGGGTGCTTTGGCCAGGTGCTAGATAGTATGGCAGTGAATAGCGCTCCAGGGGGATGTATGATAAAAAAGATGTGGAAGTGGGTAGACGTTTTGTACACTGTAGAGCTCACTATGCCATTCATGAGTGTTATTTTAACGCACAATGTTTTGAGGGTAAATGTCGCTTGTTTGGAAAGGAATGTAATTAGGTGGCAGAAGAGTGTTCAGTGGCAGGAGTGGGTTCAGTGGCAGGAGTGGGTTCAGTGGCAGGAGTGGGTTCAGTGGCAGGAGTGGGTTCAGTGGCAGGAGTGGGTTCAGTGGCAGGAGAGGGCTCAGTGGAAGGAGTGGGTTCAGTGGCAGGAGTGGAGGGGATGGCGTTGTTTATCAATTCCTCTCCTATGGCGCTACTGATAATGTGATATAATGCTTTTCTTAAGTCCAGTTCCTGTGGTCCGGTGTATATTCCGCTAGGGGAGAAGTCAGGGAATTGGAGCTGGTTACGAGAGAGACCAGCAATTACTTTGCTTTGTAGCGGGTTGCGTGGATAAGTTGTAACTAGTGTGGTAGGTATGTCCAAACCTGGCGCTAGTAGGCGAATGCGTATGTAAATGCAATCCGATGTTTTATGAACAGAGGTACCTAGAATCCTGTTCATGGGGACCAGTAATTGTTGGGGGACTGGAGTGTTCCCTAAAATGTCAGTGCTTGCAATGTTTTTGTTCTTTGGCTTTAGGGACAATGGGATTCGGAAGGTGCGGAAAGGATGGTGCTAGTGAAAGCGTTATCTGCTGTGCCTGGGTATAGTCAACCCCTAAAACTTGAAATATAGTGAGAAGGACAGTGCTTGCTAAGGGTGTAACGTGACAAAAGGAAGATGGGTGCCCAGTAGAAAGACCCACAACGATATTATTAACTAAATATACAAAAATAGGAGAAGCTGTACTGTCAGGAGACGGGGAAGTCATTCCCTACAGTGACTGAAAATGTGGGGGTGGGCTTGCCGGGGGAGGCACAATGAGGATGTATGGAGCAGAGTCCTCTAGATCCACTGAATAATCCTGTAGGAGTGCCACGAGGAATGGGGACTCGTTAACAGGAGACAGTGGTTGAGGGAGAGCAATAGAAAGTGCTGATGCTGATACCGTGGGGGAAGCAGGGGCGGTAAAGTTAGGGAGTGTTGCCTCTTCAGAGGATGCCGTGGACTGCGCAGAGTCAGAATTGGACTCGCCGTCTATGGCAACGATAGTGGGAGAATTAGCAAAAGAAACGGAAGACCCTAAAGTGGGTGGGGAACGCGAAGATGAATTAGAGGAGTGGGCAGGCCACAGAAGATCCGGGCGGGTGGTGTCTGGTGGTTGGGAAGAAGCGGTGCCTGAGGGAGGTAAGTCTGTGAGAGACAAGAGTGAAAGGCGGAGTTCGGTAGTGGGTGTAAAGTCAACCTCTAAGATGTCCCAAGTAGTTGCAAGGACGTCGCTTTGATGGCGCGTGAGGGGGATAAAGCGATCAAGACTGGTGTGGTATACCGCCGTGGCAGTACCACGTAGTGAATGAATAAGGAGATTAATAATTTGCGGGGGGTCAGGGGACATAACGGGGGGGGTTGTTTAAGGGGACGGGCAAGAGGAATGGAGATACACCTCCACCCCCCTTGGCTACCAATTGGCGTAGGCAAGTGGTAGGCAAAAAGATGTGAGAGACAGAAAAAAGAGGCACAACGTGTGCAAGGTGTAGTGAAGAAAAGTGCAACTACTTAGCGGGATTGCGGCTATGTTTTAAAAGCAAGGCAATCCAGACAACAGCTACCTAGCGCAGTTGCTGCTAATTTGAGGAAAGGTGGGGGGCAACTGAGTCAACAATAATAACTAGCAGACTGCCACTCGGCTAAGTGAGTGTGGAGCTGGCAGTTCAGCAACAAATGTGGAGTGCGGGGAGAAAACTGTGGTGGGACAGCAGGGCTAATGAATGTTTAAGAAAACGAAGCACAAAAAACAGACACCATAGACAACAAATAAACAATAATTAAATAAATGAAATGCATTTCAAAAAATAATAACGATCAAAATAACAATGTTTGGTGAGAAACCAGACTGAGAAGACAGAGAAAGGAGGGGCGAGGTGACTAGAGTGAAGCTGCGAGGCTCACTTCCTCGTTCTGCGAAGGGAGAGATTAATTTAAGAGATAAAAAGAGAAAAGCACCCAAGCCATGTAAAACTGAATCAGAGAGGGACGAACTATAGAGTGCCAAGAATGAGTGTGTGAATACACATGAAAGAACCCTAACGAAAGAGGGGCGCATTGACGCCGAAAAGAAATAGAATGGCGTTGTAAGGTGTAAAGGAAGAAAGAAAAATGACAATGAACGAGGAAAGTGTGAGGAAAAGAACACGAAAAGCAACTGAAAGAGAAGGAAGGGAAGGAGAAAAAGGACGAATAAATAAAATAGTCAATGAAGAAGTACAGAAGATGAAACATAAAAGGTGAAAAATTAATAATACAAAATGTAAATATGAATACAAAATGGCGGCGAGAGCATACAAAATGGCGCCGGGACACACCCTAATCGAAAACGCGACAACACTACAGAAATGCGTGCCACTTGTGCACCGCGTCAAGAGCGCAGCAGGCCACAGCTGTGCACTATAAACTGTTGGATAGGAAAGGGCATTGAGAAAAATGTGCGTCAAATATTAAATGCGTGTCAAATATTAAAACATGGGAAAGCTGCAAACGCATGTGTGCACCATGCCAGAATTCGGCCACGTACAACTGGCCAGGACTCAAACCTCAAGCATCACTGAGCAAGTAAAACCGTAAAACAACACATGTGGCAACTATGAAAATATGAAAACCTGCACGAGCATGTGTGCACCATGCCAGAATTCGACCAACCACGTAAAAAGTGGTGGTCAGGACTCAAACCTCAAGCATCACGGAGCATATCAAATTGAATAGACAAAGATAGGAACTGAAAAATAAGAACGGCAATGGAAGGGAAAGCACAATATGCGTGAAAGGCAAAGACAATAAAAGCTAAAATAAGTGTTGGCAAGGAAATGCAAATAGAAGGAAACCACAACAGAGGGGACAGCACCAAAGAGCCTCGGGAAGATGTGACCAGCCACAAAGAGGACGTCGTGGCATGTCAGTCAACCACAGGTGGGCAAGGGAGCACACACAAGGGAGACCCCGGATGGCAAATGCAGGCCGACCCACCGCCCCACACATGCCACAACCTGAGGCAAAGGCAAGGAAAAAAAGTAAAAATATCCCTGACTTACCCCGGTGGACGTGGGGAGAGGAGAGCCTGAGAGACAGCCAGACAGGTGTAACCCCAGCATGCGTCCCAAAACCGCACCGTAGATGACCCGCCTACCGAGACCTGGATATTCGTGGTCGCCAGCTGAGTGAGGGTAATATTTTGGTGGCCACACCCTTCTGCTTACCGACTCCAGAGAGCCTGACCCCTGTTCTGCTCGTTCACTTGGAAAGAAGAAACCACGATGTAAAATACAATGACTTTTTATTTAAGCAGTTCAAAAGCATAGAAACAGTTCAATTAAAATGTTGCCCATGAACACATGAGCAGGATGCAAAATAAATGTACTGACAATGTTATAAAACAGTTGTTCAAAAAGAAGCAAATGTATGTCTAAATATCATGCTATGAATAACTGGCTAAATAGCAGCCCTGACTTTAAAGAGGATGGGTAGGCTAGCGCCTAGAAGCTGATCTCATTTTAAGAAAGCAACACCATTCAAGACTACGCAGTTTAACCTAAAATAAATGCAATGGCTTGGGTGAGAATGAGCTGAATTAGATAGACTGTCAAAGCCAAAAGGCTAAATTATTAGAGAGGCTGACAAAGCCAATAGGCAAAGATAATCAGATAGGCTGACAAAGCCGATAGGCTATGCCATCAGAGAGGCTGTCAAAGCCAATAGGCTGGATTATCAGAAAAGAGTATTACCACCTTGGAAGTTGAAGTTCTAGGCCCAGTCTCACGGACGATCGATCGGGAACCCTCTGTATGCAGTCAGATTGATGCGCAGAGAATTCAGAGCTACACCTTGGGCGAAGCTCTTTTATATGGTTAAATGCAGAACTTACACCCACGTCTGACACGAGATCTGACGCAGGCCACTTAACCGCCCGCTTACAGTAACTGGAAAATTTTATATAAAACCGAGAAGTGGTATCATGATGAAACAGAAGTTTTAGCAGATGGTCAGTGTTCTTGACCGCAAAAAGTAAACAAAGGATAACTTTTACCGTAAAAAATGCTCAGAATTAATATTTAATATATTAATTCTTGGTCACGTTGCCGCCTTGAGTTTCAGTTAAGCAAGCGCGGAAAGTTTCATAACTAAAAATATCGCAAATCTTGCATGTGACACAGCCAGATGTACCAACAGATTGTCACGTGGGTGGGGGCCACTCTTGTTCTCGTAACTGTGGAAAGTTACAAGAGGGGGCTGATGTTGTCTCTCGGTGGATGGAACAGATCTCTGCTAGCAGATCAGTGAGGCCCACGAGATCTGTTTTATTATTATTATAAAATGAGAGCAGGAGTCACTGGCTTTTTGGGCCTATACATTTGTATCTAGGAAGGCATGCTTGGTCCTATGTACAATATGGTTATCTATGGAGCTGGGCTTGGGCCTATGTGAGATGCACTCCCAGGATGAAGGAAAGTGGACAACTTAAGACATTCTATCTGAGCCTGCCTGGTAGGGCCTATCTAGAGTATCATGTTTAGTGGGTAGTGCAAAATCAAAAATGGGTTTCTTGTTAGATGGTAAGGTGGGGTCTTCAGGACCCTCCTTCATTACCAGTGAATCCTCTGAAAAATATACCGCAGATAGAATAAGAATCACTGGTTTTGTATCTTTGTTCTTTTCCTATTATCTTTTTTCCTTATTTTGAGATACTTAGAAACTCTTTTTGAATATCTGTTATTGTTCATGTCACTCTGTACTACACTGGAAAGGCTGAACGCTTGTGTCGAATTTGTACCTCGTGTTGTTGTATGTTGGGCAGGGCAGAACTTTCAGTTTCATGATTAGAGCTTGAGGCATGAAGGAGCTGTGTTCCCGGCCCATTGTCCATGGGACACCCAGCAACTTAGGAGAGGCACAATTACCTGACAATAAGTAAAACAAAATATATAGTGTATTTTGAGAGAGAAAGTGTGTGTGCACGAGAATGTGTGTGAGCATGTGTGCATGTGTATTTGAAATTGAATGAGAGTGAGTGAGTGGGGAAGTGACTGACAGTAAGAATGAGTGACAGAGTAACTAAATAAGTTTGAGTGAGAGTGTGAAAATGAAATGAGTGAGTGCAAGTGAGAGACAGTGAGAGTGATTGAGAACAAGTGTGAGGGAGAAGGTGAGTAAATGAGTGAGAGTGTGTGCCTGACACTTTCTGGTCCGCCACTAGCCCTGGCATACTAGAGGTAATTCTTGGCTAACAGAGACACCGATGGCAAAATGCTTATATATTGGAGGTAATTCTTGATGTAAGGGGCACACATGCAGATAGTTGGCACTGGCACTCTAGAGGTAATTCATGGCACGAGGAACACCCATGGCAAAATGTTGACATATTCGTTGTAATTCTAGATATAAGAGGCATCCATGACAAAATGCTGGTGCTGCACACTATAGGCAATTTTTGGCCTAACGGGCACCTATGGCAAAATGCTGACTTATTGGGTGCTCCTACCCATACATAATGCTAACACTGGCACACTGTTGTGTAGTTCCTATAAATCTATATAGGATCTGCGCGTTTAGACAACATAGACTGTGGGATTGGTGTCCAGACTGATTCCAGACACCCACACTAGGTATGTTTGCCTGTATACCAGCTAGCTCACAGTGCCACTGTAAACTCTTCTCACCAAGGAGAGAATAGTTCTTGGCAACTATCGAACATGACAACTCTGTCCCATCAAGGATCGTGGAAACAGTACAGTACTTTTCGCTCAGTCACTTGTGCTCACTGTGTCTCAGAGGGATACACAGAATAAACGGTGGGGACGTTTTCAATAAGCATTTATTGAACCAGCATCATTCTAGTGTAAAATAGGTGTGCTGAAACATCCATAAGACAGAAACAGATATAAATGATTATAAGCACCAACAGAGTAAATGGATGGTAGATTTCTACCATAGTGCTAAAAACAATGAATATATGCAAGCATATAAATACATGACAAAAATAATGTGTACTCCTACGATGCAACCCTAACTAGATGTACCAAAGTGAACCTAGCATGTATGTAGGTGTAGAGCCAAGAATCCCCCTAGGCTGAAGCCAACCCCATTACCTTAAGTGAGAGACTGTGGGACCCCGTCTTGGTCTCGAGATGGACACTCCGCAAGGGATGTCAGACCACTGCGAGCTGGAGTGTCTGCGTGCAGGAACCTCAGTGTCTCGCGTCAGTGTGTCAGCATGGAAGTCTTTCTCCTCTGCCCACCCTGGCAAAGATGTGGTGTATATATACCCAAAAGGTACTCTCAGGGGATTCTACCTTGCTGTGTCATGTCAGCCGAGGATGACGGAAGGGATGACCCTTATACATAGTTATTATGCAGAAGATGGTAATCCTGCTGTGATTCTGAGAACCATTATGCATAATTAATGAGGCTAGTTTTCGGGGACAATCACACAACATTTATGCAGCGCTTAACTAGGTAAAAGGTCAATACCAAAACCCTTTATGCAGTACAATGGTACGGTAAATGTAGATGAAGGGTCAGGTGACTACTCAAGCCTATATTGGGGTACCCTACGAAACATAACAACGCTGTACATGTATAAACCGGTATTTGCATAGCACAAAGTCAGCTAGAAAGCAATGGAGTTCTGTACATTACTTGACATGTTAGGAGACACAGATCCTGTACATCAAGCAGGGATTATACCAACACATTTCACAAGCACAGGGAGATAACGTGATTTGCCTGTAATTACATAATGTTGACTCAAGCTCCTAGGGCAGGATTCAAACCTGGGTGCACATGTTTCAAAGTTAGTAGTTCTATCACAAGGGCACTTCTCTTCTTATTAGAGGTAAATCCTGGCTTTAGGGATGACAAAAATGGCATATTGGGGGTTGTGGAAGGGGGAAAGCTACCATGGCAAAATACTAGCCTTTACGTACGAGAGGTAATTTTTGACATATGGGTCACCCATGTTGTAAGAATGGCATCAACGACAAAATTCTGGCACTGGCTTATAGCACGTAATTCTTTGCATACAGAGACATACGTTGCCTGTAGGGGGCACCTATGGCAAAATGCTGACCCTGTCACAGTGGCAGCAATTATTGACAAAAAGGGGGGAGGGGCTGCCCTAAAATAGAGCCAACTTCTAAGCTGCATCAGGCTTCCTCATTGGCTTAGCCCACAATGAGGGTACTTTATCATTTATTTGGTGCCCTGTCAAAGTCTATGACTTTTGAGCACATTTATAAGACAATTGTGCTGTAAAAGGTACTATTAGACGGGCTTAATCGCTTTCTCCCTGGCTGTACAAGCCCTACCCACCTGCCGTGGCCCTTAGCAGAAGGTGAAGTTACAATGCATGCCATGTCTTCATTTGCTTTGATGAACAGCATGATTTGGCGGTCGATCTCATCTTTCACCTACAGCTTTGTGGGTCGCGATACACAGGTGAGATATTTCGTAGGGCTGATGGTACAGGACAGTTCCCACTCTATTCCATCATTGATGAGGACCTAAAGCTTTAATTGATCCATTTGTCTGCTTAAATATTATGTTTACTAACATTTATGTCACTACTTGGAGGGAATACTTTTTAAACAATTGTTGCAACATTTTTTTTATATATACTATTATTGCAACATTTTTTTAAAATATACTATCATTCTGTTCCACATGGTTTGCTCTCCCTTCCCCTTATCAGCAGGCATATGGTGTCCGCCGATATTGATTCTGCTGCAAGAGGCTGCGCTAAGGTCTGAAGTCTAAATAAACAATGCCTGCCTACAGAGGATGCACATTACCAAGGAAAAGCTGTCTCAAGGACATTGGGATGATATTGCCAGGCGTAATTAGCGGGAGGACGAGAGGGGTGATATGGAAATAAGCAACAATTTGTTACTGTGCTAGCCAGCACTTAATTACAGGAGTGGCTAGGGATGGACGAGAAACACCTAATGTGCAATCTTTAGAAAAACGCCCAGGATCTATAGACACCCCTGTCTGCAGGTAAAGAGTCAAGACTACTTTGAATGTGAAATGCGCCCAAGTTATTTGAAAACAAACCTGTCCAAAGCGGCTCAGCTCAAAAAGTAATCTAATTAACATGTGCTGTAGAACGGCATCTAGCCATCAATCAAGGCAAGCCACTAGGGGGCATTGGGTAGCCACTTTACGAAGTCTGCATTGTTCTAGAAAACAGCATAGAGCGGCAGACCTGTAGATTACTGTCTGAGTGCAGAACTTCAGAGCTGCAAACATGCACTCTAACAACACTAAAAATAAGGGTAGTAAGTAGTGTATTTTATTCAGCATCATAAAACAGGCGCTACTACTGTCTCGAAATTCTTATTACAGTGATATTGAAAGGATAATTGGCTGATCCAGTAGGCCTGGTTTTAAATCTGTGCAGGCGCATTTACCCACTGAGCTATCTTTCGACGTGACACTTGACCATGGACAGTATGCAGTGAGAGAAATGCTCTATCAAGTTTTAACTGAAAAAACCAGTGCCCTATTAGCCATTTTGTTAATGCTATTTCGATTGTTCAGAAGTTTGGTCTAAGCGTTGCCTACTATTGCACTCCACTCACGTAGGCACAAGCTCGCTTGCTTGTTATTCTCCCATATACTCTTATTATTGTCACACCATTTCCCATTAATAGCTTGCTCCTGCTGTCGCAAAGATAAGTGTGAGATTGCTAAAGCCTTATTTTGCCACTTGAAGGGCATAATGCTGTTATGCATTTTGTCCTGCTTTATTTTTAAATGTCATTTCCCAGAAATCTATGCATATTTTAACATTTATTCCATGCTACCAGAATCACTTAGCTTAGAAACAGGAACTGTATGCCATTTGTTGGTCATAAAATTTCAATCGTTGAAGTCGAGCAATGCAATTGGAAAAATTACAAAATAAAGATAAACATTCTGCCTAAACCTGATGTGAATGTAAAGCGTTTTAGTGCGGTCGTAAAACACCCATGCGCATCCATTTTGTATTCCAATACTGGTATGTGCTGGGCATACAGCCTACAGATGTAAACCTACTCTCCCTTCAAGCCAGCCCATACTTACTGAGTACCAACAGTATGTGTAAGGATTATTCTGAAGCAGATTACTTCGACATTAGATTTACAAAATAACGAGGGGTTTTACATACCATAATTTAATTGAAAGTATTTTGCAGATCAAAGAAAAAATATTAAGTTCTGTGAAAAAATTATAATTCAGTATAAACATGGAACGTATGTAGAGACCATGGAATAATTAAGGCAATCCAGAATCCTCACATCTTATTTTAGGTAGTAACAAACTTAGTTATCCAAAATACAATAGCTGAAATTAAAATATCCCTCTTCATGGCTCCCTAGAGATGTACCGCTGTCTCTGCAGGCTTTTTTTCCCGTCCAGCTCTTGTGTCAATCACACGTGCACTAAGGGCCTTTTGTGAAATGGCGCGAGGCCGAGAGCAGGCCTCTTCAGTCTGAAGAGACACGCCAGGAGTACCCCTCTTATCTGAGAGACTGTTGTCACCCAGCTGGCTGAGAACCACTGGCAGTGGTGGCAACCAATTATGACTGCAGAAGGAACAGGTGGGGCATATTAACAACGAGGCGATAAGCAATTATCGCCGCTTTAGCGTCCGTTTTCGGACGGAAAGCGGCGATAATTCTATCGCCTAATCAGCAAGGTCACGCTATCGCGTGAATCCTTGCACTATCGCCCTTTTCCCCAACGCCCATCCTTGCATCTCTAATGAGATGCAAAGTGGGCGTTACTGGGTGTACCCGGATGGGCTACGTTGCAAATATCGCCGATGTTCACATCGCGATATTTACAAGGCAGCCCACAGGATTATAGCAGACGTTAGATTTTGGCGAAAACGGCCGTTTCGCCAAAATCTAACGTCTGCTATAATCCTGACTTACCTATGTTAGGCATAGGAGGTGGATTCTGCTGATACGACCACAGGGTCGTATCAGCAAGGTATCGCCCTTTTGCAGGGAACATCGCTGGAAAACCAGCGATGTTCCCTGCAAAAGGGCGATAACCTCGCTATCTCTGGAATGTTTATCGCCCTGGAGTAACGCGTTGTTAATAACGCGCTACCAGGGCGATAAATGCCAGAGATAGCCTGCGATAATATAATTATCGCTAAGCACGGCCAGCGATAATTATCGCTGGCCGTTGTTAATATGCCCCAGGTGTTTCTACCTCTTGCTCCAGTAGGAGAGTTGTCAACCCGCCTCTTCTGTTGTGAATGTTCTGCCAGTCCCAGTCAACGACATCCTTTGCATAATTCATATGGGACTTGGATGGCACAGGTATGGTTGCTTTGCATGACTGACAGAGGCAGAGTGGGCAGGTAGTATGTATGTGGTGCTTTACTGTGTGAAAGATGGGGTCCATTGTGGAGTCCTTTATGGAGGATGGAGGTGGAGGAGTCAGGGGTGTGATAATGCCTACGCCCTTTGAAGGAAGCCAGTCTCATATGAATGGAGGGTGGGGGTATATTCCCCCTTTGAAGTGCACGGATAGCCCTTGCTCTTTTCCTGCTTAATCTTTCCACTGGGGTACATTGCAGACAATTTTATGTAATAATACCCTTTCCTTCTGTACTATTGTTTATCACCCAACAAAAAAACACCAGTACCTTTTCTACCAAATCTGCAAATCATAAAAGACATGACAGCGCAGTCTATGCGAGAAAGACCCACTCAATTGAAACCAGAACATACCTACGTAGATCTAGGCATTGGCATAGACATTTACGTCTGCCAAGGGAGGAGACATACAAGATAGACACGCCATGTCCGTGTTCCAGGTCGTTGTTCCGGGACTGGTGCCATGGATGTCAGTTCACCAAAATGCCTGGGGTAGCGGAAGTGACATCACACACTGTTTGACCTCAATGACATCACTAATAGTGACATCATATGATCTTTGGCCCTGAAGTTTCCTAGGACGTCATGTCAAATGACCTTAATGCTGATGACATCACAATGTGACATTGCTGAAGTTCCATAATATCTGCATTATTAATAGACAACATCACACAAACACATGGCTATTTCAGATACCGTCTATTAGGGTGCTGTCAACAGGTTTGGAAGCTCTGGGGTGTAATACTAGTCCTGAATTGTAGCAAGTGAGCCATCTCTTCTAAGAGTGTTCAGTGGGTTCTGCCCTGAAGACAATTTTTAAACAAATTGGGTGGAATAGTGCATTTTAAAGAACAGCTTTCATATACATTTGGTAAAAACTATAGGCTTGGAAAAGTCACTCCTTAAATATCATGGTGTGCAAAGCCAATGACACCTAACTTTGCCTGGAGTTGATCCCATTTTTTCAACATGTGCTATGTATGGGTGCTTCCATATTCCAACAGGCATTTTCAATGCAATAGGTCTCTCATTTGCGAGTGTTTAAGCTATTGGCATTGTAAATGACAATGCCTTTTATTTATGTGTTTTTAAAAGCAACACATTTATAAAAGGCATTGTTATTTTTAATGCTAATAGCTCAAACTCTCGCAAGTGCGAGACCACTTTTTTTGGATGCTGCTCGCATATTCAGGTTACTGTGAGCAGCGTCTAAACAAAGGGGTGCAACCAACATTAAAGTGAAAGTGCTATGTCGCTTTCATCCAAAGTGAAAAAAAATAATTGATTTTAAAAGGTTCTGTAGAACAGCCTCAAAAGTGAAAGCGGCCCACGCTGGTGATTAAATAATTAAGTAAGTGTGGCTGTTAAAGTGAAAGCAGACCGTGCCGTATATTGAATACTTAAATAAGCGCGGCCGCTATAGTTAAAGCGGACAGGGCTGTAATTTGAATAAATACATTACTATTAAAATAAAAGCGGGCGGGTGCTGCCATGTCGTGCGTGGAGAAATATAGAAAATAGTGCTCAACGACTTATAAAGCAGCCCATGTAACAACACCAGTAAAAGGTCCAGTCATTATGAGAGGTAACAAATGTAGACAAGGCGGTACCAAGGAGGGACTAACAAGCCTATTCATAAATAAAAAGCAACCATTTAGCAAGGACAGTAACAGGATTCAATTAAAAAGATGGGCGAGGAAATGGGCAGAGTTTGTATGCCATACCTCAATACAGCATGCCGCAGAGCAGCGCATGTGCTGCCCAGGTTCGACCTAAAAATGACCTCTGTTGTGCCAGAAACAGCATTTTGGCATGGGTGCACTCTTAGGCCAAAAATTACATACAACATACCAGAGCCAGAATTATGCCATCCATATACCATCGGTGACTGTTATGTCAAAAATGACCTCCAGGTGTAAGTGCCAGCATTTGGCCATGATTGCCCATCTAATGTGTCATGGTTGACCTCCCTCATGACAATACATTCCTCCAATGTGCTAGTGCAGTCTTTTTGCCATGGGCCCTCAAGTAATCCAGTGCCAGCATTTTTACAGGCACCCTAATTGCCAAGGATTGCCTCTAGTATGCCAGTACTAGAATCTTACAGTTGTTCCAAGAACTACCTCCAGTACTAAACAGGTGGATGCCATGCTAAGGATTGCCAGCGCCAGTGTTTTGCTAAGGGTGTCTTCATATGACAAGAATTACATTCACTATGCCAAGGCAAGTATCTGATTCACAAGCTTAGTACCACATTCTCACTCAAGCTCAGGTACATCCACTCACTCACATTAATTCTCACTCACTCTCACTTATTCATTTTCACCAACTAGCACTCACCTAGTCACTCACTCTCCTACACTCACTCTTACTCCAATATTCTCACTCGCTGTCACTTACTATCTCTTACTCTGACTGGCTTATAATCACACTCGCTCAAACTCACTCTTATTCTGATTCAATCATACGTTGTCACTCATACTACCTTACACCTACTTATACTCTACCTCTTTTTTCTTACTCAGTCTCACTCTCAGTGATTCTCATACTCTCGAACCCTCATTCACACTAAATCTTACTCACTTTGACTCACTCATATTCTCTTTCTCAGGTTTAATCTTTCACTGACTTTCACTCATTTTCACTCACATGCACATGCTTAGACATACTCTCACACATATACACGCTCATTGTCAGAAGAGCACACTCACTCACAAGCATGTACATAACATATATATAAAAGCATTGTTTTTACTTAGCTCAGCTGCTAGGGAAGGTCCCATTCCAGGTAGTTGTACTATTTCTATTACACTAATGGTGAAAAATATAATATTATTTCCTATGAGTGTAATAAAAATTGACAGAAAAGAATTACTTTCCCACTGTGTTTAGGACCAAGTTGGTTGGGAAGGCAAAAAAGGCAAACCTAGGTGTGAGCTACATTGGCCTGTGACAGGGTAGGCATCCTTTGAAACTCCCCGAGGCCTTTCTGCTCGAGGAAGAAAAAAAACTTCCCACGCCAAAGTCTTTTGTCCACTGTCTGGGACCAATCCACATCTCACAACAGGGGAGCCATCAGCAGTCATGTGAGACTGTACGACAGCAACTCCACCACCCTGATCGACAACCTCGCCAACCTCGGACTGAGACAGCTCGTCACAACACCAACTCATTCCGCCGGCCTCACGCTCGACCCCGTCTTCTCCTCAAGCTCCCACGTCTCCTTCAGCCACAACACGGAACTCCTCTGGACCGACCACCGCTGCATCCACTTCACCTTCCAGAAACCCACCGCACCCAACAGATCCCACGCCGCTGCTGGAGCAAAGTCACCGAAGACCAACTACGGGCAAACCTCGCTCTCAGCCCTCCCTCCGACCCATCCAACACCGACGACGCTGCCTGCAACCTCAGACAATGGATAGACGACTGTGCCAACTCCCTCGCCCCGCTGAAAAAACTCACCTACAGCGACACCACCAAAAGAGCCAGCTGGTTCACCCCGGAACTCCTAGCTTCCAAGCGTACCTGCCGGAAACTAGAGAAGAAATGGCACAGTGATAAGACACCGGACAGCCACGCAGCCCACAAAGACGCCATCCGTAACCACCACCACCTCATCAGGTCCGCCAAGAGAATCTCCTTCAAAGACCGCCTCGACAACAACGCACACAACAGCAAGGAGAACTTCAACATCGTGAAGGAACTCTCCAACCCCAGCTCCAACACCAACGACATCCCGCCGTCGCAAGCCCTGTGCGATTCCCTCGCCACCTTCTTCCACCGCAAGATCACCGACATCCACGACAGCTTCAACACCCAGACAGCCCCTACTAAGATAGATACACCAGACGCGCCGCACACCATCGACCATGACCCCTTGCCAGCCTGGGCCAGCGTGAACATCGATGACACCATCAAGACCATGAGCACAATACACTCCGGCTCCCCGTCAGACCCTTTCCCGCACCACATCTTCAACAAAGCTAGCAGCTCCATCGCACCCCACCTGTGCAACGTTATCAATCTCTCCTTCGAGACCGCGACCTTCCCAGAGAGCTGGAAACACGCAGAGATCAACGCCCTACTCAAAAAACCCAAGGCGGATCTGAGAGACCTCAAGAACTTCCGGCCCATCTCCCTGTTTCCGTTCCCAGCCAAGGTCATCGAGAAGATCGTCAACAAACAGCTAACCCAATACCTCGAAGAAAACAGCATCCTGGACCCATCCCAATCAGGGTTC
This sequence comes from Calotriton arnoldi, assembly GCA_963921515.1. Classification (NCBI taxonomy): domain Eukaryota; kingdom Metazoa; phylum Chordata; class Amphibia; order Caudata; family Salamandridae; genus Calotriton; species Calotriton arnoldi. The sequence goes on along the minus strand of CAWUFW010000107.1, from coordinate 2,941,916 downwards.
CGCAGCAACCACAGCACTGAGACTGCCCTCATCGCCGCCACCGACGACATCAGGACCCTGCTGGACAACGGTGAGACCGCAGCCCTCATCCTGCTGGACCTCTCCGCCGCCTTCGACACTGTCTGCCACTGCACTCTATGCGCACGCCTCCACGACGCAGGGATCCGAGACAAGGCCCTGGAATGGACCACCTCCTTCCTCGACGGCAGAACCCAGAGAGTCCGCCTCCCACCTTTCCGATCCGAAGCCTCCAAGATCATCTGCGGCGTACCCCAGGGATCTTCCCTCAGCCCAACACTGTTCAACATCTACATGGCCCCGCTCGCACGCATCGCCAGACAGCACAACCTCAATATTATCTCCTACGCCGACGACACTCAACTGATCCTCTCCCTCACCAAGGACCCCTCGCCGCCAAATCCAATCTCCATGAAGGAATGAAGGCCGTCGCCGATTGGATGAAGATCAGCCGACTAAAGCTGAACACGGACAAGACAGAGGTCCTCATCCTCGGCTCCAACCCCTCAGCCTGGGACGACTCCTGGTGGCCAACGACGTTGGGAGCAGCCCCGACACCCACCGACCACGCACGCAACCTGGGAGTCATCCTCGACTCAACGCTCTCCATGGCCAAGCAAGTCAACGCAGTCTCCTCCTCCTGCTTCAACACCCTCCGCATGCTTCGCAAGATCTACAGGTGGATCCCGACAGATACAAGAAGAACAGTCACCCAGGCCCTCGTCAGTAGCAGACTTGACTATGGGAACGCCCTCTACGCGGGAGCCCCGGCCAAGCTCATCAAGCGACTGCAACGCATACAAAAAGCCTCCGCACGCCTGATCCTAGACGTACCACGCCACAGCCACATCACCCCCCACCTGAGGAACCTGCACTGGCTCCCCGTCGACAGGAGAATCTCCTTCAAACTCCTCATCCACGCACACAAGGCACTCCACAAGACTGGCCCAGCCTACCTCAACAGACAACTCTTCTTCTACGTCCCCAACCGCCAGCTCCGCTCCGCCGACCTCTCCCTCGCCACCGTCCCTCGCATTCGAAGAACAACCACCGGCGGCAGATCCTTCTCACACCTCGCCGCCAAGACCTGGAACACCCTTCCACTAAGCCTACGACAGACCCAAGACCTGCTGACCTTCAGGAGGCTACTCAAGACCTGGCTGTTCGACCAGTAGCAGCACCCCCCCCCCTTTTCTCTCCCCAGCGCCTTGAGACCCTCGTGGGTAAGTAGTGCGCTCTACAAATTCTGTGATTGATTGACAGGTCCTTTTGGCTCTCAAGTTAAAAATGACAACTTTCTAATAGTGTAATTTCCAAAATTGTAATATAAAATCTGACTTGACAATTAGGTTGGATTTTTGATTACTATTAACATGAGTCCTTGAACTATTTTACTAGCCACTGCCAAACTGGATTCAGCACTTACTAAATGTAATTGTGTAAATCAGTGTTAACCTATGGGAGAGCCAGCGTTGTCACAGTAAAAAAACGACTTCGGAGGTTTTTCACTGCCAAGGCATGTAAAACATTAAATACACATACCCTACTTTTTAAATACCATGCACCCTGCCCTATGGCCATATACATGTATATTACATAACAAGGGGACCACAGTTTTTTTAATCTGGGGTACTAGATAGTTTTGGGAAACAGTGGTTCATTTAATGCCAATAGATCACAAAAGCAATATTGATTTTTTTTAAAAAGGAGAAAGGACAGTAAGTCCTATATCCTACAACTTTAGGCAGTTTATCATAGGCAAGTGTGGGATGGGGCACATGAAAACATTTTCTAGCAATTCTAGGTGTTTTCTGTCTTGAGCGGGATCCATTTGAGCAGGGTCTGTCGGGTGGTGTCGCATGAAGGGGGGCTGGAGCGGTGAGGTTGTCTTGGTTGTCAAAGTTGTCGTATATCATCTTGATCTTGTGGTGGAAGAAGGTGCTGAGTCTGTTGCAGAGGATCCAATGACACCCATGCGCCACAAGCGGTGCCTAGTATAGTGAGCTCTGTGCAAATATTTGAATTGGATCAAGCGGAGATGGGAGGAAATCTTTGCTCAATGGGGAGCTCTAGGACTCCCGTCCAGTCCTCCTTGTCTACATTGTCTATGTCCCCCTGCCATGCCACCCTAAGGGCCGGCAATGTAGTGGAGCTATTTGTGATCAAAGTCTCATAACTTTGTGCAATCTTGTGGGTGTCTAAATCACCCATTAAAATGTTTGCCCTACAATGGGCTGAACTCTAGCAACTCCCGAAGGTCACGCAAATAAGGAGATATGGCGTGGCGGAACTGCAGATGTCAGTAAAACGGGCTGCAATGGAGCTGATAGTCTCTCTGCAGCTCCAGAAATGATTTTAAAACCCTGTCCCTCATTACATCTTCTAGCGTGGATATCCCTATGTCATCCCATCTCTGTAACCCACTCAATAAGGCCACCTGTCAAAGAAATATGCCCTGCCACAATGGAGTCCCTTGCATCAGTCTTCACCACCATCCCATCCGCCGGAGGGATCGCCTCTACATATGTATGAATACCTGAGTCGCCGGGGGAGTGTGACCCAGTCCTCTCCCACTGTATAGAAATTCTAGCAAAGGTGTCTCACCCATCGTCCATCTCTCCGTCGCATATGCTGTATCATCCTGAATGCCATACCACCTGTCATTAATGATCAGTAAGTGGGAAGCAGCAAAGTAGGATTGCACGTCAGCTGCTGCAATGCCCCCACAATATGTGGATTGAAAGCGTGTCCGGATGGCAATGCGCATCGCCCCCCCATAAAAACTGGTTTAAAACTGTGTTCCACTGTTGGAACCATGATGGAGAAATAGTGTAGGGGTAGTTCTGAAGCTGGTATAGCATACGGGGTGGTGAGACCATTTTAAAGATTGCCAATCGATCTAAAAAAGATAATGGCAACGGGACCATGCTTCACTTCTTCTTTAACGTGTGATGACATTGGGCCTATATTGCGGATCCACGATACAGTTGAGTCTTGAGAGATAAATACCCCCAAGTACTTGAACCCATTCATAGCCAATGTTAACCCTAAGGCCCACTCCATGTCACCAGCTGCACCGCCCACAGGGAACACCACCGTCTTTCCAGCATTCATATATAGCCCAGAGGTCTAACCAGAAACCTGCATGATCCGCAAGATGCGAGGTCCAGTAGTCTCCGGTTTTGTAATGAAGAATAGGACATAGTCAGCATAGAAAGCTATCCTATCAGACAGCTCCGCAGACCAGTGAAAACCCCGCACTTTAGAATCTACCCTCACCCATGCAGCCAAAGGCTCCATGGCTAAGGCAAACAACAGGGGGGACAATGGGCACCCCTCTCTTGTACCCCTATAGATCTGGAAAGGAGCACAGACCGTGCCAGCGATCCGGAAAGAGGCAGTCAGACCTTTGTAAATAAGGTGGATATAAGATAGGAACCTTGAGCCCGAATTAATGTTCCGAAGAAGAACAAACAGATGCTCCCAGCTGACTGAGTCAAAGGCTTTATCTATATCGGCTAGTAATGCTAAGTAGTGCCAAAGTGCATGTGCTCTGTGTCTAATAGGTAATGGCATTTAGTTTCTCCATGATAGGCATATTTGATTTACCGATAAGCCCCTAGTACAGTACACTACATGTGCCCAGGGTCTGTAAATCAAATGCTACTAGTGGGCCTGCAGCACTGATTGTGCCACCCACCTGAGTAGCCCTTCAAACATGTCTCAGGCCTGCCACTGCAGAGCCTCTGTGTGCAGTTTTAAACTGCCATTTTGACCTGGAAAGTTCACCTACTTGCCAGGCCTAAACCTTCCTTTTTTTACATATACGTAACCCCTAAGGTAGGACCTAGGTAGCACCATGGGCAGGGTGCGTTGTAGTTAAAAGGTAGGACATGAACTTTTGAGCTTTACATGTCCTGGTAGTGAAAAACAGCTAAATTCAATTTTACAGCAAGGCCTGTCTCTCCCATAGGTTAGCATTAGACCTGCCTCGTAGTATTTACAAGTGTAACTTCCAATTGGGAGAAAGTAAGTAAGAGTAAGTTTGGTGTCTTTGGACTCGCCGTTTAAAAACACATCTTTTAGTGAAGTTGATTTTTAAATTGCAGGTCTGAAAATGCCACTTTTATAAAGTTGGCATTTTCTTACTTTAACCATTCTGTGCCTCTGCCTGTCTCTGGAATACACGTCTGGGTTGGGTGACAGCTGGGCTTTGTGCATTACCTCTAGACAGTCACACACAAATGGAGCTGAGATGTGCCCTGCATATCCTGATGGCCCATCACCAGGCTGATATGGCCTTCCTGAGCTAGAGTGAGAGGGAGGAGCTGACATTTGCACCTGAATAGGGCTGTGCCTCCACCCACACAAGGAGCTGCATACCCCCCTGTAGTGGGTCTGGATCCAGGGCAGGAAAGGGCAGGGTCTTGTGCACTACAAAGAACTTTCTTTGAAGTCTCCCTACGTCAAAGCCTGAAATGGGTATAAGTACTGGGCCTCTGACACCATATATTCAGAACACTTCTGGAACTGAGGACATTCTACCAGGAAGAAGCACTGTTTTGCTGCCAGGAGGGACTGCCACTTTGCTGCTTGCTTTGCGGTATTGGCCTGCTGCTTGCTGCTCTTGCCTGGGAGTGAGAGGGGTGGATTTGACTCTGTATATCGTGCATCTCTAAAGGTTCTCCAAGCACTTGTTGGGCTTGCCTCCTGTTTCTAAAGTCTCATGGATATCAAAGACTGCACCTGCATCTTGCTGCCAACGCCTGGGCTCCTTTGCTGTGAGTTATGATCTGCCAAGTGGTGCCAAATCCAGTCCTGGGCCCTTGGAAGTAAGTGTTAGGTGTTGCAACCCTAGAAACGAACGCTTTGACACCGGAGCATCCATAGGAACTGGTGCATTTCTATGCGATATCTATGCATCACCACTGGCCGCACTAAAGTCATGGAAACCACTCGCCGACTGCATGATGCAACGATCTTGACTTACAATGTGCCCCGACTTTGCCAATGCAGCACCAAAGAATCACCGCTGCTGCGTGAGTCTCGGACACTGCATTGCTGACGCCTGTGATGCACTGTCCCCGATCCAACACATTCCCGGCCCTGTATGGCTTTGCCACAGTGCATCGTCTACAGTCCAGCGATTCAAGATCAACACTTCAGCCCAACACACAGCGCTTTTGACATCAACACATCAGTGACATTGCCCAAATTTGGAAACAACGCATCGCCTTCAACAGCGACACATCTCCTCCTTAGTTCAAATCATTGTCCCCGAGCTTTGACGCATCCAAGGTACTGTCAGCAATGTCTGCATGACTCCTGTATCTGGCCCGCTCTCCATCGCGGTCAGTCTGAACATTTGGATTTGCCTCGGTTAAGTGTGACCAGATAGCCCTAGTTGGAGCTATTGATTTCTAAGCACTGATTTTGATTTAATCTTGCAAAATTCATAACTTGACTTGACTTCTGTATGTTGGATTTTTATCATTTTGCTCTTGTTTTACTCAAATAAATCTTGAGTATTATTCCAAACTGGTGTGCATTACTTTTGTGGTGTTTTCACTGTGTTACTGTGTTTGTGTGCACACATGCACAGGTAAACTTTTAATGTGTACTACTAAGACTAAGATTGTGGTTCCTGCTTGGACAGGGTGCATACCTCTGCCAAACAGAAACCCGATTCCTAACAGGCTGTTAGCCATTTTCTGGTCATTCTGAGCCATCCTGTCATCAAATCACCATTCTTCTTCATCCTGCTATTCCTTACTGATTCTAAATGCCCAACATGGCTTAGGGACAAGAAGAGATGACCTACAGATTTACAGATGAGAATTAAACATCAGTTTGGTAAGGGTTCCTCCAGAATTACCCTAAATTCTATAGGCGACCATAGAGCCAGCTGAGCATTGAAGCGTGGGCCCACATTTGGCAAGACAATAGCACATGCTGCAGTGCAGTGGAGGTTTAGACCGGCAAAGGAAAGGAGTGAAGCAAGCATTGGGAGAACCTTTGATGCTATATCCAAATAAAGGCCCAGAATGTGCCTGGCCATTATCACAGAATGCCTGAATGGTACCACTGTACATTAGGGTCCTGAGAAAAACCTGGTGGACTCTACTCACTCAGCTGGAAGAGTGAGATCATCAGAGAGGCAGTATGTGTAATATGTGTATGATAATATTGTTACATTCTTATTTATATGTATACTGTTTCTTTAATTCATCCACTTCTGAGTTATTTCTATTCAAAGTGCCTTTATGTTCTCTGTTGCCATGGTGTAGTAAATTCTACATTCTATCTTTGTTTCTCTGGAGCATTTGTCCAGAGCAGTCGTTTGTACTGTGCTGGATTACAATAAACCTCTTTTTGTATAACCTGTTCCCTGGATTGAATTCTGGACAGAACACTACAATTTTGGCGACGATTTGAAGACTTTTCTGCTACAAGACGACTCCAGCACAGGGGCGATTTGTCTTCAAAGGGAAACAACCTGTCTTCTAAAGAAAGGAAACTGCTGATTTTAACTTTACTGGATTTGCACTTGGAAACCTTACAACTCGATTTACACCCTACTACCACGTCGGATTCGACTATTGGTAAATATAAATATATTTATTACTTGCCCACACTGTTTGGTTCCTGCTGAGCAGTTCGTTTTTTTTTTTTTTTTAAATCGCCATCGCGTGAAGACTCCATGAGCTTCCATCATCATGCATGCTCTCCCATTGTTGTGAGCTGCTTGGAATCCTATCACGAGCCTCTTCCGTGCCTGCTGTGTGTGACGTGTGTGAGGAAACGCTTACCGTCACACGCTAAAGCATTCCTTAGCCTTCTCCTTGGGCTGGAATTCCTGCACGCGTGCGCACTTCTTTGTGTCACGCTGACGTGCTGACACTCTCCTAAGGTTCTTTCCTTTTGTGCTTTGAAAGCTATTCACGTCATTTACGGCCACACACTTGTGCCCCGCCGAAGAGCGGTGAAGAGCATTTTATGCGTGCTGGAAGCTCTCACAGCTATTCACACCTGCATACTGTTTGCCGCCGCCGTGGAGCTGTGGAGAGGTGTGGAGAATATTTTCAAGGTTGCGCAAAAAGGATATACCAAGTAAGCACCTTTGTTTTGTTGAAAGTGCACATATTTTTGGGCAGTAATACATTGTTATTTGTATTTTTGCTGTGGCATAGACATCTATTTGACTTAAGCAGTGAAAAGAAACTTTATTTGTCACCATGCAATTTGACCCTCCCTTCAAATTTCTGCAAACCAAAGGAGAACCTCCCATACCTTGGAGCAGATGGAAGGAAGAATTCTTGACTTACCTTTAGGCTATTGACGGTGAAAGACTCTCTGCAGAAAGGAAAAAAAATATTCTGTTACATTGTTTGGGGTCAGAAGGGCAAGTTATTTTTAGAACTCTTCCAGAAGCCGATGGTAATGGTGACAGGAGTGTATTTGACGATGCAATGGCTCGAATTGAGTTCAGATTTAAACCTTCTTCTAGTGTTGCCTTGAACATATACAAATTTTATCCGAGAGCTCAAGAAGATAATGAGACATTTGATGACTTTCTCACGGCATTACGTGCAATATCTGTGAATTGCAATTTTGGTCCTATCACTGACCAAATGATTAGGGATCAGATCATGGTCCACGTCCAAAAGTAAGAAAATTCAGGAACACCTTTGGATTATGGGGGATCCCAACTTGAAGGATGTCATAAGTACTGCTAAAGCTATGGAACAATCGGAAAAGTGGATGAAATCCATACATAAGGACAACAAAGGAGTAGAAGAGGATGTTTGTGCTGTAAAATCTGAACCTTCACGTAGTGGACAAAGAGTATTTAAGAAATATGATAAGGATTTTCATTGTTTTAGGTGTGGGAGTGTTAGCCATGGAGCACCTTTTCCTAAGTGTCCAGCTTTGGGTAAGGAATGTAAGAAGTGTGGACGTCATGGGCATTTTGCTGTGGTATGCAGAGATACCAAAAGTTCTGGTGTTGGGTTTGGAAGAGGTAAAGTCTCTTATATCAATCAAGATTATGTGGATGACAGGGAGAGTGAGTGTGATGGTGGTATGTTGCTGTCCGTCACTGATGTTGGCAAAGATAGAGAAAGCCCTAGTTGTCTTAAACCACCGAAGTGTATTGTGCATATTTTGGGTTTGGAGATAGAACTCATGGCTGATTCTGGTTCTCCTTGGACAATTATTACTAAAGATGTCTTCCTTGATCGTTTCAAGGATTTTTTGAGCCTTAAGGATTTGAAAGAATCATGCATTGTTGCTAGGGCTTTTGATGGTTCTAAGATTGACATGGAAGGATATAAGGATGTTGACATAGAGTTCAAGGGACGTGTTGCTCATATTAAACTTTAAGTTACGGTCAAGGCTGTGAATGTGCTGGGTTGGAAGGACCAATAGAGTTTAGGAATTATTCTCAACCCTAGAAGTTGTGATCCTGTGTTATTAGTGTCAGAAGGAGAAGATAAAGTTAGTCCTTAAAGTAAGGATAGTAAGAGTGATGCCGGTGTCATTGTGAATTCTTTTCCCAAGGTGTTTTCTGGGAAACTAGGGAGACTCAAAAATTTCAGCCATCTGATTAAACTTCAAAGGGGAGCTATACCAGTAAAGCAAAAGCTTAGAGGTGTACCTGTGTGTGTGAGGGAAGATCTTAAGTTGCTGTTACAAAGTCTCATTGATGATGACATTATTGAATAAATAGAGTCATCGGAATGGGTTTCTCCCATCGTTTTGGCAAGGAAAGCTGATAAAAGTTTAAGGCTCTGTGTGGACTTGAGGGCTTTGAATGCTAATTTGGTGGTTGACTGTCACCCCTTACCAAACATAAATAAGGCTGTCAGTATGTTGGAAGGAGCCAAAGTGTTTTCCACATTTGATTTGCGATCTGATTATCATCAGATTGCCTTAACTGATGACTCTAAACAATTTACTGATTTTCTCACTCCACAGGGGTTGTTTCAATATAAGAGAATGCCTTTCGGGTTGGCCTCTGCGGCCTCTGTCTTTCAGAGGGCAATGTACCATATTTTTAAAGATTTGGATAGTTTTCTTAGATGCTTCCAAGACGACATTCTTGTGTTTTCTCCAAACCATGAAAAGCATATGGGACATGTTATGGAAGTGTGCAAGCGCTTAGAGTCGAATGGTCTAACCCTCAAAGAGAATAAATGTAAGATGTTTCGCAAATCTGTTGAATATCTGGGCCGTTCTCTTTCTGGAGATGGTGTTGTTCCAAAAAAGTCCCTGGTGGAAGCCATTGTCAAAGCCCCAGCTCCTGATAACAAGGAAACACTTTTATCTTTTGCTGGGCTTTGTGAGTACTATAGCAAATTCATCAAGGACTTTGCCACAAAAATGGAACCACCCAGAGAACTTACCAGACACAAAGTAGAGTTTCTTTGGACGCAAAGACAACAAGACGCCTTCCAACAGATTAAAGAGGAGATTGTTAAAGCTCCCACCTTGAAACCTTTTTGTATGAACAAGTTGTATCTTGTTACCGTGGATGCCAGTCTATGTGGTCTTGGTGATGTTTTATCCCAGAAGTGTGGTAAAGAGGAGTGGTATGTTGCTTTTGCCTCCAGAACTCTCAGTGATACAGAAAGGAGATACTCCGTTATTGAGAGAGAACTTTTAGGTTGTGTGTGGGGCATTGAGCACTTTCGTAATTACCTATGGGTAAGCAGGTTTGTGTTGAGACTGATCACAAACCCCTTGTGTCGATCTTGTCACCTGGTGGGGGATGGAATGCCACTGCCGGAATAGGTAGACTCATGTCTAGACTACAATAATATAGCTTCAGTGTAGAGTATGTTCCTGGGAAGCACAATGTTACAGCTGATTGTCTTTCCCACCTACCCTGTCTGTGTGAACAGGAAAATGATGTTAGTGAGGATTTTGAGATGATTGCGTCTGTTGGTGATTTTGTGGCCAAAGAGTTTTCTGCTATCTCTGAGGATGAGTGGAGGAAGAGTGTGACTGCAGATAACAAATGGAATCTACTCAAAAGTTTTATCCTTAATGGATGGCCGAAAGGTAAAGAAGTTCCTGTTGAAGTGAAGTCTTTTCTGCAGGTATCCACTGAATTGGAAGTGAAGGGTGATTTGATTTTCAAAAGTGGGAAATGTGTACCTCCTGAGTCCCTGCAAGATGTCATCCTTAAACTTGCGCATGAGGGACATCCGGGGATGTCTTCTATAAAAAGATTGTTGAGGTCCAGCTTTTGGTGGCCCAGTATGGACAAGATGGTTGACAGGACTGTCAGAGAATGTGCGGAGTGTGTTAACAGCGATAAAATGTTAAAGTCTTTCCCTGCTCCATTGAAGCCTGTGCCTTGGCCTGACTACCCATGGCAGAAAATTGCATTTGATATCTCTGGGCCATTTTATTGCTTGCCACAAGAGCTCGTTTTGCTTTGGTGATTATTGATTACCACTCTAAATGGCCAGAGGTTAAGTTTGTTGCTCATGCCACCTCACAAACCATAATAGAGTTTTTCAGAGAGATTTTTTCTCGCAAAGGGAGTCCTGAAGTTCTTATGACAGATAATGGCGTGCAATTAAAATCACGTGAAATGGAAGAATTTTTGACTTTGTGTGGAATCAAACATTGCACTACTGCCCTTTATGAACCAGAAGGTAATGGCCAGGTTGAAAGGATCAACTGTGTCCTAAAAGATGCTGTGGAATTGGCCAGGAAATCAGGTAAAGAGTGGAAAGTTGTGCTGAGGGAAAGACTTTGGATGTATCGTATTACCCCTCATTCTGTTACCGGAGTCAGCCCCTTTCGACTTTTCAGAGGGAGAGATCCTACATCCAAACTCTGTCCTTGGTGGATAAAGAAGCAAATAGGTGAGACTTGTGTGAACGATGATGTGCAAAATGTTTCTTCTAGAGTTCAAGAAAAACAAGATAAGATTAAACACTTTTATGATGCTAAAATGAAAGTTAAAGTTCCCACTTTTGTTGTAGGAGATTGGGTGAGAATACGCCAACCGGGTCTCAGCACGAAAGGAACTTCCAAGTATGGTCCTGCCATTAAAGTTGTGAAAGTTAATTTTAATAGTGTTGTAACTCAAGATGGTAGAGTGTGTAACGTAAGACGTGTTGTTAAGTGTTACACTACTCTCAACGATGTCAACCGTGGAGATTTTGTCGACACACCTTTTGGTGCCGACTCTCAGGCACATGCATCAACCCTTTTTGCGAGCGCAAACGGGGCGATTCGCAAAAATCGGCCGTTTGCGCCCGCAAATAGGGCATTTGCGATGCATCAAGGGTCAAAGCACTCGCAATTTGAGAATTCGCAATTAATTGTGAATTCTCAAATTGCGATAGCATTTAAGGAATCGCATTTTGCGATTCCTTAAATGCAATGCAAGAACCACTTTGAAGTAGCGATTTCGCTACTAGGGGGCGCAAATTACCATGAAGTTGAACTTCATGGTAATTTGCAAATACTTGAAAAATGCACTAAGGTGCATTTTTCAAAGTTGTAGAGTTACACACACACATGTCCTTTGGACATGTGTGTGCACAACATATGTGCACGGATCAATTTCAGGGGTGCAACAGGGTGTCCTTTGACACCCCTGCACCCTTGAATTAGCATGCGCAATTTGCGAGTACCTATTGGTACTCGCAAATAGCGTCGTAATTTCCCATTCATACCTATGGGCCTGTAGGCCCATAGGAATGAATGGGAAGCCATTCCTTATTTGCGACTCGCAATTTACGAGTCGCATATAAGGAATCGCTATTATTATAGCGATTCCTACATATAGGATTTTGCGAATCATTAATTGCGGATCCTTAATATTCGCTATTAAGGACTCGCAAAATCCTAGCTTGATGCATGTGCCAGTCTGTTCCTTACCGAGTTAAAACAGATGCAAGAAGTGCAAAACCTCCCATTAGAATGAAAGACTATGTTTAATGTTTTTGTATTAAGGGAAGGGATGTGTTACATTCTTATTTATAGGTATACTGTTTCTTTAATTCATCCACTTCTGAGTTATTTCTATTAAAAGTGCCTTTATGTTCTCTGTTGCCAAGGTGTAGTAAATTCTACATTCTATCTTTGTTTCTCTGGAGCATTTGTCCAGAGCAGTTGTTTGTACTGTGCTGGATTACAATAAACTTCTTTTTGTATATCCTGTTCCCTGGATTGAATTCTGGACAGAACACTACAAATATGTTTGTATGTTTTTAGAAAGTGTTGTTTAATCCTGTCTCCATTCTAATGTTTTCCTACAGTATTCATCTTGTCCTTCAGATATGCTGTCTTGTTAAAAGAATGGATTGAAAGATTGTTAATAATTTGCATGTTGTTTTTAAAAACACTTACGTTCAAGAGTAATTATATGTTGGAACAATTAGGCACAATTAAGCACAGAAAAATTAAGCACATGACAATTAAGTACAGTTTGAACATTGACCTTTGAATTTTGCAAATATAGATGTATGTAAGGCTAGCATTTGGTAACTTTAACTTGTTGTCCCACATACAATGATTTTTTACATTTTAAACAGCTACCACCATCTACTACTTTTGTGAAGATGTAATATTTTTAATACTATTGTATAAATCTATCAAATGTATACTATCACAACTTATGAAACAATTATACGAGTAAATAACTTCCATTGTAGGCAGCATGCTGCCCGAGTTAGATTGTTTGCTATGACCCAACCCTACATACATGTCTCAATCCAAAAAGAGGTACTTCATTGAAGGCCTAGTTTTAAATTATTGGAATCGTGGCTGACTAGTTGAGAAAATAGTAGCCATAACTGAGACCCGTGAAGGTTTTATCTTTAACATTAATATGGTAAATGGCCATCTTCACAATGTCAAATTTCTCAAATTTGCTGTAGAAGTTTGAATGAAAGGTTTTTGTATTTAAATGAAGTAGTTGACATATGCACTCATTTCTTTAATTCGTCATCATTCCTTTTCTGTGGACAGAGCTGGCCAACAACTGCCTAGCATTAGTGATGAGTAGAAATCTACTACCAGCAGGAAGAGTGAGCAGCAGGGAGAGTGTGCCTCCCTGGAGACCAACTCGCTCTAACACCAAAGACAACAGTCAGAGGGTATTAAACCCACTGTGGAGGAGATGGATATCACCAGCCAAAAGGTGATGGATAATGGATCTTCTCCTGGTCTATAACTAGACATCTCTGTAGTGTACCTTGGTCAGTCTGCACCATCATCTGGCCCTGCACCTACACACTCCTTAACTTCAGCACCTCCAATAACAAAGCACCCTCCAGCTGGACTCCTATTCTACCTCTGCCTACTCCAGATGCCACCTAAAACAGCACAAGCAATTGAGGGACAATGTATTACCTGACACCCTGAACTCCGATGTGTTGGCAATCTCTCAGGATGTGTAGGAACTGATAAGTGAAGTAAAGGCATTATGAACAATGCAAACTGAACAAAATAGAACTCTATGCAGCTTCCTGACTTAATTTATTGCAGGTTGTGTGCCTCTACAATACACTCCACATTCTTCTGCCCCATTTCCCAGTTCGTCTGCATTACTTGTTTTGATTCTACTCCTGTGTATCAGATTTCGCAGGACCTGTCTGGTCCTGCCATCGCCAGTCACATAATATCTACTGAGGAGGATAACAATGTTGTGGTGGTAAAAAATAAACCGTAGGATGATCAGGAACTTATGCCCCAAGCGTGGAATAGTTGCCAGTTACCTCTGTCCGGTTTTGGGGAGTGACATTTTATATAATTTTGACTATTTACATTTGGGACCTGATTACAATGTCACTCGTAAAGCATGGGACCGCTGGTCGTAGTCGTTCTGACCGACATGGTAGGTTTAAAGTCCTACCGCCGTATTATGATGACGGCAGTCAGAGTTTAAACCGGCGGGGAAATCCGACACGGTTCTGATGGGCTCAAGGAGTCCGTTGGCCAGCCGGAAAGTGCTCATAATCCCTTAAGGACGGTGATTCAGCTGTCGGGATTATGATGTCGGTTTCTGACAACCAATCCATGTTGGCTTTTCTGACATGGATTGGCTGTCGGAAACTGAAATTTGAGGGCCCCTCGCAGGGCCTCCTTCCCCTCTGGCCCTCCGCATTTGGGCCTGTGCCTGTCACACGGTGCAGGGATGTTTAAATACTTCAATTTTTCAATGGGATCTTGTGCTGCGGGCGGTTTCAGCCCACCGCACAAGCTCCCATTAAAAAATGGAAGTTTGCGACCGCACCATGTGCATCCTAATGGGGTTGTTGGAACCACCGACCCATGGTAGGTCGGTTCTTTCCCCAAAACTGTATCAGTCGGAGGCTACTCCAACCAACATTGTAATTTGGCCCATGGTGTTATTTTAGCACTTTCGCCAAATGTTTAGAGCAGCTTAAATTGGACTATGCTTTTAATGTTTCCTTACTAAACCATTTTGTAAATAGACTTGTTCCCTGACATTCCTGACATGTTTTTATAGGTTTACCACCCCAACTATTTTAAATTCCCCCTTTGATAGAAGACACTACTTATTGTCTATTTTCCCTATTACAAGGACTGCATACATTTTTTTTTATGAACTATCTTCATACCTATGTTTTGTTTTAATAGGATATATGTGACATTTTAGAAGATGATGAATTGTTGATCTTTTTGGATTAAGTCGCTGTTGATTAATTATTTTCAAGGCGGATTGTGAAGGTTATAGGAATATAGAAAGTGTCATAATGTTAAATGAATTCATTTTAATAACAGTAACACTTAACATGGTAATGCATGAAAAATGTTCATGACTATTTAGATTTTATAATGTTTTATATTACGAGGTGGTCACAGATGACTTGAGGAAATGTAGATTTGTGAATGATGCATACAAAAGTTAGATGAAAAGTGTGTTTGAGTGAGTGAGTTGTTAAAGGAGAAAGTTTTCATTTTTCTTGAGGGGGTGCAAAGGGAGGCTTCCATTTCTCCATCTATGCAATGTTAGTTGCATGTCTAGTTGTGATTCTAGTTATGAGTCTGATTCTTTTGTGTTCCCCCCATGATGTTTTGCTTTTTGACTATCCGATTTTTGGA
The DNA here is from genome assembly GCA_963921515.1 of Calotriton arnoldi. NCBI lineage: Eukaryota > Metazoa > Chordata > Amphibia > Caudata > Salamandridae > Calotriton > Calotriton arnoldi. Next base: position 2,926,805 of record CAWUFW010000107.1, on the reverse strand, counting down.
CTTTTACTGTCTGCAAGTCTCACTAACTGAGTCTCACTCATAGTAAATTCTGTGGAAATGGACTGAGAGTGAAAACTGCCAATGTCTGCACTTTCAAGATAATAAAGATGTTGCACAGATAGGATAAGAGACTCTGGGCTAGCCCCCTAACAAACAGTTGGGTGAATGGCCATGGTGGGGACCCTGGATGGTTCACCTGGAACGTCTGTGGAGTGGCCCTGGACTCTGCTGACACATAAGTGCCCTTCAAGTAGCCAGGAGGCGTGCAACACAGAGGGTGTTTGGCTTACTGGTTCTGAAGGGGCAGCAGAAGATACCCCCCACCCCTAAGCAGGAGAGCGCATCAAAAGCCCAGGCAAAGGACAGGTCTGGCAAGAAAGCAGCGAAAATGAGCTCCCTGGTAAAAATCACATTGAGCGGCAGTGAGTCCTGATTAAAATACTCACAGCCACCAATTGCAAAATGAGACCAAGATCATACAAATTAGCCCAACGAGGCTGAGAAAACAGCTTTTAAAGCCTGTTCCTATAGGAGATCGGGTGGGAAAACCAGTGTGTAGCCACTACACTTTTCAAATATTTCCCCTGGGAGAGCCAAGCTACCGAGGGTCAGTGCGTCCTCATGTGATTATTTATCTATGGGGAGGGTGTGTGCATGTGGCTGCCTCCCTGAGATCCACCAGTTGACCTTTGGACTCCATCCCCAGGGGCCCGATGGAAAGCAAGATGTCCTAAGGGACAAGATCTCCCCGGGGCACCACAAGGGCCAGGCGTATTCCCACCCCCTGCGTCCATGTTTGGGGGGGTGAGGATACCAACACACTGCCTCCTGCCTCCAGCTAGCAAGGGTAAGAGAGGGCATAGTTTTTTCTGCTTCTGGACAGGACATGAAGACAGGCGATTTAATCCTGCCCAATAAATGAGAACGAAAAGTGTGCTGTTGACTCCCATACTGCCTTAGTGAAGGCAAGCAGGGAGCCGACAGGGGCCTTGGGTTCATCCTGCGGCCCCCAGTGATATGTGCACTAGAGTGCCCAAGTTGCAACAGGTAATGGATAAGGAGAAGAAACACATCACAAGGCCACCAAGAAAAAGGAAGCACAGTGAAATGCCAATCATATGTTATTCGTATCCACGCCAATCAGCTTGAAAAGCTGACCTGAAAAGGCCCTGTAGGTGGCCAGTAAAATGTACATAGTATTCCTCATTGTACCCAAAGAGTGGACAGCAGCCCCCTAGAAATATTTACTGGAAAGTTGTCCTAAGCCTCCCAGGGGATTGAGGGATAATGGAGAGGTACCATTATTTCCATAGTACTCCTAAAGCGTGTGCTTTTGCCCCTGAGCTTCGGAGTTGAGTGTCCCCTGTTGGTTTGTCCTAAAGCTGCCGTGGCCGCATGGTAATATAAGTAAAGTTCTGGGTAATCAGCTTGTCTATCACAGAGAGGGCTTCCATTGGGGAGGTTGGGATGGGGAGAATGATGACGGAGGATAAAGTGGGAGAGGTCCTCCTCACCACGGGTGTCCTTTCAATCAGATAATTGAGAGAAGACAAGAAATGTGCCTGCATGGGAGAAATGTGTAGGGGAGTCAACTGAGGTATCTGTAGTTTGAGGGCTGTATTGAGGTGAATCTTGCAAAGCTGAAGCAAGCATCTGTGCCTGATTTTCTGGTAGTTGGGGACTATCAATATTCAAGAGACACCTTGTAAGAAGCCGTGATGTGATCTTTGCTGATGGCTTCTATGTTGGGTCAACTATTTCCTCTTTCTCTTTCTCATCCTCCATCTCACTGTCTCATATTCCTCCTCCTCCTGTTCTTCTTCTGTGGTTATGGCCATTGAACTTGCTGATTGAGGTAGGGCTGGATATTTTCATGCGGTTATCCACTGCCCTTCACTTATAAATGGTGCAGCACTATTTTCAAGCTTAGTGTCCTCACTACCTGCAACAGCAAGATGATAAACGCTGAAAAATATCAAGTAAAGTGTGTGCTCATTACTTCACCAGTTTTGTTTCACAGTAGATTTCTGCAAGATGTCACACTTTGTTTTAGTAACCCAAGCATGTATTTAACAATGTGTGGTTAATGGTTGATTCTTGGGTACATATGAGGCCCCAGATTTATTTCAAGATCTATTAATTACATAGCACAGACCCAATTCGCCCATTTGTTCAATAAAAACAGGTGTGCCCCACACCAAAATGTAGAGGCTGGACTGATAGTCCCCTGACAATTGGAGGTTACCTTTTTTCAGAAACTTTATAGACTGAAGAAAGGTATACATACAGTAAACTGCACAAACTGGGCATGGCTAGGCTTGGTTCACTGATAGACACAACTGAAATGTACTCATCGGAAATTCCACTGATTAATAATTCCCATTTAGAAATAACTAAAGAAAGAAACACAATTAGAAGGTTGCGGAACAACACCTTGCTTACCGTAGGTGATCTGTTTGTCAATAACAACTTTAAGACTTAATTAGAATATGTAAATGGGGGGAATTACTAGGCAATGCAATTAGTGTCAATAATGGACTGCCAGTAGAAGAAGCATATGTTAAAAGAAAATGGGAACGTGAATGTAACAGATACACAGTGGTCCTTTTGCTGCAGGCAAATAAAGGAGATATCCACAAATGGTAGACTCAATTTAATACAGTTAAAATATATACATCAGACAAATTTATGAGCATGGTGAAATATGGGATGTCCACTGTTTCTGGTTGCTGGTACTGTGGTGCCAGGGCGCTGATTTCCTGCATCTCGCCTGGCATTGTTCCCAGATACTGTGCTTTTGGCAGGAAGCAATAGCTGCAATTTTGCAAAGTGACAGACTCCCAGTTAAAAATATCCCACTTTATGGCGTTGTTGGGATATTCCAAAGGCTCAACATAAATACATGGCACAGGCATTCCTGTTGGCAAAACACAGAGGGGCATATTTACAAGGAGCTAGCGCCTCCACATCAACATTTCATTTGACGCAGCAGTGGCACAATCAGTGCTCCATACTGCTCCATATTTACCAACTGGCACATTGGGCCCAATGTGTCAGTTTATAGAGGCCTGCGTCACGTTATGCCTTTGCCAGGTATAATGTATGCGGGTAGGCTTTTGAATGAATGAAATAATTTATAAAGCGCAACAATACCCTGGGGTGTCTAGGCGCTACCTGAAGCACATGTTTATTGAAATGAAGGGGATACAGTTATATTCTAAAAAGCCAAGTTTTTAAGTTCTTCCTGAATTTTAGCAGGACTGTCTCTCTCTTGAGAGAAGTTAGAAGAGTATTCCAGAGTTTTGCAGTGGTACAGGTGAAACTCTTTCTGCCCCACTTGATCTTCTTTGTCCTGGGGACGATCAAATTCCCAAGTTCTGCTGATCTTAGGGGCCTAGCCGGGGCATATGTTTTTAGAAAGCTTGTTAGTTGAATAGGGCCTGTTTGATTCAAAGTTTTGAATGCAATGCAAAGGGATTTGAATTAGATTCGCTTTGCTACCATCAGCCAATGTAGTTGCAGAAGGGCAGAGGTTACAGATTCAGATTTGTGAATGCCCAGAAGAAATCTGGCTGCAGTATTTTGAGCGATCTGCAATTTTTGGATACTGCGTTTTGTTGCGCTGGTGAGCAATGCATTGTAGTAATCCAGTCTTGCCAGGATCAAGACTGAGATCACAGTTTTCTTGAGTTCTACTGGATTGAAGGTAGGATCTTCCTCAAGGTTTTTAGTATGAAGTGGCAGGTCCAAGTAGTGGAATTTATTTGGGCTTCGAAGGATAATTTATTATCCATGATTACTCCTAGATTCTTTGCTTTTAAGACATGTGTTGGTAGTGGTCCTAACTGAGCTGGCCACCAGTGGGTGGTCAAGAATAGAGGATTATTACCAAAGAGTAGGACCTCTGTTTTGGACGAGTTGAGCTTTAAACAATTTTCTGACATCCATGTTCCAATGTGGCTCATGCAGTCCTGAAAATTGCTGGCAGTGTAGTTGCAGGATTCAGTTACCGAGACGATAATTTGTGTATCGTCGGCATACGATACCAAGGCGAACCCGTAACTTTTTATTAATCTAGCCAGTGGGGTGACATATAGGTTGAATAGTGTGGGGCTCAGGGAAGAACCCTAAGGAACCCCACATGGCAGTGAAAAAGGGGGGGAGACAAAATCGCCCAATGCGACTGACTGAGATCGGTCGGATAGGAAGGAGCCTAGCAGGGAGAGCGCCTTGTCCCTGATCCCAATAGTTGCCAGGCGGTCCATCAGCAGCCCATGACTAACCTTTCCAAAGGCCGCTGACAGATCTAGTAGGATCAGGGCCGTGCTGCCTCCACCATCCAGCGTCCGTCTGAGCTCCTCGGTGGCCGTGATCAGCGCTAGCTCTGTACTGTAATAAGCCCGGAACCCAAATTGGGACGAATCCAGAATTTTGTTGTTAGTGATGTAGGCAGAGAGTTCTAAATTAATAGCGTTCTCCACCACCTTTAAGGAAAAGGGAGTCTTGACATGGGCTTGTAAGTCAGTGAATCCTCAGAATTCAACGAGGGTTTTTTTAATAGTGGCCGTTTGGATGCTTGTTTCCATTTTACTGGGTATCTCCCCGAGGTGATCATGGCATTAAAGAGCGCCGTTAAAGGGGGAGCAAATGTCTCAGGCGCTAAGAGTAGGATTTTAGGGGGACAGGGATCTTCTGGGGAGCCTGATTTGATGGTTTTAATTAATTGCAGGGTTTTTTCCGTGGTTAGGGCTGTGAATGAGGACACAGTGGCAGAGGGTGTCTCTGAGCTGAAAGTACTTTCATGATGTGCACCAGGGTTTATTTGTCAGTTGGGCGACTGTAGATAAGAGTTGTAAACAGCTTTGACTTTATATTGAAAAGTATCCGCAAGAATATTGCAGAATTCTTGACTAGCTGTGGTGTCTTCAGGAGCTGGCAGTTTAGATAGCTTTTTTATGGTGGCAAACAGCGTTTTGGGGCATTTATTAGATGCTCTGATTTGCTCTGTAAAATAGGCAGCTTTTTCTGTGACTATAAGATTTTTGTATATTTGGAGGGATTCTTTATATTTTTTTTTAGTGTCTATGTTATTATTTAATCTCCAGTTCCTCTCCAATCTACGACAGTGTTGTTTTTGAAGTTTGAGCTTGTTGCTAAACCAAGGTTCAGATGGGGTAAGCCTAGTCCAACAGCTTTTTTTCTCTGGGGCCAGTTCTTTCATGGCTGCTCCCAGCCAGGTGTGATAGCTTGTGACTGCCGAATCAGGATCCATGGACAGATTCAGATGAGATTTAGAAAGTTGGGAGGTTAGTTGGTTGGCCTCAATTTTGTTCCAAGGCCGACTAATGAAGGATTCTGCTGTCTGTTTGCGATATGTCCTTTGTGGGGGCCTAATTTTAAAAAGAACTGCAGAGTGATCTGACCATGTTAATGGAAGAGAGTCTGTCCAGCTTATGTGTGGGTTGTTGGTAAAAATGCCATCCAGACAATGGCCAGCGGTGTACATTGCACCTTTGACCAGTTGATGAAGATCTAGACTGGACATTTGGTTGAGTAAGATTTTTGTGTCCAGGTCGACAGTTTTTTCAAAGTGAAAATTAAAATCTCCCAGAAAAATAAAATCCTGATGATCTGCTTTGAGAGATAAGAGATGTCTAAGATTATCAATGAAAAGGGTTTTGGAGTTGGGCGGTCTATAAAGAAGGATACCAATAAGGGAGTTCATTCAACTTCACTTTGAAGCTCATGGCTTCGCATGATGGATTTCCAAAGATTTTTGACGTGTGTGATTTAAACTTGGATTTAAGAATGAGAGCTATGCCGCCTCCTTTCTTCTCCCCTCTGTTCACGTGGTGAATTTTAAATCCTGGGAGGGAGGGACAAGGAGAGATCGGGGTCCGAGCAAGTCTCTGCCCATGTTTCTGTTACAAAGGCAAGATCAATCTCGTATGTTTCAAGAAACTCTCTAAAATGAACAGCGTTCTTAACTAAAGATCTGACGTTTATCAAGACGCAATATATGGGTGGCCTACTATTTTCTAGTGGGAATACTTCTTTAAAATGGCTTAGGCTCGAACTGAGGGAAAAATTAAGGCTACAAGAATCGCAGTGTATTCCGTCCTGGACAGAATGTGGGTCAATAATCAGGCCGGGGCATGTCTTACCGGCTTTTTGAAGTGCCTTCAATGTCTCGGCAGAGTATTGAACTGTCTGGCTAGGTCCAGTGTGTTCTGAGACAAAACTGGTATTATGGCTGGTGCTGTGCGCAGTCCGTGCGCGGACAGGCGCAGACAGGCTTGCCTTTGGTGCGCCAGCGGCACGCCAGCGGCGCAGACACGCTCCTCATCTGTTTTTGAAGACCATGGGAGGGTTGGGGGGTGTGGAGGTGGTGTGGCCAAGGACGCTATAGAGCACGAGGGCTTCAAGTTTAAAAAGCAGATTTTTCAAATGTGGGGGCAAAGTAAAACGAAACAGGGGTCCAGCTACACTGGCCACACTCACAAGCTCCCTTGTGAGATGTGGCTTCTGTAAAAGTAAAATAAATTAAAACAACAGGGCGAAATGGAGGGCATGAACAGAATAAAACGCCACTCAAAGATGGCGAACTCAGCGGGAGCCAGGCAACTTCCCGGCACGCTAGTGCCTACAAGGAAAATAACCTGACGAGATTAGTCAGTGGAAGCAGGTACATACACTCCACGTTAAAAGCCACGTAGAACTGACGCAGTGACATTTACAACTTTTCACTGCATCACTTTCTGACTTGATTGTTTAAAAATCCCTGCACCTTCACAAACCAGGCGTAAGGATTGACACAGGGCTTTTAACATGGGACTCGCCTCTGTGTCAATCTTATGACCAACTCCAGCAATGCGTCACTTAAGCGCAAAAAGTTGCATCAGAATTTCTGACACATCGGTGAATCCTTCTGCCATGGAGCACTGTATTGTAGATACAGCGCACCCATGGTGTCGTTAGGGCATTTGCAGAAGGCATACGAAATCTGACGTATTGATGCATCAGTTCTTATAATTATGCCCCAGAGGGCCATATTGACGAATCCCTTGTGCCGCCGTTGTGTCACTTTTTGTGATGCTACGGCAGCGCAAACCACCAAATCACGGGGCAAATTCACAATATTTTGGCGTAGGGCAGTGCCACAAACTTTATAGGCGGTGCTGCCCTACGTCTAAAGAAAAAGGCAGGAATTTGCCGTATCTACAAGAGACCGTGCATTCCTGTCCTTTCTGCCAGCGTCAGCGCACAAACTGCATCCGAGCACCAATGCAAGCACCCTTGCACCATGGTGCAAGGGTGTCTCTATTGTTGGCCTTAGGGTTTTTGTGCAGGAAGGGACACCCCCATAAACATGTCCCAGAGTTGGTATGATTTGGGGCCATGGCAAGGCCCCTAAATTTGAGCACTGGATTACAGATTTAGCAACATGCTGTGAACAAGCTTCAATATATGCCACTCTGAATCCTCAGGCTTCCTGCCCTAGGGATATTTGGTCATCATTGATTTCCTATGTGGCTAAAAGGGTGGCCCTAGCTCGAGGGAGTTTGAGTGTCTTTGCCACAATCAAAACAAATTGTATGGGATGTGCATACTGCTTACCTAGGCCTTGTAATGCCTAGTGATGTTGTGTCAAATATGTTTGGAACACACTGTTGACTATTAATTACCATGTATAATGTTTGCATCAAATAGTGAAATGTATCTTCTCACTCTGTGATGTATTGCCTTGGTTAAAAATGCAAAATAAAGTTTTTTTAAAATATTTAAAAAGGTTGATCCTTGCTTGGAATTACTAAATACTTGCTGCTGTTATCAAAGCTTGATTTCGGTGTGGACCTCTTGACTTCAGCTGCGAAACTAGTGTCTTAAAGGATTGTTTTGTATTGTATTTAGTATTTGTAAAGTGCACTGTGACCAAAATGGTATCCTGGCGCTAACTAGACCACTATGTGAAGGAATAGGCTGAGGTGAGTCTGAGGAGCTGAGCCTGACTGTTAGTGAGGAAAGAGCCAGGTTTTCAAAGACTTTCTGAACTTCAGCAGGTCACTTTGAGATCTTAGTGGGGCTGGCAGTTTATTCCATATCTCAGCTGCTTTTGCGGTAAAGGCACGTCCTCCTTGTCGGACTTTTTTTAATCTATATTAAAAAATATAGATTACATGTACCTGATCGGAGGGGTCTGCCAGGGGTGTATTTTCTTAGTCTGGCTTGTAAAAGTTTTGGTCCTTTATTCTCTAGTGCCTTGTGCACAATATAGAGTGATTTGAATATAATCCTCTGTTTAATAGGCAGCCAATGAAGATCTCTAAGGGCATTTGTAGCAGAAGAGTGTCGGGGTCTGTTTAGTGTTAGCTTTGCTATGACTATCTGGATGCGTTCCAACTTCTTTAGTAAAACGCTGGGAGCTCCTTATAAGATGGCATTACAATAGTCCAACCTACTTAATATGACACCTCTAGAAATCAATGATCTAGCTGGGAGATCAAGCAGTGGGTATAGCTTCCTGAGGGAGCGAATCAGTGCGAAGCAGGTCCCAGTAATTCCATTCACTTGCTTTTCTACAGAGAGGCCTTCATCTATAACTACCCCCAGGTTTCGTACCTCAGTTGAGTTGCCCAACGGGGTTTCCGTGGGCAAAGGCCAGAAATTAGGGGGTAAGGATGTAGGAATTTTGCTAGAGGGACAGCAAAGGAGCTCCGTTTTACTTCCGTTCATCTTAAGTGAGTTTGCGTTCAACCAATTAAATATATCCAGGATACAAACCTGAAAGTCGCAATGAGTGTCAGCCTGATCTTTGTTTAATGATCAAATTAACTGGGTGTCGTCTGCATCATTAATCAGCTTCATCTTGTGGGACTTAATAAGGGGGAATTAAAGGTTTGATATAAATGTTGAATAATACTGGGCTAAGAGAAGAGCCCTGGGGGGACACCACTTGAAGTCGTTCTGATTTTAGAAAGAAATGGGGGCACAGATACACCCTGACAGCGGCCAGTCAGATAGGATTTTTGCCAGTTTAACATCCGGCCACCGACACCCACTGACATAAGTCTGGACAGAAGAGTGCGGTGGTTAACTGTGTCAAACGCGGCTGACAAATCGAGGAGGACCAGTAGCACTGGCTGTCCGTTGTCTTATATCCTACGTAGATAGTGGTGATCCGGCAGTGGCAGAGAAGATGAATGTGATGTGTGAGTTAAAGAACTATTAAATAATAACAGTGGTGTTTGATACAATCCTGCCATAGAGAGAGAGGTATGTGAAAGATAAGCAAGAATCCATAACAAATAAACAAAAGCTAAAATGGTACTCATTTGTAACAACATACAAATGATGGTGAAAAGTGCATATGATGACATAAAGTAGTAGATATCAAATGCTATGTTATGCTATGTTGTGTTATGTTATGTTATTTTAAGAGTATTTGTAAAGTGCACTATCACCCATGAGGGTACCCTGGTGCTGAGCAGGGGTGAGACTACTAATAAGAAAAGGGGGGGGGAATGAACCACCTATGTCTATATGCCAGAGCCTCAGGGAAGCTTGTCTCGGATACCCTCAACCACATATTCACAGTTTGGGGTGTATATTATCTCCTCTCATGTGGTTTGGTGGATAGTGTCATCATTGGGCCTGTCACTTGAGTGTTTCATTCTCCAAATGACCCACTGTCTTCCACCAGGAGAGAAACTGTCTGGATGTTGACAGCAGTGAAAAGTTAAAGTTATCTCCTGTCTTATACAGAATAATGTATTGAACAAAGACAATCAGGATAAGGCTAAATTAAGTGGTCGGTGTTCAGTGGATAAGTAACTAGTCAACAAAACCTAGTGATTCCCTGAGACTCTGGAATATAGACATATGTGGTTCTTTCCCCCCACCCCTTTTTCTGATTATTAGACTATTGCCTTCCAGAAGCTGAATGAGCCTTTGCTTCTTTCTTCCACCATCCTTATCTGAATTATACTAGCAGGTGTGAGACTAGCCTAACTTGGGGCAGTCGGGAAGGATTAATCGAAAAGCTAGGTTTTCATCTTCATGCAGAACTCAAGAAGTGAGGAGGATGCCATGATGTGTAATGGCAGGTTGTTACATGCTCTAGAAGTGATGTGTGAGATAACCCAGTGCAAGTGATGTGTGCAACAAGGAGTTTGGCCAAGTGAGGTGTCTGTATAATTTGTGTAAGAACATATGGCTATTGAGATTGGCTTTACCAGTGTAGTGCCTTGCAAGTGTGAGTGAGGAGTGTGAACTGTGCGTATTTGTATATAGGAAGCCAGTTAAGATCCTTGAGGGGGGGTGTGATCTGAGTGCAATGTGGGAGGTTGAGAGTGATTCTGGCTGCAGAGTTCTGAATGGCTTGTAGGCATCTGATTATTTGTTTTCTGATCCTGACTTAGAGGGTGTTCCCATTGTTCCACTTGCTAGTGATTAGGGTGTGTGTAATAGTTTTGTGCGTGATGGTTGGAAGCCATTTGAAGATTTTCCTCGGTCTCTTCAGGGTCTGGAAGTAGATAACTGTGACGTTGCTGACTAGGGTAGTCATCTCGAGTTTGCTGTTGATGATTATCCCGAGGTTCCTGGCATGGGTGGTGGGAGTGGGTCCTTGTACAGATGACCACCAGGTAGAGTTCCATTTGTTCATGAAGAAGACCGCTGTGATAAATTGGGTTGTTTGTTGAGGAGAGTGTGAGCCCTTCTCAAGCTTCAGCCACAATCCCTTCAGGATGAACCACGAAAGTCACTAAATCTTCCTGTGTTTACCGCTCTGATAGCTTGGCACAAAATCAGTCAGGCTTAACTTGGAGGCAATGTGCAAAGTATTTATGCAGCAATTAAACAGTAATAAAGTGAAAACACATGAAAAATCCCACACATTTTAATGAATCTAAATTGACAACAAAATGACAAAATTCCTATCAATAACCGGAGTTATGAATTTTGAAAGTTTAAAGTGAAAGCTAGCACCTAAAAGTTCAATGCGCCAACCATGGACATCTAGTTGCAATAGACCATGGAAAAGTTGGAATTTAGGGCCAGACGCGGTGAAGTGTGGTTTGATGCAAGAAGGGGATTGGGCCCGATCTCTGCTTACCTTCAGACTTAGAGGACATTTGGGAGAAAAATAACTGAGAAAGTAAAGTTCAATGGAGCATGGCAGCTAGCAGTGTCCGAGGAGGAGGCATCATCATTGAGGAGCCGTTGGTTTAGGTCGCAGTGAAGAATCCTTTCTTCGGACATTCTCTTTTTTTTGGAAGTCATAGTTCTCCAGTGGGATGATGCTGCAGGCTGCTGCTAACGAGGTCTTCACAAGGCCAGATACCTCTTCTGCGAGGAGCCGCTGAACAGGATTTGCTGCTGCAGAGAACAATGTAGCTGGAGCTACCTCAAAGTCAGACCGATCGGTGAAGTCCCTTGGGAGGATCGACGAGCAAGTAAGTCCAGGTCTCCTCTCGGTTGTCAGAGCACTTTTTGACCAAAAACTTTCTAAGTCCCCAGTGTGGGATTTGGGCTATCTGGGCACATTCAGCTTGACTTCCAAGGGTCCAGGACTGGAGAGGCACCACTTGGAGGATCAGGACTCACTAAAGCTGCGTTCAGGTGCGGGTTCAAGATAGTTGGACACTTTTCTGCCCCTGAGGCTCTGATTAGGAGGCCAGCCAACTAGCCCTTGGGGTCACTTCTGGAAGTCATGGGTTCAAGGAGAAGAGCAGGGATGAAGGAGGAATATGATACAATTTTGTGAAATGGAGAATCTATATGTAAATACTGGTAGAATATTTTGAAGCGAATTTACAGGAGAGCACATAACTTTAACAGCCCATCCTTTTTCAAACAATTTGTAACCCTCAACTAATCCTGATGATGGTTCCGATAATTGTCTGAAAGGGATCGAAACATCAACAGATTACATCATCGTAGAGACTACCAGAGTGTGGTGAACAATTCACTGTGCCTTCTTCCGAAAGAAGTTGGAGAGCTCTCTCCTTTTTTCTTCTCTTTTGTCTATGCCCTCTCATTGTTGTTTCTTCCCTGTTTAATATGTTGAAGACTCCATGCCTTATTAGTGTATATAAATCAGTCTTTTGAATATAAGGGTTGATGGGTGAGGTTCTAGCATCGTTTGAGTCTTTTGAATCACAAATGAATGATATATGTAGCAACAAACATTTTTTTTAAATGATTGTGTAGGTGCTCTTGAGGTTTTCTCTTTTGACCTATCTTCGATGGGATCTGGTGACCAATTTGTCTCGATACAACAATAAAACTACTATAACCAAGAACGCCCAAGGGGTTTGTGAATCCTAGAAGCATTTCAGACTTGTTGGGCCTTATCATTGAGGTGCAGCATGATTACTATGGCACAACAACACAGGACCAATGTTTGGCCATACTAGCACTTCCTTAGCGTTTCACTGAGAAAAACAAAAAAGCGATGTAGGATTGTCTGAATTTCAGCCATTGGTAATTACTTGAAGTGCATTCCAGTCCAATATTTTCCCACTTTGTCAATCAAGACATAGACAAGAAATATTCAAATCAGTATCGGTCCTGTTTAAATAGTCCGGCCATATACATTGCAGGTGGGAACACAAGCTACTCCAGGCCCATTTCAGCCTTGCTGAGACTTGTCAGTGGGCTCCAGCTTGAGTCCTATGTCACTGTAATCACAGGACACATTTATGATCATACCTGTTGGATTTAGAGTATCTCATTCAAAAATGAAAATACGTGAAAGGTGGAATACTTTAAATTGTTTTTATAGAGTTTTATATAGCGTGAACTCAACCCGAAGATATCAGGTATCAGAGTGCTTTACATGAGCACCAGTTTCATTACAGATGGACACATTCATTTTTGTTAGGCACGGGGAGATTAAGTGATTTGCCCAGAATCCCAGGATGTTGAGCGTCCCTGCTGAGACTCGAACACAGGTCCCCAGCTTCGAAGTCGACCGCTCTAGCCGTAGGGCTACACCCTCTCCCCAAATAGAGCAGCTGAAATGGTGTAGTGGAAGTGAATGTGGCGTAGCCCTTGTTGTTTCTCTCTAAAAGTCAGAAATCCCATGCTTTGCATTCACCCTTTTAAATTAGGAAGATGTTTGCAATCATGTTGCACTCGCTTGAATATTCCCGATTTGCATTGGACATCATTATGCTCATAATGTTGGAGAACATCACTTTCATAATAAATAAGACAAAGGGGCATCATTTGCCCTAGGTCACTAAACCTAATTTATCAGAGAAGGCCAGCAGGCATCACACTTTGGTTCACCAGATGAGCCCAAAAACGAATACACGTTGCCGACAGACACAATGCCGACAACAGTCGAGGAAATCCTAGAAAATCATAGTCTTGGCAATCCAATCATGGAACTCTTCAATATGTTGTCATGAGCTCCTTGCTGCAAGTATTAAAACAAGTATTAAAAGTCCATCTCATCAGCATGTTGGTACCAATAATGTTCCAATACTTAAACAAGATATGTTTTATTACTGAAATGTCTTTATTGTTATTGTTTTGTGTGGTTTAATACTCATGCCAGTAAGGGGCTTCAGTATGTGACTCATTTGTTTGTGTTGACTCTGGTGACTTCATTGTAGTTTCCCTTTAGCAGCAGATGTATGTCTGGAACATGTTCAAATGACCTGCTGACCCTGATGACTCATCTGGTTGTGCTGACTTTGATTACTTCATTGTTGCTTCCCTTTGGCAGCAGATGTAAGTTCTGGGACATGCTTGAGGGCTCTGCCTTCTGAGACTGCACCTCCATTTAAAGGGTTTGTGAGTTTGTGCTATTCATGTTTAGTTTTGAAAGGAGCTGCCACATCGAGGAGCCAAACACCCAAGAGGGTTTTTCAATTTCAGATAGCGGTACCGGACTTCATACAGATCAAGGCTGCATGTGTTTCCTGACACAGTGCTCTCTAACTGCATGCTATCAGTCCCCGCTCACTTTCTTCAGACGTTCACATGTGATATCGCCTTCTGGCGCTCAAGCCCAAATTCTTTTGGCGAATTGGGAAAAGACAGCACTCCTGGAGATCAACCAACTATAGCATGAGAGACACATTGGGAACTAAGTCCTGGGTCCCCCTAAGTAGAGATTTGTCTTTGGATATATAGACTTGTTTTGGGAACTCACAATGAACCTTGAAAAGAACGGTTACACTTTTGATTCAGGAATATCAAAAGTTTATGTTATTTAACACAAGGAACTGTAATTCTGGACTTTGCTCTCTTAGAGGAAAGAACCAGCATTTTCTTGTGTGAAATGTAAAAACTATTTTTCATGATAGTAGAACTAAGAATTGTTGACTAAGATATTTCCCTCCAGATCGCCTTCCCTGCAATACACACCCTAACTTCCCTTCCTCCCATTTGGCCACATCGATACTCTGATGAAAGGTAAAACCCAAATATCAATGCTGCCAGAAGGATAGCATCTTGAGAGCATTGCTTCCGAGGAACAGAGCCTGACATATTTGGGCAGAAAGAGCAGAGGTACTGCCGATAGGGGGCCACATAGACTGTCTTAAAATATAGAAATGCAGGTAAGCTATTGGGACAAAAGAAAAAACGCCATGGGCAGATCAACTGTACATATGGCAGGGGTTTTCACCCTTACAGTGCAACATCATCTTTAGCAACTTTGATTAACTTTTATGTGGATCAAGGAGACACCTAGCTTTAGCTGAGCCAACAAATATGTCCAAAGTTGATTGCACTTCAGCAAACATGATTATTTACACTGCATGCTGGGGTGCAAACTTTGTCACAGTAAAGTACATATAATTAGATCACAATTGATGCATAAAAAGCTATGATTTTCTTCTTGGTGTCAATATTCCTGGTACCCACAGCCCAGGACGTACTGATTTGGATTTAAAATTATGTTCTAACACTTTGCTTAAGGTAGGATAACCCTTGACAGCTCACCAGTTGTAGACTTTCAACAGAGACATAAGGAGTAAAGATTTCATGTTTAATATGCTTGTGTTTTGTTTTATTTCTTACGCCACTTATTTTTACAAATATAGCCATGATTCTAGTTTTTCTCCTGATGAAGAGTTGACCTCCCAAATCCATGTTCAGGCTGCTGCAGCAGCGCCATATACAGGCATGTGACCCACCAATTGGTTAGGACAAGAAAATACCACATTTTTAAATGTGGCATTTTCAGAATTGTAACTAAAAATCTGACTTTATCATTAAAGTTACATTTAAATTATAATTAATTTGAGTCTAAACTTGCCATTCCTATCTGCTCCCAATAAAATGATAGCACTTATTAACTGTAATGTGGTAGCAAATGTTAGTCAATGGAGAGAAAGGCCTTACAGTAGTAAAAACAAATGTAGGAGTTTTTACCTACCAGGACATGTAAAACCTAAACACACATGTCCTACTTCTGTGAATACAATGCACCTTGCCGTATGGGCTGCCTAGGGCCTACCTTAGGTGCAGTGGTTACTTTGAACCGGTGTTTACGGCGCTTGGCACTGGCACTTAATTGATAATACCATCACTTATGACAGTATGCCACATGGTGATGCTGTTAGTTTTATGTAGAGATGAACATGAAAACAGATGTTTATTAATCCAATATACAATAAAAATAACTAATACCTGCCACTCAAGCCATTCTTATAGCTTTGGGAGCCTGGAATAGTCTGAAGTGCCACACTTGCAGGAGTGTGATGGTTAGTAGGTGTGTTTATACTGTCATCAGCAGCAATGCAGGGGCAATGGAAGGTGGAAGCTGCAGTAGCCTCCCGACGAGGGACCTAGCACTTATTTTTAACACATTAAGCACCCGAGGGGTAACTTATATGTTTTATTTAGGAAGGTTTAGGCCTGGCAAAAGGTTTATTTTGCCAGGTCGAATTCGAAGTTTTTAAACTGCACTACAGCTAGTGGGGTTTGTGTATTTCTCCCAACAGTGAGACAAAGAAGACTAGCTGTTGGCAGGATCGGCCATCCTACCAGGATTACTTAGTGTGGAGCTGTTTCTTGCCTCACTTACTTTTCAAAGGGCTGTCTCTAGCACACAAACACAAAGGAACCTTACACCAGTCTTTTGTTACCCCAGGCTTCTTGGAGCCTTGACAGGGGAATGGAAGAACTTTTAAGAACCAG
Source organism: Calotriton arnoldi (assembly GCA_963921515.1). NCBI lineage: Eukaryota > Metazoa > Chordata > Amphibia > Caudata > Salamandridae > Calotriton > Calotriton arnoldi. The sequence continues at coordinate 2,910,647 of CAWUFW010000107.1, read as the reverse complement.
TTGTGCTGGTATTCTAGAAGATTCCTCCACTTCAATGGCTGGCACAGGTATAAATACTAGATCCTCAGAAGAACTCTTCAGTACACTCCTAGACCTGGGGACATTACAAAAGGACTGTATTGTCCACCAGAAGACTGCCCTGCTGCTTGAGGCTTTTCTTATTCCACATAGGGTTGCCCTGCTGCTTGAGGCTTGCCTTGTTCCTCAAAGGACTGCCCTGCTATTCCCAAATGATTTCCCTGCTGCTTGATACCTGCCTTGTTCCCCAGAGTACTGCCCTGATGCTTGAGGCCTGCCTTGTTCCCCACAGGAAATCTGTGCTGCTTGAGGCCTGCCCTGCTCTCTGAGAAAGAACACTAGACCTCCTTGGTTCATCCCAGGCTAACCTGAGAAACTCCAAATGTCAGTTGGCTGGCTGCTACTGTTCTGAGCTACCGGGACACAACAAACGCTAGAAGCCTCCTTGCAACTGCCTAGCTGACCTGCTGAGCTGGACCTGCATGAGCCCTGCTAGCCTCTGCTAGAGTGAGTTTTTGATCCCCAAGAGGTGGCTCCCCAGGTCCTGGACCCTTGGTTGGCATCAGAGTGCACTCCTCTTCAAGAAAGTGAGAAATCCTAAGGTTTTGGCCTCTTACGATCGTGAACTGGCCTGTTCGCAGCAAGACTCTGCTGACTGCCAACGCAAAGCTCTGGTGAATCTGACTCTTTGCACTACAGCGACGACTGGTGACGTGAGATCTGCACTGAGCACTACAGCAGCGATAGCCTGCAGTGACTGCCATCGCAAAGCTTCAGCAATGACAGTCCGTGAGGTTCGACCGGATTTTCGCACTACAGCTACAATCACCCATGACGCCAGGCCTGCTCTTTGTGCTACGCAATGACCATCCACGATGCTCTTCCTGCTCCTCCCGGCGTCCTCTGAAGAAAACAGAACTCTTTGCTCTAGACTTTGAGAAAAGGGAACTTTTTCAGCAGGACTAACCAGGATCTATGTATTCTGCTCATGCTCCAGTGCGGTCAGCATTGTGCTTTTAGGCACTAATTGAATATCTACGGTTCTACTCATTGGATTTTTGTCATTCTGGTATAATTTTATTTATTAAAAATTACTCTATTTTTCTAAATTGTTTGGGATTTTGCTTGTTGTGTTTTCAATTTATTACTGTTTGTGTGCTGCATAAACATTTTACACTTTGCCTCAAAGTTACACCTGACTGCCTTTGTGCCAAGCTCCCAGAGGGTTAAGCACAGGTTAAGTTCAGTGGCTTTTGTATTTCAACCTGACAAGGACTGTGGTTGTTGCTTGAGTGGGGCTTTCCCCCCTCCCAACCAAAAACCCGTTTCTTACACCAACAGAAGTGAAATTCAGAAAACAAGAGGAGTGAAAGGAAAAAGTGTGGGGGATGACAGGTCTAACATAAGTCTCAATCACATAGTAAAAGAGGCAACTAAGAATAATGCACGTACCAAATGGGTGGTAGTAGATTGTGTAGCCCTGAGGAATTCAATTAGTCAGGAAAGGGAGATCAGAGCAAGATGGGATGAGTGGAGAGACAGGTTGAGAAGTTGAGTAGGAGATGCAGCAGCAGGTAGGAGCAGAGTGCATAAACCAGGGAGAGATAAAAGTAGAGGGGAGGGTAGACAGCAGAAGTAGCCAGCAGTATGTTTTTAAGGAGGATCCAAGATATTTTGGCTAAGCCAAGTGGGTGGCCCTGAAGGTGATGCATGCCATTCTAAACTTAATTATAGATTTTGTGGATTCCTTGTCATCTCAAACATGCTGCTGTGCACTGGAAGTAGAAGGTATATGTCATGTGTATTAGAAACGTGTGCACACTTTGAACTCTTTTGCTTTCTGTGTGTCCTGCATGCCATGCAGTATGAAGAGAATCTATTGGAAACCTATGGGTGTGTAGGATCTCCTCACTCAAGAAATGTTTGGAAACATATATGTGAGCTCACCTTTACCACAGCCATTCTTTCATAGGAGCAACTAAGAAGAGAAATATCATCTTCTGTTAATATTGTAAAAATTAAAGATTCTCTTTTTCTGTAGGGCCTCTTGGTCACCTGGCCAAGATGTGGGAAGCCAAGGACCCAGTACAAAAATATATGTTTGCTATTTACTGATCTTTCACGTCACTAATTGTTGCAAAATGACCTACCACAAGTTCAGTGATAGGTATTCCGAACCATTTATAGTCTTAACTCTTGCCTCGGTCTCGTCTCTAACTCTCTAAAGCTAAATATTGACAAGACTGAGGTAATGGTATTGGGCAGGAATCTCCAACTTTGGGGACCCCAACATTGGCCTTCTTCATTTGGGACTCTTCCTGTACCCACTCACAAGGTGAAGATACTTGATTTTTCGTCAGTTTCAAATCTATCCATGAAGCCCCAAGTAACCAAGGTAGACTCCTCATGCTTTGCTACTAGAAAGTGGCTTAAAAAGATCCTATGATAACTTCCCTTCCCTGTCCAGAGAACCATCCTCCAGGCCATGACTTTGCCTTGGCTAGATTATGGTAATATTTTATATATGGGAGCAGATAAGACTGTGATCAGACGCCTTCAGGTGGTACAGAGTCCTGCCGCCAGGCTCTTGTTCTGACTCCCCAAATACTCCTACATGTCCAGCCTTCTTCACCACCTCCATTGGCTCACAGTGGACAAGCACATTGATTTTAAGGCACTGTGCTATATGTATAAAACCTACTCACGCTCAAGACTTCCGTATCTGCAAAATGTTGTCACTCCTTATCACCCTTCCGCACCATGCTGTTCACAGTTCCCAGAGTTAGACGCACCCCGATGGGCGGCAGCTCTTTCTCTTCACTCAGCCCCAGATTGTGGAACACCCTCCTGGAGTCTCTGCGTTGCTGTACCTCCTTACTTTCCTTCCGCAGGGAGCTGAAAACCTGGTTATTCCAAACTACCCCTCATGATGATGAGCCTTAAACCTGATTAATTCTAGCATCACTCCTTAAGCTGTTTAGCCTGTCACCTAAGCGCTGGAAAACCCTATGGGTAGCTAGGCGCTAGAATGCAATAATAATAGTCCCTTGTGAAATTGCCTACTTGTGCTGCTGCAGATCGCTACATTTGTGCATCCCAATTATATTAAAAATGTATATAGTTCTGGTTTACCAAAACTAAGAGATCCAGGATTACAACTATGTCTGTTCACCATTTCTTAACCACTAGATTAATTGATTTGCTCCTAGAAGAACAGAACAGAAGCAAATTGTAATCTATTGGAGAATTCTGTAAAAAGTCTGAAAATCCAAATTTTTCTGCAAAGGCTCACTGGAACAATCATTCAGGGTGATGGAGTCTGTTACCCGGTGTAACATTCCATCAGCTGTGCATAATATGAAAGTATATGTTTTCTAACTTTCTATCTGTTGTTATCTGTCACCAGATACCAGGATCCACAAACCTACGTTGCATCTAATTTTAGTAGTGTTAAAGACCAAAAACCTGCTAGAACAATATGTTTCATAAACCCCCTTATGTAAGGTCGTCCAGCAAGCAAATCAGAACAAATCAGATCTTTCAACATCCTATAATTTTATTTAGGTGTACAGGATTAAAAAAAATATGTTTTGTTCTATCTCTCACTGTGGATCATCTGTTGTAATTTGTCCACCATTAACGGGAGCCCCAGTGGCGCTCCCTTTAATTTCTACCACCTGCACTTTCTTCAGTGTAAATTGGTGAAAACCTTTACATTTCTGTTACTGCCAAACTGCGCTAAACTGAAGAAACACCTTATTCACAGTTATGCTTCTTTTAGAGAGGGGGCAGAAGAGGAAGATAACTTTCAAAAATGATTGTGAGAATTTTGAAAAAGTAATATTTTGAGGTTTCTTAGTCACTCAATTAGCACAAGGAAGGTACAACACATATCAAGACATTGCTTAGCCTGTAGAGAACTAGAAATTATATAGGAGACCATTGAGAAGTTGGTGAATTCATGGTATTTGGCAAAATCATTGGACTTTGCTTCTCACTCCCATTCAGCAGTAAGGGGTTTCTGGCAGTGGAATTCAGTCAGCTCTGCTGGTGGAAGTCTTTGAACTGAGAGCCTTTCCGGCTTCGGCTGCCAGATAACTGTGACGGTTGACCTGCTGGGTAGCCGACATTCATTACCCGCAGGATCCATGCTATACTTACTCAATGAAATCAGTCTGGGATTAATTGCTTTACCTACTGGAGGGGGTCTTGCTTAGCAGATCAGGAGGAACTGTTTCCATGTGGAGCAAGGTCAGTACTGATTTGCATAAGGCAGCCTTCTGTTTAGGGTGGCACAGTGGGTGAAAACATTTGGTGAAATGCTACCCAGGGTGATTAATACTGTTTGGACTCTTTGCAAGCATTCTGCCCATCGACTTATATGTGTTTGATATAACACTCTAAGTAGATAAGAGTATGCTCAGACATGGGTACCTTGCTCACTGTGGCACAGGATCTAATCTATACCTCACTAATAAGCACAAACAAGGCCTACAGGAGGATGCTTAGCCCAGTGCTTCACAATGTAATTTTCCCATGAGTAGGTGGGAAAATACTGATTTGCATTAGGCAGGCCTCTCTCTAGAGTGGCACAGTGAGCAAATATTTAGGGGCCAGTGTAATAGCCAGTGGTTTCCACAATTTGAAAAATTACTCGCACACTTTTGCATGTTTGATATAATGTCCTAAGGGGGTTAGGGTGTTCATTTGCTTGCTGTGCCATGGGAGACAAGCTATATAACACTGAGAACTCTCTGAAAGCAGATGGGAATGGCATGTCTTCTTTAGTGGAGGGGCCTTGTGCAGCAGTTCAGGATGTACTGTTTTTATGGGAAGCAGGGTCAGTGCGTATTTGCATAAGAAGGACGTCTGTCTAGAGTGGCACAGTGGGTGAAAACAATGGGATGAAATTCTATCCATGTTTCCTCTCATCAACATTTGTGTGCTTTATTTAATATTATATCAGTCACTTGAGGCTGGCAGATTTAAGGACTTTTTTAACCTGGTGGTGACCTAGTAATCTAGGTGTTTCCACCGCTCCAGACTGTGGACATTATAACAAGTAATCCTCAACATGTTGCTGCACAGAGGTGCTTGTGTTTGATGTGCATTTTTGCTTCATGCCGGGACCATAAGTTGCTAAGATACTTCAGTTTCAGACTTGATCCTGGGGCAGGCACTGGAAGCCTTGCTACAGGATTGATGGAATGACCTGAACTATGTTCTTCACATCCTTTTTATGATTATCAGGCTGACAGTCCACATCCGAAGGCAACTAATCAGGGTTATATTAGAGACTGTCCTATTGAGAGCTAAAGTATGTGCCGAAGGTGCCCAAAGCAACATAAATTATAGTGCATCATAAGAGTGCCCTCCCCCAGAAGGACACACAGGGACGTATTCACAAAGGGCCTCTGCACTCATGGTGGAGACCCCGCAGTCGTGGCGAAGAAGCCGCACTCATGGCGGGGACCCCGGACTCATGGTGGGACTTCTGCAATGAGTAACTGCAGTATGGAGGTTCTGCCACGAGTGAGGACCTTTGTAAATTGGGTCCATAGTGTAGGGTGGCAAGTAGTGGGAGGGGTCAGGAGATGAATGGATTCTGCCACAATTCTCCCATGTTTTGGCAAAAACATACAGCAGCCCCAGAGAGCATTTTGAGTAGAGGCAGAAGGGAAGCATATGCAAAAGAAACAAATTGATGGACGGAATGCTGGCCAATGCAAACATTCACCCCCAGTCACAAGGATATGGGTTAAATCCATCATTATTTTGCTCACCACACCACCCCAATGGGGATGCAGCCATATGCAAATCAGTCTTGACCCTGTTCCTTGTGGGAACAGTCCAGCCCGAACTGCCAAGCCAGGTCAGCCCTGGACAGTAAACAAGCATCCTGGGACTGGTTTCAGGGCATCACCCTTCATCAGCCAGGCTAGCTTGTAGTGGTGTAGTGAGCACGGGACCCATGTCTGGGTATACCTTCCCACTTAGGGCGACATATGCAAAAGAAACAATTGATGGACGGAATGCTGGAAAATGCAAACATTCACCCCCAGTCACAAAGATCTGGGTTAAATCCATCATTCTCTTGCTCACCACACCACCCCAGTGGGGACCCAGCCATATGCATATCAGTCTTGACCCTGTTGCTTGTGGGAGCAGTCCAGCCCGAACTGCCAAGCCAGGTCCTCCCTGGACCGGAAACAAGCATCCTGGGACCAGTTTCAGGGCATCACCCTTCATCAGCCAGGCAAGCTTGAATCCAGTGGTGTAGTGAGCAAGGGACCCACATCTGGGCATACCTTCCCACTTAGGGCGACATATGCAAAAGAAACAATGCAAGAGCTCCTTGTGGACTCTCCAGAAATTAAGACAGAATTCCAGTGAGACTTCAAGATCCCACGAGAATGACAGCCATATTGGGTGTGCCTGGTTATAAAAACCATGCCCACGCCAAGACTCACCACTTGTTATTTGTCCAGCACACCTGAAGGAAGGAGCTCACTGGGATCCTAATTTGGCTTTTGAGGTCTTTTTGCATCTTGATCTTCCACTTCATCCTGGGCGACATCCAGGTTTCTTGGAAGCTGCAACTCAATTATGGCAACCTGAAAAGACAAAAAAGGGAACAAGAATTCCACAACAGAAAACTGTTCTGTTGAAATACGTTAATGTACGCACACGCAGAAAAAATGGGGGAAAGCACTTCCTGTCCCTTGCTCCAGATATCCAGAGAGGGGCCTTATTGTTAACGCAGTTAAACCAGAATTAAAGAATAAAGAATCTTGGTTAATATAATGAATCTCTGAGCAACCTGAGTAATTTGAGAAACAACAGTGGATTGAAAGTATATGTTGACTTGAGAACATAGTTTGTTTTTTTCGCTGACCTTTTGGGGACTATAGATGCATTGTTTAGAATAAAGAAGTTTAAAAAGGAATGAACATTGTGAAAGGCCCGGAATAAATGAACAGGTATTATTGGGTGGAATGCAAAGAAAGTGGGCTGCGCTGTAAGGTCCCTAAAACTAATCATGTTGTGCAAACCTATTTTAGGGGTTCGAAAACAACATACCACACCAGACTCTCCAAGATGTGAACTGCTAATTTGTGGAAAAGAGTAAATGCTGATGTGAGGGAAGCAGTAACCAAAAGAAGGAGGATAGGACTATGGACACTTCCGTACAACACTACACTCATCTGTCACTGTTATACACAGAGCTGAATTCCATACTAACTGGGACAGGTTCAGACAAGAAAACATTCATGGGTGAGATAGGACTTCCAACAAAGGATCTGGATTAACAGTTCTTCGGACGCCCGCAACTGAAATTGTCTTTCTCTTTCTTTATTCCGTTCCTCTTTCCCCTTGTGGGGCTGCCTCTACCTCCAGTGTCATTAGACATCGTGGTGACAGCTGTCTCATGGAGGAGTTGGGAGGCACCTTCTGTGAATTTGTCTCACTCCCACAGGATCGCATTCAATGAAGTTAGTACTCTGATTCTTGACGGTATAATTCCTTGTACTTCTGGAACTTTCTTGAGCTTCTGCAATCCTTCTTCTCCATTTTTGACCACCTGGGTAGATTGTCATGAGAGGTTACACCAGCTAGTGATGGATAGATCTCTGCATCTGATGGTGTGGAGGATTAAATGGACATTGGGAGTTCCCAGGGCTTTGTGCCATGCTCCTTCAACTAGCCTGGATAGGGAGTATGATTAACAGATAGTTTGAATTGGATACACTGGTCATGTTGGTGTGTTGGATGGGGTCTTGATCCAATGATGGAAATCCATATTCATGTATTAGGTTTTTTTTCAGAGGTGACTGCTGCTGGGACGGCATACAGGATAATTCAGATCAATCAATTGAGTCTATGTAGGTGAATGGTGTGCAGGGTGTTAAGAAGAGGTGGTCTCCTGTTTTTTCTTAGCAGAGGCCAGCTAATTAATTCCTCTCTAGTAAAGCGATATCTGCAAAGCTGGCTATGTTCCTTTGATTGGTGTTATGCAGGAGTGTGTCAGACGTGTGAGCCCTGGACTTGCCTGGTAAGTCATTTACGGGGTAACTTTTACCATTTCCAAAATGACACTGCCTTGAATCTGCCTTTTCCAGAATCATTGATCTTATGTGTGGAACAGCACCATATGACTTACACGGGCCTTACCAGCACATTTAGATCAGTGGATATTTAGCAACTCCTCATTTGCATTAAGAAACATTTTGGTGCAGTTTTTGTTCACCAGTCATTGCAAGATGGGTCCACTTGTTTATTGCAGAACCAGTATTGATATATCAAGATTTGCAGCTTATTCAATAAAAGTCTTTCCTTTAGGTCTTAATTCCTACATGATTGTCATGCTCGCCTGTCCCATGTGATACATCACGTCATGAACACCTGTTCAAGATGGTCTTGTGTCTAATTTAGCCTCTATGTGTGTAAGGAAATTGTCCCAGTGTCCGTGTCAAGATCCAGAGCCCCAGTCACTCTAGGGCCCAACAGAACATCCACTTCCGCTGTTGTTCATTTGGGCATGTCTCTTATCCAGTCCCTAAAGGCCGGCATCAACATCACCTTCTAGGTCGTTGGTATGTGACACTTGGCAAACAATAATGCTGGGTTCATGAATCTGCTGATATGTTTAATTTTCTTATTGTGTTGTGCTACCCTCAATAGACATTTTACATCTCTCTGGGAAATCAGGGATGCCCACTTCGCTCCATGGTATTGTTTTATGAATCGTTGCCAATGTGGCAAATTCTGGCATGGAGCACAGAGGCAAATAAGGTGCGTACAGGGGAGGTTCTACTTTTGTGTGTATATAAGTAGACCAGCACCATTTGGTCACCTTCAGTATGGTGAGGTATACTCCAGTCCGTTTGACTATGGTCATTAACCAGGTTAACATGGGTTGCCCTCCCAGGTGTTCCCCACATCCCATTTCTCCATGTCCTGCTGTGCCACCAACCACCTTGTGGGCTATTGTGGCTGTGCTGACACATAATATAGCTCATAATTGAGAGTACCATTAAGATCAATGGGGTCACCCTGTATCCTTCGAAGCTGGGTTAATAGTTATAAAGCTACAAGTGGTTCCGTTGGGTAAGTGCCACAGGGTACTGGTTCAGAACCTGATTATTTCATTCACAATCAATAGTGATTTTGTACTAGACTTTTATAAATGTACCACACCTCAGTAAGTTTTTATCAAAAATATATATATTTATTAAATTATTTGTTTTGTTTCTCTATTTTTCTCGCTAATTGTGTAAACAATTTTATACAAAAAGATGATACCAATGGGGGCTGTCTGACAAAGAAAACACAATAACAACTACACAGACAATTCAATGGGCGACCCTGGTGACATATAGTGCAAATGGGTGACCTTTCAAATTCAAACAATAAACAAGACAATAACATAAATTCTCCGTCCTTTTCAGGTCTTTCACTTTAGCTAGTCCTATTTTTGTAAATAATTGCTAAAGTGAGCCAGGACAAGATTAAGGGGCCGATTCCGATTTCGTCCGGAAGGGCAACGAACGATGGTCGGAGCCCTTCCGACCGAATCGGAACGTGCCGGCCGGATTCCTTTCCGACCGAGCCATTCCGATGGGCTCGGTTGGAAAGGAATCCGACTGGGATTTCCGGATGGCTTACGATGGGCTCGGAGAGCCCGTCCGCCGTCCGGAAATCCTTCAGTACTCCCCCGGCCGCCTCTTCACGACCGAGGGAGTACGATGGCAGTATTTCACTGCCTTTTCGTGCCGGTCTTTCCGGCACGAAAAGGCAGTCGTTAACTGTCTTTGGGGGCCCCCAGTAGGGCCCCCATGGGTGTGAGGCCGCCGAATGGCGGCCTGGGGGCACCTACGGTGCCCCTCTGTTGATCCCTGCACCCGGTGGCAGGCACCTTGGGGTGCCAGCCACAGGGTGCAGGGATGAACTGCACCCCTGCTTTCCACAATGCAAGCATGCATTCCACTCGGAATGCATGCTCCCATTGTGTAGTATACGAGTGCGACCGAACAGGGTTCGGTCGCATCGTACTTGCAGGGCCGTAACCGACGACAGCAGGTCGGTCGGTTATGGCTCCTGACCGATGTCGGACGTACCTGAGTCCGTCCGACATCGGAATCGGCCCCCAAATCTATTAACTCCTCCGAGTCCGGAAGGAGTTTTTATTCAAGGATTATCAATCCACCAGCTTTTCAAACTTTAGCTGTGTACCCCTCTGGATGTGCTCATCGGCCTCCATGGGGTAGTGGGTTTAGTCTTGTGAATTACCAACCACCAAGGGCTGTCGCACTTCCTTCTTTTGTCCTGAAGAAGACCCTACTTGATGTATTTACAAACACATTTATATACAGGGTTGAAACGTCGACGTACAGCCATCTCATGTCCTGCCTCACTATAGCAATTGTCTGTGCATTTGTTATTGTGTTTTCTTTGTCAGACAGCCCCCATTGGCATCATCTTTTTTTATAAAATTGTTCACACAATTAGCGAGAAAAATAGAGAAACAAAACAAATAATTTAATAAATATATATATATTTGATAAAAACTTACTGAGGTGTGGTACATTTATAAAAGTCTAGTACAAAATCACTATTGATTGTGAAAGAAATAATCAGGTTCTGAACCAGTACCCTGTGGTACTTACCCAACGGAGCCACTTGTAGCTTTATAACTCATAATTGAGAGTGGCAAAGCCGCCTTGGTCCAAGGGTGTGTAGAATTTCTTGAGTGCTAGTCATTGGCTGCCCTCCCTCCAGATGAGGGAGGTGAGCAAGGAGTGCAAAGCTCTGCAGAATGGTTTCTTCTGTATAACCAGTAAATGTACAGTAGCTGGGGCAATATCAACAGTTTTGCAATTGCCACTCATCCCATCGTTGAGACCAGCAACATTCTCCTGGGCAGCAGAGATTATCGAGTGGAAGCTGCCAGTTTTCCCAAGTTACCATCTATTAGGTCCTATTCCTCATGGAAGATATGGACTCCAAGGTGTTTGACAGTTGTGAGTTCCACTCGCAACTCCTCGGTTGAGAAGCTAGGCTCTTTTATCTCCGGCCATTTGAACAATGGGAAAAGACAAGGCTTGTTCCAGATTACTCGCAGCCGTGAGGCTCCGCCGAAACCTTCTAATAGGGTCCTGACTGATAGAAAACCACTATTTCGAAGAGCTTTTTTACCCATATTGATTAGTGCATTGTCGGTGAATAAAGAAACAATGTGCCAGTTCCCTCCAATGGAAATTCATGCGTTCTAAGGAGGCAGGCCAGGGGCTCCATCGCCAACACAAAGATGTTGAGAGAAAGAGGGCACACCTACATAGTACCCCATTGTATGTCAAATGGTGCAAATATTGTTTCACCAGTGCACACCCTCACTCGCGGGTCACTAATTAGGAGTTATACCCAGCGGTGGAACCCCGGGCCCAATCCCGTACATCTAAAAATCTCCATCAAATATGTCAATCCCAGGGTGTCAAGTGCCTTCTCGATGTCAAGAGAAGCAACCCAGTTGTTGGACTGGTCACACCTGATTCATTCCTTGAATCAGAATAAGTGACAAAGGTTGAAGGCATGTATTCTGGCCTGGTAGGAAGCAGTTTTAATCCTGGTGTATCATGGTCTGGCCTATGGGCAGCAAGTGGTTAATTAGTACCTTGCACAGTATTTTATAATCTAAGCTTAGTAGAGAGAGGGGGCAAAATGAATGCGCCATTAAGGGGTCCCTACCTCTAAGCTTAGTAGTGAGAGGGGGCGAAATGAATGCGCCATTAAGAGGTCCAGGCTGGCTTTGGGAGGACCACAATCAATGCCTCCTTCAATGAGGTTAGGAGGTTTCCCATTGCACTTGCCTCCGAGTACATATGCAACAGCTCAGGGGCCAGGTCCAGTGCATAAGTAGCATAAAACCACTGGGAAACCATTCAGCCCCGGGTTTTTACATCTGGCCATTTGTGTGATGCCTATTTGGATTTCTTGGGTTTATGATCGGCTTCTCAACTTCCTCCCTTTTGGAGCCCATTGAAAGTTTGAGGTGTTACCCTATTAGGAACGTCTGCCGCTCTGGATCATCTCTCGTTAGGAAAGAGGCATAGAATATTGCGTAATAGGAATGAAATACCTAATTTATTGCTGCCTGTGTATGGACTATCTCTCTCTCCCGTGCTCATATCGCTCCTATTGGTATGCTAGGGCTCTCAGAGCATAGTAGCAGGCCAACAGGCACCCCACCTTGTCCCCCTCCGCATGGTGTCTCATAACCTAGTTTCAGTAGTCTACCCTGCAGAGCTCAGTTGGTACTCTGCCTTTTGCTGTGTCAATTGTTGTGTAGCTTGAGCCTCTGAAAGAGCAGAAAGCTTTAGTGAACACAACCTGTCTTCCATCTTGAGGAGCTCTTTGCCAAACAAATATTGCACCCCATTAGTGGTCTTGAACACCAGACCACTCAACACCACCTTAAAGGCATCCCACTAGACACAGTGTCAATTACAGTGCCTTTGTTTTCCTCAAAATATCTAGCTATGTGCTCCCCAACCTTTGAATGGAACACCACATCCTGGATTGCCTTCGGGCGAAGTTACTATGTGCGGACTCGTGGGCACAACCTTTCCCAGGTGAACGTCAGTTTAAGTGGGAAGTATTCCAGATTTGCCACCCTTTCTGCCATTGCTGTGTTGCAGTAGAATATGTCTATGCATGTATGCAGGGCTTGTAGCCCTGAGTTGAATGAATACTCCCAGTTCTCATGGTATAGAGCACAATATTGGTCTAGCACCTGCATGTCTTGTGACCAGTTTTGCAGGCATTCCCTCACTGCTATGCATTGCGCCCCCATCGGTGGGGAGGTCTAACGGTCATGCAATTCATCAGGAACACAATTAAAATCGCCCCATCATATATAAGGTGTCTGTAGATTGACTAAGAGGGCTGGGGAAGAGTACAGTGAAAGGTGGGTAGGCCCTTGTTGGGAGCATATATGGCCACTAGCGATAGGGGGGTTCCATTTAATATTTCCTCAAAAATCACATACCTGCCGACTGAATGAACTTTCTTGAAGGAGTAAATAGGACTCCGGGTACCACCCTAAGAAGCACTCCCCATGCATAGCTTGAGTAAGTTGAACCCACCACCAACCCCTCCATCCAGTGTTTCTGAAGTTTGGATACCTCAGTGTCAATTATATAGGTTTCTTAAATGAATGTGAAGTGAACTTGGCACCTCCTTAAATGTGCGTGTATTCTGTAGCGTTTCACATGATTAGCCATGCCCCTCACATTCCAGGTTAGGATATTATAGTGTGAAGATACTGTTCTATCACTCTCTGTGATGTCTATTGATCTGTTCCTCAGCCCCCCAATGCATTCAGGAGAACAGACAATCCTCGTCCCATATGTATCAGAAGATTGTCAAGTCAACATCTTACATATTTTGCCCATCCCTGGTTTAGTATTTTTCCCCTCACTGATGGGGGGGGCTGAGCACTCAAGGCACCCCCTCGTCTATCATATAATTTGCTCAGCGTCAGGTCCGGGCCATTCCTGAGAGCTGCAACAGTGGGGCCAATGTTCTGAAATTCCTCAGTGTCTGCTTCAAGGTGGGCCAACCCATCTACCTGTGATTCTCTGCCTGTGGGCTTTGCCATTGTTCCAGTGCCTTCACCACTCTGGAACATTCCCAGGTGGCCTGTTCGCAAGTCAGCTTGTCTCGCGATCTCCGGGAGGATTTGCGTTTGTGCCTCCTCCACTGCCAACCACTATCCATATCAGCATACTGGGAGGACCACCTTTCCCACGTTGTCTCGAGCCGCGCCCAAGCATCCTACAAGAAATTGAAGTATCTGGTGAGCTCTCCGTCTAGTGTGATTAGGAACATTAGTGAGTAACGAAGATTCAACAGCTTGAGCCATCTTTTCAGCTCCAAGAATGACTCCAATCTCCTCTGGACCTTCTTTGTGTAATCAGGGAAATTGTACATGGCAGTTCTCAACAGTCCAGGGTCCATTTCTGTGTGAAGCTTATCTGATCTCTGTCACAGTAGTTAAACAGCTGTGCCACCACCGGTCTGGGGGCCCCCAGGATTGCTCACTGCAAGCATCATGTGTTTCAGCCAGGCCCCTAAGTAGAGGTCCGTGCTGGGCCCCTCCACCCTCTCCGGGATGCCCATTATGCATATATTGTTCCTTCTAAAGTGATCTTCGGAATCCTCTGCCTTCATTTTCAAATAATCCATTTCCTCACAGAGGGCCTTGAGTTGGTTGCGTTTCGTGCACCGAGGGACGCATTGTTATCAGTACAGATTGACCATTTTCCATCCGCTCCCAGAGTTTTTTATGGTCCACCTGCGATATACCCAAGCCACGGCAACCGAATCCAATTTAGGTTCCACGGTGGCCTTAACATCAAGGATCTCTTGCAAGATGACTTAGAATTTGCCTGTGTGCTCCCTTCATGTCACTGCTATGCTGGAGGATGTAGTCTGCCGGGAGCGTGTCACCTCCAGTGTCAAATCAGGATCCTCCTATGGGCCTCAACCCCTAGTGCCCCTGCGTTTGCCCTTATTTTCACCCATGTGACTCTCAGCAACTCAGCAGTGTCCATAATCCGAGGGTCTACTGTTCCCCAGTAGCAGTCCAGCTATTCAAAAGCACAAAAGGCTCCTGGTCTGGGCATGGGCGAGGGCAGCCATATGCCCCCCTTGTCACTCACATTCTGCACACAGATAGGAGGCACTGGGCCAGGTCAGCCGCTATAGTGACAGTAGTAGCCTCCTGCAGGTACAGCTACAGTAGTGGATGATAGCACAATAGACAATGTAGGATCTCCATATGGTATGGGAACTGGGGGACACCAAGGGAACTCAGACAGAGTCTAATAAATGACCAGGCATCCAGATCTCCTGGTGGGCTCACTGGTCCTAGGGGCCAGCCCCGGGGATGCCTCTCTATGTACTAGAATTGCCCTCAGTGCAAATGGCCTGCAGTGGGTGCAGAGTAGTCAATCTGGAGTCCAGAGGTCATCCAATGACCTGTGCATCATTAAAAGCACAGATGGGCCCTTGAACAAAATAGCCAGTGGGAGGGGTCCCACACCTTCTTGAGGTTCTTGTGGGAGGTAATGCAGTATCCCCTCTCCATACCTTGTACCCAGGCGGGGGCGCAGTCTACTTAGTGAGTAGATTCCTCCAGGGTTCCAGAGATTTGGCTATAGACAGCTGGGCCATATTGGCAGCCCGCTCCCCCGGCGGTCCCAGATACACCGCAGGCAGAGCTCTTGGGGCAGGAGGATAGCATTTGCTATTGTCACTCCTGCCGCTTAGCATCGGCAGGGTCCTTGAGTCGCAGTCCCAGCCCAGGTGGCTGCCTCTGATAACGATGTTCCAGAGCGGGCACGCTCTACAGAGAACAGTGCCATGCATGACAGGCCGCACTGGTCCTGTCTGCAGTGTGCTCGCTTCTTCTCGGCTCACAGCAACTCCCATTGCTTCAATCGAGTGGTGCACAGCCCCCCAACCAATTAGGGCCCCTGATGTGGGTTATTGTTGCGGTTGGTGTTTACGGGGCAATTAGAGTGGAGCTCACTACTTCGTGGCTCACTCGGTTGCCATCTTGGACAGGCCATCCTACTGAGCAATGATGAACTCATATTTTATACATATGGCATTTGTTTCTATTTTGTATGAAGCAGGGCATAAGCAGAAATAATTTTCTGGTCAAAGGTGACAATGTGGAACATCTGCTTCTCATCAAAGAAGATGAAGAGAAGTTCTCCTGAGGGATTTTATACTTGGCTTGATATACTATCATTGCCTCCTGACTCTATGTTCGTTTGCCTTGCTCTTATGAGAGTTGTAGTCCCGAGAAGCTTTTACGTTTATTATGATATTGTGGCTGTTAAGAATAAGCAATAGTTTTAAATGCAGTTAGGAAATGTTACATTCTTTACTTTAGTCAATGTGGTAGAGGGTGATCCAGTTGCTTTCTGCTAGACTATGGTGGTGTCAAATATTTTCCATAGGCCATAAATGAGGACCTCAGTTTTGAGTGGGTTTTCTAGCATTGTAGTGTCTATTACCTTTGGTCTTTCAGAGTCCCTCGGATTAAAGGTATTTCCAGTTTTAGTATTATTATTTGCATAGTCAAGGTAAGATAATGGATTTGTCAAGCTCAGGAAGAGGAAACAGGTATACACTGAGGAGAGTTTGTTGAGTCTTGGGGGCTGTACCTGTAGTGAGGCATGACTTAATCCATTATAGTGACATGATGTGAACTCCCCTGTACTTTAGTCTTTGGAGTACTAAGTCATAAGCTGCTGACAAGTAAAGAACTAGGAGGGCTGGGACTCCATTTCAGTGATGTCAATTCACAAACTGGTCAGGTGTCACGAACAGCCAATTAAGGAGAGTGCTGCCACCTTTTTGTCTCTCTGATATGCCCAGTGTTCACCAATCATATCTTATGTGCTTAACCATCACAAGTTAAAGCATAGCTATCACCTACCTAAATCCATCCATCATATACCCAATTGCAGTTATAATAGTCCCACCTACAGCTTAAAATTACCAGATCCAGTTTTAAATGCCCACTCACAGCCTAAAATACCACAGCACAGTATTATGCTCAGGCACAAACATGAGCACAGAGAAAGGCTTGTATGCGCAGGCACAACTATCATATGCCCAGACAAAAACATAATTGGCCCTAATACTTGCTGAACTACAGAGGCAGACCCATTATATACAATAGCAGAACCCAAAAGACTCAATCATTACAAAGCCATCATATTCCCACATGATGTGTAGCCTTAAATGGTAAGGCAAAATCTCATATGTACAGTCAACACCATAAGATGATCAAGCACAATTATTATATCATATGTGTAGCCCCCCCAAAAAACATGAAATGTTCACAAACCTAGTATGAGCTATCCCAAGATGTGTTGCTTACATTTCAACAGGAGCAGCGGGTACAGATTCCCCCGTCCTGTGAAGCAGTGAATATTGTAGTCCTTTAAAAAAAGACAGGCCTTCTTTTTTGCCAGGCTCCTACAGACCTATTTTGCTGCTTAACTGTGATGGGAAAATGTATGCAAAAGTGTTAGCAAATAGGCTGAGGAAGGTAATTTCTCCCCTAGTCTCACATCGACAGGATGGGTTCATCCCTTGCCGAGGGACAGTAGACCACATTAGGAGAACAGACACGTTATTTGATCTAGCTGAAGTACAAAAAACATCTCTAGGAATGATTGTATTAGATCCTGAGAAGGCATTTGACCGGGTGTCATGGGGCTTTCTATGGGCCGTGTTGGAATGCAAAGAGTTTGGGAAACCTTTTATTATGGCAGTTAGATCCCTTTATAAGACCCCTAATGCGAGAATTTGAGCAATTGGGTTTGAGTTGCATATATAGTACGTATATCCAGAGTAACAATACAGGGTTGTCCGTGCTCACCCTTATTATTTGCGCTTTATATATATCCGTTTTTAGCCATGCTCGAGAGAAACACCATTATTAAAGCTGTATTTCACAAACAAATCGAATATAGGGTTTTCGCTTATGCAGATGATGTAGCTGTGGTTACAAAGTACCCAGTTGCTGTGGTTTCAGCGATTGAAGGGCTAGCAAAACAATATAGGCAATGCTCTGGATAAAAGGAAAATGAGGTGAAAACTCAGATATTATATACTGGCCGAGACAATAGTAGAGATTCTAGAGTGGCAACGGAGGTGTCTTATTTAGGCATTAGAATAACTCCTAGTCTATATCAACATGATCCCCATGTTGGACAAGATTAAAAGGGATCTTTGTAGAATCGATCACTTACATCTTTCTCTGTATGGAAGGTGTAATGTATTAAAAATTAGTATTTTACCTTAAATTCTGTACCTATTTCGATCTATCACGCTGGAGTTTACTAAGGTCTGGTTAGGCAAATTGAAATCAATATGCACCAGCTTTCTTTGGGCCTACAAGAAACCGAGCAGAGCAAGAAAGGATATGACCCTTCCAAGATTAAGAGGCGGCTCGTCAGTACCTAATTTTATGGCATATTATTAGGCATGTTGCTGGTAACAGATGGCAATATTAATAAATGAACTTATACTTGATGATAAAGCAGAAGCCTTGTCAATCTATGAGATGGAACTGGGGATTCAAGTGAATGGCTGTTTATTGAAAAACATAGAACCAAGCTACTATAAAAAAAAAAACAGGTTTAAGATATTGATTGCTGCATAAAGAATATGAACCCAGATTAGACTGCGTTTAGGAATGGGAAAGATTGATTTTTATACCCCTACTTCAGCCTCCCACAGTTGCCTTTTATTTTTCAAGTTATTGTGAAGGAAAGATGGATGCAAAAAGGCATTGTTAGAATTGTTGATTTTTATAGTGACTTCCGAATTAGCTCTTTTGCTGAAATGCAGGAATCTTATGATATACCTAAGCAAGACTTTTTTTTTAATTTCTAAGGATCCAATATTTTTTGGTTAGAAGGGATGAAGATTTAAAAAATAGGTCGAAGATACTCCTCATAGAGGCATTCACTCGTAAACATAGGAGGAGAATCCCATCATGTCCCTGGACTGCGGGACTCCCAGATAAATCTAACTGACTGAGAACAAAGCCAAGAGGCCCCAGTACTGAATAGGGTCCACCAGTCTCTCAGCAGATTCCTTGCAGAGTCGGGTTGCAACTGTCATACTGATAGTGTTGACCGGGTTGGGCTACAACTGCCATGGTGACAGTGTTTGTCTGGTCAGGTTTTCAGCTCCATTTGTGAACTATCAGTCTGGTCAGGACCTCAGCTGCCCTGGTGACCTAATCGGGGCTATTTGAGGCCTGTACCTGTTTCGGCATCTGCCAACAGCCCAAACAGAGCTGCATCCATCTTACCAGACATATGGGTGTACAGCAGCATACCTTGCTCCTGTGTGGAAGCACTAGGATCACTGATCAATGCTGGACTCAACCTGGGTGGCCCTGTGAGAAGAGAGTTGGGCCATTCCTGGTGGCTTCCAAAGACTGCTTCTAGCTATTGAGGGGCTCCCTATGAGGTGGGAACAATAAACAACCGGAACATTCTATCCAATGGCACTGGTAATATGGCAGACAAGATATCCATTCCGTTTGTGACGGAGTAACCTAGCTGACAAATCAGGCCCTAACTTCCTCCTCACTACACCACCAGGGGTAAGAACACATGAAAAGTTGGAACTGTTCGCAAATTTAATTTGTGGGGTAAAATAAGCAACATCTGACCCTGATTTATGCTTCTTCCATAATTGCCGGGTGGGCAAGCTCATACAGGCTCATCCTGGTGGGAGATAGCACTAGGGAAATCAGCAAGTTAAGCGCAACAAGGTACAATCGTGTCCACGATCACTCCCCTGTGTATTGGATTGAGTTGCGTGGGAATTAGTACTGCTGTAGGAATAAAAGTACTTCCCATTTCTAAAAAGCCAAGCACTGGTTGAATATTAAAGATATTTTGTCTGTTGATTGATTTCAGAGCTTATGCACCCTCCCTACCTTAAGAGTCAAGAGCGGAAAGGGTTGTACTTGGCCAACTGGGAAGAGTCATAGTAGGACGGACTCCAGGACATAAGTGGAAAACAACATCAACCACTGTATTGTGGGCCCAGTAGCTGCAGAATGCCTTGCGGCACCCGAGCAGGGCCTGATATACACCAAGTCTGCCTAAGATAGCACTGTGATATAGAGTAGTGTACAGAGCAGGCTGTGTTTTGCAGGTTTTGAAATTACAGTAAAAAGCTTATTTGATCGAAATACAAGAATATGTGAAACAGAAAATGCAATAGGAAGGCTGCCACAATGGTTTGTATGCTCTGGTACAATGTGGACAGCTTTTATAACATTAAACTAGGGATGTGCAAATTCACATAATTTGCTTTTGCAGAATTACAGAAAATTCAGCAAAAAGTTTGCAAAATACAAACCTGTCATTTAACGCTATACTTTAGAACAAAAGACATCCTTGCACACTTTCTGGATGTACAGAAGCATTTGGGTTGTAAAAAAATAGTGGAAAAACACAAGTGTTGTAGACAACAGCCTCTCACATTCTAGTCGTTGTTCCCATGCTCCGGCACTATGGGGCCGATTCCGATCTCGGCCGGTAGTGCTCCGAATCGGATTCGGATTTACCGGATCCGATTCGGAGCCCTGTTTCCCGACCGAATCGTACGCGGGTCCGGCCGAGCGAGTACGATGCGAGCGCACGCGAAATCTCCGACCGACTCGTTCGCAGGACCCGACCGCTCCGACCGACTCGCACGGGGATGACTCGCACCGCGCAATGGAGACGTTCCCCGGCCGGGTAAGTACGATGCGCATTGCGACCGCTCCGACCGACTCGCGCAGTCCGGCTCCAAGGAGCTGTCGGAGCCGCACTTTAGGGGTCCGTGTCGGACCCCCTGGAAGCGTAGGCACGCGAGTCGCACACAGGGGGACACATGGGTCCCCCTACACGTGCATGTACGGCGTGACCCGCACCGTCACGAACACGCTGTAGGGGGCGCCCTTGTTCGCGTCGTGCCCATTGAGTCAATGGGAGCCCGTGTACACGTTGTACGACAGGCTCCCATTGACTTCAATGGGAGTCCGACCGAATCGAGTCCGATGGCATACGTGCGCATCGTACTCGTTCGGTCGGACTGCACGGGTCCGATTCAGTCGGAAATCTCTCCGGGTCCGGCTTGGTCGGAGAGATTTCCGGCCCGAATCGGAATCGGCCCCTAAATGTTTGGCATAACAACACCCTGTGGCATAATGGCACCATTTCGTAAATTTTATAGTGAAACAGGAATACGAAATTTGCGAGATAACATTAAAATAGCAGAATACTTTTATTCACTCGTGTCAACTACTACTTTCTTTTCTTGATTTGAAGATCCAATTTATACTGTCTAAACATTAGGCTGGGGTCTTAAGGGAAACACAGACTTTTAGAGAATGTCTTGTTCAAAATTCTAGTAGCCAGAAAATTGGAACACATTCTCCTTCACCTTTTAGTAGCATTTATTATGGTCTCATATCTGTCCTCATCGGGTGCCTGCATGAGATTGGTGTGCAAGACCCCACTCTCCACTGGATCTGATCCTTATAGAACACAAGCTGCAAGACTAGTACTTTACTCCTCGGAAGCCCACAAACTCATCTACGATGTGCATCAATGTTAATTGCTCAGCCCCACCCTCTACGATGTATACATCCCTCTGATTAACTAAAACACTCCCGTCTAACCCTCCTGCTGCAGTTCAACCTTACCACTGTGATATATATATATACATATCACATATAAACATATATATATATATCTCTTATGTGATATGTATATATATATATATATATATATATATATATATATATTGTACTTTTTCCTTTTGTCACTGGTTCCTGCAACGCTGAACCCAAAAACGAAACGGACTCCACTTTTTCTTTGCACTTAATTTATTTTCCGTGCTGTGCTGCCATCATGACGCGTTTCGGCCTCGCAGGGCCTTGATCACATGATTCGTACGTCATTTCCACACCAAATTTAAAGTGCCAAGTGCTTAATAAATAGTGAAAACAGACTACCCGTCTAATTTCTTTCAAACTTTACAGTACATATATCAACCCAATTTTTTAAAACGTCTTTTTGTTTTATATCTGGGTTCCAACAATAATACAATGTGCAAATTACGCAATTCTACCCGTTTTGAATGTATTTGAATAGCAGCATATATGTGCATAATGCATAGCAATGGGGTACCTTTTTTTTCCTTTTTTCCTTTTTTACCCTTCAAGACCTCATAATCCAGGCATACAAAAATGGTTTTAAAAAAATACAATTTTTAAAATTGCACCACCTTCACCTATTCAAATAAGCCTATGTCTTTTAATTGCTAAAACTGATTTTTTCTAAAAAATATTGGAATCACTTAGAAAAAGAGAACTTCATGTATCTCTGTTATAATTCTATTGAGTGATACTGCCCCTGTGGGCAATGGTATTATACTATGTACTGTGTCGGAATAAAGTGCTATGTGCTCGTAATGTGCTGGTATATTTATTCCCCCTGTGCCTAAAAAATGTGTACGTTAAAACAATTATTAAACAATGGTTCTTTATTGATCCCTGTCTGGAAACCGCAAGGAAAAATAAAAACCAAGGGGAAAAGGGGTGGTGGAAAAGGTTTTATTTAAAAAGAATCTCTGTTTTGCGGTTTTACAGTTTTAGCGGTCTATATTCTATTGACCCTTAATGGTTTCAGAAAGTGGTTGATGGGTAATGAGTGTTATAATATCCTCATAACCAAGTATGTAAGTCCTCCGTCGTATTTAATCCTTGGGGACTTTTGCTATCAATTTCTAATATATACTTGGTTTCTAATCTTCTTAAGCTTGCCTCCCTGTTACCACCTCTTCTTTGTGGGGGAATGCAGTCTATCACGTAATATTTTAGGTGGTCCAATAGATCTCAAACTTTGTAATGAAGACATGCTAAAACCAACTCTGCAGATCAAAACAATACATAAAAAACATACCTACATTCTCAATTTCAGTCAATCCACATACTCCAGTCACCACAACAAAAAAACCAACCCCATACAAAACACCTTTACATCCAATAAAAACACATCAACCTGTAGTATCTCACAAGTTGATGAATGATCAACACAACAAAAACAATAATCTCAAATAGTCAATCATACTTCGCTAATCTTTTCTTCAATACATCTTGACCATATAAATTTCATAAAATGACCTAACAATTATTTCCAAAGTTGTGTAATGGCTGTGGCCAATATGTTTTTCTTAGGTGGTTACACATATAATTCATCTATATTCATTTGTTAGGTGGCTATGAATATCTACGCGTGTTTCGGTGGCAATGCCTTCATCAGGACAGCCACTTTAGGTTGAGTCACAACCTCTCACCAAAAGACCTTTGAATATCCACGCTTATTCTAAGGGTATCAAGCAGACGTCAAAGAGTCCTTTCTGTAATTTTAAGAACCCCAATTCCAATATTGTCTCAGAAGCTTGTAGGAAGGAGGTGCCAAAAACATCTGTTGTTTAAAACAATGTAATTTGTTCTATCAATCCACTACATTCCTGGTTATGAAAGGTATAGCTCTCGTAAGCCAAAACCTCCAGATACAGCTAAATTCTTCAATGAACACCGACGCCGAGTCTCATTGGGGAAATATTTACACTGGCCAACGCCATCCGCACACACAACATCAACATCCTGTCCTACACAGAAAACACAGAAATCATACTCTTCCCCTTGAACAAGACCCCCAGCACAAGAAACAAGTTTACTGCCTACATGACCAAAGTCTCTTTGGTAGGAACATCTCACCATGGGACTCCAACTGCTGGCTGGTCGAATTCGAACACACACTCACACCAAGAATCCGCATCAGGAAACTTCAAATCATCAATATCAAACTGGGCATGACGGCACAAGTCAATGCAGTCACTGCATCCTGCTCCCACACCCTGAAGATACTGAGGAAGATCTTCAAATGGCTCCCAAGCCATACTAGAAAAACTATCACTCCCACCCTATTCACCAGCAAGTTGGACAGTAGGAACACCTTCTATGCCAAGATCACCAAGCAACTCACTAGTAGTCTACAACCATCCAGAACTCAGCACCTAGAATCATCTTCAACCTCCCACATGGAACTCACATCAGGGAACTACACTGGCTCCAGGTACACAAACACCCTCAATTCAAACTCCTCACACACACATTCAAAACACTACACAACTCAGGCCCCACCCACCTGAACAGTTGCATTTCCTTCTGCCAACTACTCAGACACCTCTACTCCAAATAACTCCTACTTGTGCATATCCCACGCATACAGAGAAGGAGATCAGGAGGTCCGGTGTTTTCTTACATTGCTGCAAAAGTGTCAAGTCACCTCCCACCACACATCAGAGTCTCCTCTTCTCTTCTTGAAATCAGCAAGAAGTTGAAGACCTGACTTTGCAATTAACCAAACTACCATAGGCCGGGCTAAGCACACACACCTGCTCATCGCCAGGATACCCTCATGGGAGATAGTTTGCTTTACAAATGCACATAACATACATTGTTTTGAGATATCACACCTTCAAAAATATTTCAAGACATAAGTTGTCATTGTTGGATAAAGATGCACATAAAAGTGATTTAGCCTTCTCAACTATCAGGTAAACCCTAGAATGCAATTACCATTTGTGTGAAGCCTGTACAGGGCATTACTGCGAGTTTTAGCATTTGATGCCAATGAGACAAGAGCTTCAACTGATCTTCGCAACTGTTACTGCACACATACCCTCTTTTTTAGAAACATATTCTAACTAATGGTAAATCAAAGTGCAAATAAAAAAACGGACAAACTACATGTACAAAAGTGCAAATATTGCTTCCATTTGAAAACCTGAGCCTCCCTCTAAATGGGGCCCACAAATTGAAAGGAATGAGGTACAGGCTGATTATGTATGATTCAGTATTAGACCTGCCCTTATTTTGCAATTACCAAAAAGTGTTTGATCACTCTTAGGATGAAACACTCAACAGAGGAGTATTGTTTCACTCCTCAACCTGCACAAACGGAATCAGTCTCTGCACTGAGCGAGCCCCTGCAACAGCGTTCAATGTCAATCCAGGATCACGAACAGCGCTTGATCTTTTTACTAATTGCAGCTTCTGCGCTACATAACTGACAACATAATTACAATAACAAGAATGTATCTTAATCAGAAAAAGAGGTTCACATTTTACTATCTGTAAACAAACAGAATAAGTAAGTTACTGAAGAGACAAAATAGCTGTTGTTGGCATGTTGCCAAGCAGCAAAAGATTCACAAAGAAATGTGACACATTTATAAGCCTAGACATGCTCCTACGCCTGGATGTAAGTGTACGGCATGTAGGTATTCACACAAATTCCCAGTAGTACCTGAAAAGCTGTGCCTGTGACGAGACGCCTGCTATGTTTCCAAAACAGAGTTATTCTTAAAGTTTAAATCTTGAAATGGAAAAATGCAGCCTTTGCAAAAAAAAAAAAATTCTACCTAGGGAAATCTTTTTTCCAATGAAGAAAGATTTTCGCCTACACACATAACATTTAGGGGTATTTTGTTCTCTTTCCCAACCTGGAAACCCTTTTGCAGAATAAATTCGAACCACTTCCAGGGTGGGAAAGGGGTTAGTGAATGACAAAATAATCACAAGTGTGATTTTGTTCACACCCTCCAATGGCAAGCCTCTCACTCTCCACTCGTTGCATGGGGATTACTACTGTGTAATTCTACCCATTCGTGACCTACAATTACACAGTGGTAAAACATTTATGCCTGCCAGCTATTTTTTGTGGATTGCTGGAAGGCGTAATTTGAGCCCTTTTCATCTATAATTACAGTTTAACAGCCGTAAATGTCTTTCTTAAGCAGGACCATTATGTTGAGTTCTGTGTTAGCGAAATATTACCAGGGAAACTTTATTGAGCATTTACACATACATTGAAATGAGATATAATCCACTAACTAGCTAGTGCAATCACGTTCTGTTCCAAGAAATTAGGACTGTGAGGATGAATATGTATGGCTATTTGTAATTACAGACACTTCTGTCCATAAATTATCATGGGTTACCTCCGATAAAGCTTTAATTTTCAGTAAGGTTTTGCTCCTCACGAGCCTCTGCGCAGAGCCACTGGAAACTCTCTGGGAATTAGGATTCTGAGAAATATATCTCAGTTATTAGCAGTTATTTACATAATCACTATCTCAATAGACCTCATCAGAAATGCGAAAATATGTTCTCTGCCAATGCAGACCAGCATGATGAGGAATTAGAGAAGCAAAATTGATTCTGACAGTTGTTGGTCTTCTTCCAGATCAGGCTAACCACTCTACTTCCACTGAGAGTGCTGAATTAGAATGCAAAATATGAATATGGAAATATGTACTTTTTTACACAAGAAAACACTGCGACTGATTGAGAATGCCCTTCATTAACCACTTAAGTACTGAGGCTGCTGACCTTTCCAGCTCTACCACCCTTAGTGCTGAGTACATTTTAGGTCTGGTGTGAGCCAATACCTTTTGATTTTACTAAAATTGTATGTATAATATACGTAAAAGGGATTTCAGTCACCTCTCTTCATCCATTGGACTGCTGTTGTGCCAGTCACATTTAGCTTCCGCCCACTACAGCATACAGCATGGAGCAATCGCTCAGCCTACTTCAGCCACTGGCTAACTGAACTTTCAGTGACTGCATTTTGGTTTTTCACAATGAACACATCCGCACACAAAGTAGCTCCCTTCAGTGCCAGTGAATTTGTTTTTACTTTATAATTACTTTACTGTTGCCTTTGTTTTTAGAGCCTAAGGTGAAAGCAGGGTGCTGTATACCAAATGTAAGCAGGGCCACATTCCTCACTTTTTCAGGTGCTGTTTCCTGCCAATGGTGTTTCTTTATCTAACTGGTATTTCAGAGCATAACAGATTGTGTCCATTTCAAACTGCAGTACACAAACCGAAACATCAATATTATACATGTGAATTTGTAAGCAGAAAATCCTTCAGAACACGTTTATTCTGGTCTCAATTTCAACAATGGTCTATAATAAACTTTGCCCAGTAAAAAAGGCCTTTATCATACTTAATTTGAAGCACTTGTAACACTTCTTTAATGTATTTCCTTCTTTACTTCCTTCTTTTTTCTTCCTTTCATCCTTCTTTGTTTGTTCATTTCCTTCTTGCTTTATTGCTCTCTTGCTTTCATTCTTTTTTTCTTTACTCCCTTCCTTTCTTTTTTCTTTTCTTCTTTCCTTCCGTCTTTCCTTACTCTTATCTTTCTTTCCTTTTTCCCTTCCTTCTTTCTTTCTTTCCTTTTTTCCCTTCCTTCTTTCTTTCTATCTTTCTTTCCTTCCTTTCTTTTTTCTTTCTTCCTTCCTTCTTTCTTTCTTTCTTTCTTCTTTTTTTCTTCGTCTGTTTGTTTGTTTCATTCATTCTTACTTTCTTTTCTTCTCTGTGTCTTTCTTTCTTTCCTCCTTTGTTTCTTCCTTTACTTCCTCCTTTCTTTCTTTCTTTCTTTTCTTCTTTCCTCTCTTTCTTTCTTTCTTTCTTTTCTTTGTTTCCTCTTTTCTCAAAGGCAAGGTACTCGAAGCCAATGGCAGAACAATTGCCTTTTTGTAGGTCTGTGTTAGCCAAGAGCTTTTGATTTTACTAAAGTTATGTGCATAAAATAGTTACTTATATGGGTTTTCAACCACACTTCTTCCAGTTGTCTGTGGTTGTGCCTTTCAAATTTTACTCCAAATAATTTTAGCTTGCATCAAGGGGCAATGCATAAGATCTCTTCAGCCACTGGCTGACTTCACTATGAGTTTTGCCATGAATCAGTTTCCGAAGGAGCACAGCAATATGCAAAGTAGTTCTTTTCAGTGACATGCGATACTATGGTAAAATGTGTTTTTAGAGACCAAAAAGGTTTTTTGACTTTTTTTTTGATTGATGAATGCCATGCAGGTTTCTGAATAATAACGTTTTGCAAGAATTGCCAAAAGGCTGACGGACAGCGCCAAACCTATTGGCTCTTCCAATGCCTATTTATGTTTGTGGTAGTTTGTGCTTAAGCTGTCAAACATTTTTAGCCTAAAAGATATCCAGTACAATATTTCATCCTTTTTTTCCACATTTTGGGCATTCTAAAGGTACCCAGGGTTTGTGGATTCCCTTGGAGATACCAGAAATGATAGCCAAAATATATCAAAAGTGGAAAGTGTGTGATTTGTTATCTACAAATCCCATCCACAAAAAGTCTGCTGTGCTACGATCATCCTAGCCACAGCATTCAGGAACAAGCAAAGTTTTAAAAAATATTTGACCACAATTTTTGCAATTTTCTAAGTGGTATTGAATGTTTCCTATTTTTGCAGTTTCTATCTACTTGCAGCTTGTGAGAGAAATTAAGTGTGGAACTCATGGGTGAACTCAGAAAGCGGTACAGGTCTGACAAAATTCTGAATTCTGCAAATGGTTATTTCTGTAGATTGCTCATAATTTTCCCAATTAAATTATTGAAGTCAAAAGCTAGTAAAATTGAGTATGAAAAAGTAGAAATACGTGGCAATGTTTTCATCTGTAATTGTTTGCTCCAATGTCGGCTATACAAAAGCAAAAATACCATTACAACTGTCAGACTTTTACAGTACCAAGGATAAATAGTGTGTGTGGTTAACCAAAACCACAAGATGCTTGGAGGCATCAGCCGAGCTGCAGCTTATAATGATTTTTCATTGTTTATCGACCATGCATCTATTTATAAGCTAAACCTAATAAATGAGTATAAAGGACATCTATGCACTTACGAAATGCGCACAAGAATCTGAGTTTACGAAAAGTGGTTATTTGTACAACTCAAAATTTGGAGTTACCTATAATAATATTTGATCAAGAGGATGTTTTGCAAAATGGGTTCTTTCTTCCACACTGACTTACATCTGGAAACCAAAAATGGATTGATAGTTAATAGATAATAACACATTTTCTATTTCCAGAATAAAATGATACCTTACTTTTATTCTTGGGGATGAGGGTAACTGCAGTATTTTGGCCCAGAGTCCTACCACCACAGACATTCCACAAAGCTTGACACACCGGGGTGAGTCCAGGGTGGTGTGGCTCGTATGGATCCCAACTCATTTTCTTAGCCAGAATTACTAGCAGACATCAAGCTCTGGCTAAAACTACAGATTATCCTGATGTTTCTGAGCAAGAATGTTCCTGAATCTGCGATGATCAACAAAAGACCTACCATCCATCTTTCCCACACTTACCCCAATAAAAACAGAACCCCATTTGTGTGGATGGGCTAAACAGCCATGACAGGAAAAGCCTCCAAATTCAGCATGGAGACAACTATATTTTTCCAAGGAATTTAAATCTTTCTTGCGATATGGTTAGGTGTGGTATTTAGGCCTAGCTTTGAGCTTACTAATTTCTCACATTTCTGAAAACTAGACGTACTGGAGAGTCCAGCGTGGTGTGGCTTACATAATCCCAGGAATTTTCTTACCCAAAATGTATTGCAAACATCAAACTTTGATTACTGTCACTCTTTTCTTGATAAAAGCATACCCTTCATTTCATGTGAGGATGGGCCTATCTCCTGTGATAGAAAATTAAACATGGAAACATCAAGATTTTTCCTTTGGAATTTCTACATTTGTGGTGATGCTGATAGGTCCTGTATTTGGAGACAGGGCCGATCAGCACCCACAGAAACCTACCAGCTCCACACATTTCTGAAAACTAGACACCAGTTACCGATTTTCTCTACCTTTCTGCAAATAAATGTATCCGAATATGTCAGGGTAGACAAAGGTCCTACAACCCAGTTTTCTCTCTCTCCTTCTGATAAAAACCAATATGCCCTTCTGTGTCTGGGCTTATTTTACTGAACAAGCACGGATTAAAACAATTACCATATGAAGTCAATACATTTTTAATATTGTCTTCACATGGCTATTGGTTTGGTCCATTCTTGTCTCAGGCAATAGTCCAACTTATTTCACTGGAAGAAGTATTGAAATGCACTTTGGTAAGAATTTTGCCATTTCCTTAATTTTCTTGAGTGTTTCTGTCACGTGTGAAATTTACATTTTTTCACCCAGGTGTTGACATTTGCAGTGCAATATTGGTAATAAAACATACAAGGATCTATGTAAAGCACACCACCCTGGACTCCCCTAAGGGGCCGATTCCGATTCGGGCAGGAAATCTCTCCAACCGAGACGGACCCGGAGAGATTTCCGACAAAATCGGACCTTAGCAGTCCGACCGAACGAGTACGATGAGTTCGCATGCTATCGGACTCGATTCGGTCGGACTCCCATTGAAGTCAATGGGAGCCGTTCGTACAACGCGTACGCGGGCTCCCATTGACTCAATGGGTGCGAGGCAAACAAGGGCGCCCCCTATAGCGGGTACGC
This sequence comes from Calotriton arnoldi, assembly GCA_963921515.1. Classification (NCBI taxonomy): domain Eukaryota; kingdom Metazoa; phylum Chordata; class Amphibia; order Caudata; family Salamandridae; genus Calotriton; species Calotriton arnoldi. The sequence continues at coordinate 2,880,612 of CAWUFW010000107.1, read as the reverse complement.
GTCAAAGCGGGTCGCGCCGTACATGCACAGGTAGGGGGGACCCATGGGTCCCCCCTGTGTACGACTCGCGTGACTAGGCATACAGGGGGGTCCGACACAGACCCCCAAAGTGCGGCTCCGACTGCACTTTCGAGCCGGACGACGCGAGTCGGTCGGACTGCTCGTGGCACGCATTGTACTTACCCGGCCGGGGAACGTCTCCATTGCACGGTGCGAGTCGTGTCCGTGCGAGTCGGTCGGAGCGGTTGGGTCCCGCGAACGAGTCAGTCGGCGATTTCGCGTACGTTCGCATCGTACTCGTTCGGCCGGACGCACGTCCGACTCGGTCGGAAACAGGGCGTCCGAATCGGATCCGGTAAACCTAATCCGATTCGGAGCCCTACCGGCCGAGATCGGAATCGACCCCTAAGTGTCTACTTTCCAGAAATGCCAGTGAATGTTGGGGTGAACAAGATTTGAGCTGACCTGGGGCCCAAATACTCCACCCTCTGTGATGTCACCTTGACTGAACTGGTAATCTGGTGTCAGATATTTTCTCGCCAATACAGAAGGTACATACATTCATGCCAGTTATAATTTTACTTAGGAGAAGGATGAATGGTATAACATTTCTCATTGGCAATATCAATCTTATAGCACAGATAATGAACTTTCTCTGGTGGTATACATTTTCCCACTTTCTTCTTGTTTTATTCTTTGACTATGTGATAGAGGTTGTATAGGAAGGTAACTCCTCGCTGATGTATTGTGGCAGGCTTCATCATAGGATCCTCCCATCTGGCGTGAGGGACTTTCTTTTCTTGTGTTATATGGCATTTGTATAGCACACAAGCGCCATGAGAGTGAAGTGTTCACAGGTGGACCTGTATGAGAGGTTGGAGAGGTGTGTGTTTATGACATGACCTATCATAGTAGTGGTGGGTTTAGCAGTCTATGTGTCACTCCTACCTCGACCATCTGCCTTCTACTTACCCAATAGAAACAAATCTATACTAACTTTTCATGTCTCTGTCTTGATCTGGGCCCTTACTAATATTGTGCATGTGCCCAAGTGAACCTTCACTAATGTCTTCCCATGGCAGACTTGACTTTCTTGCATTTTTAGAAACTCCCTGTGTGTGGGAGGAGCTCTCCTCAGGATGGAATTTAGCCCCTGATTTGGCCCCTGATCCACAATGTGACTGTCCAAAATCCAGTTGGCCAAAATTAAAATCCTTCCACTGTGTGGAATTTAGGTGGAAGCTGCCACATGTTTTCCAACTCTACGGGCAGTTTGAGCATATCTTCATTAGAAAACATATGTGAGAATACTGGGGCTGACACCCCCAAATTTCCTAGAAAGCATTTTTAGGAAGATTTAGGGTCCGATTCCGATCTGGGTCGGAAAGCTCTCCGACCGATCCGGATCCGGATTGTTTTCCTACCGAGCCAGACCCCTGCAGTCCGACCGAGCAAGTACGATGCGGCCGTTTGCTGCCGGACTCGGTTCGGTCGGACTCCCATTGAAGTCAATGGGAGCCGGTCGTACGACGTGTACATGGGCTCCCATTGACTCAATGGGTACGTTGCGCACAAGGGGGCCCCCTGTAGTGGGTATGCATTGGTGCCATCCGCACCGTACACGCATGTATAGGGGGGACCCATGGGTCCCCCCTGTGTCCGACTTGTACGGCTACGGGTGAAGGGGGGTCCGGCACGGACCCCCGAAGTCCGCTTCCGAGAGCTTTTTCGTGTCGGAGGCTCCGACTCGATCCGGCTGTCCGGATCGTGCATCGTACTGGCTCGGTCGTAAAACGTCTCCATTATGCGGTACGAATCGAGTGCGAACGAGTCGGATGGAGCGGTTCGGACCCGGAAACGAGTCGGTCGGCGATTTCGCGTTCAATCGCATCGTACTTGCTCGCTCGGACGACTGTACGAATCGGTCGGGTAAACCGCGTTCGGCTCGTATTTTTTCCGGACGAATCTTATTCGGTGCGCTTCCGGCCGAGATCGGAATCGGCCCCTTAGTGTCTGGATTATAGTTTGGCGGATGGTACCTCATCAGTGAGGGTGGTGGAAGGCATTACATCCACTGCCCTGATGGACTACAGTTCATCAAACTTACAAATGACTGCTAGCCCTGTGGTCATCTCTGAACATTGAAAGGAACCACTGTCATAGCGGTTCTTTCCATTATAGAAAAATTGGTGGATGGCCACCTTCGGATTTGATGGCCATTCACCAACCTTTTCCAAAGTTTCTGTTTTTCTGAAAGAAATTCCCAAAGCATGTGTTCATTTCAGAAAAAACAAAAAAATATTGACCCCCCACAATCCAAGCATCCTCTCCCAAGCTCTGGGGTCTTTATTTTTTTTCATTATTTTTTTCTCTCCCTCACTCCACGTTTTCCTGGTGTTGACAGAGAGGGAAGAAAATACATTAAACCGTCCAGTGTAATGCCTTTCCTCCGATGGCCTCTACTCCATCAGGCCGTCGGAAGACGTTTTTGTTGACTGAGCCAACAGGGGTTACATTGACAGAAAACCTACAGTCTGCACATCTCTAAATGGGTGAGGGGATCAAGAATTTGGCAACAGGGTACTCTGAAGCTTTTGCAATGGAGTACCCTGTCCACCAAACTCTAAGGGGGCTTTTTTATGAGAAACTAACGCAGCGCAGTGCCCCAAGTTAATTTGCTGCGCCACGCTGTGTTAGTTTCGAGGCACAGGGATGCAACATATTTACAACAACATGACGCATCTCTGTGCCTTTCCCTGTGGTAGCAGACAACTGCGTCGTGGGGAGATTGTTTTTTGTGCAGGAAGGGGCACCTTCCTGCACAAAAACAATTATTTGAGGTGATTTCCTCTTCCAATGCATGTTTTAGAATGCAGGACGCATTGAAAGAGGAAAAACAAGGAGAAATGAAAACATTTCTCCTCGTTGCTCCTTGCTACGCCACCCATGAGCGTGGCATAGCATTCTGACGCATTTCCAGGTTTACGATTGTTTGTAAATCTGGAAATGCATTAGTGGACATGGGTGTTGCACTGGAACACCCACAGCAACACCCATGTCACGCCCCTAACACGCAACGTGTTGCGTGAAAGGGGACGATATTTACAGGCACACGTAAAGCCACGCAGGGTAGCTTTAAGTGTGCTTGTCAATTTAACGCCGCAGGTTGCGCCACCGGTGCGTCACGCAACATGACACACCAACGGCGCAAGGGGCTCATAGATAAGCCCCCAACTCAGGCCCTTAGTACCTTATTTAGAGGTTGGTGGACAGAGTAATTGGTCAAATTGTGCCAGATACCCAGTGAACCTATGTGCAAGGCCATTGACAAGAATTCACTTAAAATACGGAGGACAGAACATCCATCACAGTTTGATGTAGACCCAGTCCGCCTCATAGAGACAGCAGTCCACCACATTCCAAATGAGCCCTTTGAGCCAGAAAAGACACAGTGGCTCAAATCTATAAAGGGAAGAAAAATAGGTATGGATTGGGGTAATTCTTTTGGTCACAACTATAAGAAAATGTTTCCAACTTGGATGGAATGACTTGAAAGACAGTATATATGTGTATAAAGAACAAGGACAACCCTATCTGCCCACATGGACTAGGGTAGGGATGTATTATTATAACAATTGTTCTGTGGGACTCATTGAAAAGACACAGGACTTATGTAGTTTGCATCCTGCAATGGTTTGACTCTAATCAAGTGGAACAATCAACAAAATAAGTGATCATAGTGCAGACGTCGAAGTGCTCCAATGGTGATTATATATACAAAGAACGTAGATAAAAGATACTGTACAATTCTGGTTCACTGACACAACATCGATGTAAAAAATATTGATGTTAAAAATATAGACAACAAAAATATCGACTCCTATACTTAAACAGGTAAGTACAAAAATATTGACTAAAAAATATTGATGTAAAAAATATCGACTTTTATACAAATATAAAATAAAATAATATATATTAAATATTAAATATAATATTAAAAAAATTAATATACATTTTAATAAAATTTAACAAATAAAGTTAATTAAAAAATAAACACACAAACATAATTATTTATACATATATATTTACTTTAAAACAATTAATAAACTATTATTTTTAATTTATGTTAAAAGTTTAAAATAATATAAAAAATTATATATATATTAATGATTTAAAATATAAAAAAACAAAAATCTATAATAAATTAAAACATTAAACTATTAGAAAACTACTTAAACTTAAATTTCACAATACAATCAGAGTAACAGTAGGGATAGTGTTGGATAGCAAAGGGGTAAAAGTTACTATTCCCACTCCAGTGAGTGCAACAGTAGAGAAAGTGTTGGATAGCGGAGAGGAAAAAATAACTATTCCTTCACCAGTGAGTGCAACGGTAGGGAAAGTGTTAGATAGCGGAGGGGTAAAAATTACTATTCCCACTCCAGTGAATACAACAGTAAGGGAAGTGTTGGATAGAAAAGGGGTAAAAATTACTATTCCAACTCCAGTGAGTGCAACAGTAGGAAAAGTGTTGGATAGTGGAGGGGTAAAATGTACTATTCCCACACCAGTGAGAAAAACAGTAGGAAAAGTGTTGGATAGAGGAGGGGCAAAAATTACTATTCCTACTCCAAAGAGTGCAACATTAGGAAAAGTGTTGGATAGCAGAGGGGTAAAATTTACTATTCCCACTCCACTGAACGCAACAGTAGGATAAGTGTTGGATAGCGGAGGGGTAAAAAAATGTATTCCCACTCCAGTGAGTGCAACAGTGGGGAAAGTGTTGGATAGGGGTGGGGTAAAAATTACTATTCCCACTCCAGAGAGTGCAACAGTAGGGAAAGTGTTGGATAGCAGAGAGGTAAAAATTACTATTCCAACTCCAGAGAGTGCAAAAGTAGGGAAAGTGCTGGATAGCAGAGGGGTAAAAATTACTATTCCCACTCCAGTGAGTGCAACATTAGGGAAAGTGTTGGATAGAGAAGAAACAAAAATTACTATTCACACTCAAACTGTTGAAAAAAATATATATATATTTTTTTAAAACTCATAAAAACAAATAAACAATATTTAAAAAATAAAAAATTAAATACATTAAACATATAAAAAGATCACACATAATATTAATTACATATAACAAAAACCTACAAATATTATATAAAATAAAATAATACATACATTTATAAAAAATAATTCTTTTAAACTAGAAAATATTTACAAACAAAAATAAGTATTAAAACATACATTTATTTATTTTATTTCCTACCCTATAATGGCAACCAATAAAAAAACACTTCAACATTTTTTATTACATTTATTTTCATAATTAACATAATTAATAATCAATTAAAAATATTATTAATGAAAAAAACATTAATTGACTACACACACTTTAACACTATAATATCCACAACACACACCTAAATTAAACTATAAAATAATAAAACACAATTAAAACTTATTTTTTATTAAAAACTATTACTATTAACAACTAATAATTAAATATTTAAAATGTATTTAATACCACCCTTTACCCGTTTAAAAGTAAAAACAACACACACAGAAATAAACAATTACCCCAAGTAATGACCAAATAATTAACATTAATTAACAACTATACATTAATTAATTAAACAGAAATTACTTCCCACCCTTTACTCCTATAAACACCACAACACACACCTAAAATTAATTACACAATTACCATAATTAATTACCAATTAATTAATTAAAATTAATTAACAAGCAATTATTAATTCATCAATTAAAAATAAATTACTTCCCACCCTTTACACCTATAAACACCACAACACACACCTAAAATTAATTACACAATTACCATAAGTAATTACCAATTAATTAATTAAAATTAATTAACAACCAATTGTTAATTCATAAATTAAAAATAAATTACTTTCCCACCCTTTACACCTATAAACACCACAACACATACCTAAAATTAACTACACAACTACCATAATTAATTACCAATTAATTAATTAAAATTAATTAACAACCAATTATTAATTCATAAATTAAAAATAAATTACTTCCCACCCTTACACCTATAAACACAACACACACCTAAAAATTAATTACACAATTACCATAAATAATTACCAATTAATTAATTAAAATTAATTAACAACCAATTATTAATTAATTAATAATAAATTACTTTTCACATTTGACACTATAACATCTCAAGTAAACAAATATTAATAAATACAAAATAATCAATATAATTAAATTACTTCCCACCCTATTCCCCTATAAACCCACTACCCGCTACGGAACTAAAAACGCAAAATTCAAATAAAAAACAAAATATACATATTAAAAATACAAACAATTTGTATACAAAAAACATACATCGCATATATATACTCAAATACATAACATTAATAAAAAAATGATATTTTTGACAACTATATTTTTGCAAACGATATTAAACACTTCGATATTTTTAAAATCGATATTTCTTACCTTAAGTCGATATTCTTAACAATATTCTTGCTGTCGATATTTCTGAACCACGATATTAATGACTCGATATTTGTGCAACTCGATATTTTTTACTCCATATTCTGTCTCTGCACCGTACAATTCCAAATTGTTGTATGCAGCTAATAATGAAATTCATAACAGGGTTTGCATATGTCAGTGTGGAATCCCTTGAAGTTAAATTACATGTAACAACCATGAGAGAGGGTTCGTCAATGTGTCGACCCCTTGTGACTGTTAAGGTCTCTGTAGGATTTAATCATTTGACTACCAAGATTATCACAGTCAAGGTTTTCAGTGCCGGGGGTATTCTTTAAGAAGTAGTACAAATCCTCTTCATACCAAATGCTGAGAAGCTGGCCCCATACAGATCAAACCAGTACCAATATTAATGCAACATTTCCCAAATTCTCATTTCAATTTGTTCTTCAACACAAACGCGGTGGAGCTGATCTCAATCCGTTCAGCACAATTGAAGTGTTTTTGACCCTCTGAAAGTATTCTGTTTTGTTGTTCCTACAGGCTTGCAATGTCATTCACAAAAAGATTAAATAGAGGCTACAACAGGATCATTTGCAGTGGCACTTGAATTGTCCATTTCTCCACAGTGCCAGTGATTTGCAGCTTGCTGAATAGCTGTTTTGTTTTATAAAACTCTCCCTACAAATGTTATAAACTTTATGAAATGCTATTTAACAAGATCCCATGCTATTTTTTCATCAATTCCTAATGTAGAAGGACAACCAACACAATGTTTACTTGAGTCCTTTCCAGTATATACTCTGAGGCTGTATGACATGGAACGTTCACTATCACCTAAATGTTGATGCCATTACAAGGACTCTTAATTGGAATTACTATGTGAACATCAGCCACAAAGACTTTTCAACCTCTAAATTCTTCCCTATCAAGTTCTCTGGTCATGACAGATGGAAAGCTTGGTGTTACCCAAACTGCAAGAGAAGATCAGTAAAATTGTACAGATTTTTCCACAATATTCTTATGAACATTGTAAGGCTCCAAATATTATTCAACCCTCCAAGTAAAGAGTGAGTCCTCAAGAGTGCTCTAGAATGAGGCATCAAAGGGCATCCATGCTCTCTCAAAAACTGCTCAGCACACTAATGTGTTTTCTGTACAATTTCCTTGAGGAACATGTCATCCACAAAAAGTTGGGAGTAGTGAATGGGCAAAAACTTGCAGTATTAACATTACATCCAACATCTCTGGTGAAAACAGAAATAAGATTCTGAAATCTACTAGGTGATTGCCAAGTTAGACCCTTGTTCTACTCTGCTTGGCACCAGTATGGATTTCTGGATTGTGCTACCCTTCCACTATCTCTCAGCAGCACAGCTTGCACTTGTGAAGGGCCATGATGACTGTTTTGCTGTACTTCAAATCCATGTTCTTCAGAATCTCTTTAATAACTGCCTGAGTCTCCACATTGTAAAGTATAGAGAATATTTAAAAAATGATCTTATCTTGAAAAGAAATATCCAAAAATATTTATATTCACTATTAATGTAAATTATTTTTATATATTTATTTCAAATGGAGGACAAAATAAATTAATTTTGAAATATATATTTAATATATTAAATTAAATTAAAATTATTTCTCTGAAGTTTAAATTAAAAAATAAATTCCCACCTAAAGAACAGAATATTTTTATTATGCAAGCAATGTATATAATTAATTGAAATTAGTTTAGTTATGTGTAATATTTTGTTACATAAATGTTTTAATTTAAAATAGGGTACTAAAATAGTTTACAATGTGATTTTAACTATGTACTGTGTATATATATTTTAAATAATTAATTTTTTTTAACATTAACTCCAATGGGTTTTTATTTAATGCCCTGTGTCCATTATTTACCGTGAGAGGATGTTGCAGTACCAGTGGTTGGATGTATGTGGTGCTGGACTTACTACTGTTTTCATTTCTTTTTTTATTAGTAACTTACACTCAGATTTTGTGAATAATCAAATTACCTTTGTGAATCAGGCCTATTGTTTGTGGCCACATAAATGCAGAGGCCTATGCGGGGAAGTTCAAATTACCTTATTTCTGGCCCTTTACCTCTTATCAATGCTTACCGATCAGCGATTAGGAAAACATGTGATCTCAAATGATGTTTGTGCTTCCTGAATGGTTGCGGATCATATGTGCCCATTTCAGTTTTGCAAACCCTTCTTACTAGTAGTCCTAAAATGGCACCCGTTCAGAGAAATTAATTGATTTTAAGGTAAAAGACTTACCCTTGTGAAAAATACTGAAAGCAAGAAACACACGACAAGGCTGTTAGCAGTGGCTGGGCTTCAACATGTAACCAATCACTATCTACATTGAGAAAAAACAGTCTGACTACAAGAAGAAGCATGCATTTGATAGGAATTAGACACTCTTAGCGGAACCAGTATGAAACCTCACCCCTTGGTTATTGATTGCAGCGGATTTGTGCTCATTAGCAGAGCAGTTGATTTGATTTTAGGAGCCATTGATAGCCTCTAGGAACTAAGCTAGTACTGATACTGCTGCAGGGCTTGGTCCTTAGCAAGCCTTACCCTTTTGAAAAATACTGAAAGTGTGAAATGTTAAGGGTTACCAAGCACTTGGCTGTATTTGAACATGCCAGTGACTACTTTCTGTAGAGAGCAAAAAACTGTTCAATGATATGATTGGCAGTCATAGAAAGACTGCAGTAGTGAGAATCTTTGAATTCACTTCACATGTCCCACCTTCTTACTTGCTCACATGTTTTTAGGATTTAGAAAAGCTTGAATATTAGTCCCTTGTGCCGTCCAAAGAGCTATTTATGCATGTTTCTGCACTAAGCTTTCGATTGGCTACGGATTGTGATAAATAATGATAAACATGATAGCTCCAGAATAATTTTATGGACATAGAATTATTAAATTCTTGCATAGAAAAGTCACATTGTGGACAGCAGCACTCTTAACCTAATGCATCTTCTTATCTCAGCCGATATAAAATTGGGCCACTGTGACCAATCACCACATGTAAGTTATTCTTTCCACCAGCAAATAATTGTAATTCCAGTCTATCAAGACTCTGCATGACTGAAGCATTCTAGCAATTCCTGTTACCACTCAGCCATGGATCCATGCCTCCTACCAGACAATCAGAGAGAGTCTGACTGTAAGCCAATCAGTATCTTTTGCTTTGCTCTTCTCACCATCTTTTAGAACATCCCACTGCCCATATGTCCCAAAGAAGTCAATGATGTTATTTGGTTTATGCTGTTCGGGCCAGGAAGGGCATATGGCCAGAACCCAAATTCAAATGCAATCATGAAAGTACTGCATCATGTGCTTCGTCCAGCACCGAATATTGACCATCTCTACAATCATACTCAGATACAGACCATTAAAATGATTACGTGCATACAACAAATAGGTCTAACTTGACACACATCCCACTGTCCACCTACAACGTATGAATTGTCAAATTAACACCCCCAACTCATGCTCACACATGCATGCACGGAAGTATTCCATGCTCCAGACACCACAAACCTCCTTATTCTACTAATCCTTGATGCTCTGGTCCACCCTCTACCTCTTAGGCAACCTAGGGGAAGGTTTTTTTTATCAACTATAAGCACTCTAGAGCCTGCACACCAGGCAGACAAGCAACGATTAACTCCACCGAGCTACTCAACTGACAATTCCGACTTTTCACTACTCAGTCTTCCACCATCTACCTCATCTACTTGTCTTTTGGATATAATAAAGATTTTACTTACAATTTCTTTGACCTACTCAATACCTCATTCTTCCAAAACTCCCATACCACTCTCATTGGTGTCTTCAACTTCCAGGACAACTGAAGGCATAGAAAACAAGTTACAACCTCTTCAACCTCACCAACATGCTCAACGTGGTACAGCATGTCACTCAACCAACCACTGCAAAATCTACATTCTTTAAACTTGTCTTCTTCCCATAACCAGCCATCCAATGCAAACCACCCAGATCTTTAGAGTAGTCTCTGCTTTATGTCCACCAATTCATCAAGGTAAATCCCAAAGAGGACAACAAACCTCAAACGTATCTCTTGCAATGTAACTCCCACATCCAATGTCCGCATGTTTCTCACTGATTTCAGCTCAGAAACACCAAAGTGCAAATCTAAGCCATCAACGTTTTGGTACTCTAATAACCACACCAAAATAAATGATCCATTTGCTTTTTAAAATGAAAATGGGCGAAAAACTGACCTCCATTAATCTCATACTAGTAAAGTGCCTCTGTGGTTCAGGAAGATAACTCATCACAGCAGCCAAATCCAAATACTATACCAATGCCATCAATCAAGCGGTCTACAGAAGCAAAATGCATCAACCCACACCTGACTGTCCAGAATCCAACACCAAAGAAAAGAGGAATACCATCAACCTTTCCTTCACTAAAAAAATAGGATGTTACAGCCCCTTGACAGTCTCTTTACCCCCATCATCTACCCCTACGTATGGGCCTTGACAACATTGACCATCCCATTCTCATCCACATCCTCATGTCTCAAATGGGATAGGGTGCACATGTAATCTCCGCCTTTGTTCTCATCCTACCTAGTTAACAATTAAAAACATTTATCTTCCTGGCCACCTCCACATCCCAGCAACTCCACTTCATCTTCAATCTCAACATGGATCCCTTTGGAATTCAACTCACTGACAACAGAAACACAATTCAAAAGTACACTGGTAACACATCTTAAATAAAGGTCTCCTCCACTCATGACATCCAAGACCCCACACAATGCAGCTCGCCCTGATCTGGACATCCAGGCCTTACTTGAAGCTCAAACCCACCAAAAACAAAGTCCTCCTTTCAGAAAAAATAAATAGTCCAAACCTAGTTTTAATCATATGAATCTAGAATGATTCATCTCTGAACTATCACTAAATGTCAGGTCAAGTCAATCAGAATCACCCTCCACACCAAACATACACATTGTTAACAGTGTCAAAATAGCCTGTTGACAGCTCTCTCTACAAAGGAAAATGAGATCATTTCTCCTGGAAAGCAGCTTCAGAACTGCTGACAAAACCATGCTCAATGGCCATTGTAGGAAATTGGGTTACTCATTGAGGGGAGTGAAACCCTACTCAAGTAGCAACCACAATTCTTGTCAGGGTGAAATACAAGCAAAGTAAACAAAAGGAGATGATGGACGGAGCGCTGACACTCACCCCCAGTCACAGATCTGGGTTGAATCCATCATCGTTCTTTAGCTCACTTCGCCACCTCAGTTCAGACCCAGCTATATGCAAATCAGTCTTGACCCTGTGCCTCATGGGAACAGTCCAGCCCGAACTGCCAAGCCAGGTCTTCCCTGAACCGGAAACAAGCATCCTGGGACCGGGTTCGGGCTAACAGCCCTCATCAGCCAGGCTAGCTTGAATCCAGTGGCAAAGTGAGCAAGGAACCCACGTCTGGGCATACCCTGCAAACTTAGGGTGAACAAAGCAAACAGAAGCAGATGATGGACGGAGCGCTGAAACTTTTCAGACACTCACCCCCAGTCACAGATCTGGGTTGAATCCATCATCGTTCTTTAGCTCACTTCGCCACCTCAGATCAGATCCAGCTATATGCAAATCAGTCTTGACCCTGTGCCTCATGGGAACAGTCCAGCCCGAACTGCCAAGCCAGGTCTTCCCTGAACCGGAAACAAGCATCCTGGGACCGGTTTCGGGCTAACAGCCCTCATCAGCCAGGTTAGCTTGAATGCAGTGGCAAAGTGAGCAAGGGACCCATGTCTGGGCATACCCTGCCAACTTAGGGTGAACAAAGCAAACAGAAGCAGATGATGGACGGAGCGCTGAAACTTTTCAGACTCTCACCCCCAGTCACAGATCTGGGTTGAATCCATCATCGTTCTTTAGCTCACTTCGCCACCTCAGTTCAAACCCAGGTATATGCAAATCAGTCTTGACCCTGTGCCTCATGGGAACAGTCCAGCCCGAACTGCCAAGCCAGGTCTTCCCTGAACCGGAAACAAGCATCCTGGGACCGGTTTCGGGCTAACAGCCCTCATCAGCCAGGCTAGCTTGAATCCAGTGGCAAAGTGAGCAAGGGACCCACGTCTGGGCATACCCTGCCAACTTAGGGCGAACAAAACAAACACAAGGAGATGATGGACGGAGCGCTGAAACTTTTCAGACACTCACCCCCAGCCACAGATCTGGGTTGAATCCATCATCGTTCTTTAGCTTACTTCGCCACCTTAGTTCAGACCCAGCTATATGCACATCAGTCTAGACACTGTGCCTTATGGGAACAGTCCAGCCCGAACTGCCAAGCCAGGTCTTCCCTGAACCGGAAACAAGCATCCTGGGACCGGGTTCGGGCTAACAGCCCTCATCAGCCAGGCTAGCTTGAATCCAGTGGCAAAGTGAGCAAGGAACCCACGTCTGGGCATACCCTGCCAACTTAGGGTGAACAAAGAAAACAGAAGCAGATGATGGACGGAGCGCTGAAACTTTTCAGACACTCACCCCCAGTCACAGATCTGGGTTGAATCCATCATCGTTCTTTAGCTCACTTCGCCACCTCAGATCAGATCCAGCTATATGCAAATCAGTCTTGACCCTGTGCCTCATGGGAACAGTCCAGCCCGAACTGCCAAGCCAGGTCTTCCCTGAACCGGAAACAAGCATCCTGGGACCGGTTTCGGGCTAACAGCCCTCATCAGCCAGGTTAGCTTGAATGCAGTGGCAAAGTGAGCAAGGGACCCATGTCTGGGCATACCCTGCCAACTTAGGGTGAACAAAGCAAACAGAAGCAGATGATGGACGGAGCGCTGAAACTTTTCAGACTCTCACCCCCAGTCACAGATCTGGGTTGAATCCATCATCGTTCTTTAGCTCACTTCGCCACCTCAGTTCAAACCCAGGTATATGCAAATCAGTCTTGACCCTGTGCCTCATGGGAACAGTCCAGCCCGAACTGCCAAGCCAGGTCTTCCCTGAACCGGAAACAAGCATCCTGGGACCGGTTTCGGGCTAACAGCCCTCATCAGCCAGGCTAGCTTGAATCCAGTGGCAAAGTGAGCAAGGGACCCACGTCTGGGCATACCCTGCCAACTTAGGGCGAACAAAACAAACACAAGGAGATGATAGACGGAGCGCTGAAACTTTTCAGACACTCACCCCCAGCCACAGATCTGGGTTGAATCCATCATCGTTCTTTAGCTTACTTCGCCACCTCAGTTCAGACCCAGCTATATGCACATCAGTCTAGACCCTGTGCCTTATGGGAACAGTCCAGCCCGAACTGCCAAGCCAGGTCTTCCCTGAACCAGAAACAAGCATCCTGGGACCGGTTTCGGGCTAACAACCCTCATCAGCCAGGCTAGCTTGAATCCAGTGGCAAAGTGAGCAAGGGACCCACGTCTGGGCATACACTGCCAACTTAGGGCGAACAAAGCAAACACAAGGAGATGAAGGACGGAGCGCTGAAACTTTTCAGACACTCACCTCCAGTCACAGATCTGGGTTGAATCCATCATCGTTCTTTAGCTCACTTTGCCACCTCAGTTCAGACCCAGCTATATGCAAATCATTCTTGACCCTGTGCCTCATGGGAACACTCCAGCCCGAACTGCCAAGCCAGGTCTTCCCTGAACCGGAAACAAGCATCCTGGGACCGGTTTCGAGCTAACAGCCCTCATCAGTCAGGTTAGCTTGAATCCAGTGGCAAAGTGAGCAAGGGACCCACGTCTGGGAATACCCTGCCAACTTAGGGCGAACAAAGCAAACACAAGGAGATGATGGACGGAGCGCTGAAACTTTTCAGACACTCACCCCCAGTCACAGATCTGGGTTGAATCCATCATCGTTCTTTAGCTCACTTCGCCACCTCAGTTCAGACCCACCTATATGCAAATCAGTCTTGACCCTGTGCCTCATGGGAACAGTCCAGCCCAAACTGCCAAGCCAGGTCTTCCCTGAACCGGAAACAAGCATACTGGGACCGGTTTCGAGCTAACAGCCCTCATCAGCCAGGTTAGCTTGAATCCAGTGGCAAAGTGAGCAAGGGACCCACGTCTGGGAATACCCTGCCAACTTAGGGCGAACAAAGCAAACACAAGGAGATGATGGACGGAGCGCTGAAACTTTTCAGACACTCACCCCCAGTCACAGATATGGGTTGAATCCATCATCGTTCTTTAGCTCACTTCGCCACCTCAGTTCAGACCCAGCTATATGCAAATCAGTCTTGACCCTGTGCCTCATGGGAACAGTCCAGCCCGAACTGTAAAGCCAGGTCTTCCCTGAACCGGAAACAAGCATCCTGGGACCGGTTTCGGGCTAACAGGCCTCATCAGCCAGGCTAGCTTGAATCCAGTGGCAAAGTGAGCAAGGGACCCACGTCTGGGCATACCCTGCCAATTTAGGGTGAACAAAGCAAACAAGGAGATGGTGTACGGAGCGCTGAAACTTTTCAGACACTCACCCCCAGTCACAGATCTGGGTTGAATCCATCATCGTTCTTTAGCTCACTTCGCCACCTCAGTTCAGGCCCAGCTATATGCAAATCAGTCTTGACCCTGTGCCTCATGGGAACAGTCAAGCACGAACTGCCAAGCCAGAACTTCCCTGAACCGGAAACAAGCATCCTGGGACCGGTTTCGGGCTAACAGACCTCATCAGCCAGGCTAGCTTGAATCCAGTGGCAAAGTGAGCAAGGGACCCACGTCTGGGCATACCCTGCCAATTTAGGGTGAACAAAGCAAACAAGGAGATGAGGTACGGAGCGCTGAAACTTTTCAGACACTCACCCCCAGTCACAGATCTGGGTTGAATCCATCATCGTTCTTTAGCTCACTTCGCCACCTCAGTTCAGGCCCAGCTATATGCAAATCAGTCTTGACCCTGTGCCTCATGGGAACACTCCAGCCCGAACTGCCAAGCCAGGTCTTCCCTGAACCGGAAACAAGCATCCTGGGACCAGTTTCGGGCTAACAGCCCTCATCAGCCAGGCTAGCTTGAATCCAGTGGCAAAGTGAGCAAGTGACCCACGTCTGGGCATACCCTGCCAATTTAGGGCGAACAAAGCAAACAAGGAGATGATGGACGGAGCGCTGAAACTTTTCAGTCACTCACCCCCAGTCACAGATCTGGGTTGAATCCATCATCGTTCTTTAGCTCACTTCGCCACCTCAGTTCAGACCCAGCTATATGCAAATCAGTCTTGACCCTGTGCCTCATGGGTACAGTCCAGCCCGAACTGCCAAGCCAGGTCTTCCCTGAAACGGAAACAAGCATCCTGGGACCGGTTTCGAGCTAACAGCCCTCATCAGCCCGGTTAGCTTGAATCCAGTGGCAAAGTGAGCAAGGGACCCACGTCTGGGAATACCCTGCCAACTTAGGACGAACAAAGCAAACACAAGGAGATGATGGACGGAGCGCTGAAACTTTTCAGACACTCACACCCAGTGGCAGATCTGGGTTGAATCCATCATCGTTCTTTAGCTCACTTCACCACCTCAGTTCAGACCCAGCTATATGCAAATCAGTCTTGACCCTGTGCCTCATGGGAACAGTCCAGCCCGAACTGCCAAGCCAGGTATTCCCTGAACCGGAAACAAGCATCCTGGGACCGGTTTCGGGCTAACAGCCCTCATCAGCCAGGCTAGCTTGAATCCAGTGGCAAAGTGAGCAAGGGACCCACATCTGGGAATACCCTGCCAACTTAGGGCGAACAAAGCAAACACAAGGAGATGATGGACGGAGCGCTGAAACTTTTCAGACACTCACCCCCAGTCACAGATCTGGGTTGAATCCATCATCGTTCTTTAGCTCACTTCGCCACCTCAGTTCAGACCCAGCTATATGCAGATCAGTCTTGACCCTGTGCCTCATGGGAACAGTCCATCCCGAACTGCCAAGCCAGGTCTTCCCTGAACCGGAAACAAGCATCCTGGGACCGGTTTCGGGCTAACAGCCCTCATCAGCCAGGCTAGCTTGAATCCAGTGGCAAAATGAGCAAGGGACCCACGTCTGGGCATACCCTGCCAATTTAGAGCGAACAAAGCAAACAAGGAGATGATGGACGGAGCTCTGAAACTTTTCAGTCACTCACCCCCAGTCACAGATCTGGGTTGAATCCATCATCGTTCTTTAGCTCACTTCGCCACCTCAGTTCAGACGCAGCTATATGCAAATCAGTCTTGACCCTGTGCCTCATGGGTACAGTCCAGCCCGAACTGCCAAGCCAGGTCTTCCCTGAACCGGAAACAAGCATCCTGGGACCGGTTTCGAGCTAACAGCCCTCATCAGCCAGGTTAGCTTGAATCCAGTGGCAAAGTGAGCAAGGGACCCACGTCTGGGAATACCCTGCCAACTTTGGGCGAACAAAGCAAACACAAGGAGATGATGGACGGAGCGCTGAAACTTTTCAAAAACTCACCCCCAGTCACAGATCTGGGTTGAATCCATCATCGTTCTTTAGCTCACTTCGCCACCTCAGTTCAGACCCAGCTATATGCAAATCAGTCTTGACCCTGTGCCTCATGGGAACAGTCCAGCCCGAACTGCCAAGCCAGGTCTTCCCTGAACCGGAAACAAGCATCCTGGGACCGGTTTCGGGCTAACAGCCCTCATCAGCCAGGCTAGCTTGAATCCAGTGGCAAAGTGAGCAAGGGACCCACGTCTGGGCATACACTGCCAACTTAGGGCGAACAAAGCAAACACAAGGAGATGAAGGACGGAGCGCTGAAACTTTTCAGTCACTCACCCCCAGTCACAGATCTGGGTTGAATCCATCATCGTTCTTTAGCTCACTTTGCCACCTCAGTTCAGACTCAGCTATATGCAGATCAGTCTTGACCCTGTGCCTCATGGGAACAGTCCAACCCGAACTGTCAAGCCAGGTCTTCCCTGTACCAGAAACAAGCATCCTGGGAAAGGTTTCGGGCTAACAGCCCTCATCAGCCAGGCTTGCTTGAATCCAGTGGCAAAGTGAGCAAGGGACCCACGTCTGGGAATACCCTGCCAACTTAGGGCGAACAAAGCAAACAAGGAGATGATGGACGGAGCGCTGAAACTTTTCAGACACTCACCCCCCAGTCACAGATCTGGGTTGAATCCATCATCGTTCTTTAGCTCACTTCGCCACCTCAGTTCAAGCCCAGCTATATGCAAATCAGTCTTGACCCTGTGCCTCATGGGAACAGTCAAGCACGAACTGCCAAGCCAGATCTTCCCTGAACCGGAAACAAGCATCCTGGGACCGGTTTCGGGCTAACAGACCTCATCAGCCAGGCTAGCATGAATCCAGTGGCAAAGTGAGCAAGGGACCCACGTCTGGGCATACCCTGCCAACTTAGGGTGAACAAAGCAAACACAAGGAGATGATGGACGGAGCGCTGAATCTTTTCAGACAGTCACCGCCAGTCACAGTTCTGGGTTGAATCCATCATCGTTCTTTAGCTCCCTTCGCCACCTCAGTTCAGACCCAGCTATATGCAAATCATTCTTGACCCTGTGCCTCATGGGAACACTCCAGCCCGAACTGCCAAGCCAGGTCTTCCCTGAACCGGAAACAAGCATCCTGGGACCGGTTTCGAGCTAACAGCCCTCATCAGCCAGGTTAGCTTGAATCCAGTGGCAAAGTGAGCAAGGGACCCACGTCTGGGAATACCCTGCCAACTTAGGGCGAACAAAGCAAACACAAGGAGATGATGGACGGAGCGCTGAAACTTTTCAGACACTCACCCCCAGTCACAGATCTGGGTTGAATCCATCATCGTTCTTTAGCTCACTTCGCCACCTCAGTTCAGACCCAGCTATATGCAAATCAGTCTTGATCCTGTGCCTCATGGGAACAGTCCAGCCCGAACTGCGAAGCCAGGTCTTCCCTGAACCGGAAACAAGCATCCTGGGACCGGTTTCGAGCTAACAGCCCACATCAGCCAGGTTAGCTTGAATCCAGTGGCAAAGTGAGCAAGGGACCCACGTCTGGGAATACCCTGCCAACTTAGGGCGAACAAAGCAAACACAAGGAGATGATGGACGGAGCGCTGAAACTTTTCAGACACTCACCCCCAGTCACAGATATGGGTTGAATCCATCATCGTTCTTTAGCTCACTTCGCCACCTCAGTTCAAACCCAGCTATATGCAAATCAGTCTTGACCCTGTGTCTCATGGGAACAGTCCAGCCCGAACTGCCAAGCCAGGTCTTCCCTGAACCGGAAACAAGCATCCTGGGACCGGTTTTGGGCTAACAGGCCTCATCAGCCAGGCTAGCTTGAATCCAGTGGCAAAGTGAGCAAGGGACCGACGTCTGGGCATACCCTGCCAATTTAGGGTGAACAAAGCAAACAAGGAGATGATGTACGGAGCGCTGAAACTTTTCAGACACTCACCCCCAGTCACAGATCTGGGTTGAATCCATCATCGTTCTTTAGCTCACTTCGCCACCTCAGTTCAGGCCCAGCTATATGCAAATCAGTCTTGACCCTGTGCCTCATGGGAACAGTCAAGCACGAACTGCCAAGCCAGATCTTCCCTGAACCGGAAACAAGCATCCTGGGACCGGTTTTGGGCTAAAAGACCTCATCAGCCAGGCTAGCTTGAATCCAGTGGCAAAGTGAGCAAGGGACCCACGTCTGGGCATACCCTGCCAATTTAGGGTGAACAAAGCAAACACAAGGAGATGATGTACGGAGCGCTGAAACTTTTCAGACACTCACCCCCAGTCACAGATCTGGGTTGAATCCATCATCGTTCTTTAGCTCACTTCGCCACCTCAGTTCAGGCCCAGCTATATGCAAATCAGTCTTGACCCTGTGCCTCATGGGAACACTCCAGCCCGAACTGCCAAGCCAGGTCTTCCCTGAACCGGAAACAAGCATCCTGGGACCAGTTTCTGGGCTAACAGCCCTCATCAGCCAGGCTAGCTTGAATCCAGTGGCAAAGTGAGCAAGTGACCCACGTCTGGGCATACCCTGCCAATTTAGGGCGAACAAAGCAAACAAGGAGATGATGGACGGAGCGCTGAAACTTTTCAGTCACTCACCCCCAGTCACAGATCTGGGTTGAATCCATCATCGTTCTTTAGCTCACTTCGCCACCTCAGTTCAGACCCAGCTATATGCAAATCAGTCTTGACCCTGTGCCTCATGGGTACAGTCCAGCCCGAACTGCCAAGCCAGGTCTTCCCTGAACCGGAAACAAGCATCCTGGGACCGGTTTCGAGCTAACAGCCCTCATCAGCCTGGTTAGCTTGAATCCAGTGGCAAAGTGAGCAAGGGACCCACGTCTGGGAATACCTCTGCCAACTTAGGACGAACAAAGCAAACACAAGGAGATGATGGACGGAGCGCTGAAACTTTTCAGACACTCACACCCAGTGGCAGATCTGGGTTGCATCCATCATCGTTCTTTAGCTCACTTCACCACCTCAGTTCAGACCCAGCTATATGCAAATCAGTCTTGACCCTGTGCCTCATGGGAACACTCCAGCCCGAACTGCCAAGCCAGGTCTTCCCTGAACCGGAAACAAGCATCCTGGGACCGGTTTCGGGCTAACAGCCCTCATCAGCCAGGCTAGCTTGAATCCAGTGGCAAAGTGAGCAAGGGACCCACGTCTGGGAATACCCTGCCAACTTAGGGCGAACAAAGCAAACACAAGGAGATGATGGACGGAGCGCTGAAACTTTTCAGACACTCACCCCCAGTCACAGATCTGGGTTGAATCCATCATCGTTCTTTAGCTCACTTCGCCACCTCAGTTCAGACCCAGCTATATGCAGATCAGTCTTGACCCTGTGCCTCATGGGAACAGTCCAGTTTGAACTGCCAAGCCAGGTCTTCCCTGAACCGGAAACAAGAATCCTGGGACCGGTTTTGGGCTAACAGCCCTCATCAGCCAGGCTAGCTTGAATCCAGTGGCAAAGTGAGCAAGGGACCCACGTCTGGGCATACCCTGCCAACTTAGGGCGAACAAAGCAAACACAAGGAGATGATGGACGGAGCGCTGAAACTTTTCAGACACTCACCCCCAGTCACAGATCTGGGTTGAATCCATCATCGTTCTTTAGCTCACTTCGCCACCTCAGTTCAGACGCAGCTATATGCAAATCAGTCTTGACCCTGTGCCTCATGGGTACAGTCCAGCCCGAACTGCCAAGCCAGGTCTTCCCTGAACCGGAAACAAGCATCCTGGGACCGGTTTCGAGCTAACAGCCCTCATCAGCCAGGTTAGCTTGAATCCAGTGGCAAAGTGAGCAAGGGACCCACGTCTGGGAATACCCTGCCAACTTAGGGCGAACAAAGCAAACACAAGGAGATGATGGACGGAGCGCTGAAACTTTTCAGACACTCACCCCCAGTCACAGATCTGGGTTGAATCCATCATCGTTCTTTAGCTCACTTCGCCACCTCAGTTCAGACCCAGCTATATGCAAATCAGTCTTGATCCTGTGCCTCACGGGAACAGTCCAGCCCGAACTGCGAAGCCAGGTCTTCCCTGAACCGGAAACAAGCATCCTGGGACCGGTTTCGAGCTAACAGCCCACATCAGCCAGGTTAGCTTGAATCCAGTGGCAAAGTGAGCAAGGGACCCACGTCTGGGAATACCCTGCCAACTTAGGGCGAACAAAGCAAACACAAGGAGATGATGGACGGAGCGCTGAAACTTTTCAGACACTCACCCCCAGTCACAGATATGGGTTGAATCCATCATCGTTCTTTAGCTCACTTCGCCACCTCAGTTCAAACCCAGCTATATGCAAATCAGTCTTGACCCTGTGTCTCATGGGAACAGTCCAGCCCGAACTGCCAAGCCAGGTCTTCCCTGAACCGGAAACAAGCATCCTGGGACCGGTTTTGGGCTAACAGGCCTCATCAGCCAGGCTAGCTTGAATCCAGTGGCAAAGTGAGCAAGGGACCGACGTCTGGGCATACCCTGCCAATTTAGGGTGAACAAAGCAAACAAGGAGATGATGTACGGAGCGCTGAAACTTTTCAGACACTCACCCCCAGTCACAGATCTGGGTTGAATCCATCATCGTTCTTTAGCTCACTTCGCCACCTCAGTTCAGGCCCAGCTATATGCAAATCAGTCTTGACCCTGTGCCTCATGGGAACAGTCAAGCACGAACTGCCAAGCCAGATCTTCCCTGAACCGGAAACAAGCATCCTGGGACCGGTTTTGGGCTAACAGACCTCATCAGCCAGGCTAGCTTGAATCCAGTGGCAAAGTGAGCAAGGGACCCACGTCTGGGCATACCCTGCCAATTTAGGGTGAACAAAGCAAACAAAGGAGATGATGTACGGAGCGCTGAAACTTTTCAGACACTCACCCCCAGTCACAGATCTGGGTTGAATCCATCATCGTTCTTTAGCTCACTTCGCCACCTCAGTTCAGGCCCAGCTATATGCAAATCAGTCTTGACCCTGTGCCTCATGGGAACACTCCAGCCCGAACTGCCAAGCCAGGTCTTCCCTGAACCGGAAACAAGCATCCTGGGACCAGTTTCGGGCTAACAGCCCTCATCAGCCAGGCTAGCTTGAATCCAGTGGCAAAGTGAGCAAGTGACCCACGTCTGGGCATACCCTGCCAATTTAGGGCGAACAAAGCAAACAAGGAGATGATGGACGGAGCGCTGAAACTTTTCAGTCACTCACCCCCAGTCACAGATCTGGGTTGAATCCATCATCGTTCTTTAGCTCACTTCACCACCTCAGTTCAGACCCAGCTATATGCAAATCAGTCTTGACCCTGTGCCTCATGGGTACAGTCCAGCCCGAACTGCCAAGCCAGGTCTTCCCTGAACCGGAAACAAGCATCCTGGGACCGGTTTCGAGCTAACAGCCCTCATAAGCCCGGTTAGCTTGAATCCAGTGGCAAAGTGAGCAAGGGACCCACGTCTGGGAATACCTCTGCCAACTTAGGACGAACAAAGCAAACACAAGGAGATGATGGACGGAGCGCTGAAACTTTTCAGACACTCACCCCCAGTCACAGATCTGGGTTGAATCCATCATCGTTCTTTAGCTCACTTCGCCACCTCAGTTCAGACCCAGCTATATGCAGATCAGTCTTGACCCTGTGCCTCATGGGAACAGTCCAGTTTGAACTGCCAAGCCAGGTCTTCCCTGAACCGGAAACAAGAATCCTGGGACCGGTTTTGGGCTAACAGCCCTCATCAGCCAGGCTAGCTTGAATCCAGTGGCAAAGTGAGCAAGGGACCCACGTCTGGGCATACCCTGCCAACTTAGGGCGAACAAAGCAAACACAAGGAGATGATGGACGGAGCGCTGAAACTTTTCAGACACTCACCCCCAGTCACAGATCTGGGTTGAATCCATCATCGTTCTTTAGCTCACTTCGCCACCTCAGTTCAGACGCAGCTATATGCAAATCAGTCTTGACCCTGTGCCTCATGGGTACAGTCCAGCCCGAACTGCCAAGCCAGGTCTTCCCTGAACCGGAAACAAGCATCCTGGGACCGGTTTCGAGCTAACAGCCCTCATCAGCCAGGTTAGCTTGAATCCAGTGGCAAAGTGAGCAAGGGACCCACGTCTGGGAATACCCTGCCAACTTAGGGCGAACAAAGCAAACACAAGGAGATGATGGACGGAGCGCTGAAACTTTTCAGACACTCACCCCCAGTCACAGATCTGGGTTGAATCCATCATCGTTCTTTAGCTCACTTCGCCACCTCAGTTCAGACCCAGCTATATGCAAATCAGTCTTGACCCTGTGCCTCATGGGAACAGTCCAGCCCGAACTGCCAAGCCAGGTCTTCCCTGAACCGGAAACAAGCATCCTGGGACCGGTTTCGGGCTAACAGCCCTCATCAGCCAGGCTAGCTTGAATCCAGTGGCAAAGTGAGCAAGGGACCCACGTCTGGGCATACCCTGCCAACTTAGGGCGAACAAAGCAAACACAAGGAGATGAAGGACGGAGCGCTGAAACTTTTCAGACACTCACCTCCAGTCACAGATCTGGGTTGAATCCATCATCGTTCTTTAGCTCACTTCGCCACCTCAGTTCAGACCCAGCTATATGCAAATCAGTCTTGACCCTGTGCCTCATGGG
Source organism: Calotriton arnoldi (assembly GCA_963921515.1). Classification (NCBI taxonomy): domain Eukaryota; kingdom Metazoa; phylum Chordata; class Amphibia; order Caudata; family Salamandridae; genus Calotriton; species Calotriton arnoldi. The sequence continues at coordinate 2,857,022 of CAWUFW010000107.1, read as the reverse complement.
AACAGTCCAGCCCGAACTGCCAAGCCAGGTCTTCCCTGAACCGGAAACAAGCATCCTGGGACCGGTTTCGAGCTAACAGCCCTCATCAGCCAGGTTAGCTTGAATCCAGTGGCAAAGTGAGCAAGGGACCCACGTCTGGGAATACCCTGCCAACTTAGGGCGAACAAAGCAAACACAAGGAGATGATGGACGGAGCGCTGAAACTTTTCAGACACTCACCCCCAGTCACAGATCTGGGTTGAATCCATCATCGTTATTTAGCTCACTTCGCCACCTCAGTTCAGACCCAGCTATATGCAAATCAGTCTTGACCCTGTGCCTCATGGGAACAGTCCAGCCCGAACTGCCAAGCCAGGTCTTCCCTGAACCGGAAACAAGCATCCTGGGACCGGTTTCAGGCTAACAGGCCTCATCAGCCAGGCTAGTTTGAATCCAGTGGCAAAGTGAGCAAGGGACCCACGTCTGGGCATACCCTGCCAATTTAGGGTGAACAAAGCAAACAAGGAGATGATGTACGGAGCGCTGAAACTTTTCAGACACTCACCCCCAGTCACAGATCTGGGTTGAATCCATCATCGTTCTTTAGCTCACTTCGCCACCTCAGTTCAGACCCAGCTATATGCAGATCAGTCTTGACCCTGTGCCTCATGGGAACAGTCCAGTTTGAACTGCCAAGCCAGGTCTTCCCTGAACCGGAAACAAGAATCCAGGGACCGGTTTCGGGCTAACAGCCCTCATCAGCCAGGCTAGCTTGAATCCAGTGGCAAAGTGAGCAAGGGACCCACGTCTGGGCATACCCTGCCAACTTAGGGCGAACAAAGCAAACACAAGGAGATGATGGACGGAGCGCTGAAACTTTTCAGACACTCACCCCCAGTCACAGATCTGGGTTGAATCCATCATCGTTCTTTAGCTCACTTCGCCACCTCAGTTCAGACCCAGCTATATGCAGATCAGTCTTGACCCTGTGCCTCATGGGAACAGTCCATCCCGAACTGCCAAGCCAGGTCTTCCCTGAACCGGAAACAAACATCCTAGGACCGGTTTCGGGCTAACAGCCCTCATCAGCCAGGCTAGCTTGAATCCAGTGGCAAAGTGAGCAAGGGACCCACGTCTGGGCATACCCTGCCAACTTAGGGCGAACAAAGCAAACACAAGGAGATGAAGGACTGAGCGCTGAAACTTTTCAGACACTCAACTCCAGTCACAGATCTGGGTTGAATCCATCATCGTTCTTTAGCTCACTTCGCCACCTCAGTTCAGACCCAGCTATATGCAAATCAGTCTTGACCCTGTGCCTCATGGGAACACTCCAGCCCGAACTGCCAAGCCAGGTCTTCCCTGAACCGGAAACAAGCATCCTGGGACCGGTTTCGGTCTAACATGCCTCATCAGCCAGGCTAGCTTGAATCCAGTGGCAAAGTGAGCAAGGGACCCACGTCTGGGCATACCCTGCCAATTTAGGGTGAACAAAGCAAACAAGGAGATGATGTACGGAGCGCTGAAACTTTTCAGACACTCACCCCCAGTCACAGATCTGGGTTGAATCCATCATCGTTCTTTAGCTCACTTCGCCACCTCAGTTCAGGCCCAGCTATATGCAAATCAGTCTTGACCCTGTGCCTCATGGGAACACTCCAGCCCGAACTGCCAAGCCAGGTCTTCCCTGAACCGGAAACAAGCATCCTGGGACCAGTTTCGGGCTAACAGCCCTCATCAGCCAGGCTAGCTTGAATCCAGTGGCAAAGTGAGCAAGTGACCCACGTCTGGGCATACCCTGCCAATTTAGGGCGAACAAAGCAAACAAGGAGATGATGGACGGAGCGCTGAAACTTTTCAGTCACTCACCCCCAGTCACAGATCTGGGTTGAATCCATCATCGTTCTTTAGCTCACTTCGCCACCTCAGTTCAGACCCAGCTATATGCAAATCAGTCTTGACCCTGTGCCTCATGGGTACAGTCCAGCCCGAACTGCCAAGCCAGGTCTTCCCTGAACCGGAAACAAGCATCCTGGGACCGGTTTCGAGCTAACAGCCCTCATCAGCCCGGTTAGCTTGAATCCAGTGGCAAAGTGAGCAAGGGACCCACGTCTGGGAATACCTCTGCCAACTTAGGACGAACAAAGCAAACACAAGGAGATGATGGATGGAGCGCTGAAACTTTTCAGACACTCACACCCAGTGGCAGATCTGGGTTGCATCCATCATCGTTCTTTAGCTCACTTCACCACCTCAGTTCAGACCCAGCTATATGCAAATCAGTCTTGACCCTGTGCCTCATGGGAACACTCCAGCCCGAACTGCCAAGCCAGGTCTTCCCTGAACCGGAAACAAGCATCCTGGGACCGGTTTCGGGCTAACAGCCCTCATCAGCCAGGCTAGCTTGAATCCAGTGGCAAAGTGAGCAAGGGACCCACGTCTGGGAATACCCTGCCAACTTAGGGCGAACAAAGCAAACACAAGGAGATGATGGACGGAGCGCTGAAACTTTTCAGTCACTCACCCCCAGTCACAGATCTGGGTTGAATCCATCATCGTTCTTTAGCTCACTTCGCCACCTCAGTTCAGACCCAGCTATATGCAAATCAGTCTTGACCCTGTGCCTCATGGGTACAGTCCAGCCCGAACTGCCAAGCCAGGTCTTCCCTGAACCGGAAACAAGCATCCTGGGACCGGTTTCGAGCTAACAGCCCTCATCAGCCCGGTTAGCTTGAATCCAGTGGCAAAGTGAGCAAGGGACCCACGTCTGGGAATACCTCTGCCAACTTAGGACGAACAAAGCAAACACAAGGAGATGATGGACGGAGCGCTGAAACTTTTCAGACACTCACACCCAGTGGCAGATCTGGGTTGCATCCATCATCGTTCTTTAGCTCACTTCACCACCTCAGTTCAGACCCAGCTATATGCAAATCAGTCTTGACCCTGTGCCTCATGGGAACACTCCAGCCCGAACTGCCAAGCCAGGTCTTCCCTGAACCGGAAACAAGCATCCTGGGACCGGTTTCGGGCTAACAGCCCTCATCAGCCAGGCTAGCTTGAATCCAGTGGCAAAGTGAGCAAGGGACCCACGTCTGGGAATACCCTGCCAACTTAGGGCGAACAAAGCAAACACAAGGAGATGATGGACGGAGCGCTGAAACTTTTCAGACACTCACCCCCAGTCACAGATCTGGGTTGAATCCATCATCGTTCTTTAGCTCACTTCGCCACCTCAGTTCAGACCCAGCTATATGCAGATCAGTCTTGACCCTGTGCCTCATGGGAACAGTCCAGTTTGAACTGCCAAGCCAGGTCTTCCCTGAACCGGAAACAAGAATCCTGGGACCGGTTTTGGGCTAACAGCCCTCATCAGCCAGGCTAGCTTGAATCCAGTGGCAAAGTGAGCAAGGGACCCACGTCTGGGCATACCCTGCCAACTTAGGGCGAACAAAGCAAACACAAGGAGATGATGGACGGAGCGCTGAAACTTTTCAGACACTCACCCCCAGTCACAGATCTGGGTTGAATCCATCATCGTTCTTTAGCTCACTTCGCCACCTCAGTTCAGACGCAGCTATATGCAAATCAGTCTTGACCCTGTGCCTCATGGGTACAGTCCAGCCCGAACTGCCAAGCCAGGTCTTCCCTGAACCGGAAACAAGCATCCTGGGACCGGTTTCGAGCTAACAGCCCTCATCAGCCAGGTTAGCTTGAATCCAGTGGCAAAGTGAGCAAGGGACCGACGTCTGGGAATACCCTGCCAACTTAGGGCGAACAAAGCAAACACAAGGAGATGATGGACGGAGCGCTGAAACTTTTCAGACACTCACCCCCAGTCACAGATCTGGGTTGAATCCATCATCGTTCTTTAGCTCACTTCGCCACCTCAGTTCAGACCCAGCTATATGCAGATCAGTCTTGACCCTGTGCCTCATGGGAACAGTCCAGTTTGAACTGCCAAGCCAGGTCTTCCCTGAACCGGAAACAAGAATCCTGGGACCAGTTTTGGGCTAACAGCCCTCATCAGCCAGGCTAGCTTGAATCCAGTGGCAAAGTGAGCAAGGGACCCACGTCTGGGCATACCCTGCCAACTTAGGGCGAACAAAGCAAACACAAGGAGATGATGGACGGAGCGCTGAAACTTTTCAGACACTCACCCCCAGTCACAGATCTGGGTTGAATCCATCATCGTTCTTTAGCTCACTTCGCCACCTCAGTTCAGACGCAGCTATATGCAAATCAGTCTTGACCCTGTGCCTCATGGGTACAGTCCAGCCCGAACTGCCAAGCCAGGTCTTCCCTGAACCGGAAACAAGCATCCTGGGACCGGTTTCGAGCTAACAGCCCTCATCAGCCAGGTTAGCTTGAATCCAGTGGCAAAGTGAGCAAGGGACCCACGTCTGGGAATACCCTGCCAACTTAGGGCGAACAAAGCAAACACAAGGAGATGATGGACGGAGCGCTGAAACTTTTCAGACACTCACCCCCAGTCACAGATCTGGGTTGAATCCATCATCGTTCTTTAGCTCACTTCGCCACCTCAGTTCAGACCCAGCTATATGCAAATCAGTCTTGACCCTGTGCCTCATGGGAACAGTCCAGCCCGAACTGCCAAGCCAGGTCTTCCCTGAACCGGAAACAAGCATCCTGGGACCGGTTTCGGGCTAACAGCCCTCATCAGCCAGGCTAGCTTGAATCCAGTGGCAAAGTGAGCAAGGGACCCACGTCTGGGCATACCCTGCCAACTTAGGGCGAACAAAGCAAACACAAGGAGATGAAGGACGGAGCGCTGAAACTTTTCAGACACTCACCTCCAGTCACAGATCTGGGTTGAATCCATCATCGTTCTTTAGCTCACTTCGCCACCTCAGTTCAGACCCAGCTATATGCAAATCAGTCTTGACCCTGTGCCTCATGGGAACAGTCCAGCCCGAACTGCCAAGCCAGGTCTTCCCTGAACCGGAAACAAGCATCCTGGGACCGGTTTCGAGCTAACAGCCCTCATCAGCCAGGTTAGCTTGAATCCAGTGGCAAAGTGAGCAAGGGACCCACGTCTGGGAATACCCTGCCAACTTATGGCGAACAAAGCAAACACAAGGAGATGATGGACGGAGCGCTGAAACTTTTCAGACACTCACCCCCAGTCACAGATCTGGGTTGAATCCATCATCGTTCTTTAGCTCACTTCGCCACCTCAGTTCAGACCCAGCTATATGCAAATCAGTCTTGACCCTGTGCCTCATGGGAACAGTCCAGCCCGAACTGCCAAGCCAGGTCTTCCCTGAACCGGAAACAAGCATCCTGGGACCGGTTTCGGGCTAACAGGCCTCATCAGCCAGGCTAGCTTGAATCCAGTGGCAAAGTGAGCAAGGGACCCACGTCTGGGCATACCCTGCCAATTTAGGGTGAACAAAGCAAACACAAGGAGATGATGTACGGAGCGCTGAAACTTTTCAGACACTCACCCCCAGTCACAGATCTGGGTTGAATCCATCATCGTTCTTTAGCTCACTTCGCCACCTCAGTTCAGACCCAGCTATATGCAGATCAGTCTTGACCCTGTGCCTCATGGGAACAGTCCAGTTTGAACTGCCAAGCCAGGTCTTCCCTGAACCGGAAACAAGAATCCAGGGACCGGTTTCGGGCTAACAGCCCTCATCAGCCAGGCTAGCTTGAATCCAGTGGCAAAGTGAGCAAGGGACCCACGTCTGGGCATACCCTGCCAACTTAGGGCGAACAAAGCAAACACAAGGAGATGATGGACGGAGCGCTGAAACTTTTCAGACACTCACCCCCAGTCACAGATCTGGGTTGAATCCATCATCGTTCTTTAGCTCACTTCGCCACCTCAGTTCAGACCCAGCTATATGCAGATCAGTCTTGACCCTGTGCCTCATGGGAACAGTCCATCCCGAACTGCCAAGCCAGGTCTTCCCTGAACCGGAAACAAACATCCTAGGACCGGTTTCGGGCTAACAGCCCTCATCAGCCAGGCTAGCTTGAATCCAGTGGCAAAGTGAGCAAGGGACCCACGTCTGGGCATACCCTGCCAACTTAGGGCGAACAAAGCAAACACAAGGAGATGAAGGACTGAGCGCTGAAACTTTTCAGACACTCAACTCCAGTCACAGATCTGGGTTGAATCCATCATCGTTCTTTAGCTCACTTCGCCACCTCAGTTCAGACCCAGCTATATGCAAATCAGTCTTGACCCTGTGCCTCATGGGAACACTCCAGCCCGAACTGCCAAGCCAGGTCTTCCCTGAACCGGAAACAAGCATCCTGGGACCGGTTTCGGTCTAACATGCCTTCATCAGCCAGGCTAGCTTGAATCCAGTGGCAAAGTGAGCAAGGGACCCACGTCTGGGCATACCCTGCCAATTTAGGGTGAACAAAGCAAACACAAGGAGATGATGTACGGAGCGCTGAAACTTTTCAGACACTCACCCCCAGTCACAGATCTGGGTTGAATCCATCATCGTTCTTTAGCTCACTTCGCCACCTCAGTTCAGGCCCAGCTATATGCAAATCAGTCTTGACCCTGTGCCTCATGGGAACACTCCAGCCCGAACTGCCAAGCCAGGTCTTCCCTGAACCGGAAACAAGCATCCTGGGACCAGTTTCGGGCTAACAGCCCTCATCAGCCAGGCTAGCTTGAATCCAGTGGCAAAGTGAGCAAGTGACCCACGTCTGGGCATACCCTGCCAATTTAGGGCGAACAAAGCAAACACAAGGAGATGATGGACGGAGCGCTGAAACTTTTCAGTCACTCACCCCCAGTCACAGATCTGGGTTGAATCAATCATCGTTCTTTAGCTCACTTCGCCACCTCAGTTCAGACCCAGCTATATGCAAATCAGTCTTGACCCTGTGCCTCATGGGTACAGTCCAGCCCGAACTGCCAAGCCAGGTCTTCCCTGAACCGGAAACAAGCATCCTGGGACCGGTTTCTGGGCTAACAGCCCTCATCAGCCCGGTTAGCTTGAATCCAGTGGCAAAGTGAGCAAGGGACCCACGTCTGGGAATACCTCTGCCAACTTAGGACGAACAAAGCAAACACAAGGAGATGATGGATGGAGCGCTGAAACTTTTCAGACACTCACACCCAGTGGCAGATCTGGGTTGCATCCATCATCGTTCTTTAGCTCACTTCACCACCTCAGTTCAGACCCAGCTATATGCAAATCAGTCTTGACCCTGTGCCTCATGGGAACACTCCAGCCCGAACTGCCAAGCCAGGTCTTCCCTGAACCGGAAACAAGCATCCTGGGACCGGTTTCGGGCTAACAGCCCTCATCAGCCAGGCTAGCTTGAATCCAGTGGCAAAGTGAGCAAGGGACCCACGTCTGGGAATACCCTGCCAACTTAGGGCGAACAAAGCAAACACAAGGAGATGATGGACGGAGCGCTGAAACTTTTCAGTCACTCACCCCCAGTCACAGATCTGGGTTGAATCCATCATCGTTCTTTAGCTCACTTCGCCACCTCAGTTCAGACCCAGCTATATGCAAATCAGTCTTGACCCTGTGCCTCATGGGTACAGTCCAGCCCGAACTGCCAAGCCAGGTCTTCCCTGAACCGGAAACAAGCATCCTGGGACCGGTTTCGAGCTAACAGCCCTCATCAGCCCGGTTAGCTTGAATCCAGTGGCAAAGTGAGCAAGGGACCCACGTCTGGGAATACCTCTGCCAACTTAGGACGAACAAAGCAAACACAAGGAGATGATGGACGGAGCGCTGAAACTTTTCAGACACTCACACCCAGTGGCAGATCTGGGTTGCATCCATCATCGTTCTTTAGCTCACTTCACCACCTCAGTTCAGACCCAGCTATATGCAAATCAGTCTTGACCCTGTGCCTCATGGGAACACTCCAGCCCGAACTGCCAAGCCAGGTCTTCCCTGAACCGGAAACAAGCATCCTGGGACCGGTTTCGGGCTAACAGCCCTCATCAGCCAGGCTAGCTTGAATCCAGTGGCAAAGTGAGCAAGGGACCCACGTCTGGGAATACCCTGCCAACTTAGGGCGAACAAAGCAAACACAAGGAGATGATGGACGGAGCGCTGAATCTTTTCAGACACTCACCCCCAGTCACAGATCTGGGTTGAATCCATCATCGTTCTTTAGCTCACTTCGTCACCTCAGTTCAGACCCAGCTATATGCAGATCAGTCTTGACCCTGTGCCTCATGGGAACAGTCCAGTTTGAACTGCCAAGCCAGGTCTTCCCTGAACCGGAAACAAGAATCCTGGGACCGGTTTTGGGCTAACAGCCCTCATCAGCCAGGCTAGCTTGAATCCAGTGGCAAAGTGAGCAAGGGACCCACGTCTGGGCATACCCTGCCAACTTAGGGCGAACAAAGCAAACACAAGGAGATGATGGACGGAGCGCTGAAACTTTTCAGACACTCACCCCCAGTCACAGATCTGGGTTGAATCCATCATCGTTCTTTAGCTCACTTCGCCACCTCAGTTCAGACGCAGCTATATGCAAATCAGTCTTGACCCTGTGCCTCATGGGTACAGTCCAGCCCGAACTGCCAAGCCAGGTCTTCCCTGAACCGGAAACAAGCATCCTGGGACCGGTTTCTGAGCTAACAGCCCTCATCAGCCAGGTTAGCTTGAATCCAGTGGCAAAGTGAGCAAGGGACCCACGTCTGGGAATACCCTGCCAACTTAGGGCGAACAAAGCAAACACAAGGAGATGATGGACGGAGCGCTGAAACTTTTCAGACACTCACCCCCAGTCACAGATCTGGGTTGAATCCATCATCGTTCTTTAGCTCACTTCGCCACCTCAGTTCAGACCCAGCTATATGCAAATCAGTCTTGACCCTGTGCCTCATGGGAACAGTCCAGCCCGAACTGCCAAGCCAGGTCTTCCCTGAACCGGAAACAAGCATCCTGGGACCGGTTTCTGGGCTAACAGCCCTCATCAGCCAGGCTAGCTTGAATCCAGTGGCAAAGTGAGCAAGGGACCCACGTCTGGGCATACCCTGCCAACTTAGGGCGAACAAAGCAAACACAAGGAGATGAAGGACGGAGCGCTGAAACTTTTCAGACACTCACCTCCAGTCACAGATCTGGGTTGAATCCATCATCGTTCTTTAGCTCACTTCGCCACCTCAGTTCAGACCCAGCTATATGCAAATCAGTCTTGACCCTGTGCCTCATGGGAACAGTCCAGCCCGAACTGCCAAGCCAGGTCTTCCCTGAACCGGAAACAAGCATCCTGGGACCGGTTTCGAGCTAACAGCCCTCATCAGCCAGGTTAGCTTGAATCCAGTGGCAAAGTGAGCAAGGGACCCACGTCTGGGAATACCCTGCCAACTTAGGGCGAACAAAGCAAACACAAGGAGATGATGGACGGAGCGCTGAAACTTTTCAGACACTCACCCCCAGTCACAGATCTGGGTTGAATCCATCATCGTTCTTTAGCTCACTTCGCCACCTCAGTTCAGACCCAGCTATATGCAAATCAGTCTTGACCCTGTGCCTCATGGGAACAGTCCAGCCCGAACTGCCAAGCCAGGTCTTCCCTGAACCGGAAACAAGCATCCTGGGACCGGTTTCGGGCTAACAGGCCTCATCAGCCAGGCTAGCTTGAATCCAGTGGCAAAGTGAGCAAGGGACCCACGTCTGGGCATACCCTGCCAATTTAGGGTGAACAAAGCAAACAAGGAGATGATGTACGGAGCGCTGAAACTTTTCAGACACTCACCCCCAGTCACAGATCTGGGTTGAATCCATCATCGTTCTTTAGCTCACTTCGCCACCTCAGTTCAGACCCAGCTATATGCAGATCAGTCTTGACCCTGTGCCTCATGGGAACAGTCCAGTTTGAACTGCCAAGCCAGGTCTTCCCTGAACCGGAAACAAGAATCCAGGGACCGGTTTCTGGGCTAACAGCCCTCATCAGCCAGGCTAGCTTGAATCCAGTGGCAAAGTGAGCAAGGGACCCACGTCTGGGCATACCCTGCCAACTTAGGGCGAACAAAGCAAACACAAGGAGATGATGGACGGAGCGCTGAAACTTTTCAGACACTCACCCCCAGTCACAGATCTGGGTTGAATCCATCATCGTTCTTTAGCTCACTTCGCCACCTCAGTTCAGACCCAGCTATATGCAGATCAGTCTTGACCCTGTGCCTCATGGGAACAGTCCAGTTTGAACTGCCAAGCCAGGTCTTCCCTGAACCGGAAACAAGAATCCTGGGACCGGTTTTGGGCTAACAGCCCTCATCAGCCAGGCTAGCTTGAATCCAGTGGCAAAGTGAGCAAGGGACCCACGTCTGGGCATACCCTGCCAACTTAGGGCGAACAAAGCAAACACAAGGAGATGATGGACGGAGCGCTGAAACTTTTCAGACACTCACCCCCAGTCACAGATCTGGGTTGAATCCATCATCGTTCTTTAGCTCACTTCGCCACCTCAGTTCAGACGCAGCTATATGCAAATCAGTCTTGACCCTGTGCCTCATGGGTACAGTCCAGCCCGAACTGCCAAGCCAGGTCTTCCCTGAACCGGAAACAAGCATCCTGGGACCGGTTTCTGAGCTAACAGCCCTCATCAGCCAGGTTAGCTTGAATCCAGTGGCAAAGTGAGCAAGGGACCCACGTCTGGGAATACCCTGCCAACTTAGGGCGAACAAAGCAAACACAAGGAGATGATGGACGGAGCGCTGAAACTTTTCAGACACTCACCCCCAGTCACAGATCTGGGTTGAATCCATCATCGTTCTTTAGCTCACTTCGCCACCTCAGTTCAGACCCAGCTATATGCAAATCAGTCTTGACCCTGTGCCTCATGGGAACAGTCCAGCCCGAACTGCCAAGCCAGGTCTTCCCTGAACCGGAAACAAGCATCCTGGGACCGGTTTCTGGGATAACAGCCCTTCATCAGCCAGGCTAGCTTGAATCCAGTGGCAAAGTGAGCAAGGGACCCACGTCTGGGCATACCCTGCCAACTTAGGGCGAACAAAGCAAACACAAGGAGATGAAGGACGGAGCGCTGAAACTTTTCAGACACTCACCTCCAGTCACAGATCTGGGTTGAATCCATCATCGTTCTTTAGCTCACTTCGCCACCTCAGTTCAGACCCAGCTATATGCAAATCAGTCTTGACCCTGTGCCTCATGGGAACAGTCCAGCCCGAACTGCCAAGCCAGGTCTTCCCTGAACCGGAAACAAGCATCCTGGGACCGGTTTCGAGCTAACAGCCCTCATCAGCCAGGTTAGCTTGAATCCAGTGGCAAAGTGAGCAAGGGACCCACGTCTGGGAATACCCTGCCAACTTAGGGCGAACAAAGCAAACACAAGGAGATGATGGACGGAGCGCTGAAACTTTTCAGACACTCACCCCCAGTCACAGATCTGGGTTGAATCCATCATCGTTCTTTAGCTCACTTCGCCACCTCAGTTCAGACCCAGCTATATGCAAATCAGTCTTGACCCTGTGCCTCATGGGAACAGTCCAGCCCGAACTGCCAAGCCAGGTCTTCCCTGAACCGGAAACAAGCATCCTGGGACCAGTTTCGGGCTAACAGGCCTCATCAGCCAGGCTAGCTTGAATCCAGTGGCAAAGTGAGCAAGGGACCCACGTCTGGGCATACCCTGCCAATTTAGGGTGAACAAAGCAAACAAGGAGATGATGTACGGAGCGCTGAAACTTTTCAGACACTCACCCCCAGTCACAGATCTGGGTTGAATCCATCATCGTTCTTTAGCTCACTTCGCCACCTCAGTTCAGACCCAGCTATATGCAGATCAGTCTTGACCCTGTGCCTCATGGGAACAGTCCAGTTTGAACTGCCAAGCCAGGTCTTCCCTGAACCGGAAACAAGAATCCAGGGACCGGTTTCTGGGCTAACAGCCCTCATCAGCCAGGCTAGCTTGAATCCAGTGGCAAAGTGAGCAAGGGACCCACGTCTGGGCATACCCTGCCAACTTAGGGCGAACAAAGCAAACACAAGGAGATGATGGACGGAGCGCTGAAACTTTTCAGACACTCACCCCCAGTCACAGATCTGGGTTGAATCCATCATCGTTCTTTAGCTCACTTCGCCACCTCAGTTCAGACCCAGCTATATGCAGATCAGTCTTGACCCTGTGCCTCATGGGAACAGTCCATCCCGAACTGCCAAGCCAGGTCTTCCCTGAACCGGAAACAAACATCCTAGGACCGGTTTCTGGGCTAACAGCCCTCATCAGCCAGGCTAGCTTGAATCCAGTGGCAAAGTGAGCAAGGGACCCACGTCTGGGCATACCCTGCCAACTTAGGGCGAACAAAGCAAACACAAGGAGATGAAGGACTGAGCGCTGAAACTTTTCAGACACTCAACTCCAGTCACAGATCTGGGTTGAATCCATCATCGTTCTTTAGCTCACTTCGCCACCTCAGTTCAGACCCAGCTATATGCAAATCAGTCTTGACCCTGTGCCTCATGGGAACACTCCAGCCCGAACTGCCAAGCCAGGTCTTCCCTGAACCGGAAACAAGCATCCTGGGACCGGTTTCGGTCTAACATGCCTCATCAGCCAGGCTAGCTTGAATCCAGTGGCAAAGTGAGCAAGGGACCCACGTCTGGGCATACCCTGCCAATTTAGGGTGAACAAAGCAAACAAGGAGATGATGTACGGAGCGCTGAAACTTTTCAGACACTCACCCCTAGTCACAGATCTGGGTTGAATCCATCATCGTTCTTTAGCTCACTTCGCCACCTCAGTTCAGGCCCAGCTATATGCAAATCAGTCTTGACCCTGTGCCTCATGGGAACACTCCAGCCCGAACTGCCAAGCCAGGTCTTCCCTGAACCGGAAACAAGCATCCTGGGACCAGTTTCGGGCTAACAGCCCTTCATCAGCCAGGCTAGCTTGAATCCAGTGGCAAAGTGAGCAAGTGACCCACGTCTGGGCATACCCTGCCAATTTAGGGCGAACAAAGCAAACACAAGGAGATGATGGACGGAGCGCTGAAACTTTTCAGTCACTCACCCCCAGTCACAGATCTGGGTTGAATCCATCATCGTTCTTTAGCTCACTTCGCCACCTCAGTTCAGACCCAGCTATATGCAAATCAGTCTTGACCCTGTGCCTCATGGGTACAGTCCAGCCCGAACTGCCAAGCCAGGTCTTCCCTGAACCGGAAACAAGCATCCTGGGACCGGTTTCTGAGCTAACAGCCCTCATCAGCCCGGTTAGCTTGAATCCAGTGGCAAAGTGAGCAAGGGACCCACGTCTTGGAATACCTCTGCCAACTTAGGACGAACAAAGCAAACACAAGGAGATGATGGATGGAGCGCTGAAACTTTTCAGACACTCACACCCAGTGGCAGATCTGGGTTGCATCCATCATCGTTCTTTAGCTCACTTCACCACCTCAGTTCAGACCCAGCTATATGCAAATCAGTCTTGACCCTGTGCCTCATGGGAACACTCCAGCCCGAACTGCCAAGCCAGGTCTTCCCTGAACCGGAAACAAGCATCCTGGGACCGGTTTCGGGCTAACAGCCCTCATCAGCCAGGCTAGCTTGAATCCAGTGGCAAAGTGAGCAAGGGACCCACGTCTGGGAATACCCTGCCAACTTAGGGCGAACAAAGCAAACACAAGGAGATGATGGACGGAGCGCTGAAACTTTTCAGACACTCACCCCCAGTCACAGATCTGGGTTGAATCCATCATCGTTCTTTAGCTCACTTCGCCACCTCAGTTCAGACGCAGCTATATGCAAATCAGTCTTGACCCTGTGCCTCATGGGTACAGTCCAGCCCGAACTGCCAAGCCAGGTCTTCCCTGAACCGGAAACAAGCATCCTGGGACCGGTTTCTGAGCTAACAGCCCTCATCAGCCAGGTTAGCTTGAATCCAGTGGCAAAGTGAGCAAGGGACCCACGTCTGGGAATACCCTGCCAACTTAGGGCGAACAAAGTAAACACAAGGAGATGATGGACGGAGCGCTGAAACTTTTCAGACACTCACCCCCAGTCACAGATCTGGGTTGAATCCATCATCGTTCTTTAGCTCACTTCGCCACCTCAGTTCAGACCCAGCTATATGCAAATCAGTCTTGACCCTGTGCCTCATGGGAACAGTCCAGCCCGAATTGCCAAGCCAGGTCTTCCCTGAACCGGAAACAAGCATCCTGGGACCGGTTTCTGGGCTAACAGCCCTTCATCAGCCAGGCTAGCTTGAATCCAGTGGCAAAGTGAGCAAGGGACCCACGTCTGGGCATACCCTGCCAACTTAGGGCGAACAAAGCAAACACAAGGAGATGATGGACGGAGCGCTGAAACTTTTCAGACACTCACCCCCAGTCACAGATCTGGGTTGAATCCATCATCGTTCTTTAGCTCACTTCGCCACCTCAGTTCAGACGCAGCTATATGCAAATCAGTCTTGACCCTGTGCCTCATGGGTACAGTCCAGCCCGAACTGCCAAGCCAGGTCTTCCCTGAACCGGAAACAAGCATCCTGGGACCGGTTTCTGAGCTAACAGCCCTTCATCAGCCAGGTTAGCTTGAATCCAGTGGCAAAGTGAGCAAGGGACCCACGTCTGGGAATACCCTGCCAACTTAGGGCGAACAAAGCAAACACAAGGAGATGATGGACGGAGCGCTGAAACTTTTCAGACACTCACCCCCAGTCACAGATCTGGGTTGAATCCATCATCGTTCTTTAGCTCACTTCGCCACCTCAGTTCAGACCCAGCTATATGCAAATCAGTCTTGACCCTGTGCCTCATGGGAACAGTCCAGCCCGAACTGCCAAGCCAGGTCTTCCCTGAACCGGAAACAAGCATCCTGGGACCGGTTTCTGGGCTAACAGCCCTCATCAGCCAGGCTAGCTTGAATCCAGTGGCAAAGTGAGCAAGGGACCCACGTCTGGGCATACCCTGCCAACTTAGGGCGAACAAAGCAAACACAAGGAGATGAAGGACGGAGCGCTGAAACTTTTCAGACACTCACCTCCAGTCACAGATCTGGGTTGAATCCATCATCGTTCTTTAGCTCACTTCGCCACCTCAGTTCAGACCCAGCTATATGCAAATCAGTCTTGACCCTGTGCCTCATGGGAACAGTCCAGCCCGAACTGCCAAGCCAGGTCTTCCCTGAACCGGAAACAAGCATCCTGGGACCGGTTTCGAGCTAACAGCCCTCATCAGCCAGGTTAGCTTGAATCCAGTGGCAAAGTGAGCAAGGGACCCACGTCTGGGAATACCCTGCCAACTTAGGGCGAACAAAGCAAACACAAGGAGATGATGGACGGAGCGCTGAAACTTTTCAGACACTCACCCCCAGTCACAGATCTGGGTTGAATCCATCATCGTTCTTTAGCTCACTTCGCCACCTCAGTTCAGACCCAGCTATATGCAAATCAGTCTTGACCCTGTGCCTCATGGGAACAGTCCAGCCCGAACTGCCAAGCCAGGTCTTCCCTGAACCGGAAACAAGCATCCTGGGACCGGTTTCTGGGCTAACAGGCCTTCATCAGCCAGGCTAGCTTGAATCCAGTGGCAAAGTGAGCAAGGGACCCACGTCTGGGCATACCCTGCCAATTTAGGGTGAACAAAGCAAACACAAGGAGATGATGTACGGAGCGCTGAAACTTTTCAGACACTCACCCCCAGTCACAGATCTGGGTTGAATCCATCATCGTTCTTTAGCTCACTTCGCCACCTCAGTTCAGACCCAGCTATATGCAGATCAGTCTTGACCCTGTGCCTCATGGGAACAGTCCAGTTTGAACTGCCAAGCCAGGTCTTCCCTGAACCGGAAACAAGAATCCAGGGACCGGTTTCTGGGCTAACAGCCCTCATCAGCCAGGCTAGCTTGAATCCAGTGGCAAAGTGAGCAAGGGACCCACGTCTGGGCATACCCTGCCAACTTAGGGCGAACAAAGCAAACACAAGGAGATGATGGACGGAGCGCTGAAACTTTTCAGACACTCACCCCCAGTCACAGATCTGGGTTGAATCCATCATCGTTCTTTAGCTCACTTCGCCACCTCAGTTCAGACCCAGCTATATGCAGATCAGTCTTGACCCTGTGCCTCATGGGAACAGTCCATCCCGAACTGCCAAGCCAGGTCTTCCCTGAACCGGAAACAAACATCCTAGGACCGGTTTCGGGCTAACAGCCCTCATCAGCCAGGCTAGCTTGAATCCAGTGGCAAAGTGAGCAAGGGACCCACGTCTGGGCATACCCTGCCAACTTAGGGCGAACAAAGCAAACACAAGGAGATGAAGGACTGAGCGCTGAAACTTTTCAGACACTCAACTCCAGTCACAGATCTGGGTTGAATCCATCATCGTTCTTTAGCTCACTTCGCCACCTCAGTTCAGACCCAGCTATATGCAAATCAGTCTTGACCCTGTGCCTCATGGGAACACTCCAGCCCGAACTGCCAAGCCAGGTCTTCCCTGAACCGGAAACAAGCATCCTGGGACCGGTTTCTGGTCTAACATGCCTTCATCAGCCAGGCTAGCTTGAATCCAGTGGCAAAGTGAGCAAGGGACCCACGTCTGGGCATACCCTGCCAATTTAGGGTGAACAAAGCAAACACAAGGAGATGATGTACGGAGCGCTGAAACTTTTCAGACACTCACCCCCAGTCACAGATCTGGGTTGAATCCATCATCGTTCTTTAGCTCACTTCGCCACCTCAGTTCAGGCCCAGCTATATGCAAATCAGTCTTGACCCTGTGCCTCATGGGAACACTCCAGCCCGAACTGCCAAGCCAGGTCTTCCCTGAACCGGAAACAAGCATCCTGGGACCAGTTTCTGGGCTAACAGCCCTCATCAGCCAGGCTAGCTTGAATCCAGTGGCAAAGTGAGCAAGGGACCCACGTCTGGGAATACCCTGCCAACTTAGGGCGAACAAAGCAAACACAAGGAGATGATGGACGGAGCGCTGAAACTTTTCAGACACTCACCCCCAGTCACAGATCTGGGTTGAATCCATCATCGTTCTTTAGCTCACTTCGCCACCTCAGTTCAGACCCAGCTATATGCAGATCAGTCTTGACCCTGTGCCTCATGGGAACAGTCCAGTTTGAACTGCCAAGCCAGGTCTTCCCTGAACCGGAAACAAGAATCCTGGGACCGGTTTCTGGGCTAACAGCCCTCATCAGCCAGGCTAGCTTGAATCCAGTGGCAAAGTGAGCAAGGGACCCACGTCTGGGCATACCCTGCCAACTTAGGGCGAACAAAGCAAACACAAGGAGATGATGGACGGAGCGCTGAAACTTTTCAGACACTCACCCCCAGTCACAGATCTGGGTTGAATCCATCATCGTTCTTTAGCTCACTTCGCCACCTCAGTTCAGACGCAGCTATATGCAAATCAGTCTTGACCCTGTGCCTCATGGGTACAGTCCAGCCCGAACTGCCAAGCCAGGTCTTCCCTGAACCGGAAACAAGCATCCTGGGACCGGTTTCTGAGCTAACAGCCCTTCATCAGCCAGGTTAGCTTGAATCCAGTGGCAAAGTGAGCAAGGGACCGACGTCTGGGCATACCCTGCCAACTTAGGGCGAACAAAGCAAACACAAGGAGATGATGGACGGAGCGCTGAAACTTTTCAGACACTCACCCCCAGTCACAGATCTGGGTTGAATCCATCATCGTTCTTTAGCTCACTTCGCCACCTCAGTTCAGACCCAGCTATATGCAGATCAGTCTTGACCCTGTGCCTCATGGGAACAGTCCATCCCGAACTGCCAAGCCAGGTCTTCCCTGAACCGGAAACAAACATCCTGGGACCGGTTTCTGGGCTAACAGCCCTTCATCAGCCAGGCTAGCTTGAATCCAGTGGCAAAGTGAGCAAGGGACCCACGTCTGGGCATACCCTGCCAACTTAGGGCGAACAAAGCAAACACAAGGAGATGAAGGACTGAGCGCTGAAACTTTTCAGACACTCAACTCCAGTCACAGATCTGGGTTGAATCCATCATCGTTCTTTAGCTCACTTCGCCACCTCAGTTCAGACCCAGCTATATGCAAATCAGTCTTGACCCTGTGCCTCATGGGAACACTCCAGCCCGAACTGCCAAGCCAGGTCTTCCCTGAACCGGAAACAAGCATCCTGGGACCGGTTTCTGGTCTAACATGCCTTCATCAGCCAGGCTAGCTTGAATCCAGTGGCAAAGTGAGCAAGGGACCCACGTCTGGGCATACCCTGCCAATTTAGGGTGAACAAAGCAAACACAAGGAGATGATGTACGGAGCGCTGAAACTTTTCAGACACTCACCCCCAGTCACAGATCTGGGTTGAATCCATCATCGTTCTTTAGCTCACTTCGCCACCTCAGTTCAGGCCCAGCTATATGCAAATCAGTCTTGACCCTGTGCCTCATGGGAACACTCCAGCCCGAACTGCCAAGCCAGGTCTTCCCTGAACCGGAAACAAGCATCCTGGGACCAGTTTCTGGGCTAACAGCCCTTCATCAGCCAGGCTAGCTTGAATCCAGTGGCAAAGTGAGCAAGTGACCCACGTCTGGGCATACCCTGCCAATTTAGGGCGAACAAAGCAAACACAAGGAGATGATGGACGGAGCGCTGAAACTTTTCAGTCACTCACCCCCAGTCACAGATCTGGGTTGAATCCATCATCGTTCTTTAGCTCACTTCGCCACCTCAGTTCAGACCCAGCTATATGCAAATCAGTCTTGACCCTGTGCCTCATGGGAACAGTCCAGCCCGAACTGCCAAGCCAGGTCTTCCCTGAACCGGAAACAAGCATCCTGGGACCGGTTTCTGGGCTAACAGCCCTCATCAGCCAGGCTAGCTTGAATCCAGTGGCAAAGTGAGCAAGGGACCCACGTCTGGGCATACCCTGCCAACTTAGGGCGAACAAAGCAAACACAAGGAGATGATGGACGGAGCGCTGAAACTTTTCAGACACTCACCCCCAGTCACAGATCTGGGTTGAATCCATCATCGTTCTTTAGCTCACTTCGCCACCTCAGTTCAGACCCAGCTATATGCAAATCAGTCTTGACCCTGTGCCTCATGGGAACAGTCCAGCCCGAACTGCCAAGCCAGGTCTTCCCTGAACCGGAAACAAGCATCCTGGGACCGGTTTCTGGGCTAACAGCCCTTCATCAGCCAGGCTAGCTTGAATCCAGTGGCAAAGTGAGCAAGGGACCCACGTCTGGGCATACCCTGCCAACTTAGGGCGAACAAAGCAAACACAAGGAGATGATGGACGGAGCGCTGAAACTTTTCAGACACTCACCCCCAGTCACAGATCTGGGTTGAATCCATCATCGTTCTTTAGCTCACTTCGCCACCTCAGTTCAGACCCAGCTATATGCAGATCAGTCTTGACCCTGTGCCTCATGGGAACAGTCCAGTTTGAACTGCCAAGCCAGGTCTTCCCTGAACCGGAAACAAGCATCCTGGGACCGGTTTCTGGGCTAACAGCCCTCATCAGCCAGGCTAGCTTGAATCCAGTGGCAAAGTGAGCAAGGGACCCACGTCTGGGCATACCCTGCCAACTTAGGGCGAACAAAGCAAACACAAGGAGATGATGGACGGAGCGCTGAAACTTTTCAGACACTCACCCCCAGTCACAGATCTGGGTTGAATCCATCATCGTTCTTTAGCTCACTTCGCCACCTCAGTTCAGACGCAGCTATATGCAAATCAGTCTTGACCCTGTGCCTCATGGGTACAGTCCAGCCCGAACTGCCAAGCCAGGTCTTCCCTGAACCGGAAACAAGCATCCTGGGACCGGTTTCTGAGCTAACAGCCCTTCATCAGCCAGGTTAGCTTGAATCCAGTGGCAAAGTGAGCAAGGGACCCACGTCTGGGAATACCCTGCCAACTTAGGGCGAACAAAGCAAACACAAGGAGATGATGGACGGAGCGCTGAAACTTTTCAGACACTCACCCCCAGTCACAGATCTGGGTTGAATCCATCATCATTCTTTAGCTCACTTCGCCACCTCAGTTCAGACCCAGCTATATGCAAATCAGTCTTGACCCTGTGCCTCATGGGAACAGTCCAGCCCGAACTGCCAAGCCAGGTCTTCCCTGAACCGGAAACAAGCATCCTGGGACCGGTTTCTGGGATAACAGCCCTTCATCAGCCAGGCTAGCTTGAATCCAGTGGCAAAGTGAGCAAGGGACCCACGTCTGGGCATACCCTGCCAACTTAGGGCGAACAAAGCAAACACAAGGAGATGATGGACGGAGCGCTGAAACTTTTCAGACACTCACCCCCAGTCACAGATCTGGGTTGAATCCATCATCGTTCTTTAGCTCACTTCGCCACCTCAGTTCAGACGCAGCTATATGCAAATCAGTCTTGACCCTGTGCCTCATGGGAACAGTCCAGCCCGAACTGCCAAGCCAGGTCTTCCCTGAACCGGAAACAAGCATCCTGGGACCGGTTTCTGGGCTAACAGCCCTTCATCAGCCAGGCTAGCTTGAATCCAGTGGCAAAGTGAGCAAGGGACCCACGTCTGGGCATACCCTGCCAACTTAGGGCGAACAAAGCAAACACAAGGAGATGATGGACGGAGCGCTGAAACTTTTCAGACACTCACCCCCAGTCACAGATCTGGGTTGAATCCATCATCGTTCTTTAGCTCACTTCGCCACCTCAGTTCAGACGCAGCTATATGCAAATCAGTCTTGACCCTGTGCCTCATGGGAACAGTCCAGCCCGAACTGCCAAGCCAGGTCTTCCCTGAACCGGAAACAAGCATCCTGGGACCGGTTTCTGGGCTAACAGCCCTTCATCAGCCAGGCTAGCTTGAATCCAGTGGCAAAGTGAGCAAGGGACCCACGTCTGGGCATACCCTGCCAACTTAGGGCGAACAAAGCAAACACAAGGAGATGATGGACGGAGCGCTGAAACTTTTCAGACACTCACCCCCAGTCACAGATCTGGGTTGAATCCATCATCGTTCTTTAGCTCACTTCGCCACCTCAGTTCAGACGCAGCTATATGCAAATCAGTCTTGACCCTGTGCCTCATGGGAACAGTCCAGCCTGAACTGCCAAGCCAGGTCTTCCCTGAACCGGAAACAAGCATCCTGGGACCGGTTTCTGGGCTAACAGCCCTTCATCAGCCAGGCTAGCTTGAATCCAGTGGCAAAGTGAGCAAGGGACCCACGTCTGGGCATACCCTGCCAACTTAGGGCAAACAAAGCAAACACAAGGAGATGATGGACGGAGCGCTGAAACTTTTCAGACACTCACCCCCAGTCACAGATCTGGGTTGAATCCATCATCATTCTTTAGCTCACTTCGCCACCTCAGTTCAGACGCAGCTATATGCAGATCAGTCTTGACCCTGTGCCTCATGGGAACAGTCCAGCCCGAACTGCCAAGCCAGGTCTTCCCTGAACCGGAAACAAGCATCCTGGGACCGGTTTCTGGGCTAACAGCCCTTCATCAGCCAGGCTAGCTTGAATCCAGTGGCAAAGTGAGCAAGGGACCCACGTCTGGGCATACCCTGCCAACTTAGGGCAAACAAAGCAAACACAAGGAGATGAAGGACTGAGCGCTGAAACTTTTCAGACACTCAACTCCAGTCACAGATCTGGGTTGAATCCATCATCGTTCTTTAGCTCACTTCGCCACCTCAGTTCAGACCCAGCTATATGCAAATCAGTCTTGACCCTGTGCCTCATGGGAACACTCCAGCCCGAACTGCCAAGCCAGGTCTTCCCTGAACCGGAAACAAGCATCCTGGGACCGGTTTCTGGGCTAACATGCCTTCATCAGCCAGGCTAGCTTGAATCCAGTGGCAAAGTGAGCAAGGGACCCACGTCTGGGCATACCCTGCCAACTTAGGGCGAACAAAGCAAACACAAGGAGATGATGGACGGAGCGCTGAAACTTTTCAGACACTCACCCCCAGTCACAGATCTGGGTTGAATCCATCATCGTTCTTTAGCTCACTTCGCCACCTCAGTTCAGGCCCAGCTATATGCAAATCAGTCTTGACCCTGTGCCTCATGGGAACACTCCAGCCCGAACTGCCAAGCCAGGTCTTCCCTGAACCGGAAACAAGCATCCTGGGACCGGTTTCTGGGCTAACAGCCCTTCATCAGCCAGGCTAGCTTGAATCCAGTGGCAAAGTGAGCAAGGGACCCACGTCTGGGCATACCCTGCCAACTTAGGGCGAACAAAGCAAACACAAGGAGATGATGGACGGAGCGCTGAAACTTTTCAGACACTCACCCCCAGTCACAGATCTGGGTTGAATCCATCATCGTTCTTTAGCTCACTTCGCCACCTCAGTTCAGACCCAGCTATATGCAAATCAGTCTTGACCCTGTGCCTCATGGGAACAGTCCAGCCCGAACTGCCAAGCCAGGTCTTCCCTGAACCGGAAACAAGCATCCTGGGACCGGTTTCTGAGCTAACAGCCCTTCATCAGCCAGGTTAGCTTGAATCCAGTGGCAAAGTGAGCAAGGGACCCACGTCTGGGAATACCTCTGCCAACTTAGGGCGAACAAAGCAAACACAAGGAGATGATGGACGGAGCGCTGAAACTTTTCAGACACTCACCCCCAGTCACAGATCTGGGTTGAATCCATCATCGTTCTTTAGCTCACTTCGCCACCTCAGTTCAGACCCAGCTATATGCAAATCAGTCTTGACCCTGTGCCTCATGGGAACAGTCCAGCCCGAACTGCCAAGCCAGGTCTTCCCTGAACCGGAAACAAGCATCCTGGGACCGGTTTCTGGGCTAACAGCCCTTCATCAGCCAGGCTAGCTTGAATCCAGTGGCAAAGTGAGCAAGGGACCCACGTCTGGGCATACCCTGCCAACTTAGGGCGAACAAAGCAAACACAAGGAGATGATGGACGGAGCGCTGAAACTTTTCAGACACTCACCCCCAGTCACAGATCTGGGTTGAATCCATCATCGTTCTTTAGCTCACTTCGCCACCTCAGTTCAGACGCAGCTATATGCAAATCAGTCTTGACCCTGTGCCTCATGGGAACAGTCCAGCCCGAACTGCCAAGCCAGGTCTTCCCTGAACCGGAAACAAGCATCCTGGGACCGGTTTCTGGGCTAACAGCCCTTCATCAGCCAGGCTAGCTTGAATCCAGTGGCAAAGTGAGCAAGGGACCCACGTCTGGGCATACCCTGCCAACTTAGGGCGAACAAAGCAAACACAAGGAGATGATGGACGGAGCGCTGAAACTTTTCAGACACTCACCCCCAGTCACAGATCTGGGTTGAATCCATCATCGTTCTTTAGCTCACTTCGCCACCTCAGTTCAGACGCAGCTATATGCAAATCAGTCTTGACCCTGTGCCTCATGGGAACAGTCCAGCCCGAACTGCCAAGCCAGGTCTTCCCTGAACCGGAAACAAGCATCCTGGGACCGGTTTCTGGGCTAACAGCCTTCATCAGCCAGGCTAGCTTGAATCCAGTGGCAAAGTGAGCAAGGGACCCACGTCTGGGCATACCCTGCCAACTTAGGGCAAACAGAGCAAACACAAGGAGATGATGGACAGAGCGCTGAAACTTTTCAGACACTCACCCCCAGTCACAGATCTGGGTTGAATCCATCATCGTTCTTTAGCTCACTTCGCCACCTCAGTTCAGACGCAGCTATATGCAAATCAGTCTTGACCCTGTGCCTCATGGGAACAGTCCAGCCCGAACTGCCAAGCCAGGTCTTCCCTGAACCGGAAACAAGCATCCTGGGACCGGTTTCTGGGCTAACACCCTCATCAGCCAGGCTAGCTTGAATCCAGTGGCAAAGTGAGCAAGGGACCCACGTCTGGGCATACCCTGCCAACTTAGGGCGAACAAAGCAAACACAAGGAGATGATGGACGGAGCGCTGAAACTTTTCAGACACTCACCCCCAGTCACAGATCTGGGTTGAATCCATCATCATTCTTTAGCTCACTTCGCCACCTCAGTTCAGACCCAGCTATATGCAAATCAGTCTTGACCCTGTGCCTCATGGGAACAGTCCAGCCCGAACTGCCAAGCCAGGTCTTCCCTGAACCGGAAACAAGCATCCTGGGACCGGTTTCTGGGCTAACAGCCCTTCATCAGCCAGGCTAGCTTGAATCCAGTGGCAAAGTGAGCAAGGGACCCACGTCTGGGCATACCCTGCCAACTTAGGGCGAACAAAGCAAACACAAGGAGATGATGGACGGAGCGCTGAAACTTTTCAGACACTCACCCCCAGTCACAGATCTGGGTTGAATCCATCATCGTTCTTTAGCTCACTTCGCCACCTCAGTTCAGACGCAGCTATATGCAAATCAGTCTTGACCCTGTGCCTCATGGGAACAGTCCAGCCTGAACTGCCAAGCCAGGTCTTCCCTGAACCGGAAACAAGCATCCTGGGACCGGTTTCTGGGCTAACAGCCCTTCATCAGCCAGGCTAGCTTGAATCCAGTGGCAAAGTGAGCAAGGGACCCACGTCTGGGCATACCCTGCCAACTTAGGGCAAACAAAGCAAACACAAGGAGATGATGGACGGAGCGCTGAAACTTTTCAGACACTCACCCCCAGTCACAGATCTGGGTTGAATCCATCATCATTCTTTAGCTCAC